>JBAMHV010000021.1:11302571-11312810 GCA_037177535.1 Pseudomugil gertrudae | reverse complement strand
GATTGGAGACTCTAAATTGCCCATAGGAGTGAGTGTGTGTGTGCATGGTTGTTTGTCTATGTGTGTTGGCCCTGTGACGGACTGGCGACCTGTAAAGGGTGTACCCCGCCTCTCGCACAATGTCAGCTGGGATTGGCTCCAGCACCCCGCAACCCTGTTCAGGGAATAAGCGGTAGATAATGGATGAATGGATGGATGGATGGCACAGATTTTGCCTTCATTTGTGCTGTGACTGTGTGCAACATATAAAAACAGGGGAATTAAAATCTGTATTCTTAGGGCAGGTGTGTTTTGCAGTAAGATGTGGTTGATCTAAAATCCTACTTCAGAGCAGGACATTTATGTGTAAGAGATGCGGTCCTTATTTGGGCCTATAACTCTTGTTGTAAAAAACACAAATTATATTTGTTAAATGGTTTTATATTCTCTGTGACATATACGAAGGCATATTTAAAACATAAATTAACGGTATGCTCTGAATGTACTGTAAAACTATATTTTTTGCTAAATTACATGGGTCTTTTTGCATTGGCTGTCTGAAAACATAAAAGGTGATGAGCCATTTTGCCTCATCATACTGAAGCTTCAAAAGGTGATAATCTGGGTAAAAGATCAGAGCTTTTGCTTTGCTTTGGTACTTAACATCAGCTTTTGTATTCCAAGCTCTACTGTATATTATTACTTTGCCATTACAGGACCATCAGCCTTCCATTAGTGAAATATTAATATGCATCTCAGAAAGATAATTGCCCTCACGGCTCTCATCACCCAGACATCATGTGAACTTAGAAACAATCCCTCCTGTCTGTTCGCTGCAGAACAAAAGAGCCTTGGATGGAGGAGGAACATCTTCATTTCCCTCACAGAATACATTAGGCCCGTAAGTGGGCTTGGTTATTGCTGATGCCTGCGTTTGCGTTGGGCACCTGGGATTCTCCAGACCTGTTTGATGTGACCCTTTTCAGGCACTCTGATCATCCTGTTAAATTGCAGCTAATGGACAGGGCCTGCCACTCGGAGAGGCCCAGACAACGGGGGGACAATTTAGTGACACGCACACACCTGTCCTTTGTAGTTGTAGCGAGACATTGTGTGCACAGGCGCATTAGTCTCTGCGGTGCTCATACAAGCACTTTGTAAGCTGCGATGTAGCCAGAGCTACCATTTAGGCCTGAATAACCCCAGGTGCCATTACCTTTGGGTACCTGAGTATCCCCACGCATGCATACTGTGACCAAACAATAAGCAGACAGCATGGGTGGAGGGTGCTTGTACATATGCTTGTGTGTGTGTTATATATTGTGTGACATTATGTGTTTGTGTGACTGCGTGTGTGGACTTTCTTCTTCACTAGGGGGTAGGGCTAATACATAGCTGCACCTGTCTCTTCAATGGAATCCCCTCAATGGAGAATAATAGATGGGGGAGGTGGCATCCGGCTACTGTGGAGACAGATTGTGTTTTTCAGGGCATTGCCAAAAATGAAAAATTAAAAAAAATAAATAACTTGAATTTACCGAAACCGAAACTTTAAAAAGATGAAAATCTGTAAAGAAAAAGCTCTTTATATAAATTGTCATGTGGAATTAGATTATTTTAACACAGCTTTCATAAATGTGTCAGTAACCAAATTCAGTGTAGCACAGGTACCTCTTTCCTCTTTGAACAAAACAAAGTTGCATTAGAAATTTAAGAATTATTTCAGAGTAAAACCCAACTCAGACACAGCTGAACGTAGCGGCCTAAGTAAAGAAATACACACTGGTGATGCAAACACGCCCCTGGTTACTTGTTTGAAGTAATCTGGAACAAGTAGCTGTGCAGGTAGCTAAGCAGAACCTTTGAGAAACGTCCGAGGCTTGGCTCCAAACCAGGCCCATATTGAATGGCACCTAACAGTTTTAAATCAAGTCTGTGTGCCCAGCATCTGATGTGGGAGGGACTGGGAAAGGCTTTCTGTGAGCGCACCGGGAGATTTTTATATTTGAGCTTAGTGTCTGTGTGTGTGGTTTGTGTTTGTGTGGACAATGACAGTATCTGTTGTGCCAGAGGAACTGATGAGCAGGTGGTCTGAGTGGGATTCAGCATACCCTCTCTCCCTCCTATTCACACTAGCACTCATCTTTCTCTGCTTCTGTATTTATGCTAGTGTGTCTGTCTGTCTGTCTGTCTGTTTCTCAGACGGCCTCACTCTTCATTCCTTTTTTATGTCTTTGTATGAGAATTGTCAAACAGTTTGGTTTACAGTTTGGACAAAAGATTAAGTAAAGAAAGTTATAGCTTGTTTGAATAATTTAGCAGATTTGTTTTGAACGGAAGAATTATTAAAGACGTAAAATCACTCTTTGAAAATTTACAGTAAACTCAGTGGACGGGACATTGAATGTGGGGGTTCTGACACCTGTGCTTGAATGTATCTTTGATGTTGCAATGAATAAAATATTACAGGAACTCTCCTCTTCTATTACAAAGGCAGTGCGGTGTAACATGACTCGGAGAACTCTGCACAATACCCTTTGCTCTCACACACAGTCACATGCATACTTTACATACCTTCACTAGCCAGATGTCTTCTGTATGTCTATTGATTGTGCTACTGACATGGTTCAGTGATGTTCCATTTAGCTGATATGGACAACACACTCAGCATCCACACTTGCAAAACACATGCATACTATAGACATGCACACACACGTACACACATGAGCAGGTCAGTACAATGCATGGTAAAGTAAAGTGTACCCTGAACCATTCATTGTAGGTCTGATATGACCCATATGTTCCAGCTGCTTTGTTGACCTGTTTAGACAGTGATACCGTGTTGATTATCGTCTGTGTTTGGAGGATCAGGTTGTGGATCAACATGTACTACTTTACAGATGCCTGGTGTCCCATATCTTCCTTTCTCTCACCTGGGGTTATGCTTTAACTTTAGTAAAGATCATTTGGTGAATGATCCTTTATATGGAGTCTTGTCTGTAAAGCAGACCTCTGTTTTTTATAATAACTTGTAGATTTACTCTTGGACTTATCTTGTCAATGTGATATTTTTTAAAGGGGAAAGTACTTTTCATCACTGGGTGTAATAGTTTGTAAGTGTGATATCCTTCTATATCTAAACATGTAATGTAAATTCTTCTACCAAATATAAAATGGTTAGGTCAGCACAAAGCAGGAACTCAATAAGAACTCTGGACTGAAACATTATTTCCTTATTTGAAAAAGTAATATCTATTTAATCAACATATTTGTTAAACCCATTACATATTTGTATGTTCCACAGAACTAGGACATTTCATAAACCAAAGTATTAGCATAATATTTGATCAACTAATGTTTTAGTGTTTTATCAATATTATTTTTTTTTATAAAGGTAGCCATTTGTTTCCTATTTGTTTTTCTTATAGCTACTAATGAGATATCACAACCTGACTATTGCATTTGAAGTAAATTTTCTGTCTTTCTTTTTTTAATGGTTAAAAACATTTTTTAACATTTTAAAAGTTTGTATTAAATAAATGGTAAATTAATGATGATGTCAACTTCACTTTGTCTTTCTATATGTTAAATCCATATGTTCATATATTACATTTTATATCTAAATGTTATATTTAAATCTGCATCTTAAATCTAAAATTTAATTATATTTCTAAATGTTACATGTTTTACCTAATTATTAAATGTTAAATCAAAACATTAAATGTTATAAACATTTAGTAAATGTTTTATTTGAACTTGATATATGTGGTTAACAGTTGAGGAAAATGCCTGACAAAATTACTAAATACAAGAAAAGTCAGATAAATAAGGAAACTGTGCCAGAAAAAAACTTTTACTTTGTATTTTTACAATTGACATAAACATTTTTTTTTCTAAATTTTCTTTATTTTTACATTTAGATGTATATTTTATAGTTTGTTTTTTAACAAGAAGTGCACCACATATTACAGCACTTTTAACCTTTTTAATGCTTTTATACACTCTGCATTAACAGGTTTCTGTCAGCCACAGTGAGATCAGCCAGTGTCAGTTTCATGTTTTCTATTTAGATTTTGGTCTTGTAACAGAGGTGATTATGTACTACTGTGAATGTAGTTTTGAGCTGGGACTGCTATTGCATGAAGACATGGGGGAGAGGGTTCTGTGTGGTACTAAAAATCATTGAAAAGAAGTAAAAGATACCTGCTTTCACATCAGTTTGCAAAGATCTACATTAACATTGAACATCTATGAACAGAATTCGGAGCTTAATATTTAATTAAAGGAGTCAAATATTTTCATTTCATCTTTGACAGCACCCCAGTTGGTGAGTTATTAAATGACAATTCTGGTCAAGAGCATGCATGGAGATACTCAGTTGATCCCATGTCTTAATAACCTTTGTTGTTAATTTATAAGCCTTCAGTGTGGGTTCACTCCACATTAAGTTTAATGTTCAATCAGTATTAAAAGAGTCATGGAGAGTCTTCATTGTGACATATGCTTTTATCCAGATGACACCTTATGGGTTTGGTTTAGTGAAAGCCAGAGTTTTATCAGTCTCGTTTAATTGATAGACCTTCAGCAGCTTCGTTTCAGAGCACTTACATGAAGCGGTATATAAAATTTAGCTTTTTGTTTGTTACCTTCTATTTTTGGGGAAAAGTATTCCAAAATGACTTACCTGTAGAGTTACCAGGACATTCATGCAGGATTAAAAGAAGGCTGAAATACATGGTTTGTGATCAACACATAGTTTGCAGTTAGAGTCAGGGTTAAATCTCACACACACATGCATATTTCCATCAGTGAAATGAAGATAAAAACATTAAAAAACTTTTCCCTACGTTTTCCTGTCTTTTATGTAGTATTTCAGAACCAGAAAAGTTCTGCATACAATGCGTTAACATGCCTCCTCTGAGTTATCATTGTCCCGATGGCCTCAGGGTTTCAAAGGAAATGTAGAAATATTATTTTTCATGAGCCATTATATGAACTTTGTCTGAAAGCAGCCTGACCTGGAAGTTGTAGCTTGTATTGTTCACAGAAGACAGCATGGCTGACTTAGAATAGCAGTGAAAAGACTAACACAATGATTAACACTTTTAGAACAAAACCAGATGCCAGAAAATTAGAAATTAGATTGTAATTGCTCTGACAGGCTCTGCATACAGTAAACATTACACATCTAATGATTTGAACATGTGAAAACCACTAAATCTGTTGTATTTAACATCCTCATCTATAACATTTAAATTCTTACAATCCTTAAAAGTGAAATAAATCAAACTTACATCGGGTATTTAGTTTAGTCTTTGCATAACTTGACATACATGTAACACAGACATGCCATGTTAGCATTGTTGACTGCGCAAAATGTAAGCTGAGTAACATCGACCGCTTACAGACTGATGTGGATTATAAATATCAGCGGTGAGCTTTTATCCCAGTGAGACATAAAAGATGTTCATGTCTACAATTATGTCTAGTTGCTCTGTGTTTGAAGTAAAAAAAAAATCTGCTGTGTTCACAGATAGCAGTGTCTTTATCATGTTGTGCTCTGTATGACTGCGTCTTACGTCAGCCCAAGGCAAGAGACAGCCAGTTTTAAATATGCAAATATTTTAGGAATTAAGGGGTTGATTTAAATAATGATGTGAAACGATGAACTCATTTTTCTTTAGAGGAAGAGACATGGTAACCGTGGTCCTCTGTCCTGTCTCATTAGCAACAGCATGTCAAGCCTGCAGAATTTGTGTTCCTACTCGTGCATGTGTTCATATGTGTGCCTGAAAGTATCGCACAGACCTTCAGTCATTCTTTATGGCTCTTTAATTAAGAAATATATTCCTGCATTTTTTGTCAGCTCGTTATCAGTCATGGCACCAGAACTGAAACCTCTAAACCAAGGGGAGTGATGGGTGTAAAGAGGAAGATAAACTGCAAAGTGGACTATGGATGTATAAATTAATCTGAAACATCACCAATTTTTTGCTTTTATCTTTGCTTTAATCTTGATGGAAACGTGCTACTGCAGCATCGTTTAATCTGTTATGCCTCTACACTCTCAGCAGATATTTAATTGGAAGCTTCAGTCAGATGATTTTTGTAAACACTATTTTTAATGGGACTACAAAGTGTGAGGGAATTTCTTCTTCATGTTTTGATAAACAACTGTGATCTGCTAATAATTTCCATCAGTGTGCGGGCATTTGCTGATATTTATTGACTCTTTTGTTAAGTTAGAAGCTGGAGATCAATGATAGGGGTACTTAAGAAAATGAGATAAAGGATTTATTTTTATTGGTATTGATTAGGAAGTCTAGTGGTGGAAAGGGAGGGGGTCGTGCTTTAGATGTGTTTTGTGAGAAAAAAAGATGGCTGACATACTTTGAGAACTGTAAAAACTGTAAAAAAAAAAAAAACCTTTTTTGGCTGCTTTGTTTTCAAGTAAAGAGAAAAATGAGGGAATATTTAAAAGTGAGTTTATGTTGGGGAATGAGTCTGGGAGTTTAGAATTACATCTTAAAGGACCAGTGTGGCAATGACAATTTTAGTCTTTGCAGTGTTCGTCTCCTTTTTTGTGCAAATGTGTCTGGATGTGTGTCTGTAATTGTGATTGCTGTGTGAAGTGAGCTGTGAGTGGGTGTTGTCCATTGACCAGTACATAGCAAGCTATGCCTTGGCAGGTGCGGGATGCTACGTGGGCTAACTGAAGTCCCTCAGCCAGCCTGTTAGCCAGCCAGTCATCCACTTGCAGCCAGCCAGGCGCACGGAGAGAGGCAGAACACAGCTGTCTGAGCAGGCCTCCATTATCCAGCGCTATCTATTGATTCACCCTGTGGGATTTTTCCTCTTTGGCATGGGATCATCTGTGAAGGCACACTAGCACTCTAATGTGCAGCCCTGCATACACACATGGGCATGTGAACAAACCCTCACACATGTGTGCACAGATGAGGCATCTATAAAAAATGGAAGACACACTTTCGCACCAGCACTGGCCGAAATCAATAGCAGGGGAAGGGAGGGTGCCTTGAATTTATTTATTTATATTTTCATTTTGGTCTTTTCCCTATTATATCTATATCTATTATATCCACTATGTGTAATATTGCTATTAAACTACTTATCATGGAGTAGGGCAATGGGCAAGGACCCATCAATACTTTGACTGCTCGCAAAATAAAACATGTCTACAAAACTAACAAGTGGATTTGAGGTTTTTTAGTCCATATACCCTAACTGTTCATTCTTATGTTTTATTTCTTATGATCAAAAGTCACTTCCGTTACTCTGCTGCTCTTATTATTCTGTTGTGCTTGTCGCACAGTCTTTTTTTTAATGAAATAAAAAAGAATTTCACTACTAAAACAAATGATTATGAGATGACATGTTTCATCAAGGAAAAAAAAACAACTGCAACATGTTTGCAATTTATGTAAGGTATGGGCAAATCAATATGCAGTTTAGTCAGTGAACATGACAAAACCAGCAAATAGAGTGTAAGCACATGACAACTCCAGATGATCACATGATTAATGTATTTGTTCAATGCACACACCCAGTAGTCAGTGCTGCAGCCAATAAAAGATGCATGAGCGCTTGGCTTTGCTGATGGCAAGATATACAGTGCTGTCCTGAGCAGGTTACTTTCATACTAAGAAATGCCTCTCTGTGCAGCCTGCTTCTCCATCCCTTTTCCCCTCCCCTTTCAGTATGCCGAAGTTTTCTTTATTCTTTCCCTCTGCTGCTTCATTAACAGTGCTTGCAGCAAGCAAAACAAGACTCAGAGAATAGAGGAAAAAAAACAGATAATAAATAATAACAGTGGTTAATCTCTGATGGAAAACATCTTTTCATATGAAAATCTCCAGGTTGATCTCCAAATCCCACCACATTGTCAATCTGGAATATGAGGGCCCTAGAGGGAAAGGCTCTGTAATCTGCTCTTAATCTGTATCTCCCTCCCCTCTCACAATATCCTCAACAGCAGCTGTTTAGCATGCCTCGCTTGTTTTCATCATTGTGGATTGCATTTGAATATTGCTCTAATATGGAACATTTCTCAGTTCTGAGACTGTCTCTGAGAAGATAGGACAAGCATGTAGGGCTATTGTACAGAAGGAATGTGTACTTGGCCAGCCTCTATCTAATTTGGAAATTATAGTGATTACGAGCTAAATATAAAAACCAAGGATTTGAGGCTATAAGAGGCCTGCAGCGAAGGCTTACTGTATTGTTTGCTATATGCACACACACACTCACATGCATACAGGCATGTGAGCGTGTGCATATAACAGACGTTTGCTAAGTTCTGCTGTGTTCTGCTGAGTGAGCGTCAGGCTCTGTTTTCTTTTCCCTTTCTCCTTGCTCTTCTTTCTTGTTCTGTCTCTTCGTACAGCATCAAGCATTTGGAGTGATGCTGCTAAAAGCCTGCGAGCAGGGAATCAGGAAGCCTCTTCAGGCTAGTCCACTGTGGACTTTAAATGGAGCCAGACACATGATGGCTAACAGATGTTAGCCAGATTACACGCAACATGGGCCCGGCCTCGCCTCAACTGCCACTGTGTGTTTGCCTTCACTGCAACGCTCCAGGTTTGAGTCCTCCCCCGCCTCTGTGTGACTCTTTATGAAATCCAGTGGTTAGAGGGTGATCTGTGGGGTCATGGATGCTGTCTAGTAGATCTGTGGCTGCTTGCTTTATAGGAACTGCTTATTTGTGTGTGTGTAGGTGTGTGTGAGAGGGTATGGGGGGGTTGGGGAGGGGATGACGGGGTGTTTGTTGGGAAAAGGGGAGCATGACGAAAGTCTGCTGTGGATATAATTAATAGGCCACATGCGGCTGCACCAAATGTGTCACAGTGAGGGGAAATCAATCGATGAAGTCTGCCAACATAAAGGATGTGTGTTTTGAGGTGTGGGGAGTGGGTTGGTGGAGCTGAAGCTGTAGGGGGAGGGGCAGAACAAGAAGATGGAGTAGGAGAAAGAAAAAAGATCTAAGAAGGTCTGGATTAAAAAAAATTATGAAGGAATCAACAAGGCAAAAAACACAGCAAAAGGAAATAAACAGCGGAATACAAAAAGATTGGGAAGAAGAAGAGGAGGAGGGGGGGTTTGAATCTCTCATCTCAGCTGGATGGAAATCACAGCCTTCAGCAATATCCTGCTGAGACATTTGACATGGAAATTCATGACCGTGTCAATATATGGACACAATGTAGATCTAACACATACATCACAAGAAACTCCACAGCTGTGTACTTAGCAACTGCTTTTACGCAAACCAGGCCAGGTTGTGACAGGAAGTCACAAGCAAGAACAAATCTTTATTCATCTACTGCTTGAAGTTAAAGGCCTGTGTTTAGGAGCTAATCATAGCAAAATTAGGATAGCTAAACACTGCAATATCAATGCTGTGGATTCACCACCTTAGTAGTGAGATATTGTGGAGTCTCGATGCCCAATCTCTGCAGTTGGCCTGTTTTTAAAGGGTGCATATCTAAGTTTGGAGGCAGGGGAAGAAATCAATAGAGATAAGAATTGGATAGGGAGCTGTGTGTTGAACAGGCTGGCAGCAGGCTGAGAGAAGCAGCCTGTCACCAGCTGCAGGGCCCTTGCTGTGTGATAGTGTTGGTGTGTGTAATTGTGTGTTGGAGACAGGGATATCTATACACACTGTCAGTGATAGTGCTGCCAGGTGCCAGACACCCAAACCGGAAACGGGGCGTTATTGGAAACAACTGCTGCTGTTGTTCATGTAACATTAAGTTATGTGGGTAGGAACATCCATACACTGACATTCACGTATGTACAAACACACACTTAGAAGATAATATTAGGTTCCACCTATGCATGTAAACTGTCTCTTTATCCACCAGATTATTAAGTGTAATATGCACTCAGGGCCTAAAACATGTGAGGGTGAACAGTGTCTCGCTGCTTAGCTATGAGGATTGTACTTCCAGGGATTCACCTCAACAGTCAAAGCAGCTATTTGAATAAGAATGTCAAGCTTAAGTAAATCTGTGAAGCAAAATTTCTAACCTACTTTTGCTAAATATATATTTTTCCTAACATAAATTGCTCTTGAAGTGCACTGTTATTGCCTCACTACCTTTCATTTCTGCACCTGCACCTGCCTCTTAACATATTCCTCCCTACATTTATCCATTTGGCAGACACTTTTATCCAAAGCGACTTACATGTTATTTTAAACCATTTTAACCACAGCTATTATAACCTAACATGCATGTCTTG
>JBAMHV010000021.1:11273886-11300332 GCA_037177535.1 Pseudomugil gertrudae | reverse complement strand
TGGGTGGGAGGAAGCCGGAGAACCCGGAGAGAACCCATGCATACATGGGGAGAACATGCAAACTCCACACAGAAAGGTCACTGGACAACAATATTTTAAATAGGTTTTGTAATTTAGCAATCTTCTAGAAGCACCAAATATCTACAGTATGTTTTTTGTATCCACGTTGTCACAAGGTATATATACAATAAAACTGCAACAGTAGTAACTATGACAGCAGTGTAATGAAAGGTGTAAAAATGACTAAAGCCTCAGTGTCTCTTTTGCATCTCTGTGGGTTTAGCATGTGGGACAACACAAGTTTCACATAACTCATCGTGTCAGGAGTTATCTGGTGATGGTTAAAGGGCTTTGCATGTTTGCTGTGGGGTGTCTGGATGCTTAGATGACAGTTTCTAAAAACACTTCCGACACCACATGCACCATGTTATACTGCAGTGTCTTACAAGGTGTCTTATAGCAAATGCAGCTTAACATGAATTTAAAACATGTGCCTTGTTCTAAGAGCGGTTAATACCAATCTCTGTCGCTCCAATCAGTAGTGGCTGGTGTTAACACATTACTTTAACTATATTTCTGAGATTTTAGATGTAAATCTGCACATTATTATGCATGTATGTAACCTGCTTGACATTTGTGAACTTGTTTTACATACTGCTATGTTATACTGCTACAAGAACAAACCATTCAGTAGTGGTTTTCATTTTCACTGCACATAGATTCCCTATAATCTTCCTTTTTGCACTCATCCTCTCAAAATAAATAAATAAATGAAAAGTAACTAAATTACATTTACTTTCAAAACTGATTTTACCCATCTTATGATTTTAGATTTCAGTTTATATAATCCCAAACAGACAGAAAATGACCACATAGTGTTACATATTTTCTAGGAATGGTTGTCTGAAGAAAGGGTCTATATATAAAAATCTCTGAAATGCTGTCACGTTCCAGGACAAAACGTAAACCATGGTCGGTTGCCAAGTGCTATTGGGCAGCAGTTAAATTGCTCTACATTTATTTCAAGCAGAATGGTGAATTTAACTTAAATTAAATAATTTTATAGATTGATATTTATTTGAAAAAGATAAAATATATAGAGATATATATATGTTATAGATAAATATTATATAAAATATATAGCATAGACCGTGTTTTAAGATTAAATCACAACATTGTCAATCTCTGCTAATGCTGTTTTCTATCTGTTTGAAATCAGACTAATCTCATCATGATGTTTTTTGCATTTTGGTCCGCCTTCCGAGGTATTTATTGATGTCGTCTTTAAATCAGGTGTTTGGCTGTTTGTTGGTTTTAGAGAGATGAGGGGATGCAAAAGAGCTGTCATTTGGTCTGAAGAACACACAACCCCAAACCCAGTGTGCCTGGTCTTGCTGCCTCCCCCTTGTAAACAGTCCATTAGTGTAGTGCTCCAAGGTAAACATATTTACTGGCTGGTGACGGCTTGCCAGTGTGGCTCCTCAGGCCCCGTGGCAGAGGGGATTTCATTAGGCAGAGGGCAGGGGGAGAAAGGAGGAAATTAATGTGCCATTCAAGATGATTTCTTTGTTTCCCATCAACATGATCACAGACAGGCCGCAGGGAAGAGATGATTTACGCACACAAAGGGAAGAGACAGGGAAAAAGAGGGAGGGTAAGTAGGAGGGAAAGAAAATATCACAAAAGGCTCCCAGTGCGTGAAATGTCTTCCTTTTGGTGAAAATGCTCTTGTCATGATTTTTGTTATGGCTTGAAGTGCTGGAATTGTTTTCAATCAGAAAAGCTTTCTTGTTTGTCATTAAGGATTGGAAATGGAAGTATTTCTGAGCAAAAGCACCAGCAGGCATAACAATGTAATGCAATTTTTTCCCCAATCTATCCATACACAGTAATCCAAGCAGTGCAGTGATGTCCTGCAGTCTTGTTAAGAATCACTTTACCATTAGGAGCTTTTTCTTTCAAATAGTTTGTTTTGTAACCTGGAGGATATTAATATGTGGTCTGCCTTGTTAATTAATTACTATGATTCACCAATTTATCCTGTGAAAAGGAATTACAGCCAATTACAGACTTTTGGATGTTCTGTAACTTATATTGAAATGAGTCATTTCATCAGGTAAAGCCTCTTCTGTTCTTCAAACATGCAAATGTTTAATCTTCAAGTATTTATAAGTGATAGATTAGTAAATATGGCTTGACTGTGAGTGCAGTTTTTCAGTGTTTTGGAAACTTCCTGACTTTTTGAATGTGACAACAGTTACTTTGGGAGTTAACATCTTTAGACACTTAATATTTGGCCTTATTTTTAGACCTGAATAATACTTGCCTCTTGTACATTGTTTCAGGCCCATAGAGAGCCAGCAGCCACTCAAACAGCCAGTCACTGGAACCGATATGATCAGCTGATCACCTCTGAGCCGATAATTCCTCAAACTTTGAGGTACTTACTTAAGTTTAAAATAAAAATAAAAAACACACAAGTGACTCTAAGACAGACCTGTCCTTGAAGAGGACCATTTTTCATTTTAAAAGTAGCTAAGCTTGTATTTTTATATTGTTTACTCTATTTTTAACATATTAAATACAGAGGATACTGTATCCTAGTACTTTTCTGTACTTTCTTGTATGTTAAAATATATCCTACACTGAGCATTTTTTCTGTAAAATGGGTACGATAAAATAATAGTAAACATTTACTTATTTCCCTTATGGTGACCATTAAACTTTTTGGATGTTTATTAATGTTCTACAAGATCACAAGTCAACGTTTTGATGCTTTTTACTGAGATTTAATGTCTCTTTTTTTATAAAAACCTTATTTCAAGTATTTCTTTCACTTTCCATTTGCTTAATTACTGCCCCATAATGTCCTTCAGCGCTGTTTTAATAAACCGGGAAAATCTATTTTTATTCGTTGTTAACCTGCTACCTGGAATAACACATAGAACAATCCTTGGGGCAGTTTTAATTCAGTATTAATTTATTTTTGGCTGGTTTAAATTTTTAGTAAATGATTTTCTCTAACTTTTAATTGGTCTAATCATTATTCTGTTTGAGTCTATTGCATTTTTTCTTTTAATAGTCTTGTTTGTGTTTTTGTGTCTTGTTTGGTTTCTGCTTTTGCTATAATGTGACTAGGCCGTTATACTTTTGGCATTTTCAGAGTGTAAATGAAACATAAGTGAATGAATAAATTGTGTTTTGCTGAGAACTGAAAAACTAAAGAGAATCTTTGCTTGTTTGTTTGCTTTGGTCATCATGTTTATTAGAGTTGTTTGATTCAAGTCATCATTTGTTTAACCTTTCATTTCAAGTCAGAAAAAAACTGAAAATATAAGTAATATTATGGACTGCTCAACACAATAAAGTATAAACACTTAACACATCTTTGGTTTTGAATTATGAAATATCCCAGATGTAAATCTTCATTTATTACAAAAAAGGGATTTGATAAGAAAAAAATATTAAAATACAAATAGAAACAAAACCCTTCATCCATGGATGTTTTGATTCAGAATCCTACTCAAAATGAAAATGGAAGAATCATATCTCATGC
The DNA here is from genome assembly GCA_037177535.1 of Pseudomugil gertrudae. NCBI lineage: Eukaryota > Metazoa > Chordata > Actinopteri > Atheriniformes > Pseudomugilidae > Pseudomugil > Pseudomugil gertrudae. Next base: position 11,296,776 of record JBAMHV010000021.1, on the reverse strand, counting down.
AGGCTGACAGCTTCTGTGGAAATCTGTAAGACAATTGGAAATTATGTTTTTTTTTTAAACATGTCTTGTCCAGCATCAAAGCAGGCAGAATGGTTGTCTGGCTGCTGTTTTGTATCGAGCAAATTTGCTCTTCCAAGAGGATCATCATATATATGTATATACAGAGATCATCTTGGTAATCAGAATTCTTTATTTATTATTTATTTTAGACTAATATGTGTTCCACATGATTTACGTATTTTGCTGGACCAACCGGAAAAGAAGAGAGGACAGAAAGACAGCAGAGAGGGAAAAAAAGAGAAACACAAAGAGAAGAGAGAGAGACCACAAAGGAAACACTGCAATCTGATCAAATACTACTCCATTTGCCACACCTGCACACAAAACAAAATAAATCTCTCACGGGGCCCCACAGGGGGTTAAAGATCTACAAGTGCTACATATGCCATGGATGAACAAGCTAAACATGTTCAACCTAGCTCAGTGACCTAGCTCAGTGACTGTGATCATGCCGAGCGTACGGGGTGAAAAGTCAGAGGCAGGCCAGGGCCACCTGAGACCAGGACAACCAGCAGCCATCCTCGAGCAGGGACCCCGGCCACCCCACCCCGGGACAAACCCAGCATCCGCCCAGGAGGCGGCAAATGAAAGGTCCCAGCCAGAGCCCAGAGCCCACCGCAGTCAGGGGGAATGGGCCCCAGTGGGCCCAGGCCGGGAATCGCCGACCCCATCGGGCACTGGCCGCCCAGGGCAGGCAGAGCGCCGGCCCAGGGCCCCAAGCGCCCGAATGCAACCCCCCACCCCCACAGCCAGAGGAGCCGACCAGCACCCCTGAGGAGCCAGAGCCCCCCCGGAGGCCAGCCCACATCCCAGCTCACCAGACATCCACCCCAGGGATAAACCCCACACACACGTCCACACACCCAATCATCCACATAAACCCCACCACTCCTCCCCGGCACACTATACAGATATCTAGCCTAGCCACACTCACCCCACCACTCTCTCCTCACACACACATACCCAAACATCCCCATGCACCTCGCCATCCCCTCAGACACATATGTGTAAACATACACCCCATCATCCCCACACCCCCTACTGCCCCTCTCCCTACATACACCCCAACACACTCAATCTCCCCACTCCTTACTCCATATCTGCACTCTCATTATCACACCCAACTCCTGTCCCCCGGCTCCTCATGGAAATTATGTTCTTTAGTACATGTGGCCTCTGCATGTCTGCATGCACTCCATACAATGCCTGGACAAGCTCTTGATGAGACAATGGGGGTTTTCCTGATGAATCTCCTACCAGACCTAGATCAGGGCATCAGTCAACCCTTGATCCATCTATGCTGTGATGTGGCAACGTTTGGTGGAATGAGATATGATGTTCAGGAGATGCTTGACTTTATTCAGGTCTGATTAAAAGTGCTGGCCAGTCCTTAGTCCACAGTCAATGCCTTTGTTATCCGGGAACTGCTGATGCTCTCCAGCCACATTAGCCTGAGCATAGCCTTACATCAAAATGAACCCAGGTTTCACTGCAGGACCATATAGTTTGACTAAACCTGATGCACAGTGACAGTCAGGGTATGTCTGGCTAGTACATCGAGATCCAAGGATATGCCTTCCAAGACTGACCCACTGCCAAACTGGCTGTGCTGGAGGATGTTGCAGGCAATAGAGCATTCTCCACAATGTCTTCAGACTCTTTAAGCACATTGTGTCCCAAATCAAGAATCAAGAATCAAGAATCTTTATTGTCATTGAGCAAGGCACAATGAAATTTTGTTTCAGGAGTTCTGTATGATGTATGTTCTGTATGACTGTATAATAGAATAGAATAGAATAGAATAGAATAGAATAGAATAGAATAGAATAGAATAGAATAGAATACTCCCAATGATAAAAGCTTAAAATGTGCTGTTCCAAATTATTATGCACAACAGAGTGTAAGAACTGAAAATAGTATCTTTTTGATTTAACAGAATTAGAAGCTCATATTTATTGAAATCAAAATCTATTTTAGTCAAAAACATTTTAGCAAGTCAAGTTATTTTTTAACATAGGGATCTTATTTGACAGTAGACAGTTCTTGCATCCGTTGAACTTTTTGAAGAGTTGAAGTTTTTTGAGAGTTTCTGCTGAATATCAGAACTGCCTCCCACCCTCATAGATCTTTTTCTTGAGGAGGCTCCAAAAGGTTTTTCAATAGGGTTGTGGACAGGAGAGGATGGGGTCACACCATGAGTTTCCCTCTTTTTTTTGCCCCAGCCGCCAGTGATGCTGAGGTTTTTCTTCCAGCATGACCTGGTGCATTGTCATGGATTATGTTACAGAAAACACAGCTCTTCTTTTTTTATCATGGAAGAAAGTGGTAAGTCAGAAACTCCACATTTTCCGAGGTCATTCTGGCTGTATCAGGACCACCTACACCTTGATGTTTGTGGGATTTCACCCATTCCCCAGTAGGTTCAAATACATTTTTACTGCTTGTAACAGTATTTTAGCAGCTGTTTCTTAATCAGACTCATTTGTCATTTGTCCTCGTTGTGCCTTTCTCTGCACAAACTGGCATGGTCTGAATCAGCCACAAATCTCTTAATGGTACGTTAATCACACTGAAGTTTTCATTAAATATCTAAGGTTTTCACATCTTGTCCAACTATTTCACACTTTACAGCCACAGAATATCTTTTTGAAATGAAGGTCTACTTAATAATGTGGAACATTGTCCTAATACATAGTTTTCACATCACAAATGTCTGAGAGTGAGTTCAGTCATCCAAAAAGCCCAGAGAGACAATAGAATCAATGTTTTAATTAAATAATATTGACACACTTAAATAAAATTTTCATAATAGTTCTGAGTGCAGTGTCACTTGTGCCCAACCAGCTCTTTTTCATGAGAAACGGGGCACCAACGGCCAGCACATGCCTGTTTGGGCTGCAGGGGTGTGAGCACTGGCCCCATTTGTGTACACTGGGCCCCCATACCACCTTCACAGAGTCTGTTTCCATGTGTTTAAACTGAAATATACACATTAATGGAGAAGATTTTATAGGACTCTAGTAGTGTTTCTTAGTGTTCTAGTAGCGGTCCTGCTTCTGGGTCATTATCCCCATATGGTTATTCCACATCTCTTGGTATACTGGCCTATTTCCTGGTATCTCTTCCATGATCTCAACACTGATGAGGAAGACAGCAAAGCCTTTTGCTACAGTTTACATTGATGTACTAGTCTGAACTGCACTACCTGAGCAACTTTTGTGAGTTGTTACATCTAGTGGTGAGGGCACTGAAATGGAACTGCAAAAAGGACCAAGAATCAGCCAGAAAGAATGATAACAAGGAAATAATGTGTGGACACAACCTTCAGGACTATTTGTCTATGAGTTATTTTGCTAACTTTTTATGTTTTCCACCGGTTTTCTGTTCCATTTACGGGGTGAATCTGATTTACAATCAGTGTTACTTTCTAGCTGTACAGATTGCTATCTCAGAGGTGTGACTGCTGTTGGATTATATAAAGCTCATTTGTTCCTTTTAGGTTTTTGAGCAGTATATGAATTCACATTTATCTGATATGATGGGTTTCCAGTCACGACAAGGTTAGGGAAAAACTCATGAGTGTTTTACTTAAGGCTGAATAAATTCCATTTTTGAAACTATTTGTGCTTTTGTGTTAAAACTTAAGTAACATAAATTACTTCATAAGTTAAAATTAAATAAAACAAAATGGTTAATTAATAAGTATTAAGTAAAAACTAAATTTTCATTCTAAACAAATTGAAAAAGGTTCCCTTAATCCAATAAACAGGTACATATATAACTTGTTAGTTGATTTTAAATCTATTAGTGAAGTCAAGACAAGGAAATCATTTAAATTTTCTTCAGTAAATGCACATGTTTGAATTGACAAATAAAATTGTAAACAAATTGAGAATGATAAAATACAAAACAATGTTGAGTCAATAAAGATCATTCTGCATCCTTTTTCTTTTAAATTGGTTCTTTCCTTCAAATTTAATTACACTAATTGTTGCAGTTTTTGGAGAATTATGTTTTATTGCTAAATACAGAATTTCAGCTGTTCAACAGTCTGTTGTCATGATAATCCCGATATCCTCTCCATACACTTTGAGTAAGAGAGCTTGTCTGGACTTACATATGTGCACACACTGTGTTTATGTAGTCAGTCTGTTGTAAGTCATGTTGAATAAGGTTTGATATTGTATTGATGATATAACAAAGATGTCTTGATGTTAGCGTTGATGTCTTTCCAATGTCCCTTTTACCGTATATGCATCTGTTACCTTCCTCTTTTATCATGTGGACAAATACAATCATTATCATTTGATCATACAATCAGAATGATTTTGCAAGTCATTTAATTTCATACTTGTGTCACTTAAATAAACACTAAAATAAATAATAATAAAAAGTCATTTAAACAAAAAAAAACTGTATTTCAGAATATTCCCAAGTTCCTTGTTTTTCTTAATGAGGTTTTCTGCTACAGTTGCTGTTTTGTTTTAGTACCTAATCCTGTATTTACTTTCAGTGATATATTATTTAATAAAATATGCAGAGTTTGCTTTGCTGTTATAGATATTTAAGCTTACAGCCTACACTCACAGTTACAACTGCTTATGCATTTCTCTTTTGGATTCACTCCCTTTTTCTTCATGGACCTATCCTTCCATTCAGATAATATCCAAGGTTGCCTGACACCTGTGAGCAAAGTACAAGGTGACATGAGCTGCATATAAATAACTGCAGAAGAAAAACACCCTGTTTTTTCTTGTTTCTACACATACAAAATATAATTTCAGATGCCCATCTCTGTGCTTGGAAGCAGGGGGGGTCAGGTGTTTAGGGTCTGATAACATCATGACTGTGAGTACAGGTTTGACTGCATATAGACAGGAAACACACACATATAGGCAGACATAGATTGTGCAACATAGATGGCATTGACTTAAAGGCAGTAACGTCATACAGCAAAGGATTACTGCCTTGTTTAGATACATTGTGTAAATATCTGTGAATGACTATGAAAAACTGCTACCTTGCAGGATAAGCAGTTGCACATACAATAGATCCAAACACAATTAACATAGATTATTTAGGGATTTATGTTAACTTCAAATTCAATAAATGTTGATTTCACAGCAGAAATTAAATACTTGTAGTCTTTTGTTTGTTGCTGAAACAGTTTTCCTTCTCTTGACCATCAGGGTTTGAGCAAGTGTGCAGCAGACAGGCATGCCAAACAACCCTAAAGGTAAATGTCAGCTTTCATGTTGTTTTGGGGGGAGACTTGTCCTCTGCACCATCATGTGGACAGAAGCAGTACAGCAGTAACTTCATTGACATTCCTCTCGTCAAGGCCGAGGGTAACCCAGCCTCAGAGTAATCCTTCTCTTCTGAAGCGTGGGAAGGAAGAGGACACAGCGTAAAGCTGATCGATTTGATCCTAACCAGGAAATTGTACATGTGGTTCCAGAGCTAAGAAGTTTGTCCGTTATGCTGCTATCCAATCCTATACTTATACCCCGAGGATGGATGCATAAACTGTTTCTGTATAACATCAAACCATGAAGAGATGTTTATAAATTCAAGCTACAACATAAAGTGCTAGATTTATCTTTTGCAAAGTCCTAGCCTACAGGGTGATGTTTTGTTGATATCCAGTGAGGCCCAAGGTACAGCCTTGATAAGGGCCGATATCCAGACAGAGAATGTTTTGTCTCTCCTGTTTGCATTGAGCATGACAGAGAGGATTTCAGAAAGACTGCACTGCCAGATGGGAGATTGTTCCTTCATGGGTATTGTCTGTGAAACGCCTCGGAATATGTCAGCTTTATCTGTGTTAAAACATACCAAACATTTTTACATGCGATACTGTGGTACCCAAGCTATAGCCTCTCCCATCTGTGTTGTTGCAAACTGTATCTCGGTCCTGCAGCATCCACTACACAAGGCAGAAATAACTCCACTGATCTGAGGCGAAGGTTGCCGCTGCCAAATTTGTGATATGTTAACGTGTGAAATATTGTGATATTGAGACATGGTTTCAGATAGATTATGTTGTATCACTGAACTGTATTTTATCCGTCTCCTTGCCGCTTTCTGTTTCTTTCTGCCGCTCTATCTCGTTCCCACACACGTATGCACTGACACACATAATGCTCTATCATTTCCCTCATCCCATGCGAGAGATTTGAAAAGCAAATATATGCTCTCCTTCACTGTGGACATAATACTGAGGTCATGAATGGAATGTTAATGAATGTTTTACCACATACCTCTATCAGCACACATGCAGGATCACACACTAGTAGTTGCAGAGTGAGTACAAATGTAGCCAAAACCATAACAATGCACAAATTCAAATATGCATTCCTCTGCAGGCGAGTGGGTGTTGTTATTTTTTTTTAGACCATGGCAGCTTGTTTATGAGTCTCACATTGTGCTGCAACAATACGCAAAAGATGGAAAGAAAAAAAATCACCTAAGAATCTATGTGGAGGGAGGAAAAGGAACAAATCCAGCTGTGCAGCCAAGTGGGTCTCATTCCTAGTGCATCCTGTGAACTTCAAACCCATGTCATGCAGGGAAATGCAATAGAGGAAACAAAGGGGACAGAGGGTGTGGGAAGAAGAGGCTGTGGCTCGTAGACCAAGAGGCTGTGTTTGAGTATCTTATCGTGGCTGTCGCCAGCTCAACCTGGCTCCATTGACTTTGTGTGGGGATTAGAAAGGCCCACAGCGGCTGATTATTTGGGTGAGTGAGCGGTTCTGTGTAAACAAACACTGTTGCCTGGATTGTTCCAGTCACAACACATTTGGTTGGCCTCTCAGAAACCTCAGATACACACACACAAAACAACCACAACCACTGTTGTGCATCTTTCTCCTTGGGGGCATGTCTTCATGTTTTGCTCACCTTTTACAGATTCTCATAGATTGCTAGATATTTAAAGATGTAGCAAGAATTCCCTGAGAAATGCATGTTCTGGTGTAAAGAGGAGATAAATTTACTCAAAGCAAAAAAAAACCCCAAATATGTCAAAACAGACTGATGCAACAGTACCCAAACACTGTTGGCATCTGTACACTTGTTTAGACCAAAAAAGTGGAAACATACCAGGGTAAAAGAAATCCAGCAGCACTATGAACAAAAATGTATTATTCTGTCAGCACAACAACCTTATGTCAAGCTAACAGAGAAGCATTAAAAAAGAAAATCTTTGGAGAAGTGTATTTATAACTCAAATTTTCCTGCAGTTCTTGTATTATTTTCACCACAACCTTCACTGCATTTGTTTTAAACAAAGGTAGAATGAGAAGAACCCAAGAAGGGGCTGTGAAGTCAGCTGCATCCCAAGATATCCATTCCAGATGCTGGCTAGACTTGTTGGAGCCGGGGCCCACTGTACTGGGGGTTGGATTTAGTTGTCTTTTCCTCCAGGTGTGATGCCTCATGTTCATTCCTCTACATGTTCCAGGGGACTTATCCAAACACACTGGGAATGGCAACAGCACTGGTAGTCCTGCCCTAACTCCTGCCCTTCCTCTTGCCTTCCTTCCTCTACTTTCTGCTTTCCCTTATTGCCCACCCACCCTCACTACACAGCAGCAACAGCCCCTCCTTTCCTTACCTGTCAGCAGAGTCACTACCCTGACTGCTTGTCCAGCTCAAACTTAAATGCTTCTTTTCCTTTGAGCAGCTTTGCCGTTTTTGTTCAACGTTCTCCTTCAGACTTCTGTCCTCCTTCTGGGTTTGAACCCCTTTGACAAGGGGTCATGCTCATACTGCCGCAGACTGGAGCAGACCAGTTGTTGCTCTAGTAACTTAATCGTGCCCGGTGGTGATATAAGACGCATTAAACTTGTCATATTTCAAGCATGGTCAGTTTTAGGACACTGTGACATCAGGGAGTGTTAGGTACTTATACAAGTAAAAAGAAAAAAAAGTAGTGGAAAAAGAAAAACAGAAGCTCTGCTGTTTTGTGTATTTGTTCCCCAGCTGAATGCTCAGTGTCTGTTTCCATTAAAAATGTGGTTTTGCCCATGTGAACATGCCTCTATGCCTTCATGACAAAATGCAAATTCTCTTTTAATGTATATGAATTCCACCTCTTCTGAAGTAATTTAAGTTTTTCTTCAGGCTACGAAAGAAGCAGTGGGGGCAAACATTATTAGCTAGCCCACTCAAAATATGTCTCATGGCTCGAGTCGAATGCCTTCCAGCTCTGGCATAATCGAGGATAACATATTTATGGGAACAAGAAACAAGCCTCCTTACTGAAACATGTTGGCTGTCATTTCTATGAAGGGAATCATTCTTGGTTCATTAGTATTAATTGTTTTTATTTTTTCTATTCTACTTATTTCTACTAACTTTTAGTCATTTAAAAAAGTTTTAAAACTGATTTGTAACAGATTGGTCATGGAGACAGTGCCTAATTAGAAGGCAGATTGATGTCTAATTATTTTGAATGATGACGTCAAAAGAGTAAACTAATTTTATACACTTTTGTTTTTTTTTCTCACAGAAACTCTGAATGCATAATTAAACGGTGTCCATTTATTAATCCATTGATCTTCTCAGTTCCTATCAAGGATCCATAGAATTGAGAAACTATATTTCAAGCTCTTGTTTAAGTATGAATAGTCATCTATTGTCATAACTTTACTGAGATATATATCCTCAGGAACTCGAGTGATGCAAATGATTTCCTGATGTTTTAAGCCATCATTGCTGCATTTAGACACAACAAATCAAAATGTCAGCTTCTAAACTGCTTGGATTGTCCCCAGAGCTCATTACAAACCCCAAAGACTATGCTAATTCCTAACTTTTGCAAATGTGCAGAGACTAAATGTGACTTTATTGGGATTTCATAGCTTTCAGTGTATATAATGATTACTATGTATCTTCAGACTGCATCAAATTCATAGCAGTCCCAATGTAAATAACAGTCATCTGTAGCTTATCAAGTCATTTTCTCATCAAACATTGTTTAACATGTGAAAATATTGTAATTGCCCTCTGGGAGTGATTAATAGTTTGTGTCAAACTAAATCTGAATTTTGGCAACTTCGTCTGATGAGTGTAGCAAATGTGAGGAAGCTGTGGTTTGGTTTGGAAGCTGCGGTTCAGTTCAGTTCTTCATTATACATCTCCTCCCTTTTCTTAAATATGGCTCAGAGGTTCTGCTGCAGCACAGCAAAAGGACCATTTGCAGAATGGCATTTGTCTTATAAGAAAGAAACTGGAGATAAAATTATCATTACTTTAGGTTACTATTAATTTAAAAAAAATTTTTTTTTGCTGTGTTAAAAAGAAACAAAACAAAGTAACACTTTCATCTTTGGGCCCAACTCAACAGTAAAGAACAATGATTTCCTGCTCTTGGTTCCAGCTAGGCCATGACTAGCTCTGGTGCAAGGACTTTCAAGCCACCCTGTCTTGTGACATCATTGCCAGTCATCCGTTTTGTCTCTACTGCTCCAGCTGGAGCTGGATGTTGGAACTCAATGAGGCCCCGGTGCTGGTATTAATTTCTTGGGCCTGTTGGCGTCTGTCCCCTGGCAGCCCAGCGCCAGCTCCAGCCCCAGTCTTTGCCTCAACCCCAGCTCTAGTTGCATCTCCATGTCAGAGTGTTGCTGAAATCTGGCCAGTGGGATCTGGCTTTGATAATCATTTCAAGCCAAACCTGCCAGCATCTGAAGGAAAGTTTGTAGGATATGGACCAGTATAAGTAGGAACACTTATCCTGCAATCATGCATCATCTCTGGAAACCTGTGAAGCAAAACAAAATGGAAAAAAAACGAACAAAAAAAAAACAAACAAAAAAAGTTTTACTGTGATTCATTTTCTCTGCAGTTTGGCTTTACAGTTTAATACTGGTACGGTGCATGAGTGTGTGGAATTTCAGAACGGTTTCCAAGAGTTTTAGCAATTTATATTTATAAAGGGTTGTTTCCAAATTGTAAACAGAGGGGAAAGCTGACAAATTAGGTGGGACCTTTAAGGTTTTCTGTGGGAGATGAGCACAATTTACTTTAAACAATAAGCTTATACACAGGAATAAAACATATTGATGACCCCATATGCAGAATTAATATTTTAGAATGAAATCTTTGTCCTACAGTCACTTTAGATTATGTTACAATAAGGCATGGATTTTGTGTGAAGGTTGATTTATATCAAACTACAGAATAAATGCATACATTTGCATTCGTGGTCACGTCACAGTTGTTTCATAAAACAGTTTTGCATTCTCCATCCTGCTAATGAAACAATTCATTCTGCCTATACTTAGTAATGATTAGCACATGTTTGTTGATGATCATATGTGTACATTACTCATGATTGTGTGTCTGTGTGTGTTGAGGTGGTCAGTAAAAAACAGTCCCCAGAATTCCAGTGGCTTCACAGGATCCCGCACAGTTTCGGAAACCGTTAGCGAGTGCTTAACGTCGAGTCAACATGGGAAATTACTTTACCTTCCCCCAATTTATGAGACCAGCATGATTATACCTCATCTCTGGCAATCATTATAACTAGGCGTGTATGGACTGGAAAGTCTTTTTTTTTTTCGAAGGAACATTTAATGTCTTGCTGATTTACACAGAGTTTCCCAGCTAGATGTTTTGGCTCCTCAAAATGTCAATGTCCACAAGGTTTTGGTCTGGAATGGATCAAAACTCTGCATAACCCTTACAAGATTTGTATTCTTAAGAAAATACAGAAAAAAATGCAAAGGATGGAAAATGTAGGATTAATTCTGGAAACTTGAGAACTGCATAAGAATTTTAGTAGACAAGTCTTTTTCCTCACAGTAAATAATGTGCAGGATTATGGATTTTGACCATGCATAATTTTTATATTTTTCAAAATGCTCTCATGACTCACTGACTGCCACCAAGATGCCCATGAATCCCTTCCTTCCTGGACTAAGAACTCCTATGAGGTATCTTTGACAAGCTGTTGTCCTGCCTGTACACACAAATAGAAGTGCGTGTGTGTATCTGTACATGAACGAGGTTATTCAAAAGCTGCTCCACTTGCATGGCAATGCCTCATTACCCTTACTGCTTCCTTCTTTGCCCTGAAGTGGGTTGTGGCTCCCCTTGCTGGGCCTAGTCGTCAAGGTGACCTCAACATGCCCTGGGATGGCAGGCAGGCAGACACTCTTTATTGCACCAGGGCCACCGTATGCTAGTTGCTACACAAGGCCCTGGGTAGTTCTAGGCTGCTGCATATATCCTGGTGAGCAAGCAGCTGATCTCATTTTTCAATATGCTGCTGCCCCAACATCAGGCCCAGGTGAAGGTGACCTCCTTTGCCTCTTAAAATGGTGTAGTGCAGATGCTGTTGATGTCTTGTTGACATTTTTACCTTAGATCATTACTCAAATCACTTAAAATCACATTACTGCTGCATAATATGCAGATTTAGAGACAAATGTGACAGTCCTGTTGACTTGTTTAGCAAAGTATTCAAGCACATGTTGCTGAAAAACTGGTATACATCTCACATTTATCTCATTGTCCATCCATCCATTTATTCATCCATATACCCAAATCATCTTCTCATTTAGTCTCTTTTCCATCCTCCCTGTGTCTTCCTGTCACCCCCCTCCCTCTTCTCCTTCTAACACAGGACAGATTGGGAAGCCGTGATGGCGGCACAGAAGTTGAGGGAGAGGCTATTTATCCCAGACGGATCAGGAGGTGTGTGACGGAGGTGTGGACGGTTGCTGCAGGTCAGTGACGTTGGCAGGCGCCAGGCAGGCCGGCCCACATGGCTCAGGGACTGTGGGACTACAGACAGATGGCACCTGGTGGGTGACAAACAATTAACAAACCAACAAGAATAGCTGGATCGGCAGTATACCCACAAGCACAGGAGATTGCAAGAGAGAGGGTGCATCTGTGCTCTGAACACTTTTAATCTTTACTTTTCCTTTCCCCAAGTCTTGTTTTGTATAACAGTTGCAATTTACCCATGTGTCTTTTTCACAAAACACTTTTGTCGTTGTGTTGCTATAGAACAGTCTAAATAAAGCCGTGCTGAGCATATGCAGCCAGCATATGTTTCTGTTTATTTCAGTGCAGTTTTAAGAGAAGTGGCTGGTAATTTAAAAGCGCAATACTGTGAAACAACATGTTCAATAGCTACTTAAATGTATGAAAAACTTAAGAGCAGGCAGTTGGTTTGTCTTTGCAATAGCCTCGCTTGGCATTATTGTGATGTGTGTGCATGTTTTGTGTAAAATTTATGCTGGAACTGATTCAGTGTGTTTGGGCAAAAGTGAGCATGGTGGCCAATAGTTTTTCACTGTCTAACTGCATCCAAATGTCATCGTGATAGGGCGTTTCTGCACTCAGCTCCCACTTACTGTACAGTGAAGATGTCCTCTGCTGGTCATAAACAACAAAAGCTACCATTCTGTAATCTTTTGCAAGATTGGTGAGAGTAGGATTATTATCTATACTGGATTCTGTGTGTAATAAGCAGCTGTCATCTAGTAGAATTATTGCTTTGGACTGGCATTGGTCCTTGTCTCTGTGTGTATGTGTGTGAACACATCTGGAGTCTAGACTCAGTGGCTCTGTGGGCAGGGTCCTATCTGCAAGCAGCATCAGGTCCAGGGAATGGCCATGTTGACATAGGTGGCACACACACATACAACATCTGTTTCAAGAGTCAGTATTCTTAAAAAATACCAACACACACGCCTTAAATCTCTACTGAGAGATGGAAAGAGGAAGGAGGGGGTAGAGAGGGATGCGGTATGGACTTATTCTAGTGGGGGGTACACAGCAATGCCTGCTGAACCCACAGCGGGTCCCTCGTAACTGAGAAGAAATGGTTGTTCTCAGAACCACCATTGTAAATCTTCCAATACCCGTTTTCCATTGCTGCATCTGGAAATTAAGACATGGAAGAGAGGACAGCGTGGGTATTTGTTAACTGTGTGTGATAAAAAAGACAACTTATAAATTGTTTTTCTTGAGGAGTTATGTTTAATCGTGAAAGTAGTCCCATGTTAGTCTTAGTGGGGGATAACTGTGTGTCTGCGTGTGTGTGGTACATGCAGAAACTGCTGGCTAGAGTGGCGGGTGTATGCAGAAAAAGCCTTCAGCACTTCCAGATCAGGAAGGTTTATTAGCAGATATCAGTACACTGCCACATGTGATTTATTTTGTTGGAGTGGCAAGGCACACCACACACATATAAATATAGATTCAGCTGTGTGTGCACACTGCTTGACATGTACAAATATACAAATAATATACTGTTTAAGAATAAATGGAAATGGAGCAGCTACACACAAAACAGATGGAGCAGACAAAAGCATGAAAATGAATAAAGTAATAGTTAAACATTCAGAGGGAGAATCAACTCTTTGATCATCTTACATAATATTTGATGATCTGATGAGATACATATGGTGATGGAACTTGTTAGATGACACTTTGTAAATAGTTAAATAGTAGTCATTTTCATCTATATATTATTTCATACACATTTTTTTACACATTTATAGATTCATTAATGATCAAGACATTTCAGCATTTGAAAAAACAATATCATTAATGGTAAAATATTTATTAAAAACATTGCAGTTCGTTTTCATCTTAATATTATTATTTTCCATATGAGTAAGATGATCTACCTCACATATATTATCCATACCAGTTGGATATGAGAGTACAATGATGCTGTGTATTAATAATGTGTAAAAAATAAGATCATGAAATTTTACTATCTGTAAGTTATTGTAAGCAGGGGTGTAAAAAGTCTTAGGAGTAATCAGATACACATTACAGGAAACCCAAAGCAATGCACAACCTTTGTGTTCAAAGTGTCTGTCTACTTCAATAGGTAGTAGCTGTAGCAGTAAAAGATTTTAGGTGTATCCTTTCTGTGCGTTAATCATGACAAATGTAATTACTAATATAAATTAGCAGTAAAAGTATCAAAGGGCATGAATAGATTGTAAACACAATCAGTTTTCAGATACTTTTAAAGTTTAAAGACAACAGAGCTGAATGTGTTTAACTGTAGTATTCCCACCTAGTTAAATGTTGATTAAAAATAAAGGGTGTCTCTGTAAAGGCAAATAGAGCTCATCTAATGGAGTTAGTGATACAAATTTTCCTTTTATTTTCTCAACCTCTTGGTCGATAAGAGAGAAAGATTGTGTAAAAATTGATTTTACAGAATAATGGCTGTCTTCTCTTCGTCAGAGGATCTCAAGTGCCTCTGAGTTTTTTCCTATTACAGCTTCTGACTCCCCAAATCACCTTCCTCAGCTAAACATATAAAAGGGCACAGCCTTTGGCTTCTACAATCTTTTTGGTTGTGAAATTTCTAGCTGATATGATTTATGGAAAGCTCTGTGTGATTTGCCAGCAAAAAGTTATAGATTTACATTGTTGGGCCTTTATGTCAAACACAACCTGAAGGATAAATAAGAGCTCATAGTTTCACTGCCTTGCAGAAAATGCAATGCTCATTTCCGAGTTGAAGTCGGGCAGCATTGCCCCATTCAAAGTCGTACTGAATGAGCTGTTTCTGTGTTCTTTGTAGATGTGCGATCACTTTCAATCATATTAATGTAGCAGACACTGACACAAACATGTTGCTGTTGCGAAGAGCAATACGTCATTATGTGTCATCAAAACTTTAATCTTCTATGCCTCCCTAAGAAGCAGCAAACAGACCATTAATAGTGAGGATGATTAGTATTAATCTGTGCTGATCCACACTGAATTACACAAAACTAAGCTGGTATCTGCCTTTATGTGGTTTGCCTTCGCTATAGCTTGTCAGAATGGCTACATATCTGAAACATGATCATATTTATGAACTACATGATGAGCAGAAAAATGTGTAGAAGCTGGCATCATCAGCCTGGGAAGTGGAACTACTTACTTGTTAGAGTTTGAACAGATTTTTGAATTAGAAAAATCCCTCCTGTATTTATTCAAACATTTCACATAGACTCAGCAAACACTGGTGTTCCTGCAACCAATCAATGTAAACAGCAGAATATGCATGAAATGTATGCTAGTGGAACATGGTGTTGTGCTCCATCCATTAGAGCTGCGTGTTGTGTTGCATTGTGCCGTATCATTGTGTTGAACAGAGAGAGATTCTCTGTCCCTCCGTCCTCTGCATATCATACTTGGATGCCATCTGAAGCCTCCCTGCTTTGCTCCACTGTATAAAACCCTATTGTGGTTTCCCTGAGATAAGCAGAGGCGGTGAGAGAAAGAGAAAGAAGGGGGGAGAGAGGGTGAAAGACTCCTCCTGAGGCGCCAGGCCTATCTCCTCTATCTCCTTCAGGGAATATGCCGGCATTCCCAAAGACGTTGGCGCTAGCGGTCTCGTCGACCTGCTGCCCAGCACACACAGGAGAAGGAGATGTGAAGATTTATGTCACGGTAACCCAATCTCTTCCCCTCCTGAACTCCCTGTCTCCCCTGACTGCCTGGAAGAGTTAAAGATTGGAGAGACTGTGAGGGTTGCTGATGTTTTTGCAGAACCGAGGTGGACTGTGACAGACAAAATGTTCTGTTTCTGTTTTTGCAATCTGATATGTGAAGCGTACAGTGATTTGTGTGTGTCTTCGTATGTGTGTACAATATGTGCATCAGTGACTGTACTTTTTATGGAACTGGGTGGTACTGCCTCAAGCCTCTTGATAAGCTGTGAGGTGGTTGTGTAAAAATATTTACTCATAGATGAGTACCCACTCGCATCCAAATGCACCAACCCATTCATTAGGTACACATTTAATTGTACCAGTTTGGACCCACCTTTTGTCTTCAGAGCTGCCCTAATTTTTGGTGAATTGTTGGTCCATATTGACATAATACCATCACACAGTTGCTGCAGATTTATCAGTTGCACATCTATGTTTAGAATTTCTTCTCCTCACATATCTCATGGATGCTTTTGGATTGAGATATGAAGACTGTGGAGGCCATTTTGGTACAATGAATTCACCGAGAAAGGCAAAATAACTCATATAGTCATCCCAGACTCTGCTCATTCTCTTCTGACCTCTGCCATCAATAGAGCATATACAGTAGTCAGCCACTGGATATTTTCTTTTCCAGGTTAGTCTAGTAGAAAATCGTAGATAGGGCTGTGTGTTAAAATAACAGTGGATCAGCAGTTTCTGAAAAATTCTGACTGGTCTGTATGAGTCCAACAACCATGATCAAAGTTTCCTAAATCCCCTTTCTTCCTCATTCTGTTGCTGGGTTTAACTTCAGCAAGTAATCTTGACCATGTCTACATGCCTTTAATGTAAATGCTGATTACATATTTGTATTCAAAGGAAATCCAAAAAATGCACTCAGTAAAGTGGTTGGTAAGTTTATTTTAAACCAATATTTCCATAATATTATTATTCCCATAATATTGGGAATAGCCCAAATAGCCTTTCTTATGCTATTTTAACATTTCCATATTAGACAGAATTTGTTTTTGTCTAAACAAGTAAAAAGAGACTGAATATGTCGACACCTGACAGACCTGAGAAAGTTCTAAAGCCAACATATAGGCTGCATTTCTTCTGCCTGCTCATACCTATTAGAATTCAAAGAGTCAACAATGTAGTGTATACGTACATAATGAATGACACACAGAATGTGACATCTCCTTGAATTCATATGTTTAATATTTCATGGTTCAGAAGCACACCTGAGATCTGAACATATGACAAAATCAAAACTTAATGTGGAACACGCAACATGATGAAATGCTGAAGTAAGGAGGAGGAGGAGACTATATTACTGCATTAAGGAAGAAACACTGAACTGCAATCACCTTGTATTTCAAACTTCCTAAAAGATTTAATTCGTCATTGCATAAATAGCATATTTAATCAGCGTGCTTGTCCTACATTGCAATCTCAGTCGATCATGACGTAATAGCAGAGAAACACAAATGCTTTCCACAAATCTCAATAGAACCAAATGTTTTTGAAGTCTCTGTGTGACATTTCTCACCTGCGCAAACTCCCTCCACATGTTCACTCTCACTTCTGCAGCATCTTCCGAACATGTGTCAAACTCACCGGGAGTCTGCTTTGCGAGGTTTGTGTGCATACATGTGTGTTTTCATGTGTGCAAGTTGGCTTCCTGCATGTGTGTGTTCAGCATGACGTGGCAACCCCCTGCCCTGTTCAAACACGACGTTGGCTGTGCAGGCAGCCTCATTGTCAGGCTCGGCCTGCCAGTGGTACACGCTGTGCCTGGCACCCTGTGGAGGGGGAAGGAAGGAGCGCAGCGGGGCCAAGCCGCCTCCAACACCTCTCCCACCGAGCCAAAGGCCCCTCTGGTGGGAGTCTGAACACCAGAACAGGCCCTGGGAGAAATGATAATGAGAACCAAGACTGTGTTACACAGGATAGCACATAGGGATGTCATCACAGGTTTTACCCCCCCCAAACACACACACACACACACACACTAAGATGTAAACATGCAAATATAGAAACATATGTGCACAAGCTGCCTGCTCATAATCAGGCTTGTTGGAACACACAAACACACTTACATTTCATTTATCAAAGGAGATTAGAATTGATCAACAAATTGTAGAATTTATGTTCAATAAATCTTTCTTTAACACAGGTATTTCAGGTGTAGTCTGCAAAGCTAGCTGTGTCATATTTGTGATGGTTTGGACTTTGTGTGGGTGTTTTTGGTTTCCTGTTTTATTTTGTATTATTCCTGTTTTGCCCTATGTGTTTCTGTTTAGCTTGTATTGTATTGTAGCCTGTGTTGCTTTAGATTATGTTAACCTGTCTTGTTTGGATCAGTTTGTATTTAAGTGCTTTAGTTTCTCAGGTCTGGTTGCGGGTTCATTTGTCTTGTTCCTTTGGTGTTTAGTCTTCAATAGTCTTCAGTTAGTTGTGTTAATAGTCTTAGTTGTTTAAGTTCACTGATTCTGAAATAAATAACCATTTGCATTCCACCTGCCTCTTCCACCTGAATAACAATATTTTATTTGATTGGGTGTTTTATTGCTACGTTTTGGGTTCAGGCAAAAACAATGTGTGGACGCTGCAGAAATAAGAGATAGCACTTTGATTTCAAACTATGCACCACATCTACTACTGTTTCCATATTGTGTTGTATTTTAATAGCTCAAATAATTTAGGGGAGTTCCGACATCTTAACCGAAGTTCATTATTCAGGAAATGTGTTACAGTGTTTGTAACACTAAGTAACAGTGACAACACATTCAGCTGCTTTAAAAAGAATAAAACAAAGTATTGTACACGCTGTATAAACAGAAAACCTACAGAAAATTATTTCTGATCTTTGGAATAAATGAACAGTCTTCAGTAGATACAGGAATTGATGCCAACTCCACACATAAAATAAAGAAAAAGTCCACCAAATACTTACTATAAAACTTTTTTCAGTCTTTAAATGCCAATACTGCCAATAACAGTACTATATATATTTTTTTATTATGTAGCCCTTTTAAACAATATGCAGTATAATATAAAACATCACTAATTTGGCAATATAAGAGTTAAAATGAGAGAATGATTACACTACTGGATACTAAAATTTATGAAAGCTGAATAGATTTTAAATTTTGACTTAAAAAGCACCAGGTCCGAAAAAACATGTACATCTGAGCAGAGCTTATACCAGAGCTAGAAGCTTGGTCATCCCAGTGCTCACACCTACATCTGTACAAGTTGAGAGAAAACTGGTGGGATGACCTGAAGTCTGTGGGTTCACAAAGAGTTAAAAGCTCATAAAATCAGGTGGTGTAAGGCTGGTAAGCACATTAAAAGCAAACCTTAAAGATGTAAAGTCAATCTTGAATTTGACTGGAAGCCAGTGAAGAGACAGAAGTAAGGGTGTAATGTGCTTTTGTTTGTTTGTACTCGTCAAAGGCCTGGCAGCCAGGTTTTACACAATTTAAAGGTGGCTTAGAAAGGACTTAAGGACATCAGCAAAAAAAAAAGTTACAGTGATCAACTCTGGAATTGATAAACACACAGAAAGCTGTTTCAAGATTATGGAGACTGAGAATAAATCTAGATATAGATATAAAATATTTCTTGACAGTCGAGCTAGACCTACTATGTCTCCAATAACTATGTACCTTGTGCTATGGTAACTCATTCATATGCAAATAAATATAATTTAGAAATGATTACATGTCACAAAATAAACCTTAAATAATTTTTAAGCTGCCACTAACAAGATCTTAACATTTTTAAAAGGACAAATTCTGAATTTAATGCCATTTAGAAATCACTTACTATTTCATCATTTATTTCTAGGCTCGATACACAATATGTTATATTTGCATAATAAACCTGTCTTTTGTATTTTCTATCTTGTATCAGTTCCATGTAATAGACGTTTATTATACAGCCTAGACCCTTCAGTAAAAGTGAACATAGTAGATGAGCTGAAATATTAAATTTCCCAGACACTTATGTCATGTAATCAATGGGTCATTGTAAGTAAAACAAAGGTTGTAATAAAGACTTTGTTGCATTAAATTTCAGATGAAAAAAATGAAATGATTTAGATTGTTTTGCTTTATATTTTTTAGCCATGTACTTCATTTGCAAATTGTAGATTGCACTAAAAAAGATGTGCAAACTGAAATGAAAACAAAACCAAAAGTGGCATGTGTTGATTAAGTTGTGGAGATCGGGTGTGTGATTACAGGACCAGTGGGAAACGTAAGAGTTGTAGTTATAAACCATTGCACGCATGTGTGACTGCTTCGTGAAATGTTAAAGATGAGAGGGGATGAAAATTGGATTAAATTGCGTGTGGCAGCTCACTGTAGGGAGGTAATTAGGGACAAACATTGAGACGCAGAGTCTGATCTCTCCTGCTGGAGGTTAAGTGAAATAGGAGCTGTGAGTCCCAGCGTCCCGGCGGCACAGTGATTAGAATTTCCTAATGTGGGGCTAATGGGATGTCAGCCGGGAGCAGAACCCTTACACAGAACCACTCATAACAACAAGTGGTCAAAGATCAAGCCTGATTAAAAAGATTGAGAAGAGATGGAGAAACATTTTTCCTCTGTTGATAGACACATCATTGAGTCATAAATCCGGATCTGTTACATCATCACACCATAGAGGAGTAGAAAGATTAGAAGTGGGACATAACTGTTTTGATGGAAACATAAATGGGATGAGAAAAAATATTTACATTTGACTATCCCAAAGACTCACAATAAGTTTGTGAACATATCTGTGCTGCATCCTCAACTAGTTTAAAGCAAATTTATTCCATTAAAATGCGCTGTGAGGTAAATACCCTGATCTGAAAGTAATTCTATTTTCTTAGAGGTATGTCATTAGTGTTTCCATTTTTCATTTGATATCCTGAATAGACCTTATAGTTGAATGAAAAGTCCCACCCCATTTCCAGCTTTGTCTCTCTTTAGCAGATTGTTTGTGTTCATCCACTCTGGCCTGCGCTTTATTAGCATATTTGATCAACCTCTGGTGAGGGGTAGCCAGCACCTAAGGTGCCAGTTGCAGCAGGTTCTCTGGTTGAAATGACAACAATAGCAGCACAACCTGACTGCCAGCCCATGATGATGAAACGACAGGGGGGAACAAAAGCAGCCCCCAGAGCTGCAGATGTTGACGCTGTAAGCTGTTTGTTGTGTGGAGGTGGTGTGCATATGAGTGTGCATTTGATTGTCTGTGATTGTATGAACACATCTACTTACATATTAATGTGTGTCTGTGCATTTCACTGTATTTCTGTTTGTGTGTATGTGTGTCAGAGCTGTGGCCCTGTGGCTATGAGGAACCCAGCTGGGAGGAAGAGTGAGTGCATTCATCCTGGTTCTCAGGGGCCGGGGGCCACACAGGTACCCAGTGAGGGGATGAAAGGCTGCTCTGCAGATGTCACCCGCTGGGGTTCAGTGGCCCAGCCAGCAAATGTCATGTTTGGCAGCTGGCACACTGCTGCTCTCCCACCAGTTGTTGGCAGGGACGTCTTCTAAAGGATGCTAGAGTGGGATGCGAGCACCACGAGCGCCCTAATGGGAGCAACATTAAAGAGAGTTGCTGGCTTCTGCCTGTCATAGAACATTAACCTTGTCCTGTTTCCTGCTTCTCTCGGGCAGCAAACACATATACTCTCTCTTACATGCTCCCCCTTTCTTGATCCTATTTAGCACACTTGTACACATGCATGCATTCTGCACAGTGAAGAAGGTGATCATTACAGTATCAATAATGACTATTTTCATGATTGTTTATTCAAGAAAAGTCGAATTTGATGTTGGTTAATTTCACCCAAGTTCTCACTTTTTCTCAAACATTGACTTCTTAGTTTAGCTTTGCTCAACATATGGTTGCTCAGTGTTAAAGGTCACATGACCGACCAGTGGTTAGTGGACTCCTGCTGTTCTGCAGCTGAGATTCCTACTTATGCACAGAAAAACTCCCGCTTTGACCACACGATACACATGACTGCACAACCAGATGCATGTGACACATGAAAATCAGCTCATCATGACATTTTGTCTCGTTCTCAAAGTAACATAAAGATGGACATTTAAATTTATATGCATATACAATACAAAAAAGACAGATGCAGGTCAGAAGCTACATGTCATCCCCAAGATTTAACCAAGAGGGTACAAAAGAACTGAAGGGTGTTTAATTTTTCCTTCTGGTCATGCAGTAATTCCATTGGCATTGACAGTCCTATTCCAGTTGTTGGCCTTTGTGTTAATTCTCACTAGGCTTTATACATAAGAATCCCATTTGTGCAAATGCTAAAGGAAAGCATTAAAGAAAGGTCAGGTTCTCACTGTAGGATTGCCAGTAAACAACACATCAGTCTCTCTATGATACAAAAAACTAATAGTATGTTTGAATGAGAGAGTGAGATCACTTTATAGATCATTTTCTCTCAAGTATTTTAAAATAATTTTGTACAAACACCAGAATGGAAGAAAAGATGAATCAGTGGATTCACTTACTCATCAGTCTGCAGCCTAGAATCACATGGCTTTTTCACCTCATGCTTATTACTCTGGATTTTTTTTTGTAATAAAAATAGAACAGCACATCTGGACATATTCATTTTCAGTTGTACATTAAAAGAAATTGAACATGTATGAAATGTTATTACATGTATTACATTAAGTCAGTTACTTCAATCTAGCTAGTTGTGTCATGTTGTCTGTTGTCCATTGCCAGTAGCTGTTATGATGCCTTTGTGAGTCCTAATGTGGCTCAATGCATGAAATACCAAAACATGTGGAAGCTAATGTGACAGTCACGGTAGAGAATGCAGACAAAAGCATGAAACTTCCCTCTTCTGCGGCTACTCACTGTGAGTGTATTTTTTAATAAGGGGACATTTCATTCATTTTTTGGGGTTTTTTTGTGCACTTTCAAGTGTTTAGGAATGCAAAAATAAATTAATTCCCTCCTGATGCTGTGCATATATCTTTATATTATTTTTGTTCATATTTTTCAGTCTGTTTGATTTTCTCTATTCTCTATTACGTTTTTTATCTATTACGTCAGAGTATTTGCTGTGGGTCTGCCAATAAGGTCGTGGACTTCCTGGTAATCAAATTCGTGAATCTGATATGTTGACATTTATAGTAAACTTACCCCAAAAAATTTTCTCTGTTAGTGTATCACTGCTATCAAGCTACAAACATGGCGAAACAGGGTAGAGTTGAACCTTGTTTACATTTAAAGAGACGGCACCAAAACGAGTCGCTCTGAAGATGCACCTCAGAACATGGTTATAAGGTGTGTGTGGAGCGATACACACCTCAGAACAGGGTTATAAGGTGTGTGTGGAGCG
>JBAMHV010000021.1:11232609-11263508 GCA_037177535.1 Pseudomugil gertrudae | reverse complement strand
TATTAAATTTTCTTTTTACCCAATTCTGTAACCTTTTAACTTGAATGAAGTTTACCAAGGATTGTAGCCCGTTCAATGTACTGCAGGCACAGGAGCCAAATGAAGCTAACTAGCACCCCCTTTTGAAAGTTTACACTTGACCTGCAAAAACAATCTCTTTTCATCATGTTTGAGGCTCCTGAGGCAGATGAGCGCTCTGTCAGTCATATAAATCTAGATTGGTTGTTCTCATAGAAATGAATGGACAGAATGATGAGCTGAATTAGCGATTAATTGGGATTAAAATGTTTACCACAGGAGGTTGCTGTGGATGACCTTTTATATGTGTGTACCACTGTTTGTGTGTGTGTGTGTGTGTGCTGTGTGCAATGGAAAACAACAGCTCAGCTTTGATTAATATGGATTAGGAGTCTTACAACTCATAATTCACACAATGAACAAAAACATGTTTGGTAAAACCCTAATTCCTTTTCAAAAAGAGAAAACACCACAAAAGGTTGGTGATTGAGGAGCGTTTTAATTTTTTTTATAACAATGACTTCATAATGACTTACTTGCCATTATTATGATGTTTTACAAACTTTTTGTTTTGCTTTGACAAAACATTCATGCTTACACATTTACTTTTCTTGAGTTGTATGATGCCAATGTTTTTCTCTAGCAACTGTGTTGTGGATGCACACAAACTGTATCTTACAGGCGCATTTTTGTTAATGACTCCTGCTATTACAGTAGAGATGCACATTTATTTCACTCAGCTCTTTAAGTAAACATGCATACTGTATGTTCTTTTCATCCAAACATATTTCCAGTCAGAACCCATGACTTTGAGCCCTCACACCAGAGAGTGGTGTGGGAAAGACCAGATAAGCAGCTCAGACTGGATCAGTATTAGCAGGGGGGGGGAATATGAGAGCTTCACACAGCCCCTTATTCTCAGTCTCCTTGCTCCATTCCCTCCTATTTTACATGTGTTCTTACCCCAAACACTTGATCTTTCTTTTCTGACTTATGATTTCTTTTGTTTTACTGTACATACTCTAGCAAATCCTTATATTTATGATCTGTTAGCAACAAGCAGCTACAACTGATTGCAATGCTTTATCCACCTGTTTACCGTAATCTTTTTTATATCTTACATATAAAAGACATCCCTAGGTTAATCTTTTGCTCTAAACCATCTTTTTCTTTCAGCTTCCACCTCCCTTCTTCTGTGCTCTGCAAGCAAAACTATTTTCTAGTTAGAGTTTTGGAGGTGTTGGAGGTCAAAGAGGAGATGGAGGGCCGGGGAGTGGAGGGAATGAAAAGGGAGGGCTGAATGAGTGTTGAGCTGGTCGGTCGGTCAGGTGCAGCGCCACCAGTGATCATTAGGGTTACAGCTGCCCGGGCCAGATTGTGTGCTGCCTGCACCAGGCGAGATGTTTTGCCCAGGGAGAAGAGCGAGCATCTGTCTGTCCCTCCCCGTAGACAGCAACCTCCTACCAGCCTGTCCAACTCAACCCAACTGGTAACAAGGTCACCCAACTCTTACTTTCTCTCACTCACTTACACACACCCCCTCTCAACTACTCTGCACATCTTTTCCTGTTTTGCTCGCTCCCTCCTTTACAGACAGCTCTTCTGGCTCGTTCTCTCTTCAGGACAGGTTGTGAAAGCAGCGGGTCCTCTGTGCAGTGCAGGTTGCAAAAAGGAGTGCACAAGATATTTGGAATGAAATGAAACTGGCGTGAGCGCTGTGCAAATGAACACAGCACCTTGTAGCAGAGCACTTTTTCTTTTCGAACTGTAGAGACTGTTTATTCCTTATCTGCAGCAAATGTTAATTGCATAGAATGATCCTTATTGATAAAATAATACTTTAATCACAAAATATAATTGGTTTCTGCTATATGAGAACTCATTTTTAAACGTTTCTTACAATCATTGTTTCTTCTTATCTTATCAAAATAAAATTATAATTATGTTAAAACCCCAAAGGGGACCTTGTCTCTGTGTATGTATTCACTGCAGAACAGACATTATTTAAAATGTCTTTAAACACATAGACCTGACGATTAGATTTGCTGGTTAAGAACTGCCTTCAACAAAAAGTAATTACTTTTCTTTCTTTTGTGACTTTTGACTCAAAACTTCTGCCTTCCTCTTCTATCAACGTAATTCCATAATTCTTCTCTTGCTATCTAACAGGCAAAGCATACCGGCAGCATTGAATATTTGGTCTCAAGGATTAGTCTCCAAGGCCGAATGGGAACAGAAGCACCTTAATGTTCAGTAACTGTGACAATTGTTCTAAACATATCTGGTTTCAATACCTTTGAAAAAAAGTACTAACTTCTTTTCAGTACAACTTGGCCTACATGTCATTATGATTCCATTACCTGATTTCACTCACTCTGATTCATTTGCTTCTGAATCATCTGAAACAGTCTGATAAATAAATGATTGCTAGGCCTTAAAGAGACACATGTTTAGAGGTGTGATTGGCTTAGGTGACATACCAGGGTGCTACCAAGAAATACTCTCAAACTGTATGAGAGAAAATGGCTAAAATGTTTATCCATTCATCAATTCATATCCTAAATGCTTTATATCATGATTGTTAATTATTGGAGCAGGAATTTAATATTTCACATAGTTATGTTAAATTGCATGTAATAGACCATGAGTTAATTCTAATATCTGTTTTTAAGTAAAACATTTTTTAATAATTTAGTGTGTATGACATATTGACGCAGTATTTCAAGCTATAAATTGCACCTACACTAGAACCATTTGGTTTGTTCTTTCTAGGCCACTGTTGTAATATGGTGCTACTATGCGGAATGAGAGGAGGGATGGGGATAAAAAAGATATGTGTATATTGATATAATTAGTTTGGATGAAGTAACAAGCCTCATCTGCGTCTGCTGATGGGAGAAGGTTCACTACGATGGCAACAATGGATGGGAATGTCTGTGGCAGAGAATATAGATGCATTCCCACAGCAAGCAGATCAGTGTTTTGGCAACAGAAATGTTTCTTCATATTCAGTGTGATCCTGCCACCTGGCCTCTGGTCATTGCATCCCAGTCTGAACAGTTACTGAAGCAAGATCGTACTTCCCTGTGATGACCACTGCCAGACTGACTTACACCTCCACTTCATTGCCTTGAAGGGAGAATAAGCAGAATTTTCTAAATTGAAGGAACTAAAAGGTTGTAATATGAAGAACTAGAGGTGCAATTTCATCTAAAGTAAGCAAAATGTGACACTATGGCTGTGTCTCAATACCATAGTGCACTGGAATGTAGTGTGTGAAGTAGTGTTAGTGCACACAGCCTACGTCTGTATAGCTCTCCAGCCCTGCGTTGACCAGTTCGACTGCACATCAAGTCCTGCCCGAGCCTTTAGAGAGCAAAATGAACAATTCACATGAAGCTACCAGGGTCTGGCAAAGCAACAAAGATTTTTTGTGAAGGAGTTTATGGATAAAGAAAGGGAATAACATTGTCCTTACCAAAGTGAAGATCACTGCAACAGCTATAGTGGCTGAAATATGACTCAGAGCAAGATTTTCCTCTCCTGGACAGGTATTAACGTTGCTTTGAAACGTTCCACAAATACTGTAATATTTTTTTTGCTCAGTGTGTTTGCAGTGTTGCATGCTCATTTGCAGACTAGGAGACTAGGGCAAAGAAGAAGAGGGAGGTGTGGTTTATGGTACACTATGTTTTAATCTACAGGCAGTACACAATAGCAGGCCATGTAATAAAACAATTTTTTCTTGTCCCTCGGTCACCAGGAGCAACAGAAGTCACAGAGACAATGAGCAAAATTTTAACAGTAAAAGTAACTATTTGCTTTTATAAACTGTTGTTTTTTCTGTGTGGAAAGCACATAAAATATGCATTAAACATGAGACCTCCTGCAACAAGCACCTGGCATGGTGTCATCTTGCTAAATGATGGTTGATAATAAAAAAAAATTTGATTGAAAATAGGATAATTAATTAATCAAATCTTAAAGAGAAAAACTGAAAAAACACAGCTCTACATACAAAAATTGACTAAATCATATATCATTTAAATTAATGATATTATTATAAATATATTAGAGACAGTTTTATGCATTTTCTGCTTTTCTAATGTTAAAGAACCAGGAAAGTCCTGCAGACAACATCTCAAAATGCCACCATTGATTCATCACTTTCATAAATTTCATTTATGTGCAAATATCTGCATAAATATCTCTTACCAGAGCAGCCTGTAAAGATACTTATGCTGGCCCAGGTACATATCTCCCTCTGGTCTACCTTCTCGCTTTAGGGTTTGTATCTACCAGGCCTCAGCAAAGAAAGTCAACTTTTCCTACCTTGCTGTTTTTAGTTTCCTACTTCTCAAAGAAGCACCTCCCTGATGCTTCTTCCATCCAGTTAAGACTTTGGCACTCTTTCTTTGTTCCTCCCAGCCATATTGAAATCTTGCATAGCCTGGTTTTGGTGCTGCTTTGCCTCTGGTTGTACAAACAAGATTGTTTCTTTTCTGACCACACAATGTCATTGCCTGTACCTCACTGTAGGCAACAAAATCTCCCACCTTTTCAGACTTCATTCTAACAATCATGCTAGCTGCTAGCACTATATGGGAACAAACAAAGAAAAAAAAATACCAAACACGTTTGGATGCTGTCTGAATCGTATGCACTTTGGATGCACTTGCATTGACACAAAGCATTTGCCAGATCCATTTAATGAGATTACAGTTTTAATAAGTAATGCCAAACTAACTAAATACATGAAATGGAATTGCCCCAAAAATCTAACACATTCTATAGCTGCTGTTTACTATCCTACCAGATTATGAGGGGAAATCCTTTGAGGAATGGTTTCATCATTGGTGAAGTGCCAAACATCAGTAATACAGGATAGAGTTTGGGGTGATTTGTTGATTGAATACATTAGGTGATAGGTTTTAATCTCTGATCTAGCTGTTCATAAATTAACAACACAATTGTTTGGGGAGAGAAAATCTTTCAAGGCAAAAAATAACATACAGCCTTCATCGATAATCTATAAAAAGCTGTCCTCTCTGTCAACTCTGTCTAAATGAAAGTCTGGATATTTAACATAAAAATCATGATTATTAGACAAATAACTAAAGCAGAGTTTTTTTTTTTTTTTAAAAAAGCAAAACTAAATGGTTTTAAGAGACCTGATGATTTTTCCCACACCTGCCACAAGAAAACTGAGTACATACCTAAAAACTTCTATTGAACAACCAGCAACTTTACCGTGAATCAGAGAAGCGATGAGGTTAGAAAGCAGTGAAACCTTTAATGCAATTTGACAGCATCATCTGGACTCAGTTGTCAGCCAGACTGAATGAGCTAGGCCAGCAGCTCACAATAAAAAGGGTATGAAACAGGTGTGACACCAACTTTCTGCCTCACAGGAGACGATAAAGCCCTTGGTCAAGGGCACAGCACCTGGGCCATTGTTTTATTGCACAAAATGGCTTTTAAGTGCAAATTTCCACTTGGTCCTAAAGGAGACCTGGCCTCTGCACTTGCTTTACTCATTTGAACCAATATGTGATCTGTCTTCATTTGCATAATGGGCCGAATGGAAATGAGGGGCCAGCTTTGTCAGCTCAAGACAAAAAGAAGAAAGAAAAAGGGAGGCAGACTGATGCCATTCTGCTGAACTGCATCTGTGGAACACAAAGGTGTGATATCTTGAGTCTCATCTGACCACTTTTAATTATGATCAGAGGTTATATTGAGGGCTGCCATCCTTGTGGTTGAACAAAGGTTTTATAAGTGGTTATTAAATAAGGGATTACCAAAGAACATGCAGAGAGACGACATCAGTGTACCCCTCCAATCCTATGAAGCTAAAAGTATCACATTTAATACATAAAGTTTATGAGACATTTCACATCACTTTATGGTAGAAACTTTATTCAAAACCCCGTTGTTCATCATATGCTACTGGTCTCCTTTCCCCTAGTGAATACCAGAAAGCAGAAGACTGTACAAAAAACCATTTTGATCTATCACATGGTAATAAATAATAAAAATGTCAATATTTTTTCAGATTTTATTAGAAGATGAAATAAAGGCTTCAGATTTTAAAATACAGACTTTTCTGCCCAGTTGTTCTATGGGTTTAAACCTTTAAACCTGTTTATTAATTACAATCATTAATAGTCAAAGAACAATAATATCAAAATTAAGTTTATTATTTTTCAGACTGCTGTTTGGCAGAGTAGGATGTCTAGGTTTTCAGTAAGGACAAGGGCTGGATGTGTCTGCTTATTTTATGCTGACTGCATTTTGTCAGGGTTTGTGTTTGAGTTTGGTTTGTTTAGGTTCTGGTTTTATTTTGGTATTTCCTGTTTTTGGTTTCCTTATGTTCTTTCTAGCTTTGCTTAATTACTTCCGCCTGGTCTTTGTTAGTTCATTCTTTACACCTGTGTCTTGTTTGGTTTTGTTAGTATTTATACTTCCTGGGTTTTCAGTTCGATATGGGTCATTAGTTCTAGTTGTATTTATTAGTTTGTTGGATGTCTTGTCTTTCTGGCTGGTTTTCTTTATATCAAATATCCTCATTTGCATCCTTCTGCCACTGCCTCCTGCCTGCTGTGGGTCCACATATCTCCTCCATGTTTGCTCATCCCCAGGATTTATGACACATTTCAGTCATGTTGCATCATTTGTTTTAAAGTTTCTCCTCTCAGTCTGCCTAAGAAGAGCTCAGTGAGTTTGGATTTGGCAGTTACAGAATGTATCCAGATCACTCCATGTCACTACAATGATAAACTTTAGCTACTGTGTTACTGCCTAGCATTTATCACAGCTGCTGATGTGCTTGCTAATGTATTTAGTTTTTCCTCTGCTGAAATGACAAATTTATTATTGGGGCACATTTGCATATATGCCAGTGAGATGTGTTCATTTATATGACTCCTTTGAGAGAGAAGTCAAACTAAGTTCAGCCATGATACGATGTCCCAGAATCAATGTTCTGGGCAGCTTCGGCAATCTGAATAAAGTTCTCTGACTCAGAAAGGCCCACAGCAGTAACTACAAAACCAAAACTCAAGTTCACAGAAAACATGTCACAAGTTTGAAAACTACTTACCATGTGTGTGGACACAATTAAAGCTACAAAAGTCACTGTTAGAACAATCCAAAACTTCTACATTCACAAAAATGTATGTTTTTTTGGCACACTTTCAAACATTTACAAAAAAAAAAAAATCCTTCTCTAGTTTCTGGACCACACCGAAACATGTAGCGTTTCTTCCTGAAGGGTTGAAGAGGACGGACAAATGGCAGTTGAGTTTGACATATCATCCATTTGTGTGGACCTGGTTAAAATGATGTGTGTGTTCTTTTAGTCCTGTGACTAAATATTCTTATTTTTTGTGTTTGAGCATTTAATTAATTGGGTGCAGTCAAGGTGTGAAGTTGATTTTAGGCAATATAGTGAAAAATGCTCTTGAAAAACCTCTCCTACCCAACCTTTAACATACTCCCTGTAATAATGCAACTATTGCCTGTTAGATTGTTAAGATGATATTCACTGATGGGACTTTCTGAATATCTTCTGTGTGTCACTATGCAACTTCATGGTCTCCTCACCACCTGCAAAGTGGGCTCTGTGGCCGGGGCTTCCAACTGTCAGCAGCGCTGCAATGCAAAAAGCAAGATGTCACTGCTCGCATCTACTCACTCATCTTCACTATGACTCATTCTACAGTTAACCACTGCCATTTTTCATTGTTGTGTTCGGGGACCTGCAAACATTGCAGGGAACTGCAAATAGCAATTGCGGTGAAAAATAGAAACGACATAGAAATAATCCTTTCAATTAATGTTTTCATTTAAGCTTCTCAGATAGCAACTGTAGGTTTTAACAACCGCAAGCTGAAGTATCGTATAGTACAAGAGCCAATGGGAGATAGATAGTTTTCAAAAAAATATATAAAATCTTGATCAATAATGATTAAACATTGCACTATTTGAAAAACAACATAACTTCTTCCTAGCAAACACACACACACACACACACACACCCACACACTAGTCCAAAATTAGAGTAAATGATTCCTATTGAGGAACAAACAGAGCAAAGCTCATTTTAAATGAGAAAATAATTTCTCTGCTGTTTTCTGTTGGGAAACATTGTTATAAGATATGTATGCCAAAGTGATATTTCCAATAAACTGCTACTTACTTTGTCTTTCCCCCTTGCTTTGCTGGCACTCAGGCACAAAGGTATTTACTTTAGTTTAATTTTCTTGAGCTCTCTACAAGCAGACAACACGTCCGCATAAATTCTTACATGGACAAATACACAAAGAGGCAAAACCCTGTCGCCTTGTTCTCTGCGAAGGTAGATTATCTGTGAATGCACGCTGAAATTTCTCGGGGGATGCTTTGGCGCCGAGTAATAAAACTCAGAGTGTGTTGCCTTTGCCAAGCTGAGACATCTGGTCACCTTATCACAGATAAGTGGGGGTTAGTCCTGGCATCTGCTAGAATTAATCCATTTTGCAAACACAGTTATCCTAATCTCCTAAATATGTCATTTCACAACTGTACAAATCAGTAGGTATAATTTTACCTTTCCTTCTTCAGTATGTGATAGATTGATCAAAGCAAACTTTACTCTTCTGTGTTACTATGTGTGAGCAGTGACATGGTATAGATGCAGGAGACAAAAAAGGTTGGAAATCAGTGTCACAACCTGCACCTGGCCAACTATTTGCCAGTGCCCAGTCTGGTCTGCAGCTAGCCCACCTAACATCCCTGCATGCATATTCATGTGGGTGGATTTCTCTTTTGTTGCCTGCCTAGTCAGCAGTCACAGAACACATGGTGAGTGTTGGCAGCACCCGGCCTAGGTAGAGGGGCCGCGGACGGAGGCAGTGGCAGGAACCAGGACCTGTGAGGCTGACTGACATTTCCATCTGTGGCGAGGCCTGGTAATTATCGGGGAGAGGAGCGCCCGCAGCAGCGCGCCATCTGCTAGGGGAGATGGCTCAATGAGGTATGAGCACGAGCGGCACTCCGTCGGGCCACTGCCTGCCTCTGACATGAGGGCTCGCATCTGCTACCGAGGAGCCGGGCCGCCCAACACAGCCTGCCTGCCTGGCCGAGAGAGGGGGCTGACAGGAGGGAGGAGAGCAGCCAAGAGCCCCCCCCTGACCCCTCCACTCCCACCACCACCCACAGCCATCACTACCACCACTGCCCTGCCAAAGGCACACTTGACAAACAGCATAGCCCACTCACAAGTTTTCATACAGATCTCATCAAGTTGTTGGATTTTTGTAAACGATACCTCCAGGATCCAGCTCTCGCATAGGAATTAATCCATCATTGTTATGTCTTGTGACAGTAAATGTTAAAACAGCCAAACGAGGTGAGACTCGGTGAACAAATGCATCATACAGTTTGCATTTGTGGCAGCGAATGGCTGGGCTCAGTGTGCTAGTTACCATGGTTTGTTTCTGACTCATTTGTGAAGCACAGCTCTCGGAGACTGGTCGGCTGTGGGAGCCTGGCTCCATATCACACAGCCCCCTCACACACCTGGCAGGTGTACGTCGTTCTCATTCTCTATGCAGCTTCCCTTTTTTTTTGCAGATCAGCATACTTGGTCTGACCGTGCTTCTGTTATTACACTCTGCCCACAGACAGACTTGCTTCCATCAAGACACACTAACATCCCATTAATGAAGGACACAAATACATAACTTAAAAGCAATCCACACCTAAAAACACAAAGGGATTCAACTTGTGAGAAGAAAAGCAATCTCTATCCATTTTTAACATATTTTACTGAACTGATATTGCTTTAAAATGATTGTTCAAGTATTGTGTGTAACCATCATAAACTCTTTAGGTTAATTGCAGCAACCTTTATATTAAGACAAAAAAATGGTGATGCGGCTGTTTTAAATGGCTGTAATAGATTAATAAGAACTGATCTCTTCTCCCTGAACAAACTTCCAATAACTTTCCACCATAACTTGCCACACATAATACTTATCTTTATGGTGTTGATGCAACTGTGTAATACACATCTCATTCTTTCAATCACCTAATCTAGCTGTTTTAGAGAAGGCCTTTCTCTAAAGTAACCTCATTTACAATAAAACTGTACTAGGTATCTTTATAAAACCCGTGATTTTTTATTCAAAAACATCATAGACAACATAGTAACAAAGAATTTGACATGAATTTATATTTTCTGGCAAATAAAACAAAAGTTAAGAAGTATTCTTTCCTTATAAGTAAATTGCTTTCTGACTTTTTGTTGATGTAGGACCGACACCTGGCTCATACTTCAAGAAATATTATAAGGTAAGACGTGAACATTTTCAGTATTTGGCTTTTTTTGTCATATTTCCTTTACCCAGACTGGCCTAATTTGGCTATTTTTCAGAAAAAAATGCCCCCCAAAATCTTTTGTCTCAAAATAAAAGTTAAACACAATCTATTTCATGAATAGGAGAAGCATTGTTGTGTTTTCTTCTACCTCGGGTAGTGGTATCTCAAAAAGCCTTTATTGAGGACTTGCCGCTAGACTAATTTTACCACCTCTTTTTTCAGTTCTTTAACATCTGTCAAGCCTCCGACATGTTGTTGTGAAAGTTGTTTTCCCTCTGTGGTTCAGTGTTTTCATACTGCCCCGATGACTCTTGCATCACTTATTACCACTTGAGAAACACTCTAAAAGAGGGGAAGAGCAAAGACGGTAGTGGAGGTAGAGAGGGGTAAAGTGGGGAAGGGGGAGGAGTATAGAAGCTGAACGAGAAAGAGAGAGGCACATCTCTTCATCGCAGGATTTTATCTGACTGTTTGGACAGATTGGTAGAATTCAAAATGTAGCAGGGGCCTGTGATGTGGCAATAAAGCGTTTGCCTTTGATCCCGCCTCACATTTTTTTTCTCTGCACATGTGCACGTCAAAATCAATTAGATCAACTCTGAGGAGGCAAGGCAGCTGCGCATCCGTGCAACAAACCTTTGCATCACCTTAGTTTACCAACAATCTGGTTATTATTCTCATTGTCAACTCGTCACAGCAAACTACAGCTCTGCCATCACCTGCATGCACAACAAACTTCAAGGTGTATGAAAGATGAATTGGTACACAAATAGAATATCCATCTTTCCAGATAGAAACACATACTTACATCTTAGCCGCAGCTGTCAATTACCAACAAAAAAACATCTTTGATAAGAAAAATTTGAAGCCCCCCTCCCTACCTCCCTGCTCTTGGAGTGGCTTTTTCAGATGTCACAGCACTTATGAGAAATTTGTGACAGCATCAACAGCGCCTATTCCCCATTCAGCAGCATTAACTCTGTGCCATGTGTCTAACAAACGGAGGCCATTCTGGAGCCCTTAATGACAAGGCTGCTTCGCTCCTCTCCTCTCCCCCTCGCTCTTTTCAAATTGCTCTCTAAATGAAGTACAGCTGTGTGGACCAGGTGCTGCCATCCCCCTTTCAGAAAGAACAGGAAATTATGAAATCCCCAAATCCTACACAAATGGCGGGCAGGAGGGAAGGTTGGAAAATGTCAGCTCGGCTTGGTCTGTAGATGCATGTATCTTTCATTCGCTCTGCTCTTCAAGCGCTCTGACCCTGAACCTATCACTAAGGAGATGTCAGAACCAACAAAAGATGCACTGATAAGCTTTTTCACTTAAAGCATGATTTTGTTTATAATGTTACTTTTTAAAACTATGAATTAAAGCAAAATAAACAATTTAACAGTGCAGTTATACAAAAATATGCTCCCACGTGTTTGTACCTGAGGTTTCTCTTAACCACAGTTTTGACATCTTTTATCAAGGTAATACATGCATCGTCAAATATTTTCATGAACAAAACATAACCAGCGTTTATAAAATTACTTTATCTAAAACTATAGTAGAAAGAACCCATTTGATATTCAGAGCTCTGTGTTTGTACCCTGTGTTCTTGACAACAGAAAGAGCACAACTGCTGAAGTAGGCCTCCTGCTCAGGAGACTGTCAATGTGCAGCTGTCAATGTCTCCATAAAGCCCCATATCCATAATAGACAAAGCCCTCATCAAGGCTCAGCTTCATCTGGCCTCCCAGATGCCCCATCACCAGGGGCAAATCCCATCCAGGACTGAGCGGTGCACCATGCAGCCAGATGTGAGCTGGAACATGGCTGTGGGGTCAACACATGGCAAAGGTAGACCCAATAAATGAATTATACTCTGATTATCATAAATATGGCATCTGAGAATGGTGCTTGTGTTGTTGTTGTTTGGAAAGGGAATGGAGGGACATATTAGAGCAGCTGCAGCTCTGCCTCTATACCTCAAAATAACATAAAGCTGGAAAACACTGCACATATTTCATTGTTTTAGTATGATAGAGCAACATTTAGAACTCAAGTACATGTGCAGAATATTTGGTGTTTATTTACAGATTATTCAAACTTTGTGCAAGAACATAACAGGGGGTAATAAGATGAAGCCAACACATATTTAGGATTCTCACAATGTTTCTGTGCCATATGCCCTGTATTTGTACATAATTCCACAATGTTCTAGGTCGCTCCCTGAAACATATTCTGTTTCGTCACATGCCAAAAAGACCTTTTTCCCCCATTCCTTCTTTCCTCAGTTTGACACGTTTGCATGTGGTATCTGGCTGCCCGGGCTCCCTTTCTTCCCCTTTAATATGCCATGCCAACTTCAGAGGACCCAGGTGTATGAGTCCGTTATCAATTCCACTAACAAGCGTGCTTACTGGGATCACAGGACGCGTTGTGGCTTGCTTTTAAGTCCCCGTCTGTAGCCAAGGCTGACCTGAATTGGAGACATGCGGCCCCCTGCTGATAGCAGCCAACCTCTGATGGGCAGTCCCTCTCCCAGATTTGGCCAGCACTCCGCCTGGGAAGGAGGAGGGGAGAGAGGAAGAACTCTTTGAAATGCTGGAGATCCATGAAGAATTGAGAAGCAGGACAGAATCAAAGGCTTCTGATATAGGAAAGTAATGGAAAATGTAGAATGAAGATGTGGAGATGAGTAAAAGAGGAGGATTGCAAAAAATATACACACACACACATATATATATATATATATATATATATATAAATATGAACAGAATAGGTCCATGTGTGCAAGTGCATGACACTCCAACTCAGCTCTTGCTGATGCCTGTTTTGGTGCTGATGATGGCAGCTGAAGGCCATTATGTCCAGGTGGCCTGGAGGATGTAGGGGCTTTACTGAGAACTGTACCCACTATACACAGACACACACGTGCATACACAGAAAGCTTCCCAGCTGCTAGGGCTCGCCGCATGTCAATTAGAATGGCAGAGAATGTACAGGGACACATGGACATTCATACAGCACATGTATAATGCATGGCAGGCTGGATGGACTAACGGTTGATTGAGGTCTAACAGTAGATTGGATCCAGCAGAAGTGGTGCATTAAATATATATATATTTCAGACAGCATCACACACCTGAGGTTCACACTGTTAGGTGAATTTGAAGTAAACTAGATGGGAATTTTGAGCATAATCTGTATGATTATAAACAAACATGTGAGTTGCATTTATATGTTTCTATACAGTGTCTTATTTTAATCCCACATACCCCCAAAAACATGATTGTTGCAACAATCATCATTATGTTGCTCCATTTCCATTCTGAGAATGGAACTGAGGAATTATTGTCATTGATTATAGAAAAAACAATCTTTAGAAAGATGGTTCATAGGTAACACTGAGATGACCTTACAGCTGGTTACCATATAAAACTGTTGAAATAACACTGTGTGTTTTCATATTTAAATTAATTTCAAGTATTTCTGTAATAAAACACTTTATATAATAGAATGCTTAGTCTCCCCACAAAACAATTTCTTTTAAGGTCAAAGCAAGTCAAAAGCTATCTGCAGGAGCTTGCACATTATGCTGATTACTCTTATGAAAATTGCATGTAGTGGGGTGAAGGGTCACCAGAGCTTAATTCCATTTTCATGTTTTGTTTTGCACCAGCCAAGCTGTGGGTGTCTGCATGTGAGGCACTGTTTGCTATCAGTTTTGACAGCACAAAGCGTAATTGGCTCACTAAGGTGATTCAGTAATCGCCTGAGTGACACCCTCCCTGGTAAATTTTGACATCGGAGGTGGATGAGGATACAGCGGGATTCAAGTGCCAAAGGATCTCACCTTGTAGGAAAACCACATCTATAGCAGGGAAATATGGCTGAGATCCACGTCTTTCTGCATATTTGCATCTTGTAATGAAAAGGTACAAGGAATAGCCACTTTTTTTATTGTGCTCTTAACCTTATTGACCCTCACCATTAAATTATCCTTGTCCTTGGCCATATTTCTAATGGTCACCAAATTTCATCATCTATCCTCTTCCTCACTGTGTTCTCTTCATGTTTTAACTTTCTCCTCATCTTCACCAGGTTTCTAATCTCTTTTATTACACATTCTTTTCTAGTGGTTTTTGCATAAATTTACTTCTGTGGATTGTCACAACTGCTGCCCTGCTCAGATTCTTCCCATCAACAACCCCTCTTCCTCATCTATCTCCTTAGCTCCTCTCCCTTCTGTTATCCCCCTCTTCCATGTCCCTTTTTTCCCTTTTGCTCACGGCTTCACTTATGGAGAGAAGAGGCCAGCACTGTTCTCTTCCTCAGGACTGTCCTCCTCATGCAGAACACAGATGGTTATTATGGAGCTGCACATAAATTGATTATGTTGGAAATTAACTGTTGCTGTCAAAGGCAGCCGCCAACCTGTCCCAGTGTGTCCCTGTGCCCGCTGATGCATAGGATCCAGCTGATGGACCAGATGTTTGCACAGTGCGCTGCTCCTTTTAAGGTCAGCACAAAAGTGGTATGGGGACTCTCTGATCTCTACGTCTTTGTACTTTCAACTGATGCCCTCTTGCCTTCATATGATGTTGAGAAATGTGTTGCACGTCATCTCAAAACAATTTCATTGAGTAATTCCTGTCATTTTTCTGTGTAAATTATCTTTTGTAACAGCATTTTTATTTAGCAGGTTTTAATAGAGTTCTTTCAAGAATGAAGGCTTCATCTTGTTAACGTGTAATCTTTAACAAAGGATGGAGTAGACCTTACATTTGTGCCAAAAGACCATGTAGTTTCCTCAACAAAACCAGCATGCCAAGAGTCTCCAAATGCCCCCCCTAAGTCGGACTGTCTTCCAGTAGCTCATTACATGTTTGTGTGGATAAGCATGATGGGTGACTCCTGGCTGTGGCCTCAGGGGACAGTTAGCACAATGCCAAACGCAGCAGAAAGTCAGGTCTTAGGAGTGTTTATACATAGTTTTCCAAGCCTGACCTTGATTCCAGGCCCACTCCTGCATGTTTCCGTATGCATGGCAGAGTACACAAGGCTGCCAAAATCTGAGCCAAACAGGGAAGAGAAGCCCCCTGTGATTCACACACACCAACCAACAGACACATGAGTAAACACACACAAAGATGGGCCAAATCCCATCACGAAGGTTAACATGCATTGGAGAGCAAGTTGTTTAATATTATACATAAAAATTAAATAAATAAATACAATTTGCAGTATAGGCATTAGCTTTACACAGAAAGGTCAAGCTTGATCATTTTCTTTCATTCTTTCTACCAGTACACATTTTTAATACATTTATGAAAAATTATGTTTATGATTCCTCCTGGTTGTACACATCGTGATAGTTATGTTGAAGGAGTGTTGACCCAGCCTCAGGCTGCATAAATGCCTCTTTTTTTTTATGTTGAATGTCTGTCATAACATGATGCAGCATTGAGGGATTATAGACATATGAAAGATTTTCCTGCTCCAACACACCTGACTCATTTATCAGGCATTGTGGAGAACTTCATTTGCTGTCAGATCCATTTATTGTAAACCATGCGCGTTAAGCAATACATCAAAAGTCTTCAGGAGAGCTGTACTCAAAGACCAACTTGGTACACCTCCGACATATGATGAGTGAAGCTAGTTAGCCTGGTGTTTGAAATTCTCTGAAGAGAGCAAATTAAAACCCAAGACTTATGATTAGAGCACTTTATGCTCTCTGATTCTTTTAAATATTATTTTCATCACTCTCAGCAGGATGGAGGCCAAAGTAACAAAGTGCTGCTGAAAGTATGCTGTCCACTGATTTCACTGGACATGGCTGCACCACATTGTGTATGTCGTCAACATGGTCACAAAACTTGTTACTGGATTCCTCATATCAGAGGCATTATAATAGAAAATTTCCAGTTTGCTACAGTCATGCTTCCCAGTTTGTTATCAAGTCAGATCAAGCTGTACGGAGAAGATTAGCCAAGCAGAAAGTTAAATATAAGAATACCATAGGAGGAATTTAGTCAATATTTAAATCAACACAGTTTGTGTGTGATTCATATCAGCTCATTACTACAGCCAACAGCATTTAAACTAGATTAATATGTGGTACTCTGTGGTACATCAAAGAATACCGGAGACTCCAGTTACTTTATTTGGTACACCTATTCGAGTATTTAGAGTTAGTCATAATGACTTGCTGAAGTTCAAATTTAGCAGCACATTGGGGAAATAAAGGAGATGAAAGTGATTCACTTGAGAGATTTACTGGGATTAACATGCACAACTTATTCTGCATCAGGGCTTAGAGACGGTTATGGAGGCTGGCTCAACAATTAGTTGCTCTTAACAACTAAGGTATGCAAAAACATATCTGGATGCAAATGTTGAACTCTAAAGCAGATGGACCACAGCAGCATATAAGGTGCTACTCCTCCTTAACTAAAGCTACATTTTGGCTTGCCAAAATTAGATAATAGAAGGTTGGAAAAACAAAGCCTATATGAAAAGAGTTTTAACTGGAACATAATGATGATAGGGAAATTGTCATAAACAACATAAAAGCATGGTACTATCCTGGCTGGTATTAATGCCTTTATGGTGTCGGTATATATATTTTTTGTTTATATTTTGTTGCCACTCTTTAGGCCCCTTTGTACCAGCTGAACATTGTTTAAACACCACAGCCTACCCGAGTATTGTTTCTGACCACGTTCATTCCTTTATGATCACTGTATGCCATCTTCTAAAAACTACTTCCAGCATGATATTGCTAAATTTTTCAAAGCTGATATAATCTCAAACTGGTTTTTGAACATGGCAATGAGTTCATTGCACTTCATTTCCCTATGCAGCCACCACATGTTGATCCAAAAGAGTACTTTAAGGATGTGGGAGATTCTCATCATAGATGTGCAGCAGTTGTGTGATTCTATCATGAAATGTTTCCAACACAGTTCTGGAGGCAAAATATGGTCCAACCAACAAAAAAATGGTAAAATGAGCAAATTCATTACCTCTAACAACCTGCTATGTGATATGAAAAGACAAAAACAGATAAGATGTAAATATTACAAGTGCAAATAAATCCCAGACACTATGACTATTTGATTCTTGGTTTTCTGCAAGAGCAAGACTAATTGGTTTGGCTTGACAGAGAACTGTGCAGCTAAACCACCTCAATCTTTATCATACACATGCTAAAATAAAACTTTAGAAAATATTTGATTTTTCACTTAAAGTATTTATTATGAAAGTTGGCAGCATTTCTTTAACATCATGATATGAATTATGTTTTTTTGCCCTGTTATTTAGTGTGAAGTGTTGGACATACAGACACGTCATCCTAAATGTTTTTCTCAATGATATATTTTTACCTAAATCTATAGAACAACAACTGAGATTTATAAATCTCATTATAGTGCAAACATTAGCATAACCTTTTTTTTTTTTTATTTAAAACTAAACTAGAAACAGATCTGGTTTCATGCTCATGAAAATAAACTTTTTGCCTGGTGCAGAATAAAATCAGGAATGTTAACATCTTTACAGAACAGGATTATGAAAATGAACTGGTCATGGTGGTCAGTGAACTAAAGTAACTGAATGCTGCTCCAGGCCAAAGAGGCATAGTGACATGAATATGAATGTCAGCAGGTGATAAATAGACAAATAGAGTGGATTTCTAAGACGTGTGACTGTTTGTGACACATACCCCTCACACCCCAGATGTAGGCAAGATGGGGAGGCTGCTACTCAGTTTGACAGCATCTGAGCAGCTAGAAGCCATAATTGGTTACAATAGCTGGACTGTATACAAACAAATCTCAACAGAACAGATAATAATGCAAAACAAGTGTTTTCTGTACCTGAGTAGAAACTTAAAGTTGAGAATCAGGACATTTCCCACATGGAAAAATTATCATGATTCCTCCGAGCTGCAGGTAAAGAATCTCTTCTTTCATGTCATACACAACTATGTTTTTACCTGCATAATCTAAAAAGTCATTCAGTGTTTACATAGTTCGATGAGCCACATGTTTTTCTCATGTCTGTTTCATCTTTTTAAAGTGGCAGTATTGAATCTAGCTGGTTTGACATAGTGATGGCATATATAGAGCAGAGTTACTTATAAGAGCCACAGCCCTACAGGCTTTAATATGTCCCTGATTCACCTGACTCAAATGAATGAGTTATTGCTCAGAACCTCATACGCTATAAGATCTTTCTCATTTGAGTCAGCTGTATTGGAGCCCGGACACAGTGTGGTACCAAACTGAGTAGCCCTGACGTAGAAGAAGATGTACTTTTTAATGTTTGCTAATTTTTCTTTCTTTCTTAAATCAAGTGATCAATTTAGCCTGAATCAAAGCTGATCTTTATAGTTTTATTTGTCTAAATATTTCACTGGACATTGCAGAAAATAAAGCCAAAGGAAGCAAACTCAGAATTTCAGAGCTGGAGGATTTTCTCTTCTCATCTCTATCAGGCTGGAACACCTTGGGCTGATAGGAGCTTAGAGGTATCCACAAGCTCCATTTAATGTTCCCATGTATGTGCACATGTTTGAGCACGTGTTCATGTACACTACTGGTGTCGTGTGTGTGTGTTCATGTATGTGCGTGCACAGAAGTGGCTGAAGATATTTTCCAATCACTGCTCTGCAGGTTTTTCATTGTTCTGTGAAGCTGTTTGCCACTCTGCGCGATTAACAGTATTATCGGTAGCAAGCCCAGTCAGCCAGCCAGTGCTTGGGCCATTGTGTTCCTGTCAGGGGTGAGTGCTCTCAGCACTGCGTGTCATGCCTCTCCCCACAGCAGAAGGGTCAGGCTTGGCTAAGCCCAGGTGGGACGTGCTGGCATTTGGGCACTGTCCTCTGCAGGAGGGAAGGGGTAGATGGGTATGGGAGGGGTTTTTTTTTGTTGTTGAAGGGGGGGTTAGCCCACACAGCAGGCAAGAGGCAGAGAGTGGGTCCATTTGACCAGCCAGAGCCCCAGTTCAGAGCTGAGGAGGGGTGGGTTGGGAGGTCCCTCAGGGGCCACCTTCATGAGCCCTGCACATCAGGCTCCATCTGGTCATTCTGCTGAGAGGACAGCATCTGTGACAAGTCCGTTTTTAGAAGTGGCCTCACAGCTTTGGTCCCCTCTGCCCACCTCTACATCATATATTAACTCTATAACATGTTACATTCTGCAAACCATGAACTATAGTAAAATAACCACAGTTTCTTTTGCAGTGTAAAACATTCATGACCTGAATAGACTTAATTTGAATAGTTGTGTACCTCGTTAGCTTGACCGTTTAGAAAATGGAGTAGAATACAAAGATATTCTAAAATGTAAAAAAATAGTCATTGATTTATACCAGATAATACTTCACAATGACCACAAAAGGTGTGGCATAGCTTGTTTGAAACATATTCTTGCTCCTCAAACTCCCCAGGGCATTAAAATTTCAAAATGTGTTATTTATGTGTTTGCTATCCCATATATGCACAAAAAAAATGCTGACCTTGGTTTTTTGCCTGGTCATTTTATTTCCAGCTTATAATAAATCAATATGCAAACACTTATATGAAGCATTTTAGCTAATTTTATGTTGATTTTAATTTGATAATGTAGTTTCCTTTGATGTAAATGTCATATTAGCATACTACTGACAACCAGCTGTACTGAAGCTCTTCATCTCTCTTTCTCCATCTTTCTGGCTTCCTACTTTCCTTTCAGCCTCTCTCAGCACGACCCCTCTGGCCTCTTCTTTGATGAACTCATGAATTCATTGCCCTGGTTCTCGGGCCCTTCTCTTCCTCTCCTGCTCTTTACCCCTCATCCCTATGCTGTATAATTGACTCAGCTGCTGCCTTTGTGATATAATAGCTAGTTTACCTGGCAGAATGACATTTCGGAGGCTCTGAGCCACCATAAAGCTAATTGTTCTAGAGCGAGAGGCAGAGAGCACTGTGTGTGTGTGCAGCTGATGATAAGAGGAGAGCTGTAGCTCCATTTGTGCTGTATAGGCCAACAGAGGGTTAGAAGTGACATT
Organism: Pseudomugil gertrudae; assembly: GCA_037177535.1. NCBI lineage: Eukaryota > Metazoa > Chordata > Actinopteri > Atheriniformes > Pseudomugilidae > Pseudomugil > Pseudomugil gertrudae. The sequence goes on along the minus strand of JBAMHV010000021.1, from coordinate 11,243,087 downwards.
TATCTTGCTAAGCCTCGGACCCAGCATGGCCTGATGTAGGCTCTCCCCATGCTTCTCTTTTGCTCTCAAATTTTATCCCTTCTAGACTTTTCTAGTTTTAGCACTTTTTAAAACTGTGATGCAGTGTATTAAAAAGATGGCATATTTTGTTTAATACCTCCACAGTCGACCTGTACAAGAAAGAAAAAGTTTTTGAATGAATACATTACTTTAGTTTGCTCTGCGTTCAACATAATGTGGAAGGAATAGCATAAATATACATGCATGTATGTGGAAAGAAGAGGCAGGTGGTTTCTGGTGATGCAATCTGAAGTGTTGCTTGTGGTTGCTCTGTGCTGTTTGCCCTGTCCATCTGTCATTTAAAAATAATATAATGTATGATATGAGTCTATTTGTTCTAACAAATGACATCTACCAAATAATAAACAAGTGTTTTATCAAAATATTTTACTTCACAGATAAAATGAAGTCCTCCATGTCTTCATTTCCAATATTAGAGTTTAAACATATTGATCATCTGGGACTGCAAGACACTGAGACACACAATCTCTTATGAACTGACTCACTTTTGGGAAAAACTTAGAGACACCAATTAACTTAAGAAGCATGTTTATGGACTGTGGAGCAAAGCCAGTGTCCAGAGAAAACCACAAAGGATGAGCAGGCAAAGCATTGTGAAGCATCTGCTCCAAATGAATCCTGATTTTATGGCCTCATGATTATTATATTGTATTTTATCTCATATTCTTAAGGCATGCATAATTACAATTTATAAAATAAAACATCACAAGCATTCTGATAATTATTACTCCTTATTAAACCTAAACCTAAAAGGTGCAGTTTGTGTGTCACTGTTGAGTTTCAGTGGCATTCAATCTGTCATCTGATTGTAGTTATGTATATGTGTATACCCAAAGATGGGTCAATACACAGTGGTGTTAGTGTTGGCTGTGGTTGCAGGTGTACAATTTGTGCTCTTGACTCCATGCAATCACAGCTCGGCCAGTCATATACTGCTTGTCGTGTTGCTAAGCTCCGTAGTGGATGATGGATCAGAGTATTTTAATGCAATTTGATGCAAATGTTGATGCCTTATCCTTATATTACTTTTCAAGTTTGAAACATGGTTCAGGTTTTTCAAGTTAAACTGTCAGTCATTCTACTGAATCCGATTCTTTCTCTGATGACACACAAATAAGGCATGAACCTGTCACTGACATACTTTGTATCGATCTTGTCTGTCACTCATAGAAGCCTGTCTAGAGTTTCAAGAGAGAGGCAGAATGAGATGATGGGACATGTATACAGAGGAGAAAGCTCCCAAAGGGGGAGCAGCTGCTCTGGAGTGCGAGAAGATACATTTCATAATAACCACGTATTACTATTGATCCCAAGTTTGAATGAGGGCATTGATTTGATTGAACAGTCATTACATCGTAGCCCTTGACAACCCTAATTTGATCACACTAAAAGCATGCCTAATGCTGTTTGGCCAGGAATTAGTTTTTCTTTATGCATGATGAAGAATATGCTACTTTGAAAACACTAACATTGTGGGAGTCATTTATGAGTTTGACAAGATAAATAGGAATATTCTCATCTTTGTGTTAAACATGAAAATAAATCAGGGAGATGATCAAATCTTAGATGTGGTTGAATTGTTGTGCATCAACTAGCTGGGATTTGCTCATGGTTCAGAGAAGTCACTAAGTGACGTGTTATATCTCAATGCACAGCGGCCAGGGAGAATGACCAGCTGTTTCTCTAAGAGTGTAGGCAACCAGCAGAGACTTGATGATGTCAGAAAGGCCTGTTGGCTAAGATGCAACTCTTTAAGCAAAGAACAGACCATTTTCCTAATAGAAACATCCTGCTCTGTTACTGTAAAAGTCTGTCTCATACACAGAATTGCATCTTCAAACCAAACATTTAAAACAAATATATCAAATAAGATTTAAGCTGAAACAAAAACAGGAACATTTGTTTTTGTCATATCAAATAAACAATATTACAATGCATACATCCATACTGGCAGGTTTTAAGGAGCCATGTCCGCCTGCCTGTGTTGAACAGACTGTGGGATGTCACTGCAGCGTCACTAGGTTTCTTCTCCTCTGTTCCTGTCAAAAAACCCACAGGCCCTCCCATCCAAGATGGCCTCTCTGCTTCCCACTTAGAGAAATAGATGGAGTGTTTAAGTGTTTTTGTCGAGTCAAATGGCACCAGGCAGATGACTGCATGCTATTACCATAATTTATCCTGATGCAGGCTGTCAGGGTGTATGATCGGCAGGTCTGTTCGCTGCCTCGCAGAGCGTCAACCAGCAATCCACAGTTGCACTGTGAGGATCGATGGGTATGCAGGCCGTTGTCTTAGTTTGACAAAGTTTTGTTGTCTAGCACAGCTTGAAAAGTTAGCCTCACTTTCTCTTCGCGGCTGACAGCTGAGGGGTTCTGAGTGGCACTTGTCCTTCATTCGTCTGTCTGTCTGTCCATCCCCACCTGTCTCTTTCTGCCAAAGCTTTCAGGAGCTGCCCGCACAAATCTGTCAGGCAGATGGGGGGCCAGCTTTTTACATGTCACTTGAGGGACGCCCAAGCAACACAATCTGGGGCCCACAAAGCAGTGTTTTTGAACCCTGTGAAGCCCAAATGGAGAATCAATGCAGCACCATGCATAGCGCAGATTCTCTGAAGAATCCATCCATATCTGTCTGTCTGTGTCTACCTTCTGCCTGGCTCCTTTAGAAGAACTCCACATCTTTTATTTATCTCTTGAAATAAGGCTGGACCCTGGCGAGAGCATAGGCTGCACACTCACACATATACACACACGCATATACACACACACACACACAAATGGGCCTCCTTCTGTTACTGAAAAGTCGGCAATTATGGAGAGAGAGGGGAGGGACAGTTGGGATTTGCATATGTCGTTGAGAGAAGAAACTACATCTCCCACAAGGCCCGGCGGTGGAAATGAACCAGCTGTCCATGGTTTGTAGATCAGATCCCATACTCTTGATTACGAAATCACAGAATAATAAGGACCAAAAAGTTGTGGGCCACGCTGTTTGTTCCTCCTTTGTTGTTCCCTAGAACAGAAGTTATTTTGCTTCCGCTGCCTCCGAGCTGTTCGCCATGTGCCAATGTTTGGTGCACTGTGCTCCACTTGTTCTCTTTCTCACACAGAAAATCAGAAGACTTCAGACCTGCCCCTCCAAAGCTGTCATGTGAACTCCCGCCTTTTGTTTAATTTACATTTTGAGGCACAGCCCATCAGTTCCCCCTCTTCCTGCTGCCCCCTGCCAACACTACCACCCCACCACACCAACTGGCTTCATCCAAAATGCTGAGTTCAAACTAATTAGTGACATTTGGCCATTTGTGAAACTTTTTCCTCTCCAAGCTCAGCTTCTGTCGAGCATTGCCTCATAGCTCAGAGTGAACTGGAATACTTTTCATCACCTTAAAAATCTAAATAATTTATAGCAGTGACAACCAGCTATTTTCTACTTTATCTGAGCAAATCTGACATTTATTATGATGCTACACTGACTAACGAAGTGTACATTCAGTAAAAAGTGGATTAATCTATAATTTTTAAAGTAAACAATTAAAAAAGAATAACTTCAACTGCTCTCACATATCTCCAGGCTGTTGTCTCAAATGGAAAACTGGACATTGGGCACTTTACCGGTTGTGACGTATAACTACATGGCTAAAAACTGCTAACATTTACGTATGCTAACTTTGCTGGTACATTCTCAAAGGTCCAATATTGTTGTTGGCATGGTTCTGTTTACAAATTACAAAGCGGCTGCATTTTGGACCAGCTGTTGGAGAGCCAGGGAAGTTCAAACCAAAGTCATTCATTCCTTTAATCATTGTTAACTCTTTAACCTTTTTGCTTACACATTTATGCACAACATGTTACAGCAAAAATGCATAATTTCCCGGTTGTATCTTCCTCCATGAATATTTGATATGTGAATACATTTGATAAAGACATGCTCCCTGCTCTGAGTAGCTGTTAGCTTAGTTCCTCTTAGCTTCTCACTGATTCCGCAGGCTGTTCCGATCCAGTTCTAACATCCGTCTTGGGTCATGGATTACAGATAGACGTGCATTGCTATGACTTTCAGAACTGATAATATCAAATACCCTCATGTGCATCCTGAACATTCACTTGTGATCAGATCAAAATGATCAGACGAGCCAACAATGAAAGAATTTTGTTTCCAAAAAACATATTCACCTAAACTGCATTTCTTACAAATGTAGTTTGTATAAGTTTATTAAGGTCTGTAAAAGAGATTGTGAGCAAGTATAAAAAAATAAACTCTGTATTGTGGAGCTCATCAGCACATTTCTGACACATGGTGAAGTTGCATGCCTGCTCCTGAATTTAGCTAAGCAAACATTTTGCACCAAATACAAAACCATATTTCTTCAACACTAGACCTCAGTTTATGTATTTTCTCTATGGTTATTATTACTCACAACCAGGTCATCAAATGTGCTTTGTGTTTTGTTTGTTTGTTTGGGTTTTTTTTGGGGGGTGTAAATTTGAGGTGGGCAGTTGGTTGGGGTCTGCGTCACAAACTGCTAATGGGTTGTTGTATAGTTACATGCTTTACAGTTGATGATTTCTCAGATATTTTTAGGGAAATTGTGTCTCTCATGTGTTTCTATTATGTTTGTTTGATTTGTTTATGTTTTTTAGTATTGTTTTGTTATTTTATTTGCCTAGTTTTAGGCATTTATACTGTATCGCCAGTGTTTTCTCAGTGGGGGTCATTTGCACTGGGACTGTTATTGTTTTTGCCTGGATGTTTCTGTCTCTGGGTAGCATTGGTCTGGTGGGGGTCTGTGTGCTTCCCTGCTGTGTGCCTCTCGCTGACCTGTCGCAAGGTGGCCACCCGGGTGGAGGCATTCTGGCCTTAGGTCATAAGTGGCATCCAGTGCAGGTGACCTTCTGAGACAATGTTTCTTGTCTAGGCTCCTCTGTATTCAGCATTTTACCATTTTTGTACACAACATCAGTGTGTGGCTACATGTATTTGTACGTGGTGTTTATACATGTGCTTTTGTGAGTATGTATGTTTGTAGTGGGATGGGAGGGTATAAGACACTGTCCTATGTTTTTAATAAATTAAAAGTGTTTTGTGTTTAAGTTATTTTTTCAATAAAAGATGATCATTGTATTGGAGTATTGTAATATGTTTTTTGTTATGATTCAGGAAACACTTATTGTCCAAAGATGCTCACCGAGTTGCCAATAAGTTTGATCATCCAACTGGTTCTTCCTCTGCAACTATGAAATCTAGGTGGGGGGTTGTGGTGCTGGTTAAGCAGAATGTGATAATATTGGCTCCTGGGCAGATTCTAACACTCCCATTGATCGAGGGTTCACAAAAAATAACACGTTTATGCTGCTGTCTTATCGCTGGATACATTTTATAAGAACCCAAATGCTGTAGAACTTATCTGGAACATGTTTCAAGTATAATGACCACACACATGTCTTTTTTTCATCTACAACTGAGGTCAGTCTTAATCACATGCAGCATTTCCTTACAGGGCCTTGTAAAGGACACCACACCCAGTTTTCAAAATGAAAAATTCTACTGGCTGCACTACAGGTTTTGTTTCCTGGCTTTACTGGTTTGTACAGAGTTCATATAGAGCCCCTGTGTTGGATAGCTGGTGGAGAAGCTAAACACACCACAGCTAAACCTTGTTTTGATTGTGATGAGCTGTAGGTCATTTGTGCCTAACCTCCAGAAACCCTGATCACTTGGAAATATTATAACAATTTTGTTCATAGACTCAATTTAACAGAAGCTAGATCTGGTGAAAACAATACCTATGTTCTCTTTGCTCATTGAATGAAGTTTGCAGATGTTCTGGGAATGTCCCCCAGTGGCTGGGTTCTGGATGGCAGTGGCATTGAACCTCTTTTGTTTACCTATCACACTCATTTTAAACAATTTGTCTAAGGTCTTGCCACTAAATAATAAATGTAGAGTTCTGACCGGACTTACAGCGGTGATGAAACTTATGTCCACATCCTGGAAACCTTCATGCTCACTCTCTATCCATGTGTGGTTCAAAACATATCTAGGTATTGTATATTTGGGTTCAGTGGAACAGAAACAAAGAAATATTAACACAGTGACTAGAACAAACCACAAATGTGTTAATCAACTAATTTTCTAATTCTGGAAATATTTTTTATGCTACTGGCTTTGACAGTTTGCATGTATTATACACATCTACTTAACTAAACAGTCCCATATTGCACATAATGATAATATCATTAATGTTATTATATTTTAACCATATCTTTACTATTTTTGCTTTAGGACTCAGATTCAGTCTCATTTTAATGTCCCATCTTCCTCAAGGACATCTTTTTATTGAAAAAGACCCTCGCTAAGGCCTAATGATTCCATACAATACATATGCTACTGAAAAATGCAGGTCTCTGTGGAAACAGTAATGCAAGCTCACTTGTTCACAAAAGCTTGCAAAGTCTTTTTAAAACATCACCTGGAAAAAAATACAAATTGAGAAGCAGTCTGCCCTAAGAACGCAATCCTCATGGTCAAATATTGTGGTGCAAATATGTTCTGGGCTTTTATGTTACTAATAGGAGGGAACATTGTCATGACAAAAGACCTTCAGGATAAAAGACACCTGCATTAGGAGTCTTGAGGAAAATATTAGACAGTCTGCAGAAAAAAATTGGCCTTGGTCAACAATATATCCATCTATTTTTTTAACCACTTATCTAATTCAGAGTAGCTGGAGCCTATCCCAGCAGCCATTTGGTGAGAGACAGGGTACACCCTGGAGAGGTCGCCAGTCCATCATAGGGCCAATACAGTGAGACAGACAACCATTGACACTCACAGTCATTCCTATAGAGATTTTAGAATAACAAATTAACCTAACATGCATGTCTTTGGATGGTGGGAGGAATCCAGAGTACACAGAGAACCCACACTAACACATACAAACGCACACAGAAGGGTCACTGTTTGGACACTGAGAACATTGTAAACCTTCTAAAACATAAAAAAATATATTTCTAAGACAGAACAAAAAGGGGCTATAAGGCCCAAAGTTTCTGCCAAACTTTCCTGTACTGCAGTGTATTGTATAGACTCTGGGTGTGAGGGGAGCACTTGAAAATGAATGAACAGCAGAACATGGTGAGTAATAGTGTTGCAGGTGAGGAGAGAGTAGGTAAAAAGCTGACAACGTTAAAGTGGAACCAAAAGGAGAGCGCAACCTGGCAGTCACTCAAATCCTGCACCTGCACCTTTATAAAACGAGCTCTCCGGTGTGCTTCTCTGGCTTTCCCCTCTTTGTGTTTCCTTCATTTCTCTCTCTCTCTCTTCCTCCCTCTTTCTCTTCCTGTTCCATGTGCTATGGCTTGGGGCGTTGTCATTTTCAGCATGTTTTTTCTTTACACTGTGCACTCTGTGTGTGTGTTAATTGCGGCCATCCTTGGGGAAACGGAGAACGATGTGAAGGACCTGTTTGAAAGCAGCCGTGCCAGGTTCTCTGGTACAACTCAGCGTGGAGCTACAGACACCTGGTCTGCCTGAAGGGCAAGAAGAAGGTAGACTTGCTTTTCTCTTCTTCCTCCTTCTGCCCTCCCTCTACTTTTCATATATTCAACATCTCTCTTTTTCTTTTTCTCACTTTTGCACATACTCGCTCTGTCTCTGCTTTCCTTGAGCTTGGAGAAAACAGCTGCTGTACAGCCCGCATACAGACATCCCACCTTACCAGCCCAACTTAGTCCATCAATCATAACATTCCACTTACTGCTGCTTGTATGGATACAAATGTTCTAAAGCAGAGAGAAACATAGAACTGTGTGGGTCAATAACCTTGAAACAATTATTCTAGAAAACCTGGGGCCAAGGAAGCAGATTAAACTGTGATTTAAATATTTCAGTCAATTATGATTAAAGTACAGTAGTCAAAATGCTCCTGGAAAACTTCTCCAACTCTACCTTCCAGTTCCAAATTTTCCTGCTTACATTAGGGGATGAAAACACTTTAATGAAAATTAAGAAAAGATCATAATTTGGCTCAATTATTATTTAGTCTAAAAGATTGGAGCCAGAACAAACCAGAGAAGAAGAAAAAGAACATCAATAAGATGTTGCAGAAACCGCCAAATAAAATGTATCTGAAAATGACACAGAAGTTGAAAACAGTAAAAAAAATTATGGTTTTATTCTTCTATTTCTTTTGGTGCTTTTGAATGGTTGTAAACAACCATAGCAGCACATTTTTGCTTCCAAATTGTGTCAAAATATGAAGGTAAACTCTGCAGTCAACACTGCCCATTAGTGGATAAACTCCTTTAACAACTATATGGAAATATACAAGATGCATGGAAGTGTGAGAGAGGCAATATATGAAATGTTTGAAATGGATGCCCTCGTTTCTGTGTTGGCCCTGTAATGGACTGGTGACCTCTCTGCAATGTGTGATGCCACTTAGTCGCTTCAAACTGAAGGTACATGCCCCCCTGAAACCCTGCATAGGAGAGGCGAATCAGGTCGAGCTGCAATGTGTGGTAGAAAGATACAAAAAGTATGAAAATATCATTACTTTATCAATAGTCTAAGGTCAATTGTTTTAGGAATTGTTCTTAAATTTCCTGCAAAGATTCAAATGGGATTATTACAAATCTAATAGAAAAAAAAATAGTAATAATGTAACTGCAAGCAGTTAGTTAGTGACTCTGTGGGTCTTATTGATCCAACCATTTAATCTGTTCCACACTAGAAAATAGTTTTGGGAACCCACCAAAATAAACCTATGCAGTTTTTCACCAGTTAAGCCAATGAAACATAAAACGTTTGTGAGTATTAATGAACTTTTCTATAAAAATATTATATTTATATATTATGTTGTCATCTATTTCAAATAACTATTCAATAACAGTATAGTTGTATCATTTAATTTTCCTGTTTGTTGCTGAAGTAAACTTGGTAATCACAATATATGTACATATATCAAACAGGAATAGATATTGAAAGATTCTCTAGTGAGAAGCAGTGTATTGGATGGATCACTAATGTCTACTGAGTGGAGGATTTGCTAATATGCTATACACACCCATACACATAGAAACAGCATTTAGATGTCTACTATAGTGGACACTATTCAACAGAGGGTTAATGTTACACTGACAATTTTGACAGGATGAAACACAGTTTGCAACCACTGTGTGACTCAGATTTATAGTCTGTGCTGCTTTGTCACTTTGTAACTGCTCCTTGGCCTTTCTGCTCAACTTTGACATTCACCATCAGTTTTGTGGCCATATGTGCACATGGTGGTTGAGTGATGAAAAAGTTGCCCGTTTTCATATTCAAGTGTGACATATTGAGAAATGGAAAGATGCTTGTGGAGTGCTTGTGGGCAAAGACAGTGACATACGGACACAGTTTCTCTCTCTCTCAGATACACATGCGCACACAACTCTTGGTCAGCAGCACAGATGAGTTCTGGGAAAACAAGCAGCTGCAGGAGGAGGAAAAGACCATAAGGCTGAATGGCTTGCCAAATTTCATCATCTATTATGGATTGCCTGTGATGCACACTCTTCTGCAACCAGGGGCATATCTTAGATTCACATGCAACCACAGATTTATGTGCACACATGTGCATGCTCACATGCACACCTTTAGATACAATATGGTGCTGCAGTTCAGAAACTAAAACCGTTTGCAACCACAACTTAAAAGGAAGACTAAAGTTTTATAAAAAGTTGACACAAAAATAATTTAAAAGAAATTTGATTAAATAAAGAAGTAAATATTTTTAAAGTGGATTTGTCCCATTTTCCAGTGTTAGTTATATTTTTTTATGAAAAGGGCCCACATCATTAAAGAGCAAAAATGTCCTTTTTTTCTTATTATTTCTTATTAATAAAAAAAAGTTACTCTCAAATTATAGTGCAGCATTTTTTAAGGCTTGCTTATAGAGATTGACGACTAGGTTTTCATAGCAATGGTTGGTAGGATGTATGATTGGTTAAAGGCCGTTTCGGGGACGGAGTTTGTGAAAGGTCAATTGAGCCATACAAATAAACATGCCTTACTGTTAAAACTTACTGTATGTTAGGAGCTTATGTTGTCACATATGTAGGCTACATTATAGATCCTTGTGTGCTGAGAGAGTGCTTATGCCAAAGTGGGGGCTAAATGTAAACCTTTTTAAACTTTTCTCAGTAGTGTTTAGTTTAGTCTCCCAGAACAACCAGTAGAAACTCATGCATTTATCTCCAGTAGGCTAGATTACTGTAATGGTCTTTTAACAGGACTCCCCAAAAAGAGCATTAAATATCTCTGCAGCTCATTCAGAATTCTGCAGCTCGAGCTTTAACAAGAACAAAGAGATCTGAACACATCACACCAGTTTTAAAATCTTTACACTGGTTTCC
>JBAMHV010000021.1:11197652-11223700 GCA_037177535.1 Pseudomugil gertrudae | reverse complement strand
ACGCAAACTCTGGATTCTTGGCGTACGTCCAATTTTAGTAAGAATCCTACGCAGAGTTTTATAAATGAGCACCCAGGACATCTTCTTAGAGACTGTGGCTCTGCTTAAGGTCACCTTCAGAAGCTGAATTTATGAGTTGTTGCTCACAATGAAAAGAATAAACACCACCCAGAGAAACACAATGGATTGTCATAATGCATTGGTAAAGTTTCATCAACCAATGAGACTTGTCAGAGTGTGACAAAGTGGATGAGTACCACCAGTTGTCACTGTTGCTTATTTACTGTATGGTTTAAGCCAATTAGTGATCCCATTGGAGTGAACCGTGTATGAAGGGGATAAAGTGGTAAGGTGCTACAGGAATTCTTTATTGTGTTTAGAATACGTATTGGGCACAACATATTTTGATTGTAAAACTGTATAAAGGTTTATTTGAAGTCACGGAGAGCAGAGTGACTTCATAGAAGCTTGTGGGGTCTTGAGATAAGGTTTACCTGGCAAATGGTAAATGCTGAGGGTGGCCATTTTGAGATCTGGGTGGGGAGAGACTAGTTAAGGATGGTCTTTTGTATATGTTCGAGGCCAGATTTATGTAGCAGGGTGCATGTTAGGTTGACTTAGGTATAGTTGATTTTACTTATGTTTAGTTGGTAAAAGGTAATTGTTAAGTTACCTTATTTGTTTTCTTTGTGATTTTCCATTAGTTTCTTTTCTAACATGCACCAGTGTAAAATAAAAAGTGGTCATGTTTGGAAGATCTCTGCCTACCACCTTAATTTAGCCACTTTGGCCACGCAACTTACCACACAGAGATATTTGACTTTAACCATAGTTGTTGAGAAATTTGTTTCTCTCAAGGATAAGAAAGATAAAGACAATAAATCCACTCCTTCCAACTCCATAAAATGTTTTGGAATATGAATATGTAAACTATACAATGTCACATTTGTGACAGCTTTTCCTACTGATAACTGTATGCAAACTGAGTGTGTTTCATATAAAAAGAAAAGAGAAAATAAAACTAGTTTATAAAGTAGATGCACTTAGATCATGTATTGCATGTTAAGACTAAGAATCTGTAGAAACGGTATGCTGGAAACAAATATGGCAACCAATAATGAAGGGCAATAAGTTGTTAAACCCTCAGCAACAGTTTGTTAAACACAGGTGCTTTTGTGAAAGCCATGGGTCCAAAAATCCCTTCCTAAACCATTTTCAGAGCACACAGCCTATTATTTGATCTAGAAAACAACTGTTAATGAATAAAACCATTTAAAAAATGAGAACCAGTGATACCATCACTGTCTCTGAGTGGTCTGAAGTGTTTGTAATGACAGCCATCGTGTCTAAAGAGGAAGGAGGAACATCTCCTTCAAACTGTCCCCAGTATTTCATTAATTATTTTAGATGCTTTTAATAGAACAGTAAGACTGTGTGGAGGTTTCTTTCCATGAGATTTAGTCTGAGAAGTTGAAGTTTAAGTAAAGTTTTATCAAATTTTCAGATAATCATCATGCATATAAGAATGATTTCTAACCGTGCTTAATGTTTCAAATATATTAAACATTGCATCCATTCATTTATTTTCTATACCAGTTCATCTATTTTAGGGTTGCAGGGTATCTGGAGTATATCTCAGCAATAAGCAGGAGAGAGGAAGAGGACACACTGGACAGAGCGCCAGTCCATCACTGAACCATGATATATTTACATCATATTTACATAGCTACAGTGATATTTGCTGGAAGTAAACTTGACAACTCATAATCTAGCCAGAAGATTGAAAGATTTTTTAATCAGACATTCATCCTGTTAAGTTGATTTGACAGACTGGAGCCCATCTTGTTGAACCACAGGAAGCTAATGAGAGCTAATAGGTGTCATTGGCTTCAGGGACAATGGGCAGTAAAACTACACGCCGAGATAAAATAGATCAGAGGCGGATACCCTGTCATGTAATGTCAGTCAGTGGCTGATGTACAACGGCCCCTGGAAACAATTAGAGTCCTGTTTGCTGCACGCGAGTTTGAGTGAATGCACATTTACATCATTAACCTGAAACCCCAACTAAAAACTGGCAGAGAACATGGCTCTTAACATGTGTTCACTCCATCCAAAAGTTGTCAGTGTTACATATCAGACTAAGAGAGAAGCAATTAAAACCAAGAAAAATAGAACTGAGTAAATAAAATAACAACATGCATTCTGCCACAAAAGACAAACGCACAGGTAAATGCATGCAACACCATACTGAATGATCTCTGTAACCTGATAATAACTGATTCCAATTTTAAGAAACTTTGTTTTAAAAAACACAAAGTAGGAAAAAAAACATGTTTATTAGTCTTTCTGTAGACGATGCAGTGTTTGATGCTTGATTTTAGACACACTGTTACTAAGAGTCTCTGCATATTTCTGCAGCACTCTAGTCCCCTCTTCTGGCAAACAGATATATCAGAAATAATGGATTGAACTTGTAACTTCTTTAAACAATATTTGAATTTTTATCAGAGTTACAGACAACAATCAAGACATATTTGGTAATTTTTTTATTTTTTTTTTTGTTATGTAGTTTACTGAAAAGACAGTTCATTCAGAAGCTGTGAGGCTGTTAAGAGGGCCCTGTAGCCCCCCTGCTGCATCTCATACCTGGACATTCACAACACTCTACAAATGCAGTTTTTGCACAATGCATACATTGCACATTTTACAGCCTTACTTGTATATATTCATCTTAGTTTGTTATTTTATATTTTACTTATAACTTTTTTTTATACTTTGTCTGCTGTTCTTTTCTATTGTTGTTGTTGGGCTTGCACCTGAGACCAGGGTAACGAATTTCGTTCCAGCCCATGTACTTACATGCACTGTATATACATACATGCGTTGAAATGACAATAAAGAACCTTGAATCCTTTTCGTGTCTTTCCTTGAACAGATTGGCAGCAGTGTTGTGAGGTTTGCCTTTGCTCATCAAGTTCAGCTTTGTAAAGCTCTTACTAAAACTAGTCAACTTGAAATAAAACTATATATATATATATATATATATATATATATAGCCTATATATACACAGCCAGGTAAAGCCTTGGTAAAGCAAAGGTAAAGGTAAAGCCAGAGCAGAGCAGTCTGATGGGCCTACAGCCAGCACGTTATGTTTGATACTCTTGTGTTCTGTACAGAGCAGGTAGAAAAGTCTCGGCTCCTCTCACCTTTCCCTCCTGGTGCTGCAGCTTGGTGTTTTTGTCTCCATCTTCTCTAAGGTTCAGCTCTTTGTCTTCCAGGTGATTCACACTTCCCTGTCTGTCCATTCTGTCATATCCATCCACGCACCTCCTGGCACACTCTGCCTGTATCATACTTCATTTGCACCAGATAACACATCAGCTTCAGTGCCCATCCACGAACCCTGTCGCCATGGTGCTCACAGATGGTAACTTCCTGTGCTCCTGCCCAGTGATTGGTGGACAGACTTCCAAGTGGAGAGCAGCTGGCGAGGGATGATGTATCACCAAACGTTTGCACTTTCATTTTCAGGGTTGTCTTGTTAATGCTCCCAATCCAGCATCTGGTAGGAAATAGACACAAAGGCAGAGAGAGAGGGAGAGGACAACCTGTTCGTTGGCAGACCTTTACAAAAGGAAGGAACACAAAGAAGTGCAATGGAACAAACAAAGCTGCCCTGAATATGAAGGAAAGACACTTCACAAAGTTAAAGACTAGATGAGAGCAAAACTGCTTCTGTATAGTGATTATTACACATAGAGAAAAAACACTGTTTGAAAAACAGCAAAACTGAAGTTAAGATCAGACCAATTACAAGATGAAAAGCAATGCGACAGACACATGATTGGTCACAGAATCAAATCTTATTTTTGATGCTATTCTATGTTTTTGAATGATCTTTGTTTTTTTCATGAAAATGCACATTTTAAGTATAATAGTATAACAGTCTTTCAATCACAAAAAAAACATAATTACAATTATTTTAAAGTTTCTTCACACACCTTTTAAATCATGTTTAAATGATAATTGTTGTAGGAGAGGAAGCACACATACACACAAGAGGGAGTTGTTTCACATCCCAATGTGCCACAAAACAGGATGTTAAGGAGGAGAAACGTCCACTGTCTTCCAGGTTTTTAGAAGTTTTGTGCTTTAACAGCTGACTGGGATAAATAAAAAGGTTTGGGCAGTAATTCACAAACTTTACTATAACCCCTTTTCCAGTCTCATTGACCATTCAAAGTGCTTTACACTACATGGCACACTCACACACACTCATCAGGGGGCAACATGGGTACAGTGTCATGCCTAAGGACACCTGTGGTCCTTTTCCACTAGCACCTACTCAGTCCAGTCTAACACCATTATATTCCATTAGGATCATCTCATGCAGCTAAAATGGGTAAGGGCCAGTAGGTGCAAGTGAAAAAAAATCATTAGTCAAGAGAAGTCCATAATTGATATATCAACCTTCCAGCTGAACGTTGATTGCTTTTCCTCCTGTGTTATAGCCGCTACAACATCACACGGTTGACATTTAACTAGAATCAGTTCTGTTTGAGAAGTGAAACATCTGAAAACCTGCAGAACGGAGGCCCTCTGGCCGAGATCGGACATTCCTGTTGTAGAGCAAGCCAATGAATCAAGACGTCAGAGTCACAAAAAACAATAACCTTTAATACTGGGTGTCACAGTGTTAGTGGAGATGTTGATATACTGAGTCAGGAGTTGTACAGAACTTATTCAAATGTCATTTTACAATGTTGATCCGTTATCCAGAAAGATAACTTTCAATTACTGACTGGAGATATATTTACCATCTTCAAAAAAAACATAATACGGTTCTTCTGACAGCCATTAACTGACAATATTTTTATTAGCTGTAATTAATAATCTTATGTCTCAGACTTTTATAATTCTAAAACAGATATTACAATTATGCAAACAATGACATAACAGGTGTAATAAAATATAACTCAGGAGACAAAAAGCAAACACATGAAACCAACTTCCAAAATATAGGAAGGTTGACCAACATGATCTCATATGGCTGAACATCAAAATGGATCAGCTTAAAAAAAAGACAAACAAAAGAAAAGAAATGGGAGAAAAGGACAAACACCTCAAAGGTGAAAGAGTTGCTGCTACAACTCCAAAGATCTTCAGAGGCTACAATATTGTAATAATTAACATGTAGAGGTCAGAGAAAAATCATGCAGCTTCATCTCTTGACATAGTAAGTTCTAAAATATCAGTAACTGCTTGTAGTCGATCTTGATCTGAAGAAAGTTTCAAAGCCTTGTGTAAAAAATCAAACTTCACCTCGCCTCTCATTCAAATAGGAGAAGCTAAAAATCTTGCCACCCGACCCCTCCCCGCTCCCAAAAAAAAAAAAAACCTGTGTGCAGATGATTTCTCAGTGGGACGTGTTTACACTTGGTAGGTATTTGTGTCAAACCCTAAACGAGTAATTATGCAATGTAACACCGGAGTGATTGTAGTATTTGCTGCTCGGCCCTTATGTTTGTTGCATAATTCAGAATCTATCAGTCTAGCAGATTTTTTTCCCTTTTTGTTAAAAAAAAAGGAAGTTTGGCTTTAATAATGGATATGTTGCAGTACTCCAATAAATGTCTCTCTTGGTGACATTCAACCCCTGATGTGTCAAATTGTTAAAAAGTCTTCTGAAGAAAAAGCTGCAGTTACATATTTTTATATTTTATCTTTTCTGCTCAACTGACACCAAGTTTCAATATTAGGCTTCTCGAATAAACACAGCAGGCACTATACCACACACACACAAATAACAGATCATATCAAGGAGTAAAATAAAGAAACCCATATACAGTATAGTGTTTACAGCGAGAAGCAATCATTTCCACCCCGTAGAAACTGTTAATACATTGGTACACGGTCAAAATGCACATACAATTGCAGCCCAGTGTCCTCGTTCCTTCCATGAAATCTGCTTGGCACGATTGTCATAAAAACAATGAAAGCTTTAAGAATGAAAGGTTATTTTGTACTGGATAGTTATCATGCTCATTTAGCTGGTAAGGTCTGTGAAAGCAACTCAAGCTACATGTAAAGTACAAAAGAATTAAGGCTACTACCAATGATTATGTTGAAAAAAATCTATGACGACAAAGGGGAGATGCAGATTGTTAACTAAGGTTTAAATTAGATTAGCTACCATTTAAGTACTTAACTGTGGCTGTAGCCCATTTGACATGAAATGCTACATAAACAATGAGACATTACACCAAAAAAAGGAGGGACTGAGTAGATAGATGGCTTTCTTTGAAGATAATGGAATGGTAAAGCAGAGTTTAACAGAATAACTGACAGGTTGATTAGAAAAACCTTACAAAAACCAACAAGAGCAGAGTTTGAAAGGTGTGAAGGAAAGACAGATTTTAAGTAATTTTCATGTGAAAAGCATAAAAACAGAAAGAAAAAACTATCCTGAAATGCAACTTTTCAAAATAACGGACAAATACATAAACTGCATATAATGAAAACAGAATAAGCATTTATATGAATAGGTCCCTGTTTAAAGGAAAATCCCTCTAATTCATGGGCCCCATTTCCCATAATTTTATGTCCCAATGAGCAATAAGGAGATAAGAAAATAGGGCTGTGATGTAATGGAGCACAGTGTAAATGTCGGGGAGAACTGGACAGCCATCAGGGAAAAGTGGAGTCTGAAACAAAGCTTTCACAGGCTACATTTAGAGGAAGGACACATGCTAAAGTTATGTCTTATTATGCTACAAATGGTGAAACAGTTTCTACTCTCATGGTAGCAGACTGTGATAGCATTTATAGAGGTGAAACAATTTCCTGCAGATAATTCCAACTTAAGGATGGGAGAAAACGTGAAGACAGAAAAACACGATGTCACTCTGCTTTTGTTTGCATTAGTCGGTTCTGTGAACACCAATGCTCTGATTAGAGATAATCTGAGTCCTAACACTTGCTATCAACAGTTTGTTAGATTAAAGTTTTCTTGTTCTAAGACATGACACCTTTTCCACAGTTTGGATGAGCTTTACATCAGTCAAGTGGAGCATGTCAGAGATCTGAGCAAAAAGATATAACTATGTATAAAAATAAGGAAAGACTGCCAGCAGAAAGCTGTTTATAGTTTAGTTCATATTCTTTAACAGTTCACTGGGTTTTAATGCCTCATGATTATTTGTCACATGTGAAGTGCACAATAGCACTCTTTAATGAAAGCCAGACTAATAAGACTAGTATGGCTTATTAAACTCTGGAAGCAGGAGCAGCTTCCATCCTGAATGTGACGATCAGATGCATTAATACGTAATATATGATTTCTTTTCAGCCTTTTTTTTTCTCTGAACTGCCCAGAGAAAGCTGTGCAGACAGCACAGAAGACAATACAGGAAATCTCTATGGAAATGAAAAGTATAAGAGAGATGGGAAGGACGAAACAAATCTATGCTGTTGCTGCAACACCTTACTGTTCAGCAACAATATTGAGGGAAAGGCCCGGTAACTGATGAGTTTCACATTAGTTCATGTAAAAACTCATGAGACCATTAAAATCAAGTTCGACTTGGAGGTAAGTCAGGCAACTGAGGTTCAGTTTTGCTGCATTTAAACTTTGATTTTTGTAGTTTTCCAGTTTCAATTCACTGAGAAAAGTGTTAATCTTAAGCAATGGGTACTGTGGGAAACAATGACAATCAGGGTTTGAAGGAAAGGCTGCTGGCAGTTCTCAAGAGAGGGCATAATAAGAGCATATAGAAGTCTATGCGTCTTATTAATAGAATAATGGGACAATTTCAGACTGAAAGTGATTTTTTCTCCTTAACAATAAACTTTTAGTTGCTAAATCTGCAGTGTAAGAGTGGAAAAACCTGTTGCTCCGTAACACCAAGCAAGTTTAATGGGTTAAAATGTATGGTAGATTCAGCTAGACTCAAAATTAAAATCTTTTTTCTTTCTCCTTATTATTAATTTAAGCCCCTTAAAAAGCAAAAATAGATTAAGAATTTTCCTTTAAATTAAAGCCATGATACACACACATACCTTAACATTCTGCAACTCTTTCCCTCTCTCTTGTTACACACAGTTTGTTATGACCTAAGAAAGGTGGTGTACAAACTTGCATAGATAAAATGATATGGAGTAGCTTAATATGTAAGAGCCCAAAAAGTTAACATTCTTTTACATGTACTCTTAAGGATTTTCTGATGTTCCTGTAAGAAATAGCTGCTAGCTGTTTGGAGGTCTAACTACAAACAAAACAAAACGTCAGCTCTGACCACTAACATATGCAAGTTGCAGGGTTTTGTTTAAAGTCTTAAAAAGTGGGAGGATATGCACGATGGTACTTGGACTTTAGTTCATCTGCTCTCTTGCTCATACAGGTTTAGAAAATACCAACATTGGGTAACAGATAAACATTTAAGAACATATTCATTACTTTTTCTTTTTTTTAGTAACACCATGGCTATTAACAGAGTGGCATATGTACGACATCATAGAATCATCTGAAGGTAAAGGGCTTTACTGACTGCCTGTTTAAACACACTTTCCCTGCATTTATTTGGATTTGATGCTTTACTCTTAATGCACAGGAGGAAATGCCTGATTTTGGCTATTCTGTATTTAAGGCTATACATTTCTATTTGGCTAAACCATCACCTTGGGAGTGAGAGATACAGGAGTGACATCTCTTTTATAGCATTAAAATGTTTTCACAACACGTAGAAACAAAGTCCTTGGACAGACTTTGAATCACTGGTAAAACTCAAAAGGGGTGTGCCACTCAACTTTGGGAAGAGTTTTATTATTTATTATCTCACCATTTCACATCTAGAAGCTTTCCTCCAAAAACCTAACAGAAAAAATCTGTTGGAACAAAAAAAAAACAAAAACAAACAGAAAATGTGGGTAAAAATGCAAACCAGAGGAGTCACTGTTGTCTTTTTTTACCCCCCACATCTTCCCCACACACAAAAAAGTTGTTTTTTTTCTCCATTTGAGTGGCAATCCCCTTTAATTTACAGTATGTCTGCCCTAAGAGTTGGAAAACACTGTAAAGTACAACATATAGACACGACTCAGAGCACAGTTCTATTAAAAGCGCAAGATTATAAAACATTGACATCATCAAGAGGACGTGCTGTACATTAACTTGAGGGCGGCACTAGCCTCCCGTCTCTACCTCAGTCGCAGACATGACTACGAACTCATGCTCTGCGTGCGAATCGAGTGAACACCAAACATGCGTGGTGTAACTCTCTTCTGCTACCGACTGAATCTGTAGAGCTACAATGAGTGTGGCGGTGGGTGGGGTGAATGAGGGGGGCTTTTGTTGTGTACAACAAACAAACAAAACGTAGCAAAAAAGGTCAAAGGTCTTTTTGATGTGGCTCCTACCCAGCAGCTTCCATACGAGAGAAGAGCATTTCTCAAATTGTCCTTGCTTTGTTCCGAAATCCAACACCACAGTAACACAACTCAGGACCAATGGTGCAGATTTTCCCCACATCCACAAACCATCAAAGTCGCAGTGGCCCATTGAAAGGTCTGACTTCTGCTCATCTTCAATCTTCAATGTACCTCTTTTTAGAAGAACATCTACAGTGCCTTTTCTGCCCTCCTCATGCAAAGCAATGGATCCAAAAGCGGCCAGGGCTGGTGCAGGCTCAGCCCAAAACAATGAAGCTTTTTCAAAGCTGGTGGGAGGAAAAACAATGAAAAAGGGTGGAAAAGGGACAAAAAGATGGCCCATCCTTGAAGTGACTCGACACTCCAACCGATAGCCTTTTAAGTTGGCAATGGGTCATCGTCACCTTTGCTGCACTTGCATTTGCAGCAGAGCACGATGGGAGTGGCCAAAAGGAGGAATGGGGAGGCAACTAGAAGGAGCAGGCCAAAACCAGCAAAGATGCCCACAACCTGTAAGAATACAAAAAACAAGAATTTTTATTAAACTCAAACTAAAAAATTAGAGACCTGATAAATCGGCTGTTCTTGCTTGGACAAAGACGTTAGATGCACAACTAGTAAGTTACCTCCAAAATAATAATGGAGTAAATATAAAGTTACTGCAATAGCACATATCCACCAGCAGATGTCAGTCAATGGTTGCAAACAAATCTAACAAATACATAAATATGTTTTCTCTTCTTTTCAAACTGTCAAAAGTTCTTATAATTTGTTATAAAAGGCGTTATTGATATTTTTTAATCAAAATTGGGAAATGACAGTCACAACGTGAAACTATAAACATGCTTCAATCCCTTTCTGGCTGCAAGTAAAACATCTTATTACAAGAAATTAAATCTATTACTACAATGAACAATAAGCATTTCTGGATATTTTTCAAATGGAAGGCCTGAGATAATCCAAAAAGTTTATTTTACAACATCTGCGGGAAATGAATGGTATTTATACTCGTTAATTACATTTTATGTTACTCATTCTTTTGATTTTCTTGTTATTTTAGCCTTTATTTTTTATGGAAATAGCTAACTTTACTTCACTTAGTTGGAATGTATATTTTTTACATTTTAAGACTGTGAGAGGTGTAGAAAAATATATTTATGCAAGTTGATTTTATATAGGAACAAGAGAGAATTTGGATTTGTGTGTACATGTGCTAATCCTGCATACATGGATGAAGATGGACTGGCTTAATGGTGAAGTAATGATGTAGGGAGATGACATATTTAGAAGACTGTCCTTTACTCAACTGTGACATATGATGATAGAATAAAAAAAATTAATCATATGGTAGTGATGATAAAACTGATGACTTTTCAAAGTGCAAATCATTTGATTCACCACAAGGGGGAGCCAGATAACTGCATAATGTAAGCTAAGAAACGACTGCATAACCACATCAAATGCAACAGTCACTTATAATAGAACAATGATTTTCCCCTTGTTTTAAGGACAGGATATATATTTTAGGGATCACTTGTAGGTATATTTCACCTGTATATTCCAAAGAAAACTAATTCATTTTTAAATGTTACATTTGATATTAGCAAACAAACTTAAAAAAGCTGTTTCTCCCATAAACAGATATTCGTGTTTATCATAAAATTCCTCCTTTTGAAATAATAAAGCCATCTGCTGGCAGACACTGACAAGGAGAGATGGGGTTTGTTTGCTTGATGGTTTTTCCCTAGTACGTGCTGTATTTATGGAAGGGGGAGGAAGGCTTTTTTCCAAGTAAAATAGCAAAAGAGGGGTGAAATAAGGAGAGAAGCAGTGAGACAAAGACACACAGAGCAGCCAAGCTATAGCTGGCTTCCACCAGCTTAACTGTAATCATATGACTCAGCCTGCCCTGCCAGGCAACAGATGCCGATGTGTATATTGGACAAAGTGATGTGCCATTCTGAATAGATTATTTGACTAAACAGTGAAGAGATAACTGGCTAACGAGTGAGTCACATTAAAGCAAATCGCAAAAGATGTTAAAACACGTCATTTGTAATGGATCATCTAGTACAAGGAAATACATGTCGTATATTTGTTAAACTTTTGTGGCCTAAAGATGGAGAATAATGGTTGTGTAAATCTTTTTACAGCAAGAAAGGTGTACATAGTAGTCATGTTTGGATAGAGATGGACACCAACTGGCATGCACTTGCTGCTACATGTGGATCAGGCTATTTTTCCTATTGTGCTGTTAGAATGAAACGAGCCCAGAACAAAATGTGAGTACTGGGGCCAGAAGACACCAAGAGCCACGTGTATAGTCACACGCTGTAGCATCGCCAAGAAAAAAGGGATGTGATGTCACAGACAGACAGGAGGGGGGTGTTCTCACCTGTGTTCTGTGCCAAATAACAGACGCCCTGGAGTGGCCCAGTTTGTTTCGACAGGGTCCTTTGTCGTAGTGTATCAGCAGAAAGTCATCCTGTCACATAAAGGAAAACATACAGAGGAAGGCTGACCATTAGTGGTTTGAAAGAGCAGGGTTGCTGTTCTCAGACAATTGCTTTCTGAATGACCTGTCTGGCCTGGTTGTCTGCTCTCACAGTTGAGATTATATAAGAGCTCATAAGTCACTCTTATCCAACCTCAAACAAGGCTGTCATTTCCATCCATCTTGTTATGGGATTGGAAAATGAAAATTAATAACACTATATTCCTTTCCTATCAGCTACCAAGGTTAAACTACAATTTCCTGATAATGAAACATACTGCTGTTGCAGGGAGATGAAGGAGGTCTACATTGAAAATAATCACAATGTGCAAAGACAGCGCTGCAAATCTAAATTAGTTTCACATGTACAATTATTCTGGTATTTCTCAGTGAACATTAGTAGGAAAAAGATCCAACTCACATCCAAAGACTCCAGACAGTACCAACAGAAGGCATGTTTGCAGTTCTTGCACATCATCTGTGCACAGCCCTCATCCCTCTCAATGTAAACTTTACACTTAGGACAGCGCTTGATTGGTGCATCATCCTCCTCGTTCTTATAGAATGAGCTGGAAATAAAGCAAAAAAAAGAGTTTCAATATTAAATAAAATTACAAGTCACTCAATTTTCCCCATTTTTCTCAAAATTTCCATAAAGCTTTAGTTCAAAACTCAGCTGTCTGACCATCTAAGTCTAGCTGGGGTGCTGCCACAGTAGAGAAACTGCCGTCTTGTCCCGGGAGAATCCCAAGGAGCTCCCAGACCAGTGTGTCCTGGGTTTTCTCAGGGTCTCCTCTCAATAGAACATGCATAGAACACTTCACATGTGAGGTGTTAGGGGGCATCATAACTAGATGCCTGAGCCACCTCATCTGGCTTCTCTCTATGCATAGGAGCAACAGCTCTACTCTGCACTCCTACTGGATGACTAAGCTAGATGACCGAGATCAAGCCCTTCCCGAGGACTCAGATTCCAGAGAGGTGACATTCCACGTCTAGAGCTTGCTTTTGAAGCCAAGGATCAGCCTGCGAGGGTCTCCGCCACCTTGCACCTGATCCTACAGGAGGTCAGACATGTCATTGTTTTTAGGCTGATCCCAAACAGGCTACATGGACAAAGGCCCGACGACCATACGCTCGCCACTGTGGCTCCAGAGAGCTTTCTGGTGAACCTGTGTCTGGACAAGGGAAACATGGATCCAGTGTTTTCATATCCTTGACTGCAAGCATTAAAATGAATAACAAGACCACAAAACATGCTGAAAGGTGTAGCTATTTGAGCAAAACCAACACTGTATAGTTGAAATGAAATGAAAAGAACCAAGACCTCATCAAAGATTAAGGTTGTCTGATGAACATTTAAACCAAGTTATCAGATATTGTAAAGAGTTCCATAATTTCTCCAGTCATTTTCCAAAAAATTCTAATAAAATACCAAAGTGGAAAATCTGAGACATCCTTACAATGTCCAAGAGTAGGTTAAGCTCCAAGTCTATGCTACAACTTAGCTTCTAATCCAGTAAAAACCTTACTTCCAGTGTGGGCTTTGAGCTTGGCCCCAAACCTGTGCAGGTGAAGAAAGGCTTGCAGAGCTAATGACACTTCCACAGTAAGAGGATATCTGAAAGAAGTGGGTCAGCTGTACATGTGTTCCAGCAACCCTCCTCTAACCTCACAGGCAGATCACGTATCCCTAAAATGACTCATAAAGCCATCACAGCCGTCTTGACTGCAGTTCAGTCTTGTAGTTGTTTAATTGATAAGTGCCTGCTGAAGACTGAAAGACTGAATCAGATGGCAGGACTCAATCAATGTTCTTCCCCACTTGTCAGGTGAGCTGACAAGTAGGGAACACTGGGGAGCCCCCCCCCCAATACTGTTGTGAGTAAATGAAAAGGAAATGCAGCTGTAGATCATGTTTAACAGGTGCTGATGCAAATATTTTTAAACACCAACAGATTCCAAAAGACATTGCCACATGGAAGAAAGAAAGAAAAGCAAAAATGAGGATATATGATGCAAGAAGCAATGGAACAATGACTCCACCCAAGATTTTAAGATTGCTGGTTGGATACAAATGGATATAAGTACCTGTTTTCTCCTGGTAGGAAGGAGGCAATGGGCAGGTTTCTCTCTTGGCAGGCCTGACCAGGGTGCCAATTGGCCTTGCAAGCTGAACAGAACTGAAGGGCACACACAGCACACTGGACCAACTGGGGCAAAGCTGGAGAATCTGTTTCCTTAAGCTGACATACGGCCTGACAGGTTGAGGAAGGGCACCATGTTCTGCACGGGTCCAGCAGTACCTCTGATAACACAAGACATGCCAAG
Organism: Pseudomugil gertrudae; assembly: GCA_037177535.1. Taxonomy (NCBI): domain Eukaryota; kingdom Metazoa; phylum Chordata; class Actinopteri; order Atheriniformes; family Pseudomugilidae; genus Pseudomugil; species Pseudomugil gertrudae. The sequence goes on along the minus strand of JBAMHV010000021.1, from coordinate 11,209,445 downwards.
TCATTATTGTCAAAATGATAAAAAAATAAATAGTTTATGCAAAAGTTTTATTGGATATTAGTGTAAATACTACTGCTGTTCTGCTCAGTCGGGTCATTTATATCTGCTGGTTTATGAAAACTCTTTGAAAGACTTGTTTCACTTTACAAGGCAGTAAAAAGATAAGTTGTGGGAGGGGTGTTTTCATAGTGGTGTAATACCCTTGTGTTCCATCTTTCCTTCCCCTTGCCTCTTTGCCAAAACAGTACGCTCCGTATGCACTCTTGGCCCGGCATGAAAAATATGGAACAGTTACAGAAACTGTTCTGCCTGACTGGACTGGGACATTGATGAGATGGCTGATTGCTCTAATCCGGTCGGAATCAAAAGCCATTCTGAGGATTGCTACTCCTTCAGCAAAAACCCCTCCCAATATCTATATTTTCAGTTCATATTTCTCTGTCTTTATCCTCATTCACTTATGTACAGTGAGATTAGGAAATTCCCGGATCCAGTCGTGGCTCTGTCTAAGTGGGGAACCTGAAGAGTGAACACCAAAGAAAAAATGCTTTCCCAATTCTTCCCGATTCCAGCAGTGACAGAACGCTAATATCACGGATTAGCAAGGCTACACAAACCTTATGGAGTAAACTGGTACAGACATGCTATTATCTTTCTAGCACTGATCTCCTAAGTTACCTGTTATCAGATACAGTATAAAGGCCAAACAAGGACATATTCAGGATTTAAAGAAAGTCCCTCATAATGAAAAAAAGTCATGCTTCTAAGTCACACAACACCGGAGTTTAGGAAGCTTTATGTTCATGATTTTTTCCCTCATGCTGTCTTTGTTTAGTATGCAACAGAAGAGTAGGCAGAGAAGATTTCCTTTGGATTAAATAAAACTTCTAAAATCTCCTCTATTATTTTTTACCCCATCCCACATACAGAAACAATCACAGGGGGTGAATGATCCACACAGAGCAAGTGCCAGTTCGACTGCACATGTGAGACAAAGTTGTGTCACACCATAATACGGTATCTCTGCAGGCACAGAAGGCTCTACCGTGTGTGAACAACTGACTATAACAGCTCACTGATCGTCCGCTGGAGAACTTTAGGGCGATTACTGACGCACTGCAATTGCTTTTACTCATCGACTCACCCCTTTCAAACTGAAGCTTCTTGTACCTCTGCATCATCTCCGTGGCCACCATGCACTCGATCTGCAGGGAGAGAGAAGTGGGAGGGATGTAAACGGGTCACTGTACATATTTTTAGATAAAAGCTGCAAGGAGGAAAATGTATCAGGTGAAATTCATTTCCAGAAATGCCAAAATCTAATTTAATAAAAGATTCAGTCTGTCTACTCCTCTACATGTTTTGCTGTGAAACACATTCTCAGACAGTACTTTAAAACACCAGAATGAAGGTTCTCACATAGAGGATGCTCATTTAATGGTCAATGTAATGAACACTCAGGCTTTGTAAAAGAGTCAATTACAAGGTGAAGGCACTGCTGACAGAACAGAAAGTGATGAGGCATGCTAGATTGGCAGGAGAAGCTAGAGTTCCATTAAGGACCAGTGATGCTAATTGATTAGAAACACAACGCTGTGAGCCTCCAAGAAAAAAATTAAAGAGTAAGTGAGCCAAACTGCCTGGAGGATGAGGAGGAGGTGGAGCAGCTGTCAGCCAGGTCTCCTCTGTAAGGCAAGCAACTCTTTACAGAAGGATAAACACACAAGCAGGTGGATGATACAGCTCAGTAGGGCAGGAGCTATAAACTGATGTAGCAGGATGCAGGAGAAAAAGGAAAAGGAAAGCGGCAGGAAAACAGGAAGCTCATACGACAGTATATTAGGGCATTTATCACTTGCAATGGGTGATATTCAGAAAAAGCCAAATTTTATTCATCATAGAGTTAAAAGAGTCTTATTATATTTCACCTACTTTTTATTGAATACACCCACTGAGCCTACCCACTTAATAATAATTGATTATTATTATTCAGTTGCTGTTGGTTAGTCCTTTAGCTACCTTTACGAGTAGCTCACATGTTTTTAAACTACTTTATAAGTAAAACTCACATTGACAAGGTTTACATCAATCTCATCACAACACAGAACCTGCTGCTTCCTGTACCATGTTATTCCTGCAGAACATTATCTGGTCATATTTTACTATGCACACAAAAATGGGAATATTTTAAGCCCAGAATAACTGTTGCCAGAGCATTAAAACATGCACAAGATATTGCATCTATGCAACAGCTTTTGTGGCTCGAAAACCACATTTCACATGGTGGAAAGATGACAGATTACATAAAAGAGTATTAAAATGGGATTTGAGATACAACATATATTGATGCATCTACCCAATATCTGATCCAACCTTGTAAATGCTGCATTTCAGTTTTTCTTACAAAGAAATACTTTTAACACCAAAAAAATGTTTTTTGTCACGCTGTATATTTGTGCAGTTTTGCTGCCAACAAAAAATGCTCTGAAGATTAGGCATAATAGTCCGCTGATATGGGGAAAAAGCGTCTCTCCTTGCAAGTCAGACTATCTAGAGCACACAAATGAAGTCACAGTGGGAAGTGCACTTGAGCTGCATTCAAATTAGGTAATGATGCATGTTCTTATGGGGATGTAAAAGGTGTTCTCTCTGTCAAATGTGCATTCAAGTGTATGTCAGTAAAACAATAAAAAAATAAAGCTTTAGAGTTCCTGCCCCCAAAATGTTGTGTATCCAGACAACAAGATGACAATTCTTTCATTTACATTGGAATCAAAACATTTTACAAGACAAAATAACTGGTGAAAGAAAACAAATGTAACTGCTCCACTACCAACCCTATCTGAAGATGCCGCGGTTCTCAACAGCACAACCGGCAGAGCAGGGCCATTACAAGAAGTAAATAAACCCTGGTTTATTTCCTAGCCCGTGTTGTGGAAAGTGTTCAGAGACCATAACCAGCCAGATTTATCGTAAACACAAAATCAAGCTTACATACAGATTAAATTTTTTATTGAAAGCATATCAGATTTTTTTTCTTTGTTAATTTTGGGTTGAATCCCACAATCCCACTCTCTATTGCTTTATTTTCCTCTAAAATCAGTCATACTGCAGGTGCATTTCCATTGACTGTTCTGCATGCCCTCTATTTATATGTAAATACGGTACTTTTCAAGATCCATGCAAAAGTGTGAGTGCAGTTTGAATATAAAAAGGGAAGGTTATTTGTGTTATTTGTTATTTGTGAACGACGCTGCTCTGAGAGAGCAGCTGAGTTTCAGTCCACTGCAAAGTAAAGATAGCTGTAATGGACATTATTGGAAAAGGTCACAGGGATAATTTAACCAAAAGAAAATCAAATTAAAGCCCAGATTTCCTGTTTCATCAATACCTCATTTTCCTGCAGATGTCCTCTTTTGGGACAGGCAGAGTCTGGACAGCTAATTGCTGTTTCAAGGCCTTCTTTAATCAGGAGCTCCACATACTGTTTCAGGCACTGGGGAGAAAAGGACACAAAAATGATTTCTGACACTGCCTAGTCAGGTAAAGCCAAGCTGAATAAGCATTACATTCTTAATACTGTCGTCTGCATCAACAAGTAGTTTTTTTTTAGCTTATTTGTGAGGCTGAAGCAATGTAGCTAATAACTGAAAACAACCACTGTTAACCTTTTAGAGTAAAAGAAGAGGGCAGGTAAACAGAAAAATTAAGAAATGCTATTTTGTCGGAATAAGAAAACACATTAGGCGCAAAAGCTTAATAATGCACCCCTCCCCAGTCGAAATAGTGTTTCCGTTTGTATTTGTTTCCAAGTGTATGAAACATATTTCTAAATCCTGTTACATAAATCAAGTAACTTCTACTATCAGATCCCTAAAAGAAGCCAGTGTGACTGATCTCACAAACACACACAGAAACACAGAACTACTTTCCATTAGATTCATCATGTTCACATAAACTGAATCTTAGTAACTGCTGCCACCACCCAGATTGTGTTCAAGGAAACGGCAGCTATTTTTAGTGCTCATTCTAGGGTATTTGTTTCCTTCTTTCTGTACTAGACGGGTCAAGGTCTGATGTCCTACAGCTTTTACTTTTCTTCTGTTCAGCACTTTGAAAAAAATAAAGGATGATTTACAATAGATCAGAGGAATATGGGAATTTGAATACATTCAGATTTCTTATGTACATCTATTTGTTTGTATGAGGCTCCTGTTCTTTGACATGAACATTTTATTTAGTAACCACAGCTGTTTTGCATTAATATAACATTTCTTTCCTAATTTAGCTGATAGCTACAAGTATCTGTTGCTATTTGTAGAAAGAAAACTTACCAGTGTACAGAAGACACATTGGCACTGTGTGATGGTGGTCATCTGCTCCAGAGGGAACTCTCCAAGGCACAACTTACATGAGACAAGAGGGTCCACAGCCAGCTCCCAAGTCGGGCGGTACCGTGCTGTGGTCATCTTCACCACCACAGAGCTGAGAAGTTAAAAAGGAAGGAACACTTAATTAAGCTACATCAATCAAGAGAAACATGAGAAAATTGCTGGTTATAAAATAAAAACGGAACATTGCTTTGATATGTTTGTATCTAATTACATAATATATCCAGAGTCCAGGATCAGCAATATTTGCTTTGACACAATCAGTGTGGCTGTGTGAGCCCACTGTAAATGCACTGTCTTGTGAGGGAGTACACACACAAACATGCCAGTTGTATGCAGAATGGTACCAGCTTTAGAGGATAAATAGCCAATGTTAGCTCTGTTCAGATTCATTCCAGTCTCACACTTTATGGCATAAAACACAGCTCGAAAGCTACTGAAAATCTCACAGCTACAGTATGTCAGCGACCCTAGCTGCCTGTGAAATTTTCACTCTGTGAAGAAACGCTTTTTTCCCTTCTCAGTCTATTTTGTGAGAGGCAGAAAGGGTTATTTTAGGCCGTCGCGCCTCTCTCTCTCTCCTTTCCTCTGCAGCTGAGAGCAAAGAGCACCCGCTCGGCTGTTTACAGGAAGTAGCTCAGCACGCACAGCGTCAACACTGTCGATACCGTGCTGCTTAGCAACCAGCAGGAGGATGATTTTAGGTTTGGAGAGTGCATGGACAGGAGTTTGCAGTTTGCTTTCAATAGTTACAGCCTGCTTCAATGTGAGGCTGTGTGCTTTAAGTGGAAGACAGTAAATGGGTGGAGGTGACATTCACATGATGGCTTCATGGACTCGTGCTGTTTCCATGTGCTAGAGTGAGGGGAGTGAAGAAAATGAGGGAAAGTGTGTTCAAATTTAGGAAAGATTTTCTTTCACGTCCCACTTTACAATTCATGATATTTATAATTAAAAGAAGCTTGATGAGCCTGCAACCTAAACACATGAAACATCCCACAGACTTAAAAATGCCACGTTCTAATCTTTTAATGTAGTTAGTCTCTCTGCAGAGTTATGCCCCATGCCATCTCACCATGACAAAACCTCAAAATATTGAGGACTATTCAACATCTTACTTATTGAGATGAACAGTATTCAGTTCTTCCCTAAAGGGAGAGGATGAAGAGGATGAAGTTGCAAAAGGGAGAAAAATTGCAAAGACAAGTGAGAAAAATGAGATGCACCTTATGTCTGACTCATTTATATTGCCTTGTGTTCATCCATCTCTTCGCTGTTCGTGACTCTGACTGGAGCAGTGAGAAAGCTTTATTATAGAGTTGTACACAGAAGCTGAAACAGCAATGTGTTATCAGCTTGGAGCCAACAGCTTACAAACACAATCCTTGAGAGAGTGGGTGGGAAGGGATGCACTTTTTTTTTAAATAACACACCAAGAAAAGTTTAAATAAATAAATGAAGGACTTTACTAAAAGACAACTAAAATTCTGAGTGCAGATGCAGTTTGCTCTTTTTTTGTAAATTATAAATGTGTGCCAAGTATTACTTAAATGTGTGTAGTTTTTTTATTTTATTTATTCATTTTTATCAGAGAATTGCAAAATTCTGAAGACCCAAAGAGTTAATCTCATAAAAAGTGTGCCACTTGTGCTTATTTTAATAATCACTAAATTTCACAGAATTTGGAGCAACATGTTAATAAACAAGAGAAAATGAACACACTACATTTAAAAAAACTTCTGAGCTTTAAATTTAATCTGTGAAAAAATATTTTGCACATTTTTTAAAATTAATTAAAACACCTGAACAAACCGATGTCTCAAACTTCTTATTTACTTAAACCATTCATTCAAAATCAAAAGGCTTTTTTAATCATATGATGTAATAAAGCTTGTTTTTACTATTACAAGCTTTCGCAATTATACAAATTCCCTGATTCCACCTCTACCACAGCTCCTATTCCGTAATTAAGATGCTACAATTAAAAAAGTTATACAAGTAAGCTAAATTAAAGGAAACACAAAGTACACATACAGTTTAAGTAAGCATGTGTTAAGTTTTTTTTTCCCTTTGGTTTGTTTTTATCTAGGAACACCTTTTTATGCTGGTGTAATCTAACCTGTGAATAGCATTTGTCTTCAGTGCTTTTAAAGCTAATTAGCATGCTAGTATGGTTCATCCTGTTATGTTATAAATTTCATTTCTGTCTACGGTTAAGTGCCAATGTATAACCAGTGGAAGTCCTTTGTGCACAATAAGGCTTAAAGATGTGTTCCAAAGCTGTGGAAAAAATACTTTCCATAAGAGTTACAAAAAATAAGTCCTGGGAAACATAAATCCTAAAAGTTCTAAGAACGCAGTTCTTAACCACAATTTTTTCCCTTCCCCAGGAGAACCATTTCTCGTTGCATTCGCACAAGAGTCAGAGACCTTGATAGGGACTGATGCGATGCAACTATCTACAAAAGTGACATGTCCTCTTGTGCCACTCACAAAAACAAACAAAAAAAAGCACAAAAAAAAAATAAGGACAGAAGAAAACACTATGATGGAGCAACAATGGAGATTGAGGAGGTCACTGGGTTATTTATTGGCACGATGGGATTATTAATCATAAGCAATCATAACAGACAGCTAACATCGAGGCTGGAAGAGCACAGAGAGCCAGGAGAAAAATAATCAGCGGCAGACGATACGCCTTCGTTTCATGGAGGAAGAATACAGCGTAGCGCTGCAGACAAAACACACAACGTGTAGTTTAACTTATTAAAGATGCGCCGACTGTATCCATGTCCTATAAGTAAACATATCAGACGTTATAGTGCTGAAGGTCGGAGCACCAACCTACCGTTACATCAAATGTGTTGCTATGGAACCCTGAAAGGACCCTGCTTCAGAGGAGGAGCTAAAATGGTTATAGGAACTGAGGGCCATGGTGCCCAGTTCCTATCTGTCAAAATGTGCAAAAAAGCAGGTCTAGAAAAGGTTATAGGGACTTCACAAGGTTCCTACAGTCAGAAAGCCCCTAAGCATTGATACTATATTGACGTACTATACTGAAGCTGATTTTTATTTATGGCCCTGAAGCAACCCAAAGCAGATGCTTAACATCTCAATAGTAAATCCTGAGGACATAAATTTGGCCTCAGCACTCTCAAAGTTGTACATCTGGTTAACTAATATTATTCTATTTATTCTTTTTGTCTATGATAGTAAAGCAAATGGTCATTTACACTATACTGAGCAGGACATTCTAACTCTGGGTGTTTTACAGTTCAAGCCACTTTTCACTTTACAGGCATTATATTGGGTTTGCAAATAGTGACAGACTGGGTCGATGGGGGACAAATGAAATGGCTTTGTAAAGACACCCTGAGGAAGGCAGAGGTAACCAAGCGAGAGAGACGGAGCAGCAACAAAGAAAAATGAGTTTTCATGTGGAAGGGTGGTGCAGTGCGATTTCTCTACTGTATTATTAACTAGATGGTCCATTATCACAAAGCAAAACACCCCCCATTAAATGACCAGGAACGTAAGCCACCCTGTCTGCTCATTTTAAAACACACTATCCAGAGGGTCAAGTCAAAATAAAATAAAATAAATGATTGAAGTCAGAGATGTTAGGTGATCTGATCACTTGAAATTCTCCCTAGGAGTGAATATGAACACACACGGTTGTTTGTCCCTCTGTGTTGGCTGTGTGGTAGACTGTTGACCTGTCAGGGTGTTTCCTGCCTCTCACCTGATGATTGCTGGGAGAGGCTCCAGCCTCCCAACAACCCATTATTGAACAAAGCAGTATAGAAAATGAATAAATGAGTCAGAGGTCAAACTCCCATCCAGAGTGGTGATCACCATGTGTCAGTCATCAGGGATGAACTCGCAACATTATTCATGGTCCTATGACTCCACGGCCATGAGAAAACACACACATTCACAATTTATTGCACAATGGGTGGAAAGGCTCACAAAGGAGTGACCGACTTCTCAAAAATTAATCTTTCCTCTGTAGAATCCGTATGCTGCCATTGATTAAAACCTTTTTTAAATCCATATAGCATAAACTGGAAGCCCTCAGAGTGTTGACCTCTGCCAAGCAATGTTTTCTGTTGTTTGTGCACGTTTGTGGGAATTATTTTTCAAATGGAAGCTCGAATGTAGGGATCTTCAAATCTGGTCCTCAAGGTATCCTGCAGGTATTTGATGCGCTCATGCACCAGAACTCCTGATTGGTGGAGGTATAAAAACAATAATATCTGGAAACTGGGCTGAAAACTGGACTTCTATTTCTTAAGCCTGTCTTAAAAAATGACAGTAGTTGCTTTCCCTAAGTGAAAACAATAGTATGTAAAAACAAAAATCTGAAGCTATAATAGACATAAATAACTATTTGTCAAACTGACAAATGTATCCCCAAAAAAGCGAAGAAGCTTCCCTATAGACATTCAGCCCATATGGTAAGGGAGAGCTCTTTCAGGTTACATTAAATTTTTCTATAAGGTTCCTAGAGTTTCTTAAAAATTGGGTTTTTTTAAACACTTGTACAAATACAAATACTTTAATTTAATCTGAGTACTTGCTGTTACGGAGTACTGATATGAGTACTAATAAATCCTATTACAGGTCACTGATAAGGAATGTGGACCAGATTGTCAAATTCCATGAATGATTGGTTAGTTTGCGAGATTTATCTAATGGATCTAAATGTATTACATAAAAAAAACAGTCTACGTCTTTATAAATAAGGACAGCGTGATTTTGCGGGCTTCTTTCTGTGAACAAGCAGCTGCATCTCGAAATTTCAGTTCTCACAGAAAAAGCCTCAAACTCAGATATTTCAAATAGCATCGGTTGCATAACTTTGTTTTCTGGAAACCCAAATAATAAATGCTCTAAATATGTGAGTCTCGCTGACATAATGCCAAACAAAAAGTTTTAGAGTAGCACCAGTAAAAAGTTTTCTCTGGAGGCCTACTAATGGAAACTTAAAGTCTAATGGTTGAAAATGATATGAAAAGTATTAAATAAGGATAAAGAGGGTTTTGGTTTGGTTAATACATGTCTACATATGCCAAATCAGGTTTTCTCACAAAGACAATGCCAAATTTAGATTTTTAATAATTAATAATAATAAAATAGTTGTTTATGTCTGCTTTCTCCCCTTATTTTATTAGATGTATGTTGCAGAAGGTTTTGGCAGGAATTATATGTAGGGTTTTTTATTGTGGTACTGTACCCCAATATATAAGCACATGCACATGACTTTTGAATAAAAGCCTTATTAGTGGCATCATCCTCAGATGCTCAGACAGAACTGAAGTAGCAAAATGTGCTTCAATATGAACACAATAAAAATGGAATAAGACAAAAACTGCAGAAAGACAAAAAACGGGTGGGAAATAATTATTTAATAATTGTTGCACCATTTGCAGGTTCACATGAGTAAACACAGCTTTGCATGTATACATGAAGCGCAGATCTGTGGCTGTGCCAATGTGACCAAAGCCATATGTGTCAACGTGCCATCCTTTGTCCCTGGTACACAAAGCCTGGAAATATGCTAAAGGCAACATTAATATTAACGACAGATGAATAAGAGTTTAACTGTGAAGGGAAATAAAATTTATTTATAATTAAAACAATATTCACCAGTGTCTGGCTGTTAATGAATTTATGGCTTAGTCCTCTGTCTCCTTTGAATTCTGTAAATAAAACAATAAAAGATCATCCTTATCTGAATATTCTCAGACAGGGACTGGGTCATTTTCACCAAGTTTGACAGTTTCCACTGTGTGTAATTATATAATGTCACATCAATGTATTGCATAAGGCTCTATTTATATACCTCACCTAAAGTCTATGAGGATATTTAACAACTGTTAAGGGTTGTGAATGTGGCCCACACTTTTTCCCTCTTCAAACACAGATATTATGGGCACAGCAATACATACGTATAAGATGTCATCAACCTGAAATAAAAATAATGCTCAAAAATCAATAAAATAACCATTTATCAAACACAACTTCATTATTATGTTATGTTTTGGCACGTCATAATTACTCGCTGTATTTATAAAAACATTTTCTAATTAAAATAAATTTCAGTAACTACCAAAGCTAAGCTATAAAATATTAAAATATATATTTTAATTAGTTTTTATGATTCTTCATATGGATGGAAATGATTGTGTTTAATTACCTGCAACAATATTTCATCAGTTGGTGGAGCCTAAATTGAACTGAATCAATAGCATCATGATTGACGTAGAGATACTGACAATCATGGAATTACTATCCATTAAAAATCCATATAATACGGTATCATGATCAAACTACTCATTTACACCCATAATTGGTATCCTTTTAATCTATACTCACTGATGTCTTTAATCTGGTGCAAGAGTCTGCCGCCACCCAGCACAACTTGCTATTGGGAATAGTGCAGTGTCAGCAGATAAGATCACCCTATGTTCAGTCAGACGAGTCAGAGATTCAGAGAAAATAATAACTTGAAATCTGAGGACAACCCAGTACAGATCATGTTTTCTTGCATCATTTGAAGTGACAGACTTGTACAATAAGTATTATACAATACCAGCTCAAGAAATGAAACTTTGTTCTATCAGCGAAACCCAATCTTGTCTCAGGTTAACCCTTATCAACATTTTTCTTTAGGATGCTGCTACAATAACTTCCTTCTTATCTCATTGGAGTCATTCTTTTTTTCTCTCTCTCTTAAGCACGTAAGATTTTAGGAGATGTGATTAATTGGGAATTTACACCCACAGGTATTGACGTATCTTTAATATTCGCAAAAAGAATAGTTAACTTGTGGTAACGTAATTAAAAGATTAAATAAAAGGTAAATAGAAAAAGCACACTGTAAGTAAGGGTCTGTAATAAACACTACCGGTAATCTTGTGTCTGCTCCCTGTTCCTTCCTGCTCGCCTTTCCTCCTCTAAAGCCCAGGCCTGTTCTCCACGGCTAATTAAATGGGACCCCTGAGTTTTATCTACGTCACATCCTCCCAGCATCTTCCTGCAGAGAACGATGATGAGATGAGAAAGAAAAAAGAATGAAAAGACGGTATCTTTGTGAGAGTTTCAAGCTTTCACATTTTAAAGCTGTGCATTGCAAAAAGTTGACAGAACTAAAAAAAAAATTGATTTCCGAACACTAAGGCTTAATAAAGCTTTAAGTTTCTTTTAAAAGGTTGAAGGTGAAGAGAGTTCATATGTTTACTTGAGGGAGCGTTGCTGTTTAAAGACCTTCTGCATATTAGGAGAAATAGATAAAACTGACCAGTCAAAGATTTCCCTCATGTAACGTTGGTTACGTATTGTAACCCCAGATTCTATGAGTATAGGCGCAGCCCTTTAAGGCTATCGCTATTGGGTTTAT
>JBAMHV010000021.1:11149330-11185003 GCA_037177535.1 Pseudomugil gertrudae | reverse complement strand
ATATATGTGTGTGTGTGTGATATAGGGCTGCATTACATAAGCTGGAGCCTACTTTATAAATATCTACAAATGAACTATTATAAATGAAAATAGCCATCTAAGCTTTTTATAACAGCATGTTATAACAATATTTTTAATTCATTGAAATTTTAAAAATAATTTACAATTATAATATGCATAATCTTTTAACTCAAAATTAACATAAAATGACATAGTAGTACCTGAAGAAGTAGTTGAAATACTGTAATGAATAAAAATACAGTGATAAATATACCTCTGTTTCTCCACTTTCCAAGAGTGACACAAATGCAGTGGATGGTGCTGATATAGAGCAGCAGAAACCGATTTGGAGGCACAATTGAATATTGAAACAAAAAAATAAGCTGTAGCTGTTACCGTAGCTACTCAAATAAACATTTGTTTGGTTTTACATCAGTAATATGCAGAATCATTGCAAAATAGGTTGCGTTTTTTTTGAGTGTACTTATATGAACAACTCAGGTGTAAAAGGTTTTACAAATTAGGTTTATGTTTTGTTTTCTTATTCTTGTTTTTAATTATTTATGATTCATAAACATAATCTGGATTTTCACGTGCCTCATCCTACATAACAGGTCAGATGCTTCCTCTTTGCTTTGATTGGATAATGTGCACCTGAGGCCTGTAATACTTGTGGTGAGTGTATGAGTCCACACCTCAGAGACATAGGTGGAGCACATATTACTCAAATGATATGTAGCTGTAAATGATCACCAGGAGGGATTTAACTTATTTCATTAAAACTCAGGTTACAAAAGCTAATTCATCTAGACGGCCTTAACTATGTGACATAACTTTACCCGAATAAGAACATTTTTTCTTGCATAAAAGCATTTTATTATATTTTGGAGGGAGATGTGAAACTTCATATATAAATAACAAACATTTATAACACTTGCAAAGTTTCTTTCATTTAAAATACTTTCATTAAATACAAATTGCAGATTTTAAAAAAAAATCATGAACAGCAGTAAAAGTTACAAAACAGCGTGCATAAAAACAAAACTTTTTTACTGTATGTGTGCAAAAACATGACATGTGAGCTGTGAACAAGCTGAAGCAAGCTGCAAACTTTCACCATTCCAGCTTCATGTCAGCTTTAGTCCAAACATATTTCCCTCCTCGCTTTAGAAACATTTTCTCATCAAAGCCGCTGAAGCAAATGGCTTCCTTCACGCCAACATCAAGGATCGATTTGGATGGGTCCTTCCTTCCCTCTTGACAGTCCAGGAAGCGCATCTGAAAGGTTAGGGGGGGGGGGAAAGAATTGGATTTAAAGCTCTTTTACATACACAAATACCACAACAGAGTAGTAAAGAGCTGCTGTTTTGAATACATCAAAGGTTAAAACTATGATTTGATTTTCCTTTTAGCTTAATACCTTAATAACTGCTAATTTATATGTGGAATTAAACATATTTACTTCAGTGCTTGATTCACATGACATGTCACATTAACAATTTTACACAAAATGAAGTACTTACATATTCATCCAGGATCAGATAAGAGTTCCTCATCTGTGAAGGGAACAGGGATTTAAATTAAGCTCATTCAGCACCCGACTTTCTATGATCCATCACATTATGTTAAAATAATATTGTGGACATTTAAAGTGGAATTGCTCTTCTACATTTTCATACCTTCTCATTAGATTCAGGAACAAGGCAGGAGACACTGCTGTGTCTGTCCAGAAAGTCTTGAAAGTGTTGATCACTGATGACGAATCTCTCTGCCTCTCTCAAAGCTGTTTCTCCTGCATTCTCCCCATCAATCAGCAGACACTGGAACACCTGAATACAAGGACCATAAGTGGATGACTCATTATTATTTCTGTTTACACAAACTTGCATGCTTTTCATTCCACGTCTTTACCTTCCAACGAACAGGATTAAGTTGATTGATCTGCTCTGTCATGTCTTCATCAACATTGAAAGTATTGATGACTGAGTTGATTTTGAATGCCACTTTATACTGCTGGCACCAGTTGCGAATCTTGTATAGGTTGTCAAGGTGGCTTTTCTTGTTCTGAGTTCTGCCAATCAGCTGGTTGGTTTCTTCATTGAAGCTGTCACATGAGATGGCAAGAATGTCCAAATAGTCTCCTAGAGAAGAGAAAATGCAGGGATGTACATCTCACAATCAGCTGTTAATCAAATTAAATAATAATAGTAAAAAGTATGATGCACATATGGTATTGTATAGAAATAAAAACACAAAATATAATGAATTTTTTATTCTTACCATATTGCTGGAACCATTTTTCTCTGATCATGCTTCCATTGCTGACAATGCTGACACTGGGGAGCAGGAGGTCCACTTTACAGTACTGAACCATTTTCCCCAGGAAATCTCCCCTCTCATGCAGGAAAGGCTCTCCGCCAGAGAAATTGATCTTTTCCATTCCTTAGAAAAAACAGTTCAACTTAAAAATAAAGGTTTGGATAAATCAAACCATACTATTATCATTAATGAATCTTTTTTTTACCTGCTTCCTTCAGAAGTTTTAGTCCCCTCTTAGCTTCCTCCAGAGGCAGAACAAAGGATGTTTTTGCAGTGTGGAAACAAAACCCACACTTATAATTACATTTGCGCGTAAAATGATAATTGACACTTGTTGGAGTCGTCGTATGTTCGTCTTTTGGGCTGCGTTTGTCCAGTTTGCTGGTAATAGCTGAAACATTTGCCTTGCAGCTCCCTCTGGTCCAGAAACAAACTTTAGAAAAGACGCTCGCAAAAACGTAAAGAATGGTGCTGATGCAGAGCTGCAGGAGACATTTCGGGTACGCGATTATGGAAGAGGAAAGCATCTTTGAACACACCTTGAAGCTCTCCGTGTGAATGTGGACGTCGAGATCCACTTTAAATAGCCTGGAGTCTGAAGATCAGCTGATCAGTTTCTGTTTACAAACATCGAAAACGAAACCAGAAGAAATGACACCACAAACTGCAATGCGGTTCAGTCAGCGATGAGCTTAATATAGGAGTAGTCAAATATAGGAGTTTAAAGTTCAATCTCTTACTCACCTTTAGACTGAAAAAAACAGTACAGCCCATAAACTATAAAAAAGTACAGCCACAGGTACAAAGGTACAGCCAGATAAAAGCATCAAAGTTGTAAAGAATACAGAGTGTTAAAGATTATGAGCATATTTCTGTTAATGTATATAGTGAATAATTACTTGTAATTTCAGGGTTTGAGCATTTGAAGTCGCTTATATCCAACAAAATGTTATATAACCTATGTCTACAGCATCAGTTCACATTTCCTTGTAAACTATGAACCTGTAAAATAAGCCAAACAATTAAAAAGTTCAAATTAACAACAACAATATAATAATAATAAAGTATAATAGTCTAATAGACAATGTTTTGGGGGGGTTTATCTTCATAATAGGCTATTTAAGCCTAACTTATGTGCTTAATTGACATGTTTGCTTAAGTTAAGAATTCTTGGAAATCATCCTTTACAGCATTGAGAGGCTGCCTTTAAGTTTCGTTTTTGCCCTGCGGCTCAGTTAACTTTCGTTTTCCACAAACAGGAACAGCTGGTGGCCTGGCCCCTCGCAGATAAGGCCAGAACCAGAACCAGAACCTTATTATTGCAAAAATGGCAAGACATGTAAAGTCTCTCCTTCCGCGTTGGTCCTCTCGTATCTTCTTACTGGAGCAGGACGGGGCGCCTTTCTACTTCGGGATCCAAGAAAAGCACCGGGATAAAGAAGAAAAGGCGCAACGAGTTTTCCGCCAATTCCAAAAGCAGGACAGGTGCTATTCTCTCCTCGTGCACAGCCGGGACAGAATCAAAGAGGCAAAGTTTTACTGGGATCTGAAAGACAGACTGCTCAGAGACATGCCGCCCGGGTGCGATCTGACCTGCATGTCCTCATTTCTGCCCAACGTGAGAGACTCTCTTATCAAGGGTTATTTCTTAAAAGGCAATACTGGGGATTCCTTCCAGATAGAGCAACTTTTAAGTGAATTAGAACAGCAGGAGCCAGTTTTGGTGTGTTCATACTCAGGAAGTGAAGATGAACAGTGGACACAACATCTGTGGTTACGCGCAGAGAGCACAGCCAAGACCAAGCAGTACTATCTGGTGTCCTCAGATGTTCCTTCATATCATCCCTCTACTCTCAACATTATCAACTCTGATGTTTTCTACAGCTTTGATGAGGCCTGTGGCGTTTTAAAAGAGGTTAGAGTCTGTTCATGTCTTTTTAAATCTAAAAAATCTTAATAAAAACAAATAAAGTGGAGCTTCATCTGCAAGATTTGGCTAAATGACGCACTCATGTGGAGGAGAGAGGTATAGCAGTGTGTAAGAAAGGGCTGAAAGCTCTCCATCCTTGCATTTATCTCACAGAGCCAGGTGGCCCACTGCAGCGTGTGCGTTGATGCGCACCACAGTGTACGACTCCCTTCTGCCTCTTCTTACGGCAGCAAACTGATTTTTTTCCTGTTCTGCAGTGTGGTGACATCATCCCTGAGGCCATGTCTGTACTGGAGATGCTTCCCAGCAGAGAGAAAGCCAGAAGGAAACCAGACTTCCCTGTTATTGTCATAGAGGGTCTGGATGCCACAGGTTAACGTCATTACCGCATAAATAAATATGTGATCAGTTTGATGCATAGATGTCAGCTAAAGTGACGGGCGCTTGTTCTCCGCTAAAAATATTATCTGCCAGTGAGCTTCGCCTAATGGAATATCAGGTATCATGACCTCAGAAAATATTACATCACTATGAAAATGGTTTATTGAATTGCTCGCTCATCTAATACTCGTCAGCGGGCTCATGAAGACTCCATACAGGTTAAATTGGAGTTTGAGGTGAACTTTTCTGTTCCATGAAAATGTGCCCTGTCTTCCTTCTGCTGTATCTTCCCATCACAGGGAAGACTACTTTAACGGAGTCTTTAAGGGATACTCTAGGGGCCACTCTTCTGCGATCTCCTCCCCAGTGCCTGTCCCAGTGGAGAGCCCGCTTTGATCAAGAGCCGCCCCTCATCCGCAGGGCCTTCTATGCTCTGGGGAACTACATCACTGCGGAGCAAATAAGCCAAGAGGGCATGAAAGCACCTGTCATTGTTGACAGGTAAACACAGCTGAGGTGTTGTCCTGGTTTTGCAAACCTTTTCACACTGTTAGAAGTTGTGAAACCCAGTGGGGACGAAACCTGTACAAGTCAATATTTAATGTTGAAGTGTTACAGTCATCTGTCAGTCACCTTCAATCCATCATTTGTTTTCTGTCCCTCAGATTTTGGCACAGCACAGCAGCTTACGCCATCGCCACGGCAGTCAGCGGGCCGCTGTGTAACCTTCCACTGGCGGGCTCAGAGGTGTACCGTTGGCCTACTGACCTGCTCCAGCCCAGCCTGGTGCTTTTACTCACACTGGATCCTGAGGAGAGGAAGAGGAGACTGAGAAGAAGAGCTCAGGGGACGACTGATGAGGAGCAAGAGCTGGATCACAACCAACTTTTCAGACTCAGGTGAGAAAGGAGCCAGACTTTTGTTAACGATTATTTACTGTATCAGAATTACTTGTTGGAGTAATATTTATTTACTGAGACAAAAACAACTTTAAAAAAAATAATTGATGCAACAGTTGGTATTTTGATCTGATCTTTTATTTAACACAAAGTACAAAAAGTCTCAAATGTCTTCATTACCACCAGGTTGCCGGCAGACCAGTGGTAAACTTTGTCCCCATCCGGTGGTAATGAAAAGGTTACAAGACTGTAGGGTTTATTACACTTGTGCTTTTCTTATTTGATAAGAAAAGCACTCAAATAAATTGATTTGTAGCATAAATTTTCTTCTTGTTTGAGGAAAAAGTAAGTTAATGAATACAAAAATAATGTCCCGCTTGAATTGTAACAGAGATAAAGTAGTTCTTACTATATCATGCCATATCATGCCAAATGCTTACATTCTGTCTTGATACCCAGAGTGGATAAAGGTTGACAAAATAAATAAGACCAGAAAAAATGTAGGTCACATTTAAACAAATGTTTTAAACATCATTCGTCTAACAGTTCTCTTAGATTGCAAAACCAGAGATGTTCACAAACCATGCAGCTTTTTCACAGTCAGGCCAGTTCAATCTTAGTCTGACTCTGATCTATCAAACACTTAACAATCAATTACTGTCCCACGGGGAAAGCGGCTGATGAGAAAGAGCAGGTGATTAGTTGCTGAGCTGTTGCGCTCCATTAAGCTGGTCAAAACTCGCAGCCGTTGCCGGCCCAGTTAGTCGCTACTCAGACAAGTCGATGGCTACTTTCATACATCTTCTGTCCTGACATAATGGGCTGTCCACATGGGACAGCCAGATGTTGGGCCTGCAGAATTAGAAAGTAGAGGGAGGTGGTGGTTACTCCACTGAAGAATGAGAGTTTCAGCCGGCTGTCAATCCCTACCACCAGGATGATTCCTTATTGGAAATAGGGAAAAGCTGTACCCTGAGGCTTTAGTGTTGTATTTAACAGATGTAATGCATTTTACACCTCACAATGCAGCAAAACTGTGAGCCTCAAACATTCTCAAAGTTGCCTAGTGTTTATGTGCTTGTGTTTGTGTATGTCTATGCAGAGTGGAGGAGGCTTATCGGAGGATCAATGGCCCAGCTTGTGTCACTGTGGATGCTAGTCCTTCTGCAGACCTCGTGCTCCAGCAAGTGCTGCTTTTAATTAGGGCCAAATGCCACTTGTAAACAGTTCTCCATCTCTCCTGCTGGCAGGCAAGCATCAAGTGTATGCAGTACCATCTTTCACCACTCGGTGGCAGTAATGTGTTGTCAATGCAATGGTAGGATGGCAGGCTACCAGATCTGAGTGTGGAGAGGAGATTGTATTCATAATACGTAAAGGTTGAGTGGCCCGGAGCCAGACCAGCATGCTACAAACAGAAATACATATGAATGTAAACACACATACATACTCACAGTGGAATATTGTGAAGAAGTGTGTATTTAACTGATGTTTGTGGCCTGAAGAAAAACATTGTGTAGCCTTCAAACATAATGTAGCTGCACTTTTACATGGGGAAGTGGATGGAAAGAAAAAAATACAGAAGCAAGAGTTAGTTTGATTTTATTAAAGTGCTCAAACAAGGAAGTCTGAATCTCAACAGATTTAATATGCAAACAAAAACCATGAGACGTTACATCCTGGCACAGGAACACTTCATTTAGCTGTATTCAGCCTTATTCAGTACAATTCTTTAGTAACTTTGCTAAATTCTAAATATAGATTGGATTTGCTGAAATGTCTCTTATGATTTTTTTGTACATTTTTACACTTAAAATATGTAAGAAAACTAAATTCTGAAATCCCTGTGCTTTGGTAATAACTACAGACAAAGTCATGTCAAATATAATCAGTCACATAACCCACTTCTATGAAGGTTGTACCTCCAGTGTCTGCACAACTTCATCTGCATTACATCTTATTTTCATAACTAAGCTGTTTAGACCCAGATTTCCAATCAAATTCATTCCAGTCATCTCTTTTTTTTCCTTTTAAAAAAATAGTTTTCCAAACAAAATTAAAAACACTACAACCAGCTTTGTTTGTTTATTGTTTGTCTATATCCACCAAGACTTTTGACTATGTGACTTAAGTTTTGACTGATGCATATTGCAGCAAGACTCATTGATACATGTAAAAGAAAGCCACTCGTGGTGTCTCCTGTTGCGTTCATCTCTTCCACAAACCTACCAAACATCTATTAACTGCATGCATTGTAACGTGTTTGGGCCCAAGTATGCTTGTGTAAATGCATGTGATCATTATGCGAGTTTGTTGTTAGACACAAACAAGTGTTTCTAGTGTACTATAGATGTTCCCACAGTGGGATACAGACAAACTGATGCCAGTGCAACTATAGATACACCAGACATCATGCAGTGCTCTTTGTGTTTGATGTCCTCATGAGCACAGGCACACATGCACACTGACTTGTGTAAGCACACACACACACACACATGCATGCACATTTGCTAAGAGCATATAATGTAACTCATTTATGTGAGGAGGAAGTGTATATTTGGCCTATGTGATGGGAAGATTAATTGGGGTTTTTAACTATGAGCTTGGTAAAGCTGCTGGCTGGAGAAGACTGAGGGACCCATCTCTTTTACTGTGATGCATCAGCAGAGCGCCAACCAATGTAGACCCTATTCATATGGCAATTAATGGAGTGCTGTATATCAATGTCATTTCTATGCGTTCCCTCATAAGTGCATGGACTACTCCTACTGCCAGTTAATAGCAATTCTGTGTTTTACTGAACGCCATGGATGCAAATCTTACCATCACATGTGGTCACATAAAGTAAAATAAGATGTCATTATGTTTATGGAGTATGGATTCCTTCTCCATGAGGTATATGAGTACAGTTTACTGAATTCATAATCCCTCAGCTGCCTGGTGACTCCATGGATGTGCCATTAACACAGAGTCCTGAAAGTGTGAGAGCAAAGCAATTAGACCTTATGCCATATATCATACCTGAATGCAAAGTTGTGTTTGCCTCTGGTGTTGGCCATATTTCCTTGTCACGTGTTGTTAAGCACTGATATTCTTGGCAACCAAAAGTGAGTGGTGATATCATGCCATTACTGCCCTTCAACACTACTGTAATATGACATTAATGGTCCATAATCACAGTGCATTACACACACGTGGAAATAATTCTATTCACATTTGTCATAGCGTGTTTCCTTTTTGGGAAGATTCAGGATTTTTTTTTTTTTTGCAGTTTTTGTTAGACAGCCAAGATGCTCTCTGGGGTCTTAACAATAACGGCGACTTGCACACTCGCTGTCTGTTTCAAAGTGGAACTGTGGTTTGTGGCGAAAGCTAATAACTAACACAATCTGCTTCTAATCTCCAGCTTTACTACTGAAGTGGCAAGATAAAAGTCAGCCACATGTAGTGAAAAACTGAGATCCATCTGAGCAATGCACAAGAACTTCAGGCTCATACACAGTCTCTCAACATACACATACAAAGTATACTTAAAAAAAGGCTGCAGGGTAAAGGGGAAAAGCAGCACATGTGTGTGTGCGCGTGTGCATGCACACACACAAACACTGCTTACCCTGTATGGGGCCACTTTGCACTACACTCCTCAGCTTCAATATTTCATCTGCACAACAGAGAAGGAGCAGCGGTGAGGAGGAAAGCCCTCCATGAAATAATTAAAGATCCAGCGGGGATGCAGCAGCACAGCAGCCGCTGTCCCATCCTAACTAATAGATCAAATAAAAGCTGTCCCTCAGATCATTAATAATGAGTGTGGTATGGAGATGGAAGGGGTAGGGGTGGAAGAGGAAGGGGAGGGCATAGGGCTGGTACAGGTTGAGATGGAGGTGGAAAGAGGGCATTGAGGAAGTACAAGGTGTTTGTAATGTCCCTGTGTGTGTCTGTGTGTAGTAAGAGTGATCGGTGGGGGGTGTGTGAATAGTCGTCTTGGTCTCTTGGCAAAAGCCTCTGTGAACCTCATTTGGCAACCACATAAAGCGGCATGGCAAGAGGAGTCATGCATATAATTTGGCACCAAGTGTCTGCCAAACTTTAAAGACCCCTCAGCAACATCTATATACATCCCTTGTCAAATAAGCAACGTACATAGTGAAAGGGCAGGTTAGCAAGGGCTAATGTCGCTTCTTTCAGTCGGCAGTGCCTCAGAGTGCTGATATAGGCAGTGATGGTTTATCTGCAATGGGGGAGGGGAGAGATAAAAGAAGAAAAAGAAGCCAACACGAAGGCTGGAAAAGGAGAAGAGGGCGGGTGGAAACGGGGTTGGGGCGACAAGAGTGATAGGAGTTGTGGGTGTGTTGTCAACTGTGGGCCATGTCCCTCTAGATTCCTCCAGCTGGCAGTTACCCATGTTTCCTTATTCTGCTCTAACCCCCTCATCAAGAAGCATCAAATACCAGCCCAACGTTTTTTTTTTCTCAAACATGAACTCGCTACACCACCGCCAAAGTTTGGTGTGAAGGCATTGCACTAAATTGGATTTTAAAAAATGCCTAAATTGGTGTTGCTGCAAAATTAAAGTCTCATAGTGTGTTTACGAGGGCATAAAAAACTTATAAACATATCTCGCTGAAGTAAGGTCATACTTAAAGACAGTTAACTGGGATTTAAAAAAATAATCGTGTCCTGTAACAGAGATTTACTCGTGAGACTAAATCAAAGGATGTACATCACAAATGTGTCCATCCAACCTGATATGTGAAGAGAAAAGACAGCCTCTCTTCTGTCTTCACGCTCTTCTACACTTGCACAGAGAAAAACACCACATACACACCAGTACCACATCCTTCTTAACACAGCAGGTGGTGGCAGACACCCCAGCTCTACTCTCTGTGAACGATGGGTGGTGGGATGTAAAAACATGAAGGGTGTAGGAGTTGAACTGATTGCGGGTGAAATGCCTCTCAGAAACATACAGCAGAAACTTAAAATGAGGAAGAAAAAGCAAAAAGAGAGGCAGAGAGGAGGGAATTACTTTGTTGGGGGGAAGAAAAGTTTTGAAAATATCCCATTTAAAAGCAGATGTATAATTCAACAGCTTTTCATCATCATGCTCAGCCTTTGTCATGGTGTCTGAGTGCTTATTTGCAAGGGCAAAGACAGCATCTCTGTCAATAGGTGCAGGTATTAGGCACAGCAGGCTGTGTATTCATAATGCCATTATATATTCAGGTTGGGCTTATTTTCTGATGTTTTCAGGGGATAGGTTCTGTATTGTCTGTGATGATTGCATGAAACCTCACCGGTTCTGCCTGGCGGCTGTTGGGGAGGCTTCACCAGGAACGGTTAAATATTTAAACACCGCTGTGAGATCTCATTAAAAACGGCACATCAGCCCCCGTTAGGCCCCTACAGCACCCCCTAACACACTCCCAAAAACCCAGTTAGAACTCAGTGGAGTGTGACAAAACAGTTATTGTCTATTTACTGGGGAGAACTTATGATAAATCATCGTATCCTGTCGAATAAGGCGGCTGGCAGTTGTGTTTACGATGGGTAAGTCTTCGTAGTGGGGAAGAAAAATGATTGAGATTCAGTTGTATTTGACAGCTGCACACAAGCATAAATATGCCAAAACAAAATAACTTGACAACTAGACCAGACTAATATTTCCGAAACAGTCGTATGGAAACAAGACAACAGAGCAAACTTTGGATCTCTCGAGCCTTCTCATGTTCCCTCAAAATCTGGGCAATTATTTCCAACACTGTTGTTTGGGGCTTCCCTATTTTTAGCCTCGCTGCCCTCTCAAATAAATTGATTTCCTGTGGCAAACTTGGAATGCTCCTCGTGTGCCATGTTTTGTTTATTTTTTCCCCCTTCAAACACACAAACACAGTCCTTTTCCCCCCAGAGACATGTATCAAAAGCAGCACTGCCGAGTTCCACACAGCTGTGTATATGCATTTTTTTATATACTTGAAAATAGTTTATTTTTGTTTCACTTCCATTAATGCTCAGGCATGACTCCTACATCATCAGGCATCAGCAGAGAGTTGAGAGACAGCTTGCTTGACAGCCAAGTGGATGACTGACTGAAAAAACCTAAACTGACTATCTATGACTATCTCTTTCCTGCTCTCAGTCTCTGGTTTTACTCTTTGATTCAATCTCCCAAGAGACACGGGGCTGTTTTGTGGTCTTTACCACAGAAATAATGGCTAGGTCAAAACAGACTAAACTCTCTTGTCGTAAGAAGATATTTAAACACCCAGAATGACACATAAATAAAAGTAGTGCAACTTGATCCTGGATTCTTGTAACGGCGTCTGGGGAGCCACTGTTCTTTGATGAACACTTGCAAAGACAGATGCACGCCGGCTAGGAGAAGCTGAGCTTACACAGAAAGAAGAAATTACAATGCACATACTGACAAAGAAGGTGAGAATGATGCTGAGGAACATGAATCATTAAGCAGAGCAAATGTTTGTTCAACTTCAGCGGGACAAGCCTGTAAAAGTGCACCATATCTTGTCATACAGTAAATCAATTTACTTTTTAATTATAATGCTAAGTCAGTGTTCCATTGCATATGTAAGCAGAGTGTGGACTGAAACCACATGACCAGGGATTTGGTGAGACTTGTTTCAATTTTTGTTACCTTCTGTTGTTGTCACGGAATACATTGTGAGAGGTAAAGGGTTGTGAATAAAGCCTTTGGGGCGTGAAAACACACAATGATAGAACGAGATGGAGGGAAGGCGGAAGAAAGGCAGACACGCAAATTAAAGAAACATACCTCTAGAAGCCAGTTCTTCATCCTGACTAAGCCATTACAATCCCCCTACACCCATTTAGTTTTCTCACTACGGCTCTCCTGTGTGGGAACTGAGGAATTTGCCTACTTTAGAGCCTTCGGCTGGGCCTTGGAAAATATTGAGCTCATAGCTGCTCATCTCCATAATCAACACTGCATATCTGGCAGCCAACAAGAAGGACTGTGAGCTAACAAGGGATAAAAATTCACCGGGGCTTTACCTTCTAGATTTTTAATTTCTTTTGCTTTCTGAGTAAAGTTTGTGAGCAGTTTTCAGGGCTATGGAGTGGAAGTGATTTGATAAATCCCAGACTTACTCATTTGAAAACGCTTTCCAAGATGACCATTTAGGGTAGTGAGAAGTTAATGGGTGAAAACTTTAGGCAACTTTTTGTAAAGTATGATGTAGCATATAGGGATTATCGTAACAAATCAACAGAGGGAACTTTGGAGGCAGATGTAGTCTCACCAGGATCCATCTGTAAGGTGAGATCATTTTTCTGCTCCTTGTACTTTTGTTCTCACTCACTGGACATGTCCAAGTAACAGAATTATTTAGTAATGGCATTGGGATGCAATAGTTTCTTGGGAATAAGGATCCAGATTCAGATTTATCCAGAATCTCTAGAATCAAGTTACAGAAAAAAAGTAACACATGCACAGATAAACAGGAAGGCAAAAATAAATGGCTCAAATAACTCAGTGCATGACGGGGGCATGTGTAGGAAGCCTGTTCAAAGCCTCAAAGCAAGAAGGCTTCTGTTTCAAATCAACCTAACAATGTGGATTTTGCTTGTCCCCCCCATGTGTGCATGGTTTCTCTCCAGGTATTCTTCCCACAGTTCAGAAAAAAGCACATTATGTTAACTGTTGACTCTGAGTGTGCATGGTTGTTTTTTTTCTGTTGATCTTATGATGGGGTAGCTACCCAACCAAGGTGTATGCTTCAATCTTGTCTGATGACTGTTGGGATGGAATCTAGCCCCTTGAGACAGACAGGTGTAGAAAATAAATAAATGACAAGCATATTTAATGGTAGACAAAAGAAACAAAAAGGTTTGAGCACACAAAGGGTGAAAGAAGGAAGAATCAGAAACAAATACACTGTAGAAAGTATAAAAGCAGCTTAGAAAAAAGCAAGTAATTGAATATAGAGAAAGATAATCAAGTAGTTAAACACCAGAGTGTTGCAATTAACTGAATAAATAAAGGTGGAAGCCAGGAAAGCAATCTAACCAGGATGCACAACAAAAAATCATTAAAAAAAATTAAACAAGATGTTTTGACTAAACCCTATAAAAAGAAATGGTGATTATTTGGTGCTACATAAGAATCCATTACGAGATAGAACGGACAAGTCAGATAGCTAGTTTCTGACACAGCTTAAAAACATTTTACTTGGGCAACTGTAGTTGTTGAAAAGAGCTTTCAGATTCCACCACATAAAATAACTCACTCTGTAAATAAATAAGCTAAAACTGAACCGGTGACACAAAAAGGAAGATATGAAAAAAAAAATGCTTCTGCGTTCTTAACACCTTCTACACAGCCAAGTGATGATGTAGCTGAGTAAAGCCTGGCTGGAACAGTTATCCATCTCGGCCTGCGCTGCCAGCTGTCAGAGCACACAGCTCCTGCTAGCCGCCGGTGGCAGGTGTAATCAATATGGACTCCACAGAGAGTTGCACTACCAGAGGCCAGTTTCCACTCTCTAACCCATCTCTGTCTCTCCTGGGGAAACAGTAGGCAGGCGGGCAGGGAGAGTACGTTTGATGTCTGCTCCGGGCCAAGATGGAGCAGCCCACTATAGCTCTGTTGCAGGGAGGTGATTAATCCTGCCTATCGGATGCAACATCATGCTTAAGAACGAGCACCGTCTTTTCAACTGACTGCTTTTGCAAGAATTAATACAGTAGAAAATACATATGGTTTTATGACCTTTTTATACAGACAGCAACAGCATTACATTCATTTTTATAAACTAATATTAATAATTCGTGGTGTTGCTGACAGTTTTCAACATGAAAAACTCATTAGGCTGAATAAAAATAGGAATTTTGTCATAGCATTATTATATTAGCATAGGAACAATGCCATTTAGAAATATCAGTGTAATATATTTCAAAATACACTAGAATACCACTCAGAGTCAGACAGTCCCAATCCCTTTGCTGTAAAAGATGTGTTGAATTCTTTTGCTCCAAGCCTTGTCACTGCAGGTATGCTTTCAGTGTTATAGTTTGTTTATCTTTGTGTGGGAGTTTTGACTGATGTGTCATTAAAATTCATTTGAAAGAGAGACATACATACAGACTATAAGCCCACATTCAAACTGTACACAGTAGCATCCCTGTAGGTATTCACCTCATTTAAAATGCTCTCACAGCGCAGCGAAGAAGAAGAATAAATAGTGAATTTAAAATGATGTTTCATTTTAATGACTTGTTATTGTCTTTAAAAACATTTTCTGAAAGGTTTTCAGGGACTCTGTGGAGAAGTCAGCTAATTTGAAACAGCACAGATTTGGCCTGAAGATAAAAATCTTATATATTTGCATGTAGTGTGCAGTTTTTCAGCATTTTCTGCTCCACATGCCTACTCAGACGCACTTAGAGGAGTGAAATATTTAGGCAGGGATGCTGGATTTTCTTCTTATTCTTTGTTTGTATTTAATAGCCACAGTATGATGGTGATTGTACTGGTTTTAAAGGTTTAAAGTGTACTCAGAACAAATTGTGCTAGTTCTGCTGTACAGTGTCAACATGGTCAAATGATCCAGAACAGCCTTACAAGTATGGCATTAGATCAAAAGCAATTGAGTCATCTTCACAAGAGAGTTATAGGCAAATGCAACTGGTAAATCTCAAAACCACCTGACATAGACTGACCTCTGGGTTACCCTGAGGGAAGTCTAGCAACAAAAGGCAGAGATACTATTACAAGGTTAGATCTATCTTACAGATGCATGCATTGAACTCACACAAGCTCCACACACATACATCAACACTGGCTCGCATTTATAACATGGGAGGAAATCTTTGTGACAAGCATTCCTTTCTGAGGTAGACTGGTGGAATTGGAAAACAGTAAAATGCAGGAGTCCATATCTACTATAAGACACAGATGTAAGCAAAGCCAATTCTATATCATCACTCCCACACGTGGACGGCTAATAGGAAGAAACTTAAAACACCCTTAAGGTGTAATATGCATCTATCTTGACATGAATAACACGCACAATGCAGCATATTCATTTGTAAAGTCACTCGTCCATTGGATTACTCAGTTATGGTCCAGTCAGCCCAAAGAAAACTACCCTGCTCTAAAAGAATTTCTTAGTGTCATGCAACCAAACACAGTTGCCTATTTTTTTTGTTAATTTCTAATTCTTTATAAAATGTTTCTTTTGTTTTTCTTTCTTTAAAACAAACAAGCAAAAAACACATCTAAGTAATAAAAATTGGAGGGAGACAAAAACACAATGCATTGCTTACTTTGGCACCAATGCTGAAAGAACAGAGTGAAGACAAACACCGAAGAGAAGCAGAGATGGATTTAAAATAAAAATGATTTTTTTTACCATTTGATAACTGCTGTGGAGACGGGATCATATCCTATAGGGATCTGCAACTTATACTTGTGAGTATCTCAAGAGATTTACTGTATGCCATTTATTTTGTTCAGCAAAAGCTCAAAATATTTAAACGCCAGCAGCAGAAAAAAACTGAAATGGAGGTGGATCCTGTTTCTATAAAGATGGCTGTCATAGCTGTGTGTGTATATAAATGTCTTTCCATCACTTTCACTCCTATCATCCCACACTCCCTTCCCTCTTTCCCTCTGACCTCGATTTTCTGCCCTCCTAAACGACTGATCTTCTCTTTCCTCTGACCTCAAACAAGTCAGACTGCTCTCAAAATAATGGATTGGTGCAACACGGTGGCCCATTTTTAACTTAACTCCTCTACTTTATACCGTGTCTGATGCAACGAAGTGCTATGTCTTGCAGTGTGCAAAAGTGCCAGCTATGTGCATTCAAAGAGAATCAGAGCTGCAGAGTTTATTCAAAATCAGTTGGTATTCGCAGGCTGTTATTATACAGCTTTAAGAAGATCATAATTTGGATATACTTCAAGCAGAATGTGTTGTTGCAGCCTGTAGCAGAATCCACAGTTTGATGTCTCTTATTACAACAATTGTTTGAAAGCAGAAAGGCAGCAGAGATCACACCTGTTCGCATAGTATAAAAAGGCTTACTAGAGGGTTGTTCCTGACTCTGATGTTTATACCATCTAAAGCAACATCCCTACAGGCTATTGAAAATACTATGGATTATTTAGGAGTGCTGTACTCTAATGATGGGCTACAGTTCCACTGGTTTTTATGATCCAAAGCTGGGAAAGCTATCTTTCTGTTGAAAATACAGAGAACATGAGGAAGAGACATCATTCATTGCTATACAGTGTGCTTTACTCAGCCCTGCAAGTTGCCTCTTCCTCTCTGAGGTGTACACAAGTCAAAGGGCAAGACAACCTCTCTGTGAACATTAAATCTAAGTCTGCAGACAAATTGGTAAGAGCTTGGCTGGAGATTGCTTTGATTTATTGCGTAATTATACTGTTTTGCTGCAGCAATGATGTGCGGGGCTGTCTGTGCTTCAGTTCACGTGTATAGTTAATAAGAATGAAGCTGTCAGGTCTCAGAGGGAAGCAGATGAGTCGGATGTTACTGGTGGTATGATGTGTGTGGTGGCATATCTCATGTAGCAACCACAAGTCATATAGAGGCATGTTATATTACCTCAGTCTCCAGTATGTCTGTGCATGCCGACTGAGAGAGTAATCAGATAAGATAATGTAGTCAGGAGAGAAAGGGACTGTGAGAGACAAAGAAAGAGCAATAACTATAACACTCAGTGTCAGGATGGGAGTGAATCCCTTGGAGGGAAGATCTATCATTCTCAGCACTAGCACACAGTCACGCCTGATGCACACACATACACCCACACCCAAAGTTGGGCTAAAAGTGATGAGGCATAAGCAAAAGCACCAGTCATAGACAGGGAGGATGTTTATAAAGCTGCCAGGCTTAGTGCATCTTTCAGGTTGCATTACGCTTACTTCTAATTGGTGGAGGTGGAGGCAGAGGTGGGCCTCATTGGAGGTTCACCCAGAGGCTAGAAGTCTCATAGTGTCCAGGCAGCTCGTATTTCACTGCACTCAGTGGACTGAGAGGGTCACACACATGCACTTACACACCTAATGGTATGTCGGTTATTAACTTGTACACATCTAGATTTGCGAAACGTTTGCTATATAGAAAACAAATGTCAACAAGCTAATTTACACACAGATGTGTCATGCATGTGGCAAAAACCACACGTGTAAGTGGACACAGTTGCATATTGCTTGGGCTGTAAAGACCTCAGTGGTCTAATCCCAGGAATCAGGAAGAGAAAGGAGTCAGATTCCTTTTAAGTGGATCACTTTAGCCAGAGGATTTGATAGCATGTTTAGTAATGTTTCCTAACCTATTTTGGACATAATTTGTATATTAGACGTTTTATGTTCAGTTAAAGCACATATGTCAGAAAAAGAAAAAGGTAATTGTTTTCAAAGATGCTTATTGAGCGAGATTTATTTAGTTCATAAAGTAAAACCTTTCATATTTGTCACTTTACCTCAAAAATAAAGTAATTTATTGTTCCTATGTGCTTGCAACATGGCCTGTTTGTGTAGAGAAATAAACTTTTTTACAAGTGGGAAATACTTTGATACACCTTTGATATGGTATGGTTGGATAACTTGATTTAGCTTTTTTTTTCTTTTATTCCTTTTCAGCAACAAAACTGTAAAAAAGAAAAAATACAATCAGTTTTATTAAGTACAGTGAATCATTGAAAAACTGCTTTTACTTCCATTATGTGTTAGAAAAGCTGTGACATAATGTCTGCTGAGTGACGCTGATATTACGACCAGTAGTTTTTACATGTCTAAACAGATGCATTATTATTGGGTAAAATTTCTTTTTCAGAGGTTGATGAAAAACAAAAAGTAGGAGACATATTACTGAAAAACAAGATTCTGTTGTTTGTAGTCTGAGTCAGATGCCAACCTGTAGCAAGTTTACAGCACATACAGCTCTTTTCACCTCTTGATGTCTCTTGTGGTGTCTCAACTTAACTTCCACTTGATACAGATAAAGTTTGGATCTGGTACAGTATCTCCTCTGTGCTTTCTTCTTCTCATTCTTTTCTCTCTACCAGCTAGTACTTTGCTCCAGTGCAAAGTGGCTAGCTGTGTCTGATCACTGGGTTGAGCAGTTCCCACTGTGAGGGACTTGAGGGGCTCGACTGTGTGATTAAGCAAGCCTTGGTTCCACCAGAGGGCCACCGGAGCAGATGTTCTCATTAAAAATGCAGGCTCTGTGAGCGAAGGAGATTGCCTTGTTCCAGGAAAAACCTGGCCGGAGGTTTAAAGCTCTCATTCCTCTCACTTGTAAGACCAGCCAAGTTTCAATGTCTATGCACCCTTTAAGCGATGTGGCAAACACAAAAAAGGAATAATTCCAACAGCATTCTGCAATCTCCTTAATTCACTGTTAAAAGGAAAAAGGATTTCTTCAGCTTCTGTATTGAAAATTTAATTTTAACTGTAAGCTCAAGCTTTGCCACTGTCTCTGCTTCCACGTTGCTACTTTACAGATCTCAGTGGGGTGTAGTTGTTGAACATCTCATCTGGTGACTGAAAAAAAAAGAAGCAAATATTTTAGCATGTTAAGCTCTACAAAAAAATAAAAAAGGGGGTGGGAGTGAGGGGGCAGATGACTGAATATGAAAACTCTGAGTTTTGGGGCTTAAGTGCAAGCTGCTGATGACAGCTTGGGATATTCCATGCTTTCCATCTGGCACCTACATGGAGTCTACAATTAACATGAAACTACGGTGCACTAAAAAGCAATGCAGTACTCCAGAGGGTACAGCAACACCTACAGCACACAGCTGCTTAATAGAATCAGGGATATCCATCAAAAGCTTGTGTAAACCCACGGTGAGACAGCGGTGGTCTAAAATCTTTGTTGAAACCTAAGGATAATCCCTGGGCATTAAACATTGTCAACACAGACGCGGCTTGGTCTGTAATGCTAAAGTTGTTGGAAAGTTAAAGGGGGATTTGTGCGATCTGGTGGGGCATTCTGGCTTTCATCAAACAACAGACGCTGGAGTTTGATGCTGGTTTGCACCAGTGTTATTTTCAGTGTGCTTACATGAACAGATGCATACTCTGCACACGGCAGTACGGTGTGCGTGTGGCGTGTGGGAGGAAAGGTTACTGATGGATTATAGCTTTCACCTTTGAGGCTGACCCCATTACTGCCCTTCACCCCAACCTCCTATCAGCCTCTCCACCATCCCTTATCCCTCTGTCCCCTCACCTCTTCTACTTTCCTGCTTTCCTGATGCAAAAAGACATATATACTTAAACATAGCCTAACAACTAGCTTAACAACAGCTGCCTTACCGCTAAGGAACAATGACTGTGTTTAAGTGCTTAACATAGCAAACAGACCAAAGAAGCCTCTGGTTTAGTGGTGGAATCTCTGTCATGCTGCTATTTCACATAAATGTCCAGCTAAGAACAGTGTCAGAGTTCTAAGATTTCACTTATATGTTAAAATGTTAGCAGATTTCAGGATTTGGCATGATTGGAACATACAAGGTCATATATTTTCACTGCATCTCTTGACATGTTCATTTATTTCCAGTTATTTTTAGAGACCATTCTGGTTTCACTGTGTTAAAGTGAAAAAAAGAGATTACTCAATTATAGTTGGCAAAAATAAATGGTTGCTTTTGAGAGACACACAGCAGCATAGCTAATGACTTCTCAAACACCTGAGTTTAGTTTGTCCCAAGCTGTCCCAAACTGACAAGAAGTTGCCAAAACTTGGATGAACATTATTAAGGAAGACTCCTGATAAAAGAAGACAGTTACGCTCATACACAGATTTATGAATCATTCTCCATTTCAAACAGCAATCTCAATGATGCTCACTAATGATTTAACACAGCAATATGAGATGCTAAATACTGCTACATCTAACATAATTCACATTTTTTTCTGTTAAACATGGTTCTGATGTTCCTTTGTAGATTATTGAGAAGGGAGTCCATTGATTGCACTCAGCTGTATTGCTCCATGTCTGTCTGTTGCTTGTGAGTGTAACTCTCCAATGTATATAGTCCATAAAACAAATGGCAGTTGTGTAGAACAGATTGTGCTGTTAAAGGAAACATTGTTTGTAGCATTCAAAGGCAAGCAGAATTTCAACATAAAAAGTGCAATAACCTGTATGTTCCAGAGATTTATGCATCCCTGGATGGCGTACTTCCTCAATGCAGAGGATTGCCAGGTAGTAAATTAGGAAATGCCTGTTGGCAAAAATGTTCTCTAGATGCACACACACAGAGACACTGCTTATTTGTTCAGTTACAAGTTTGAGCAGCAATATGTGCTGATGAATTTGCATAAATACATGCTGGACGTGAATAGAAACACATTCAATGAAAGATGCATACAGAAAAAAAAGGAGGTTGGGATCATAGTCTGGAAAAACACTCATTCCTCACTTAGACCAACACTCCCACACCCACATGCATACACAACCCTGGGAAAGAAACCATTATGACACCTGATAGGGGAGAGAGATTATAGTCACATTGGTCAAATTTTAAGGGGTTAATGTGAGCTAAGGACTGTTGCCTGTCAAATTCACATAGTACAAGCAAACACACTCATGCTAATTCCCAGCATGACTATGCTTTTATTAATGGAGACACAGGGCTGCATGTCTAATAGCAGTTGCAAAAGAGAACAAAGAGGCTGCTGGGTAAGATCCATTTATATGCATGCTAATAACAGAGTGCATTGGGCTTGGGATGAGGAAAAAGATCTCTCCATAATCGGCCATCCATCACCGAGATGTGACTTTCCCATCAGACAGTGCATCATTACGGTGCACACACTACAGCCAAACACACACAGATGCACAACACATCTACCCAAAAACACTTTATCTCTACTTGTTTCTTTCTTTCATCACCGTTTGGTGCACTGGGAATTTGTATCAATTCAGCTAGCTTTAACAGAAGCAGCGCTCTGTTCAGAAATGGGCTCGGTAAACCAGCTTCCCGTTTCATGAAGTAAAGGCTACTTCCTCTTTGTAAAAGACAGCGACCTGAAACTACACACACACGTTTGTCCACACACATAAACAGGTATGAGATGAGCTGTGAGTTCCACTGTACATAAATGTCATCCACATGTTTGGAGTAAGGGTGGCCTCAGGAGTCCTACAGCGGTTTGGGGGTCACTGTTGAGGTTAGGATAGTTGGTCTCGAGTGGCTCAGCATCAAGCTTCAGCTCTCACAGCCGCTCAACGGCCTTATAGCAGGAGCTGGGTAGCGGGGTTTGGTTTTATTCCCAAAAGGAGTGAGAACACTGTGGGGCCTTTTTGTTGTTGAAATGCCACCTTCTTTCTTCAATCACACGGTACAACACACCCACTAGAGGAGCGATAAAACTAATTGTGCTGGCTTACTTTTAGCATAGTTTCAGTGTGATTTCACATTCACATTAAGAAATGTAATATTTTCCAGGTAACTGCATCATTAATATATTTTTTTAACACTGGTTTAAAATGCACAATGTTTTGCTTGTTATTCAAAGAATTGCAAGCTAAAGGCAAACATGAATATAGATTCAGTTCCCATCTCTCATGTATGCACCATTAAAACATGTTAACTCACATGGACACAGTCACACAACTTGCTCACACTCACAGCAAGAACTACATATGGCAGACTGCAAGAAGGCGAGTTGGGCAGCTGGCCGGTATTAAATTGGATCCCTGGGTTCCCCACTGTTCACTGGGACTTAAAGCCATATTAAAGACATCTCCTATAGTCCTGCAGCAGTGGGAGAACATGGACAGTGGCCAAGGAAAACAGCTCAGTGCCAGCCACACCCCTGGAGGACTGCATCTGCTCTTACTCTAAAACCTAGCCTCTTTATGTTCTGTGTGACATATCATCTCATGTGTCCATATGCTTCTCGTGCCAGTTTACATGCACTTTAGAGCACAACCATTGTGCTCCAGAGAGGTAATGAACTTGAATGAATGCCTCTCTGATTATGTACAGTAGAGTTTTATGTGACTTTGTAGCTGGATTGGTGTTTGAGACATGAACCTGAGACAGTGCATGTGTTTATACATGCAGAGGCCATTTCACCTTTTGATTAGTTAATAAATCTCTAAATTGGTGACACCCCCCTATCACCCACCACCATCACCACCACCATCCTCCCTTCCTTCTTTAACAATTTATGTTTGATAATATTCAATCTGTTGAGGTGTTAGTAGTAGGAGGGAGTGCAGTTGTGCTTCCAGTGGCGGCTTGAGCTGCTTGGTGCGGTGCAGATTGCGTAGGCAGATGCTGCTTTATGTGCAAAGCTCATTTTTATTACTGGGTTGTACTGACATAAAGCAAGTGGTGCAGTCATGCCTAGAGAAAGTGAGAAGGGGTACTTTTGAAATCATTTCCCTTTGTGTCGCACACATAACTGAAACGGTCTCATATGTGATAAAAGAATGTTCTGTGAAAACACACACACACACACACACACGCACACACACACACACAAAACTCATCAATGTGTATTATTCCGAACCTGTTTGTTGTGAGGCAGTATGAAAAGATGTGTATGCATAAATGCAGGTGAAGGAAAGCCGTCTTTCAAATGACCACTGTGCCGGTAGCTCTCAGAGAACAGCATGGATAATGGGAGTAGTCTAATAAGTTTGTTTGCCTTGTTAGTGTGATTGTTTTCTCACAAAACTAATTAGCTGCCTCCACCCTCGGGACATGCCGTTCTATATCCCACTATCACCAGCCATCCATATGCATCTACTCACTCACCTATACATCCCTACACCCCCCCTACATCCCCACCACACACACCAGAGACAATTCTGCGTCTCTGTCTTTGGATCCTGTCATGAGTAAATTGATAGAGGGTCTACTGATTGTCTGTATGGTCCCAAGGTGCCTTTCCCCCACTACACAGGCATCCTCTAGTTTCTTCCTGGTTCACAGTTGATTACGATAAATCAATCTGAGGGGTCAAACTCTTAGATTAGGGCGCTGTCATCTCCAGTGGCTTTCAGGGTAAGTTGGCCCAGGAAGAAGGGGCATTTCCTGGAAAACCGGGTTACCCCCTTGACCACTCTTGTTTCCGTGATGTAACCTTCATTAAAGAACAAATCACTTCCTGAGGTTAAAAAAAAACTTGAGGGAGGATAAGTAAAGCAAATGATGCTCCTTGTTTTTTTTTTTTAATCACATTTCTCTCTTCTTTACCTCTAGTGGCCTTATTTCTCTGTCTGGTCAGGCTGGAAAGCTGACAGGTAACAGCAGAGCAGGGCAATAATGCCACCCCCCCAGCCTGTATTGCAAATAATGCCAAAGATGTAATCAATGGCCAAGAGTAAAACCAGGGCCAAATCAATAGCAGCCTGACTGTTTGCTCCCTTCTTTTGAAGGTGAATCCAGGCCTTGCTACATAAATTGGACTAATTGAAGAGCATTCTAGGAAACAAGCCTCTTACAAAGCATGTTAGGTGTAAGCATGATACTTACGTGTGAAATCCATCATCCCAGAAGAGAAAAAGGCTGAGATAATAAGGTGTCATAAGCCTAGAAAGAAAACGAGGGATAAACATAATGTTACCTTTGAGCTGATAACATCCATCTACATTCATTAAGGTCATAACCACCTGATTTAGGCTTATGGACTCAAAGCTCATATTTTATTTTCTCAGTAGCATGAAAGCATAACTTTAATGGCTCATTGGGGTGTATCAGTGGTCCTTTCCCCTTTTTTTTTATCAGATCAATGATGTTTGTTTTCACATTGTACAATGAGTGTAAGGGTTAGGGGGCTCCGTTGCATTTTGAGATGAGATTATAAATCCAGCAGCGGTGACGCAGACTGTCAGCAGGGACAACAAATTAATAACACTCACCAATGTGTCACTGTTCAATAAACTGGCTTCATTTTCTCAGGAAAAATGAGGCTTTCTCCACACAAAACAATCAATCAAAGTAAATGACCTTGATATTCACAAATCTATCACAGTGCAGTATTGCTGCATTAAACCTATCTGCTGGTCAAGATGAAATCCTCTCTGAGACCTCATTCTATCTCAGGTCTCTCATGGTGTCTTTGTTCTAAGGTTGACCTTAATTAATAAGTTTTGTAGTAATGGCGAGAACAACACAAGGTGCTAACCCCACTAGGAGAATGGCATGTTATAGCATTAGGCCCTTCTAAGAGGTGGTGGGGGGAGGGAGAGAATTAAAAGATCTCTACTACAATGCACCAGGAAAGGGATCTGAGCCCAAATGAAATGATTGTATCAGATAGAAATCGATGGCAATCCATGCCTTCCTTAATCCTGCTCTAGCTCCCAGATCACATTCTGGTGCAGGCAATCTCTCAGCCATCATTACGACACACAGATCGATAGTGGGCAGCAAGGCCTCCGGTTAAGTTTCTGGCTACACTGCAAAAGTATGGAAGAGGAGTGAAAAGGAGAAGAGATGGGACAGGATGATGAGAGGAGACAGAATGGCTTAATATGTCTGACAAATATAACTGAACTATTGCTAGTGGTAATTAAGAAGAGAAGACAGAGGAAAAATGTAATCTACCTCACCAAATAACAACAAAAAAGAGGAAAGGCTTTTAAATCCCGCTAAAGCTCCATAGCGCAAAATCTTTTGTTGTGTTATTATCTCACAGTAAAGGATTTGAGTTAAGCGCCTAGCATATTCTGCTTTAAGAGATGGAGGATGAAACTTGGAACTTTGTTTTATGGATGTGATAAGAACAGGTGCACATCTTCTATCAAGGATTGCTGAAGTTTTTCAAAGTACTTCCTCGTCTGCACAACACCTGACATCCCGTTTCAGTACATGGCATGACCAATGAAAGAGAGACCAAGCTCCTTAGTCTCGCTGACAAAATCTCAGGGAATCTGAGCAAAGAAAAACAAACTTGAATTAGCGAAGGGGATTTTGGTTGCACAATGATTGCATTTATGTTTTAAGAAGCAGAAGAAAAATAACAATGTAAAAGTTATCTGGTACCTTTGTAGCCTGAGAGCAACACCTGCGAAAAAAGCGTTATGAAGTGAATAAAGCAACCCTGATGAGATGTTTGTGAAACTCACAGGGTATTTGTCAACCATTTTCTTCGAAAAATTAATTGGTTTACCAGTGGCCTAAACAGCAGGAAGCGCCATCATTAACACCAGTGGCCTGTGCTGCTAAAAGCACAGAGAAAACGCCTTCAGGTTCAGCCTTGGCTTTCAGTGTTTTATAGTCAAGTCACAGTGTCTGTTTAAAACCCTTCAATTAAAAGAGGCAAGTCAGGCACTGCTTTAATGATAGCTGTGATTTTAATCAGGAGCGTGGTATTCCTAGTAGGTCCTGGAGGTCTGGAGGCCTCACTGCACCCATCAACTTATCTCCTTCTTAAAGCTCACGTTTTTAATTTCCCACCTCAGTTAAAGTCTGTTGTTCTCACAGCTCTCATCCCCCCTCCTCACCTTATCCTTGCAGACCAAACTGCTAGGATGCACATCTGAAAAACAAACAAACAAACAAAAAATACAATAAAAATCCCATCATAAGTAATTAATTCCATTAGCATCAATATTCTTCTCATGAGCACCAAACACCGGCACAGAGAGCCGGTACAGGAAATCTCAGTGATGAGAAGAACAGAAAGGAGATGTGAGTTGGAAAATAGGTGGAAAGAGTCAGAGAAGAATTGTTTACTCTCTCCCTATTTGTCTCTCTCTTACCATCTTTTTTCCTTCTCTCTGAAGAAGACCGCTGGCACAAAGGAACTTCTTGCAGCAATTAAGAAGGGCCGCAGACACTCAGCGTAATTACTGCTGCACTTGCTGCTGTCACAAAACTCCGCTTGCCCTCTGGTCATAAAAAAACACACTGAAGAATATTTAGGAATGAATTATTCAAAATGATTGTTCGCACTCAATTATTCATGGAGCCTCAGCGAAGGGAGATTTGCATCTCAACGCTGTAAATATTATTAATCTTGCCAATTACAAAATTCTCTGCTGCTCCAAATTCTTCACATGATGTTCCAAATGTGTGCGGCATTTTATGGCCTTTAATGTTTAAGTGGCTTGAAATGAACGTGCTGCAGCTATTACAAGTCATCTGGAAAACAAATCAAGTTCTCTTGAATGAGATTTTTCACAGTGTCTGCCACAAAACTGCCAAGTGTAACACTGTCGCATATGAAAATGTACACAAGCTGCTTTAGTTCACAGTGCAAAAGGTTTCAGTTTCACAATGAAACCTTGAAACATAGTGAAAGTGTTGCTGTTTTTTTTCTTTTTCTTTAAACGCGTGGCCATAGCAGTGTTTTTATTTCAATTTTCAGAGATAAACTAGCTAAAAATAGACATAAATGAAAAAATAATAGGTATAGGTAAAAGTCTACATCAGGACTTTAATGCAGGAAACTGCGTCTGTGTCCTGTTTAGTCTAATTTTCTTTGTTCTATCATTTTTAGATCATCAAGTCATTGCATTTTCTATTTATATGTAAAGTGTTTACCCAGAGTTTACTTTTATGTCCAGTTCCTGAGTTGTATCAAGGAGGTAGGAATTTTTCTTGACCAACTTGAACTGTTTTGTTATATGTTGTTTTGATTCATTCTCAGTTGCTGCATAGTTTTTCCCATTTTGCCTTTAAAAAAAACGTATTTCTGCACAGTATTTACATTTGCCATAGTTACTGTTAAGGAAAAGGTCATTTCAGTGCAAACTAGCAGCATTGCAATGTTAGCCATGTGATTAGATAAGCTCAAAATAAATTTTGAATCTAAATCTCCAAACATCCTGAAAAATCATCCACCTTCCATGAAACCAAGTCATCAACAACTCCTCTTTTCAGCACATTACCCTTTACTGATGATTGGTGAATACTAAATATGTTTCCAAATGAATGATAATAATTTGTGTACAACAAAAGAAAGATAACCAGGCTGTATTTTGTCTTTTAAGCGGGACAAAACAGAGACTGAAAATGACTGAAAGCTCAAATCTTTTTCAAGTACCTCAATCAAACTTCTACCAACTACAAACTAAATCTACAAACTTACTTTCTTAAAAAGTATTTACAATAGCGGTAAAACACAAGAATATTAAGGCAAATGTTTCTCACCCTGTTTGAATGTAAGGATAGTACAAGCACCAAGTTCCCACTATGCTGTTGGGTTGAGGTCAGATGTTTGATATTGCCATGGCTTGGTTGATCATACCATCCCTGTCTTTCTTTTCTAAGCACTTTTTTTTACAGAGCCTAGGGGTGTGCCCCGGGTCAGCTACTGCATGACACTTCAGAACCCATCAAATAGGCTTTATGAAGGTATACCATGGTGTTATGAGATGGAGTGGCATTCATGGCTGAGGATGTTCTGAATTTCATGAAGATCACCAACTTTGCCTGCAGCAAAACTTCCCAGATCATCTCTGGCCTTCCATCATTTTTGTTG
This sequence comes from Pseudomugil gertrudae, assembly GCA_037177535.1. NCBI lineage: Eukaryota > Metazoa > Chordata > Actinopteri > Atheriniformes > Pseudomugilidae > Pseudomugil > Pseudomugil gertrudae. Next base: position 11,157,010 of record JBAMHV010000021.1, on the reverse strand, counting down.
GTGTTTTACACAGTGAGGTATAAAGTTTTTATCTATCACTGACAAGCATATGGCTTGAACTGGGGAGCTCCAACATTCACTTCTTTGTCCATATAACTAAAATCATGCAAATAACAGCATATTTTCTTTTGTATTGATACAAAAACTACATACCTTTATGTTTGAATTTGACCTTTTTTTCTGTTTCACACAGCAAGGCATATAATTTATTAAATGGAAATTGAGGTTCATGTACAGACACTTAATTAAATTTGTGTCAACTTTTTAAATTACAGTAAGCCTTTCTCTTCTTGAACATTTGTCAGAGATTGTGATAAATGGAATACCTGTGGTAATGATCTGTCCAACGGGTGGAAACTTCACTGTACTAGGCTGGAGGGTTAAAGGCAAAGACATGGGGTTGTGCATCTGTCTGCAAGGATGTGGGACTTTAATGCCTTTAAATCTGCCCAAGGAACATAATTAAATTATTCCAACAGACAAATTAAACCACAAGAAGATAAACCTTTTGCACAAATGAATAATTAGATGCATTTCCTTAGGATAAGAGAAATTCACATCAACAAAGGATGACCCCTAAAACAGGTACAATTTGATCTAAATTAATATATAGGTGCATCATGAATATTGTATGACATACTGTATACATCCTGAAATTGATCTGAGACATACATTAGAAAGAATTTCTATTCATGTACAACAGATATATCAAACAGCATCTAGCATTATTGATTTATAGGTTTTATTTATAGTTAATGTACCATCTTAAGTTAGCCCATAACAAAATAGCTAAAAAATCATTTAGTAAATTCAGTGGTCATCCATTTGTATCAGTCCATCCATAAACATATCCACCCAACTTCAGTCCAAACAACAAAGAGCCTCAGCATTCTGGATAACAACTGTGTCTGACATGCTCCATGACTGCTCCATGGCTAGGTCTCAGAATGAACAAAACTGTAAGACTTTATCTGCATTTTTACATAGACGCTCTCTAACAACGCAATTCTAAGAACTGTTAACTACATATTTTGTTCTAAGAACTGCCCTTCCCCAGGAGAACAGTTTCACTTTGCATTCACACACAAGTCTGCAACCTTGGCAGGAACTGATGTGATGCAACCATCTATAACAGTGATGTGTAGTCTAGTGCCATTTGCCAATATAACAAAACCCGCAAAAAATAGAGAAGAAAACACCACTAAAGGGTAAATATGGAGAGTGAGGAGGCCACTGTGTTCTTTGTCAGCAAGATGGAATTATTAATCATGGACGATCACATCAGGCAGCTTATATTGGGGCAAGAAGAGCACACACAGAGCCAGAAGAGCCATGGAGGAAGAAAGGAGAGCACAAAGAAGAAGACGTGTAGCTTTAACTTATTAAAGAAGTGCCAATTGTATCCATGCCCTATGAATAAACATATCAGAGTTATGCTGCTAAAGGCTGGTCAATGTCATACGTGTTCCTATGGAACTCCAAAAGATCCTCAGATTAGGTCCTTAGTTCCTGTCTGAATACGCAAAAAAAGCGACTCTATTCCTGAAAATGTTATAGGACCTTCAAAAGGTTTATACAGTGTGAAAGCAGCTTTCAGCTAAAGAACTGGGCTAATTGGTTTGGACTTAAATAGTATCAAAAGGTTTTGAAAATTAAAGTTGCTGATACGTAAGAAAACAAATGTTACACAGATAACAGGCCCTCAAATATGCATGAGCACACAGATTCTGTACAGATGTACATGTAAATCAAGGCATTTCTGAGTAATGATCTACTAATATCTTAAAGTTAAATGTGTTTCCAACCCTCCTCTCTGTACATTCCTTCCATTCAGCCTCTCATTGCCTCGCAGTGTTGCAGAATGATGCGTCATTTTATAATCCTGTGCTGGCTAAATTACATTAAGAATATCCTCTCGTTAATTAGAGCAGCTATTGACAGCACCTGAGATAAAACAGATTATAAGAGCCGAGAGTGAAAACACAGAGTGCAAAGTGCCAGCATCAGCACTTTGTGTGTCTGTGTGCTCCCGAGAGTGCGGGAAGAAGCTGTGTGAGAGGGAAAATGCTGGAAGGAATGGAACGATTTAGATCTTAGGTTGATGCACCAGTAAATACTGTCAGCTTCACTCTGTGAGTTAACACTTATGCTACAGAATTAGCTTACTTGTGACAGGATTTGGAGCAAATGGATACTTTCCTTTTACTCTATATGGTTTCTTACCATTAGTATTCATACCAGTGAGTGTGACCATTAAAACCGCCTGCCCAGTGTAGTTCTGCCTTTTGCTACCAAATGAGCTGTGATGCCAGTAGACCTCTGAAAATGTCCTGTGGTAGCAGGCACTAAGATGCCAGAAGCTAATCCTTTAAGGATTGTAAAGTAAAGGTTAAAAACAGAAATTACATAAATGTCATATATTGCCAGGATCATCATACTAAACAGGCTAAACATACACCCTGCACCCTGTTGCTATCTCTTTCACTGGGTGAGCAGAGGACACAACCTGGGCTTGTACTATGAAGCAGGATAAATGGCTAAGCAACGTATCTCCATGTTTACATCTGAATTTTCAGAAAAAGGAAGCTGATTCATTTCTTATGGAGCAGGATTGGTTTTAAAAGAAGAGATCATCACAAGTAAACACATTGCCTTTCAAACATCCCCATCTCTTAGAAAAAAAATCACATAAAGATTTCCTGGATATATGTTACTATCTAAGAAGTGGACATTTATCTACACAGTATAAATAATGTGAGTGATCAGATCGGGTCCCCTGCTTATGCTACTTCATACTTTTAGTGATGGGTCAGTAATGCCACCAATATGGCATTGGTGGAGAATAAGCCTGAGCAACCATCCATTCTCTGAATTCATATGTGTGTCATCCTCTGCAATACACGGAAGGTCAGGGTGACTTTGTTCATGTTTACTCTGCTCAGGTTGGAGCTCTGTATGTTATTTTGATTTCTGGCTCAAGGTAGTATTAGGGGATCTTGTTTGAAGTGTTCTTCATCTCTAAACCTTGCTCAAGTGAAGTGCAGGGAGATGCAAACAGGAGCACATTAAAGAAATATGCAATGATCTGGAGTTTATATGAATCTAGGCAAGTTATCTTACAACCAGCATAACCTGTTGTGCTCACATAAGAGTGTCACATTGCAAAAATAATATATTTGACCTAAAACCATAATTAAGTTTGAATTTAAACAAACAATGTATTTATAATAACTCAACAATGAAGAGAGAGAATCATTTTATAAATCTCTCTGTGTTTCTGATAAAAGATTATACAACTTTTCAATGGTGTCTGCTCCGAACTGGAATTTTTTATGAGGTGGATTTCTTTCGAGTCGCCATATTTAGTGGCCATATTTTACAAGACAGGATTAAGACTGACCTTTGCAGTTGGGGGACATGTCGCTTGAAACCATGATAACACCATGAATTAAAACAATATAATTACAAGAAGGCGGACGTAGTTTAATGTTATGATTAGTTTTATCATATCTATTGTAGCCTGATGCAGTTGGTGATGTGGAAATCTTTTTGGCAGACCTCAGCAAAAAAACACCTGGTTTTTGGGATTGATGTTGACCAGCTTTGGTACATGCTTCCTTCTTCACTGTTGGAAGAATAAGAACCTCAGACTGATGGCTGATCAGGTGTGTCCACTGCACAAAAGCAACTTCCAGACTAATCACAACTCAGAAAGGCACGTAGCTGACAGGCAATTTTCTCCATCCAAAACGTCAGTTATATATTTCACCAGGACTTAAGGGATTATCACATTACAGACATCTGTGCAGCTAGAATCAACACACTTGTCCTGCTTTTCTTCAGCAGTCATCCAGGCTTGTACCCATATGATAGTTTGAGTTTGCAAAAAGTCTTTATCGTTTTGGGAGAAACAGAATAAAACCTGTTAAAGTCCATGAAGGAAGTAAAATCAAAGCAGATGCTACATTAAAATGTATCAGTTTTACCTCCTTCAAACCAAATTAATCATGATACAGCTTCCTGTTAAACACACCCGTCTTGGTGGCTGTCAAAACTGATTAATGGAAAGAGATGAGAAGCATGAGGATGAAAGAGAAAGAAAAAAAAACTTGTGGAAATATTTAGTGAGTCCCAATGGGAATGCATGTTGCTTTTGTATGCGCACCGTGTAAAGCCATTGTGGAGTTCGAGCGGGTCCCTTGCAAATGAATAAATCACTGCCTTCAGACAAATTAATCAAAGTGCCCAGCTGTTGCTGTGCATGGTTAACTGGCCGAAAGAAGCTGAAACTCCTTTCCTGGATATACCATCTACGGCACCCTCCTTCCTTTCTCAAAGCAATAGACTTATTGTGGGAAATAAGTCCCCCCCCTTTAGTAAAAAAAATCTTCTGTAATACCTGATACTGTATCACTTTATCACTGGCTTGAATGTTTTGCATTCTGATGGGCTGAACAGTTTATAAAAGGGATTCTTACTCCTGTGATCATATTTGATGATGATTTCCCATTTCTCAGAGAAGATATTGACCTCAATTTATTTATTTTGAGAACAAAGCCGGCATCTCATGTAATCAAAGGAGAATCCATTATTTAATCACCACTTTAATTCTTGCACCCATCATAAAGTTTTTAGGAAAATGTTTGATTTTTGGTATCATTCAAACACTTTTTGTTTGACAGTGTTCTGCTGTAAATACAAACTTCACTACCCAAAATCGAATGCATGAGCTTATTTAGCATTTCCCTTTACAGAAATTTGTGTTTTTTTTTGTGTGTAGCCAACTGTGTATTAAACCAGACTATCTGTATTCTGATTACACCTGCAAGTGATCAGGTTAACTTTTCAGCTATTACATAGACCCATTATGATGAAGTCCAAAGATCTGGGGATTTCTACCTTATCAATATGATTTTTTTTTCTTTGTAACAGTCTTGTATTGTTTGGTAAAGATATAATTATGTAGATATAAAAATTAATCTGATTTGGAAATATATTGAGAGTTGGCTCTAACATGACATACAGGCAGGCAGCAAAACCTCATATTTAGGGTGAGAGAAATATACTAATTTTGCTTAAAAAAATTTCCAGCATTCGTAAAACAAACAAAAAAGAAGGATCCAAAAACCCACTTTGTTAATTACAAATGATTACATTGACACATCAGTATTTTGTCTAGAACCATTTTATGTTCCACATCAAAACCTTTCAACAATATTTTGCTAAAAAATTATAAACAGTCTGAATAAAACCAGTAAGACAAAGACAACGGGTAAACTGTGACCTAAATCCTTTGGCTTAATTCACATGTTTAACCTTGAAAAATGTTGCAGAGATAACCTTACACTTGTACAGTAAAGTAAATTAGCACATGCAAGCATCACGGATAACAGTCATACATGTGATACAACTGTCAGATGCTTTACTTTCAGTGTCACAATGCACTTAAGGAAATGGAGACATGAGACATTTTGTCCCCCTCTTGCTCTTTCCCCTCATTTTCCCTGCACCATATAATGCATTCTGGCTGTGTTCATTGACAGTGCTTTGGATGTTGCCATTTTTTTTCTGATACCTGAACTGATTGTGAACCCAGCACCCCACCCAGGTCATTCCATTGTATCTATCTTGCTGACTGCTGATGTCCTTTGCAGGGAGATATCGCTCTAAGAAGAAGTTTACTTTGTGTGCTTATCTTATAAATGTCCTGTGTCTTCCCCACTTTGTCCCTCTCCATGATGTGGGCATGCAATAAACCACTTACATAAACCACTCCTCTGAGATAGGCCAGAAAAAAAAACTGAAAACAAAAACAGCTGACATGTTAAAAGTTCCACTATACCTCTCTCTCTCTCTCTCTCTCTCTCTCTCTCCCTCTCTCTCTCTCGCTCGCTCGCTCTCTGGATGCTTGTGATTTCCACTAGGAATGCTTTATTTGGATCCTTTATTACATGTGCTGTCCGAAAGTCTTGAAGGGCGGTTTTAATATGTGAATTCGCTGCTCTGCAGAGTGTGAAACAAGTATGAGGCAAACTGAAAAATGCTGGCATTTATGAGGCCAGCTGCATTTTACTGAGCCACTTGTTAAGTGATCAATATAGGATGGCATGAGTATGAGGTCGGTTACCAATATAGGGACAAGGAAGGCTTATTTTACTATTTCATGCTACTGTAGTCCATGATGTGATTTCCTTTTATACTATAAAACCTTTAAAAGGGTTTTTTGTTTTACACAGCAAACACTAAAAATGTTCTATATTGACTAAACAGCATGATGTGTGTTACCTCACACCAAACTCTTCTAGCCTCAATGGAGACCTTACATTACCTGTTAAATATGATAATACCATCTTTCCTGACAGTTTCACAAACACTCTAAAGGAATATTCTTCACACAGTTGTTTTGGGTTCACATGAATTAAAAAAAAACTATTTAATGTTGTGATATAAAGCAATACATTTTATTTTATTTTTTGTATGTTTGTTTTAGAATTTTTGTGACAGTGTCATAAACTTCTGTGAGACTGATGATAAACATTAAACTGACGTAAAACAACTTGCCAAAAAAGAAAGACAAAGATTAACTTTGTGTGCCAGCAGAGAAACTTCATTGTTACTGAATTTTGTGAAAGACAGAAAGAAAAGTAGAAAATCTTTGTAACTGCCGTGTTTTCACTTTGAGTTGTTTATTATTATGTATTATGGTTGGCCACCACCAGAGGGCACTGTGGCAGAAAGATGACTTTATCATGCAGAGTAAAAGTTAATTTTGTTAGAACAAGCGATCTCTGAAGGAAAAAGGAAAAGCATGAACACTGAATAAGGTCTTGAGATATATTAAGACTAGAAGAAATTAACCACGGATAATTCCTCTCTCGGTACTCAGCCAACGAGGTATTGTTTCAACTGTTTTGTTTTGTAAAAGTACTGTTTTATGTGCCAACTGTATTATTTATCTTTTAGGCTAATTATTGTCTTATTATCTTTTAGTTTTCACGTTGTGTTTATGGATCTAAATGAAGATGGATCAATAAATTAATCATTTAAAGAAATCCACTTGTGTCTGTCGGTACCTGGAGGAATTACAGTGAAAACTCGGCTGATCTGCGTCAGTGGAGAACACAAGGAGAAGCAGCATGGTCAAAGGAGCAGCCATCTTTTCCGAGCATGATCAGCACGTGCACAGTAGAGCTATGATCAAGTTTGTCTACTTCTAAAAAGAGCAAGTTTAAAGGTTGACTAATTAAACTGTGCATGAAAGTAAAATCCTAGGCCAGTTTAGGTTTTCTATGTATGAATGAACAGCTACACTAAATTTATAAATTTAAAGGCATTCAAGTGACTCATGATAAGACATTAAGATGACTGAGCCAGATGAGCTCCCAGTTGAAAACCCTCAGATTCCATTAGAAGAAGAAGAAGTTGCTAATCTTGGTGAACAGCAGGAACTGGTGCAGCTAAGAAGAAGTCAGAGAGTGAAAACACTCACAGTTAAAGGAAGAGAAATGCAGGATGAAAGAATTAAAGGACTCCAGCAAAAATTTAATTATAACTATGGAAAGTGGAGAACATGTGCCAAATCATCTAAACAACCCCTCTCTCAATCAGATCCCTTAAGTGAAGACCTACTTAAAGATATCATTAGTGATGTTACAGGTCTTTGTGCAGACGTCACAAAGG
>JBAMHV010000021.1:11097185-11127980 GCA_037177535.1 Pseudomugil gertrudae | reverse complement strand
GGACAGGTCGCCAGTCCATCCAGGGCCAACACAGACAGACAGACAACCATGCACACACACATTCACTCCTATGGGCATTTTGCCTTACAATGCAAAATAAATTAACATAGACGTCATGGTTATAGATGGCTTGATAATACACTGACTTTTTACCTCAGGTGTATTTCTATATAACGATAAAGGTAAAGCCATACCAATTACCAGAAATGTCTATTCCCATGTACTAAAACAAAAAAATAAGTAGCACATTAAAACAGCTATGATTGAAAGTACCACTGTGGCTGTTGATACTATGCCCATCACAGCTGCTCTGTTAAAAGAAACATGAAAAAAGCAGATCAGCAGTTATTTGTCCCAACAGCAACTTCTTACCAACTTTGCAGTGACTAGATAAAGGCAACAACTATTAAACTTTCAATTAGCTGGGTCCTTATCGCTACTTTTCAGACCTTGAACAGGTTCAGAAAGCTTAATGAAAGGTGCCCAAGCTTAAGATAGACTTACACAATGACTTAGTGTGTCTTAAAATATGTTTTTACTTCAAATAAGTGTCTATGATTATGTGAAAGCACAGTGGTGAAAACAGTGCAGTATTAAAAAAAAAGATAACAGTCAGCAATTCTCTGTTTTGAGTCTAAAAGTCTTCCAAGTTGGTTTGACGGGGACGAATAAAGAACCAAGACAGAGCTTTCACCCAAATGATGTCTAATACACTTGATTTATAAATTCCTGTGTCACAGTGAGTAACTCTGCTTCTTGTTTGACAGGGAAGCTGCCCTAAGTGCCGCCTTTTGCAAATCTCTGAACACTGGGAACTCAGGTTTTAGTAGGGCAATGGGGATGTAGACAGAGGGACAAGAAAAGCAGACCTGCATTTACAACCTGTTTGGGATTTGGCTATTGCACCGTGACTAACACCCCTGCTGTACCACATATGCTCCTGAATTTTAAGTCTGGCATACTGCAGGAGGTACGGGGTAAGTAAGACCAGAGAACAAATGCCATCTGTTAAATAAACAAACACAAAACATCCCACCATAATTTTCCATGCAGAAGGACAACTTTTCAATCCCTAAAATGAATGCATGCCATTGCGCCTCAACTCCAGACGGCCAATTATGTTTTATTCTGGCACTTAAAGTTTGTGAAGGAGTGTAGGATATTGCCCATAATATATACACAAGCAGGCTGTCGCCACAGGATTGCTGCTTAAAAGGGTCCCTTGGGGGTCCTAAGGTGGGGAGGAAAGGTACCTTAGCAAGGCGACAGCCACCTGCATGTGTCTGCTTATACTGTATATGCTTGCCAATTACTCACTGACAGACAGGGAGAGGAGCCTGACAGGCCATAGCTGTTTGGCAGATGCCATACACAAATGCTTCCCACCAACTTGACATCAATGGACAGGACTAAGATGGGGGCTCGGTCTGACAGCTAAGCTGGACAAAATCCAAGGAAGAAAATATAGGAGTCATGGCAGTGGTGAGAGGATTAATATTGTATTCATCTGCCTAACGAGGATGACGACAGCGTGACAGGCAGCTTAAACATATTGAGAAAAAGTTTGCAAGTCTGTCTCGGTGTTGTGAATGTTAAGTATTTATGAGGTTGAAAGTATGAAGAGGGAATTTTAGTGTGTTTGCCCAAGGCTGTGTAGTAGTGTTTGCCATTTGGATCTTACATAAACCTGGCAGTTGTGATACACGCCAGGAATAAAATAAGCTACAAAATAATGAAGCACATCCTAGCTTCCCATCCCCCGCTAACAGACACTCGCCGTTTCTTTTCTGTCTCTGTACATCATATTATGTTTGTTTTTTTTCTTTTCTTTTCTTTTTTTTACTATCCCACCTCCCCTTTCTCTGCTCTTCATGTAGGATTGAAGTCTCGGATGAAATCTGCCAGACATGGTTATAAATTTGCTCATTGTATCTTGTCATTGTTATGCAGATCAGGAGGAATTGTGAAAGCAGCAACTGTATCCTTTTAGTTACAGTATTAACTGGCATGGTGCGGGTAAGTTGAATTTTTATGAAAATATTGAAATAGATTGATTCTAGCTAAAAAACTGTAAATTAAGAAAACCATATTTTAACATAACTAACAAGCAATAAAGTAACCTTAAGAAAATACATTTGTTTTTAATGAATTTTTTTGTACACAAAAGCAGCCCGACACAACAGGCGTGCATTTGTTATTTTGTGTATTCTATTTCAACATTCATGTTGTGTGATAGTGAGATTCCAGACTGTATAAAACAGCCTTCAAAAGGAAGACAGACTCTTTGTTCGGTGTTCATTTATGCCACTGTCAGATCCAAAAAGAAGAATTCAAAAGAATGACACAGACAGATTTTGTTCTAAATAAAAGCGAGCTCCAGAGTGATTTTGAAAAAGCATGTGCAATGTGAAGATTGGATGGAATGGAGGAGAGGGGATGGATAAGCATTCTTATCTTTACCGCGCTTACAAATGCCAATAAGTAGGAGTGTGCATGTGTGATACTGTGCTTGTGTGCAATTTCAAAAGCTGGAAGAATGAGAGGGCTCCCTGGTGACACTGGCCACCTCAGTCATTCACGCTTCATATTTGACATAATTACAAACACATGCATGTACACACAAACACACAACTACATGTTACAAAGAGTCTGGCCACTACTTTGACTTCATGCCATTAGAATGATTCTCAGAAGACTTTATGGGTTGCGTGACACCATCGCATATCCAGGATACCCACAGGCATGCTAGGGACAAGAAGCTCATCATCAGTGCCTCCAATCCCAGGTGAGTGGCAGAAGGTCACCCAGTGATGAGGAGGGTGGATTGAAGGAGAGGCAATAGACCTGAGGCCTACTGTGAACTTGGAAAAAAAAAACACATCTGCCATAGTAGCCACTCAGATAAACTGTGCATGACACACAAAATGCATGCACATGCACACAGCTGAGAAAGCTACTCAGACAGGCAGTTCTGTCACCAGTGATTACCCTCCTGCCACTCTGACATGGAGAGATTGGGGCCATATGAACGCCTCTGTAGCCCTAAGCGATGTTTAGGGGCAGGCGTTAGAAAGATGCGTCAGTTGCTGCTTATAAGGGGTCATAATCAGATGTGAAAGCTGTCTTGTACGCTTACAGGCAGCGTTGTGGCAAAAAGTGCAGCCCACTGTAATATTGATGCCATTTTTCAGCAGGTTACATGAGGATGTAGGGAGGAAGGATTGGAAACACATTAGCAACACCTGATAGCTTTGAGTTTCTGGTTCAAGGATTCTGAACTCGTCCCACTCATATAGAGGAGCTCAGAATGTTAATCATCAGGCAGGATTATCATCCCAGTGGGTGAGTGATAGAAGAAAGAGGGGAAGAGACAAAATCATAACAGCTGTTACTGCATAAAGAGATACAGGCTTTAACAAACATGTTCTGTGCTGCTGAAGTGAGTACTGTGTGAAGAGAAAAACAGGCATTTTTAGCCAACACCACACACACACACACACACACACACACACACACACACACACAAACGAAATAAAAACAGCATATTTTCCCCTCACCTTCTTTTTCCTCTGTGGTTTTGAAATAAAAATCCTCAACCAGACTGTGACACAACATGTGATATTTAGTTTTTCCTGCCTGTTTCCCAGGAGGCATCACAATGGAAACTATTTATTAACTAGATCCTGTGTTGGCTGGTCAGTTGCTGCTCTTTAATAGGTCTGTGCGTGTGTGTCGGGGGCCGCTGCTTGAGGAACCGTAGATTTATTTGATGCCACTCTCAGGTTTTCCAATTTAGTGTTTCTTGATAGTTGTAGTGCTCACATATAGAGGGGGCTGAAAATAGCAGAGAGCACATTTCTGGATGAGAGGTGCCTCAAGGGTGGCTATCAGGACTGAGGAACACAAAGTAAGCACCTCACTCACATGCACACTCCAGCCCTCAGGGTCTTATGGAGTGATGAGAACTGACAGTGGTTTGTGTGCACTGACTACCTCTGCGTTTGTGATCCACAATACCGGGCAGCCTCTTTTATATACTTCTAGTATTCACCACTGACAACTTGAACCAGAAGATCTTTCTCAGAGGAACAACTTTCTTATTCTAAATCAAAACACAGCCATAGTGCCCTGCATGAATTACATGTGAGATTCAAAAGATTTTGATCTGCAAAAAAGAAACCTGCAAACCTGCTTTGAGCTTTATCAAGATTTGTACACCTTAACACAAATGTATAATCATAATGTGGATTAGATTAGAAAATAAAAATCTTTTTTAAATGTTCACAGTCTAAAATATTCTATCCCAAACAATTAAATATTTACAAGAACTTCTATTAAAATGTTCCCAGACTTTCTAAGCCGTTGAAATTGTTACCTTAACTCTTCAGATCTCATTTAGGCACCAATGAATGTGGTTTATCCCATAATGACTATGAAAAATCATATCAATTAATGACACATCACTGTCATTAATTCATATATGCAAATGCCACTTACAAAACACATTATTTCAAATAGCTTGAAATGATAAATTTGTCTCTATAATTATGGTTATGATTCAAGTCAATGAGCAAACAAATTTCATTAATGGATTAAAAGCTAAAAATGGTCTGTTATCCAGCACTTAGAGGGAGGGGATTAACTGGCAAGCATATTAGACTTATCTTTATATGCAAATGAAAATGATTAGCAATCACTGGCTCGCTGAAAGCAACAGTGGCACATAAAAAAAGTTACTGAGAGAAACAATAATTGTAATTACTGGAGAGAAATGAGTTATGTTTGAGGTACAGTCAATCAGATGCTAATGTTTGTAGTTTTGCTCATTAATGACATGAATGGGAACAAAACAGAGCAAAGTTGAATCATTCTGAACAGAAAATCCACTTATTGTAAGTCTAACAGAAATAACTGCACAGTGATAAACTATCTCAACAACAGGGACAGAGACAATTGGTATTATTTGGCACAGATGACTGCATCCGCGCCATGCGTCTTTGGGCCATTTTCTATTGGCATTCCACTTATGTTGGCTCCAGAATGGCCTTAGATGCCTGTCTGAGCTCATATTTAGGCCTCTGTGTCTGTCCGCTACTGCTGCTGCTCTTTGCATCAAAATGCAGAGCTTCCTCTCAGTGGAGCCAGGCAGCTGATAGCCCTTATCTCATCTCCAGCAGCATGAGCTGTTGGACTAGGGGCATGCTGTACCTTCCTGGTCCCTGCAGCTCACTAACAACGCCTTCTCTTAGGGTGAATAGTCTCTGAGGGCTCAATTTAGACTGTGCATGGTCACCTCTGCCTCAGATTAATGTTGGCGCACTGGGGCAATTCACACGGATTTGCTCAGGATGTTCAGTAGGCTGTGTTAAAGGTCTTACAGAAACAAACTCTGACTCGCAAGTAATGGTTATACAACTGGATTCACTTATATGAACAGTCAAATGGTCACTCGCTTGACAGTTTCTGCCCAACTTGGTGTCTGTCCTTTTCAGAAAACCTCAGTTCTAGACTAATATCTGGGGATGCATCTACAACAACTAACCTTCTTGAAATTGTTATATAGTCTGTTGTTAATCTTGAATTCATAAAGGAATGGTCTAATCCCTTGTCTCGTTATAAAAACATCATGACACAAATTATGTGCAGTATTAGGGCATGGTATAACTTTTTTTTCTATCTCCAGGGGTCCAAAAAGGGCTCTGAATCACTGAGCCTGAGTAGAAAAACACATATCCTGGGAGGACTCACATTGACTTCTTGTCAAAGTTTCTTAGTGCAGCCAGCTCTGGACCAGCTCCTCGAATGTAAGTGCATCTACCTTATCACCCAGTTTCTGCTGCGAGGAACCAGTAAAGCATGAAGGAAACAATTTTTATCCACAGATGACAGGGGATTAAGCAAAAATAGGGAAAAGCTAAGTCAAACAATCTTGGCTTAAAGGACTGATGGTTAATAGATATTAGTTAATTCTTATTTGTGCAATTTGGTCTGTTTTGAGGCAATTCTTACTCTTTAATCAAGAGGGTGTTTTAGGTTCTGGTAAGTTAATATCAAAGAAGATAATAATATACATGATTAATGAGTTCTGTTAAACTATTACATTTTTATTCTGATTAATCACAGGATAAGTGGATTAATCACCTTCCAAAATATAAACATGCAGCTTATGATCTGCCAAAAGCTAGGTGTTAAATCTGAACTTGCTGCCTAAAAAACAAATAATTGCCCACTGTTGAGATGGTAGACTACTTCAATCTGGAATTGCTTTAGTGGAATTGCATTGATTAAGAATTTCCAAACACACAAAATTAAAGAAAAATGGAGCCAGGCAGTCCAGACGAGCTCTCCTAAAACTGACAATGCTACCCTGTCAAGCTAAGTTTAATGTCAGGAAAAAAATATCTGGTGAGGCCCGTGTGATTTCTTGGGGGTCTATGCCAGGGTTGTTTCATGATAATCAAAAAGGTAAAGTCAGATGTGTTAAATTTAAGGCTATCGAAATTAACACATTAAATTATTATCTTAAACAGTGATTGCCACTCAGCCATTGCATCTGACAATCTGATCCACACTCCTACCAGTTGGTGGCAGTTATGTGCAGATAGATGTGAAAATAGACAATAAGTAAAGGAAGACAATGAAGAAGTCATTGTACCAATGGTCTACAATGTTTTTATGTAAAGGTGTGGGATTGTTTTTTTTTTTATCTTAATGTAATAAGATCCTGTTAAATGCCTGATTTGATCTGATTATATTATAATTAGTAGGTATAGCTGGATTTGAGGTTTGTCATGCAGATTTGATTCTTATCAGACTGGAAATTAGTCTTCCTGTATGAACAGAAAAAACTGGTCCACTAGACCGGCTCGGAAGCAGACAATCACTAAAAATGTTTATTCATTTATGTGTTAATGTCCAAATTGGGCTGCAGGAATATCAGTGGTTGTTCCATCCTACTTTACTTGTTATTATTAATACTAATATTAGCAGTGAATTGCATTTTACTTTGAAATCATATTAATGAAACTGTTCAACAGTCAGTGGTAAACTTTTATTAAGAGAATACTTTCAAAGAAAAACCAGACTCCTACACAAACAAAAAAAATGCTTTTGGAGCAAAACTTTGATCAATTGCAACATTTAATTTAGTGAACTTGTGAAAATGTTAAAAAATATATATGTTGCTGGGGAAACTGAGTCATGTAGGGACCATACAAGCTCCACTATTAACTTACTTTGCTGATTTTTGGAAACTAAAAAAACTGTTGAGACCATGATCACGACACATATATGTGAGATCAAATTGAATATGAACACAACAGCCCCTCTCTATGTGAGCATTACAAAACAGATGATTTTTTCAAAGGATCTGCAGTTTACATTTTTCAAAACTTAAACAAAAGAAAGAAAACTTTTCATTATGTCCAGAGATATGTGGGTTGAAATTGGGGTAAATCATAAAACCACTTTGACGTTACACATAATTTTTACCCTTACCATGTTAATGTAAAATGCTCTAAAACTCTGACAGATGAAACTAAAATTACTGATGCACTCACGTTCTAAAATCCTATTACTATGAAAGCCTCTTATAATTGAGTTAGAAATTTCACAGTCTATTACTAATCATGCAGTGCGAATATGTTCAAAGTCAGTTTCCATGTCAGACACTGTCTAATCCCTTCTTTTAATGTGCCCGATCCAACAGTTGCCTTCATTAGGGTGTCTATATGTTCCTCTCTGTGCTATAATGAAAGGAGAGTGCATGAAATAGGGACGGAAAGAGTATTTGCTCTAGAGAGAAACAGACATTTTTTTCACCCTTTCTTTTTAGACTGTGTCCTTATTAGGGCTTTGCTTTCCAAAGCAAGGTCAGAGCATCTACCAACTTTCAGCTTTATTAGCCTTGGGCTTGTCCTCAGGCACTAAGTGGCTCTCACGCAACACCAGAGAACGCAGTCTCTGATTGTGCCTTATGTCTCACTCTCCCTTTCTTTCATGTTGCACGTTAGAGTTTTCTCCCATTCGGCCTCATCCTCCTTTCTGTTGCTTTCTGTAAAGAAGTTTTCCCCCAGCTCGCCTCTTGCATCCACCCAAGCAGAAGCATGGCCTCTTCATCCTCCAATCCTTCTCATTAGATTCTGCCTGGGCAACCTGAGAAAAAGAGCTCTTCTGTATTCCTCACCTCTCCATCATAGCCCCTGCCACCTCAACCACAGGATTCATCTGCTGGCGACGAGTGACCTTTGACATCAGCGCCTTGCAGGCAGGATTACCAGTGAATCTGGCTCATTCTTTGTTCCTGGTAGCTGAGGAAGCAGAGATGGTCTTTAATGAAATTCAAACGTTGGGCACGAGGAGCCATAGACATCTGAGGACTTTATTTCCCCTTACCTCAGTCACAATGTATAGAGATCAAAAAACCTTGAGCCAAGCTACACATAGGAATGTTAGTGCAGTCTGCGAATGCACAATGATGAGAAGGAATACAAGGTTTAGGTGCAAACCAAAGGTTTTTTGAAGGATTCAAATATTCTGGCAAGTGCTGTCAATTACTGCTTGAATTTCTTTACTGATAGCAGACAAGAGGCCATGAAGTTATCCAAAAAGTTTAAACAAAAAATAGTTCTAAGGAGAATAGAACATGTCATGATGCATGATATTAACTAATACCAGTTATGTTCCATTGATATTAATGGAAATGCATCAAACTGGCTGAGACCACTGGGGTTTATCAGTCTTTCAGGCACATCTGCGAAGCCATCAATCATGTCATTTGAGGTACACAACCATGACATAACTGTGGATTTCATACGTTTCCCTTGCTTTTCCAAATTGTGTCAAAGAAGTTTAAATGTTTTCATATCCACACAGTTGAAGTGCTGTGCAGCACTGCAGGTGCAGCTTAACTCCACACAAGACACACGTAGATGGCAGCGTTGCATACAGAGTGTATGAAGATCATATTTCAAACAAGTACAGCCTCCCTAGTCAGTTGTTCAAGCACAAACCTAGATGTGCCATTGGTGTCATTACTATGACTGATTAGAATTAAAGCATAAAAAGTACCTGCCTGAGGAAAGCACTGAGTGAAAGGATTTATTTACAGTTATTTTTAAGGATGCCACATATTTTATGTCCCTAGGTTTGGATACCCATGTGCTGTCACTGATATAAGGTAAAAGGTTGGTTTTAACAGAAAAAAACAACAACAAAAAATCAAATCTTGCTAAAATTATATTTCAATGCTGTATAGCTCAGCAATTAGAGTATGCAATCCATCCCAAACAGCTGGTCCCAGCTCTAAATGTAAGATCTGTGTAAAATGTTTATTAATATTTTTTGTAGTAATTGAGGTTGGGAAAGCTATACAAATAAGAGAAAAAGACCAAATCCTGCAATGACAACAGCTGTTAGGATTATGGTTTCTGTTGCTCTGAGATCTGTCTGAGCTTTGAGATCTGGGCATAAATAGACATTTAATTAAAATCTGCAAAAATAGTATGAGGAGCCAAAAGTCTTGAAAAATAAATGTAACAATTTTAGAAAATCTTGAAAATATGGTGGTACCATACCATGTGTGGTATGGTGAATATCAATAAGCTAAACTGTAATGACCTCATTTGAACGACTGGTGGACACCAGGGAAGTAATATTGTTATTAAACCAAAACACACACATGGAAAACTCTTCCATACAATAGATGGCGAAGAGACCTTAAATTGTTAATAAAACACAAAAGAAAAGAAAAGCAAGAAAAGGAAACACAAAATCCTACTGGCTTCATCAATCATGGGAACCGGGGACTCCGAGGCTTGAAACTCCTGCTCTGGTTTTGTCATTGACAAAAAAATGGTTTTCCATAGAAAAATGAGCACAATCCCGCGCGCACACGCCAGTCTAGTATTGATTTTTATGGCGGATGGTGCGGCTGGTGGGTAGTAGAGGCAATGCTCTCAGAGCAGATGTCTAATGGTGTTTAGAGACTCTCCACTTTATCAAGCCAGGCCAGCACTGACAGTTAGATGCTGGAGGGCAATTAAAATTAAAGCCTGCCTGATTAGAATATCATATTCATCTGGATGGTAATTACTATGTCTGGCTCCGTATAAATAATTAATTATGCAAAACCCATGCAGCTGCCACTGGCTAGAGTTAACTGACTTTCTGTCAACGTCTCACAGTTCTAGAAAGGATAAAGAGATTTGGGAAATAAGCTCTTTAGCCGCTATCTGGAAGCCCGCTGGGGTGTGCACACAGCGCCCACTGGAACGGTGGCAGCCTGCTCTCTGTGTGCAGGTGGCTTAAGCAAGACATTGTGGGGTTTTTCCTTTTGGAGACATATTTAGTTTAAAAAAAAAAAAAAAGAAAAGAAAAGTTTGCTCTCTTGAAGGACATTTTCTGTCTTTTGCCCTTTGACCTATGGTCTAAATGTCTGACAAAATGTATTCTATTTTTATTTCTTTATTATTTTAATCTGAAAAAAAGGACTCTGCACTGTGAATTTTTATCCATTCATTTTAAGACTTCTTGGAGACTTAAGGGTCAAAGTGCATTTGAGTGAATTGGTAAATAATCAGAATTGCCCAACTAGGCAAAAGGTGCAATGGCTCTTTAATCTCATCCAATTAACAAACTTCTTCAGGCGGATGTGAAACTGTAAATGTCTGAACAAAATACATCCAATTTTTTTTAAAAAGTCCTAGATTATTAAGCATAGATGTCTCTTGTGTAGGCTGCAAGCCAGGCAATTAGCAGAGCACCACCCGAGAAAACATGATTCTACCAACCAATCGTCTCTTAAATATAACAAGGTTAAATTGCCAGGATATCTTGTGTCACAAAAGATAATTAAAAACACCAGTGGGTAAGAAGAGGGGTGGGATGGTCCTGTGAAAAGAAGAGACAGCAGCCAAATGTACGACCAGACTCTCCTTTTCTTATTAAAATGTCTAATCACGCAGGTATAAACAATTAGCAAATGTTTAATAAGTGAACCTGAAATTATGTTCTTGGTGTACACTTCATTACTTTGACCTTCTCCAAAGACTTCCATAGCTCACAAATTAGCCTCATGCTGTTAAGGATGTTAATATGGTAATCAAATGCAGAAGGTTATATAAGCATTGAAGGTTATTCAGTTTCATGTGGGAAAATGTAGAATAAGAAAATTGAAAACAGAGTATAAGATCTCAAGATCACATAATGTATTTATCAACCTTTACATGTCTCCATGGTTACTCCTCCACATCCTCCTGCAGCATTTAACCAAAACTAATTGGAACATTATGGAAAAGGAGCAATGCTGACAAGCTAGAAAAGTTAGGAGCAGAGGTCTACCAAGCAGCATAAATCATGTGATAAACAGTGAGTTCTTACAAACTCTGCACTTCAAACATTTCTGAAACCAAATTTTATTGGGTTAGGACACTGTGCAGTACTACCACTAAAACCACAGTCGCAGCTGAGTTTTCTCCACTGTCTGACAAAACTCTCCTCCTTGTGAACAGCTGCCTGCAAATCTATAATAGCAATCACTAGAACACAACCAAAGTTGTATTTTAATAGTAAACATAGGACTTAAATAAAAATTTCTACAGCTTTGTATTGCAGAGTTGTTTTTTCTATAAGAGTGCACTGAAACATGGTGCTTAGCATTCGCTGTTGTTTTACTAATGTTGCTATTGATTTTACGGTTCCAGTGACCACTGGGATGAGGTGGATAATTATGTTCAGCAATGTTTTACTTGATGTATGCATGTTTTCCCTCTTAGCCTCAAGGACTCTGCGGTGCAAGAAGACTTGCTACATGCATCCTTTGATAATCTCCTCACCGTAGGAGGTTTGATGATTATGGAGATCTGAAAATGCTGTGGGACATAGGCGCTAAATGAGCACTATTGTGTATCTGTGGGACTCTTCATTAAAAGTAAAACAAAAGTTTTTGAAATGCTGCCATTTTCACAAATTGGTGGTCTGCTTTAATCAAATAAAAAATGCAAGAGATTCATGCATATAATTTAAACTAAATACATTTAGCTAGAAATATTGTTGTCAACAAATATGTAAAACCTAAAAATCACTAAACTGACAACACAAAAATAGGTCAATATTGCCTTTTCTGTGCTCTCATTTCGATTGTAGAAACCATACCAGAATGGCAGCCTACAGCTTCATGGCCTCCACAAACACTTCTGGAGGGGCACCTGGATTTGCTGGCACACTGGACCTCATCACTGGGAAAGAGGGTGAGGTTTTTGGCTCCGACTATGAGCTTCTGTTTGCAAGGTCACAGCTGCCTCATTGGTGGCTCCCACTGCCTCGTCTGGCACTGATGCAGTGTGTGTCCTCCAATGCCATCCTGCAGGAGGCAAAGCATCCCAATTTCCTTGTGATGGCAGTTTCAGACAGCATGTTAGCACATGTCATCAAACCAGCACACAGACGTGCCACTGAGGGGGGTATTGTGTCCCAGTAGGAGAATAGGATTACAAGCAAAGGTGAAGAACTGAACCTGAAGCATAAATATGTATCTACACATCAGTCGCAGAGGCAGCTTTAAAGGCTGGATCTGTTTATTCAGTCACAGTGTTTGAAGAGCAATAGATTCTGCTACAAATATGGCATCTTTAGATCTTTCACTCCTACAGAGAGCAAAAGCACATACACAACTGATGATAATAAGATGTGTCACCCAACTTTACCAAAATAAGAAGAACAACACGTATGTGAACAGAGTATAAATTACTTGTGTGTGTGTGTGTGTGTATCACTATGTTTGGGCTTGGCTGAGCACCCGCTATAGGCAGATATTGACTGCAGGAAAAGGGTGCTAGAGGACTGAAGCAAACATCTACGGAGCACTACTCTATTTCTTGAATGGATTGGTTGCTGGAAGATGAACATTTAGCCTGAAGGGGTTGTGTGTGGGGTGGCTGCACATGTTGGGAGACTGTTTAAAGACATGAGAAGAAAAGCTTGGTGAAAATAAATCAAGACTGTTTCATGTATGATATGAGATTTGCATTGAGCCTTTTCAAATGAGGCCCTTTATGTCTGAAAATGACTGACAGGCATAATAGCAGGTCTACACGCAGAAACAGGAGAATGGAAACGGGCAGAAAGCCAAATCTAGTTTCCTCATGAAAACTCAGCCTGCAAACTGAGGCAAAGGGACCGAGACCAGCTGACTTTAGTTTAGTGCAGCTCATAATGCGGAGAGACTAGAAGCTCTTCCTGCCAATAATTGCTACATACAGAGTTAAAGAAAAATAAAGAAATGTGCTTAAGTTGCCCTAAGTAAAACAGTTTGAAGTGCAGGAGTCTCCTCACTAACAAGGCCATAAATTACCCACAAGGAGAGGGAGATTAAGAGAAAAAGAGATGGAGTGAGAAAAACTGCTGTTCAGGGGAGAAAAATTCTAGTGGACCATAAAGCCACAAGGTAGATTAATCAAATACAACCTTGACTGTGTACAACAGAGCAGGATTTGTATCCATGCATGATGGTTTCTAACTCTGTAATGTTAGTGTCAGAGATTTGGTTTACCTTCTATCTGCATTGAGCCCTTTCAGATGCATCCCTATAGTAAATTATACTAGTACTATTGTGAACTACTATTCAAAGTATATCTGATGAAGCACATATCTTAGAAGGACGTAGTAAACAAAAGCAGTTTCATGGGCAGAACAGTAGCTGATTGGAACTGGTTTTCCAAAGCACTGCTGATTGTTCATGTTTATTAAATGTCCAGAATGTCTAAAATGTTGCTGTGTTCTTTCTCATTTAGATATGTTCAGACTACATAAACCACTCAGGTCAACCAGTCCAGACCAAAGTCCAGATTAAACATGGAGAAGCAGCATTTAGCTGTTTTGCTAAGTACCTTGATGTCTGGATTGATGACTCGCTCACTTTTAAACCACACATAGAGAAACTTGTGAAGAAAGTAACACTTAAACTGGACTTTTTCTTTCGTAACA
Source organism: Pseudomugil gertrudae (assembly GCA_037177535.1). NCBI lineage: Eukaryota > Metazoa > Chordata > Actinopteri > Atheriniformes > Pseudomugilidae > Pseudomugil > Pseudomugil gertrudae. The sequence goes on along the minus strand of JBAMHV010000021.1, from coordinate 11,113,997 downwards.
AGTTCTGTTTTTTTTCTTTTGAAGCGAAAAAGCGTCTTGTCATTGCTACCTTTTTATCTGTATTAGATTATGACGATATATTTTAAATGAATGCTTCTTCTTTAGAACGGTGGTGCAGTTGGTTAGCTCTGTGGCCTCACAGCAAGAAGGTTGCTGGTTCAAGCCTCAGTTGGGGCAGGGGGCAAACCGGGCATCTTTCTGTTCTCCCCGTGTTAGCATGGGTTCTCTCCGGGTACTCCGGCTTCCTCCCACAGACATGCACCTTGGGGATAGGCTGATTGGAAACTCTGAATTGCCCATAGGAGTGAGTGTGTGTGTGCATGGTTATTTGTCTCTGTGTGTTGGCCCTGTGATGGACTGGCGACCTGTCCAGGGTGTACCCCACCTCTCGCCCATTGTGAGCTGGGATTGGCTCACAAGTAGAAAATGAATGGATGCTTCTTCTCTATGTCTTCGGATGGTGGACAGTGTTTATCATGCAGTCCTGAGGTTCACAAATAACTAAACATGTATGACACGTCACTGCGACTTGTACTTACAAGTGACCTGGCCTTCTCTGGCCACTAGGAGGCGGATACACTTCTACACTTTTGTTTACAAAGTGTTGCTTGGATTACTGCCTTCCTACAGTTGTACTTTAATCACAAGACAAAGTGTTGAATCCTATTTCTTACAATCAAATGATCATCTGTTGCTCTCTGTACCTTTTGCCCACTCAGCTCCTTTTGCTTGGAATATGATGCAGAACGACTGGAAACTGACTGAGTTCTTGTCCTTAAATGCCTTTAAAACCAAATGAAAAGGTTTAGAGACTGCCTCAATAATATGTAACTGCTTTTCTTAACATGTGTCATTTTAATGTCTATGTATGTGATGTATGTAATGTTTTGAATATTGCTGCCACTTGGGCAGAACTCCCTTGGAAAAGAGTTTTGCAATCGCTATGGGACTTTCCTGGTTAAATAAAGGTTAAAAATGCTGCAAACATGTGGAACAAACACCAAATGCTGACACTTTTAAATCCAGGTTAAAAATATTTCTTTTCTCATGCCCCTATGAAAAAATATCTACACCGTAATCTTACTTTTAATTATTTTTAATTTATTTTAAGATTTTTATTGTGATTTTTGCTATTTGTTGCTGGTTTTTATTCTTATAACATCTGTAATCCTTGTGATGTTTTCATTCACTTTGAACTGTCTTGTACAAGAAAGGCGTTTTATAAATAAACTTGACTTATTGTATGTTTTTGGAAATACTAAGCTTTTGTTTTTGCTTTTTTTATTGATTATTATTCATAATAATTGTTTTTAGCATTAGAATGCCACTTTGGCATAGTTACAACATTAATTGCTGATTACTGAATTTTCCATGACTGTGTGCTTTTATACATTTGCAGGTGCATATCTATGTTTTCATGTGGCTACTGCATCTGTGGCATGCATATCCTCCAATCACATACCACTAAAACTTTGAGGGTTTAATCTGTACCGTGTGAAGAATTACAAGACAGAAACTACTGAGACATACAAAATAAGAGTCCTTTTTCATGTTAATTGGGTCTTCTTTCTTTGGATACACAGCATTCACAATTAACATTCTATAATTCAATGTATCTGGAGCTGATGTTATTGGTAACTTGATCCTGCGCTGTCAGATCAGTTTGAAGCAAAAGGAACATTCAATTTTCAATTGCAGAAGGGGCAACATAATGTATAACTACTACAATCCACTGTGTTCCATCAGCAGACTCTGTGAGGTGTTGCAGGAAATATGAAACAGGAACAGGCCTGCTAATTGAAGCAGTCATGCTTCCTGGTTTCCATTAAAGTAATTGCCATATCTATTTAGGACATACATATTTTGTGGAAACACATGCAACAGAGCTGTAAATGACATACGAAAGCAATATAATGTTCCACAGCAAACAGAAACTAAGCCATGAGCTCAAAAAGCTTTTTTTTTTTTTAATAAAAAGTTGTTAATCAAATTATTTGAAAACTGCTATGATTTAGCTCTCCTTTTCATTTTTTCTCACATTTTCACAGCATTTGTACTCTGAACCATAACTTATGTGCACAGTGAATTGATGCCCAATGCTTTCAGAATAAGCAGAGCAGTCTAAAGAATTTCCTGTTTCAAGGTTTAAAGTGTATGGTTATGGAAAAAGATTACCGTAGAGTAAATTCATTGTAATTTTTTATATAGGTATGACAAAATAAAGCATTATTTAATTCATCCTCAGCCAGAATTGTACTGTAAATCAAAATGTACTTTCAGCAAATTTCTTTGTCTTTTTATGCGGAAACACAAAGTTAGAGATAATAAAACAATAAACAAGTGCTTAAAAATAAGATGTTTGTTTCTTTTGAATGTTTTTTTTATCTGACTAAGAACAAATTCTGTTCTTGAAAGAGAAAATTGCAGAACTTTTCTCTCTCAGTGCCATTTTAAACCTGATCTTTTACCTAGAATAACAAAATGCTTTCTTTTCTGTTTTGCTATGTCTGATCCCTTCTAAACACCTTTGCTTTTTGATGCCAGTGACTTGGCATGCATACAACAGTACCTTGGCACATCCCTGCATTCCTTGAACACTTGGTGGAGATTTCCTACCAGCAATCACCTGATGTTGGTGGTCTAATGGTCTGGATGACCCTGTCAAAACGGGCGTAGTGCCACCCTGGATCTTTCCCATCTGCTGCATATAGGGAGTATAAAATTATCAGGTGATGTCCTTGGATGGGAGGGATATCGATGTAACTTGTAGAACAGTCATTGAGTCACTATATAATTTCTGCATGTACCTGTTCATAAACATAAGAACCAACATCATAAATCTTTTCCCATTTTCACAAAAATGTCTGACCAGCAGTTAGCAATGGCAAAACATGAACACCAGCAAAGGAAAGTGTTGTCAAGTTAATCTATCAATCTGGTACATGCATATAAAATTTTCTATACATTTTTCATGATTTATACCCCACAAACTTCTCAGATATTAAGAGTGATGTTATATTTGTTTCATTATCACTGGGTCGTCGGCAAGCACGTATGACACTTTTTTAATACCACCGGATGGAGATAAAAGTTAATCGCAGACCAAACAAGTCCCACATTTAGTAACCGAGGCACCATCATAACTCATTTATGTACTTTAAAGGGGAAAAAAAAGGTCCAACATTTACTGTTGTTTCAAGTAGTCAAGATTTACTTTACTATTGTTATTTCACCAGAATCAGTTGGTAAAAAATGACTAAAAAGAAAAGTGACTAAATAAAACAAAGTAATTTTAAGTAATTTATAGAAAAAAAATGTTTTTCAAAAAATACAGTATAGAATACCATAAGAATATCATATGCAGCATGTGCATAAACTTATGCAAGCTAAACAAGACAGCAGAGAATCAAGCAAATAGTGAGACATTAAAACATCTTCCATATTGTAATATCTCTGTGATATAGAAAAATTACTTTTTTTTATTAAAATATCATTTGTATATACTAACATTTTGGTAAAAAATGTGCTTCACGTGACTACAAAACACAATAAACTGTAGATAAACTAGAGTCCTGCCAGTTCAAACATAACAATATAATAAACAGATTTCAGTGTCAGAGTCACTGACCAGATTTTCCCCACAAAATCCATAATCACAGAAGAAGCAACTGCAGGGGTCATCAAAACTGCTCAGTGCTTCCCACTCCCACACCTACATATCTATCCGAGCCTTTATCTCCAACAGGCCAAAGGGATGCAGGCATCCAGAGCACTCCCTTTGCACCAGTCTTTTCTATGAGAACCTCACAGTCATAAAGGTCCACACCCAAAGACTTAAACATTGTTATACTTGTCGCCGTTAGCTATGAATAGAATATGTCTTGGTGAATGACATTAGCTCAAATAATTTATTTATGTGGAAGACAGTAAAAAATGTACACAACTCAGTTTTAAAAGATAAACTGTGGAAATGTCTCATAACTGTGCAATACACAAGTGAAATGATTAAAATGAATGAATGCTATTGGTTGCATCACAGAGGCATTGTAAACTAAGAGGTAACACAAGTTGTTTAAAGTGTAGTCTACTGTAAGTCTTTGTGTTATGTTAAGAAAAACAACAAAAAAACAGCTAATCTAAATAAAAATGCTATATGTGCAATAAGTGACAGCCTGACCTGTCAGTCAAGTACATCATTACCCACACATGGACAATATTCAAGTTGGTCCTTGTGCTTTAAATGTGGCCATAATTTGGCCGAGTGAAGCCTTTTCTGTTCATAGCTATACCATTGCAACTTAAGACTTTTATTGTGTTGATTGGGTCTACCATTATTTACTCACATGTGGAGGCAGCTATCTGAAGCTTCCACTGTGGTGGATTATCCCACTTACCACCAATCCTTTTGCAACAGTTGAGAGGATGAGAGCATTTGTTGGATCACCTCCAGGGCCTGCTGGTGCTTCCACTTCTGCTCCTCTTCAAGAGCAGCTCCAGGCCTGGCCCCGAATCCCCATCTCATCATCCATTCTGTCATTTCTTGATCCACGCCACACCCCAGCCGGGATTGGTCCAGTGTATTCGAGGCCTTCTCAAGACCTATTGGAAGCAACCGTTTTTCTTTCTAGCGGTTTGTCCTTCTGTCTGTCATTGTTCCACTCCAGAAATTTTACGCCTGCTTTTGATTTGCAAGAATATCTTGTGCCTGTTGGACAATATGAGGAAACAAAACAGCTTTAATGTAGAAAGTGAGGTTTGCAGGCTTGCCAAAGTTGCATAAAAACATAAATGCACCACCAATACAATTTGTGCAAATATCACTGTTGAACCATAAAATACCTGCTGCAATGATACAGCAAAACACACCTACACAAACTGTTTCTACATCACTGTTGTACAAAGCTGCTCAAAATATTTACATCATATCTGTATGGGTGCCATTTCTGTTTTGTGCATTACTTGTGTGCAGGATGTTCAACATTCCCTTTAAGTCCTCAAGACAACAAACCAAGTGATAAGGAGACTGTGTTTGCTTGAGGTCAGAATGCATGTGCAATAAGCTTGTTGGTATTTTCTTTAAAAAAGATGCTTAATCACACAAAATAACTGAGTAGGACATGTTAAGAGAGAGAAATAGATGGAATGGTAGATGGGTAGTGAGAGATTGTTTGTAGCCTCAAGCTTTGCCCACATTCACTTCCACTGAATCTCAGAAGAAATAAATACCGGTACACTTCCAAATTGTTTCGAAATAATGAGATTAATAAGGAGACATTAAAGGCGTTCATATAAACGGCTTCACGGGTAAGCCACATCAAACCTTGTTTGGGTGAATTACACTTTTAAAAACTCAATCTATGTTTAAGCTACTAACACAGTAAGCGTAATATACATACATATATATATATATATAGTTCAATAAAACATCATTTTCTTCAAATTTCCAAGATAATACAGGCTCATGTTTTGGAAAACAAACTAATTTAAAACTGATTTATATGCAGTTTTGAAGTCGGGACCTTAATGTCCCCACTAGTCACAGTGGGAATGGACAGATTGGCTTCTAATGGCTATCCAATACTATGCAGCAGTATACCTATGTGTTGTTTATTAAGGTGAACTGACCTTTCATCATAGTTATAAATCAATGACATTCTACCTCACCAAAGCACTGCATGCAAATGCATAATATTATCTTCTCATTTGCTCATGCAGACACACAGACACATGCACCAGAGGCAACATAATCACAGGAAGTCAAACTCACAGATTACTACATGTTTCATAGTCTTATATTTACACATGTGCACTCTGCTTTCCCATACACACTCAGTCTTGCAAACACAAAAGCTTCAACCCCACTGTTCAGTGATGAAATAAAAGAAATTCATTTCCTGTTGTGAATGTACAGTTCAGAATGGGGGGAAAAAGCCTCTGAAATGACTTTCTTAAGTGGGGAACGGTGAAACAGAATTAGATGAAGTAAGATTGTGTTTGATTGCAGGTAAATGGTGGATGCTCATGTTCAGAGCCTTTGATGTTGTTTTTGAAAGGGCCTGCTGGCCCTTCATTCTGTGATTACTACCCCACTGCTGAGACGTAATGGTTGAGGTACAGCTCTATAATGAAGGCATTACTGACAGCAGAAGGGAGTAACTGTAATGTCCAGATTCCACTCATTTAACTCCCAAATAATACTTCACCTCACCCCACTGCAGGAGCAATAACAGTAAAATCACAACTAATGCCATCTCATCTGTCAGAGAAAACAATATAAAAGCAATGTGTTTCTTATTACTTTTGCTTGCTGCTGCTCTTTCTCTATCCTTGATCACTTAAGTTCCACCCTGAAGGGGAGCATATTCTCCAAATTGCAATTTATTTTTGCATCATCAACACAAAAGAAAAAGCAATAAACACTCACACTGTGCCTAGACATACTTTCTCCTCATGAGTCTTACCATAAGGCCAAATAGAAACGTAAGTCCACGCATCACTGTGTGTCTCTTTGTGAGTGTTTAAAGGGGTGCAGCGTGGGGGAGGCGGGGTATTTGGAATAGGTTCCCTGCTTCTCTAATAAGCCACCGGCTTGATGCCACTGCTCTCCTGCATGGGAAGAGATAAGAACTGGCAGAGCACTGGTGTGGGCTCCCCGTCGAAACCCAGTGTGCTGCTAAGCCCCCACACAGCCCCCAGCAGAACCTCAAAATCCACACACACCACTGCACACAGTATGCACACCTACACTCGTACCTACACACAGGATACAAAGGCAGCCCCCAATGAGGTAACGTTGTGATTACAGATGCAACAGCACAGACAGCGCATTGGGAATAAGAGGTGGAGGGAGAGAGCGAGAGAGAAAGCAAAGGCAGAAAATAACAAGTGTTAAGTCCACTGAGACAGCATTAAAAAAGCACAATGCTCTGGTTGTTGTTCAAAAAGAGAGACTACTGAACTGAGAATTCTTGACTTTTTTTCAGGCTTTAAAATATTACCACACCAGCAAAACTCATCCCACCCTCATTTGCCATATATTTTCATATAAGTGTATTTTTATATAGTTCAGCAACAATAACAATAACCTCATTGAAGAGAAGCGTTTGAATTTGTGAGGGCTAAGGGGATGTCATTTGCATTTCAAACCTTGTTTTTGGAGCCACATGGGGGTTAAGTTCTCGCTTTTACCAGTTGAGATTAACCCCATGCAAATGGAGCAGATGCCAAACTCCAATAAATAAGCACTTAAGAGTGCCTACATCTGTGGAAGACATTGTTATGAAGGCCATTCCACACTTTCCCTATCCCACTGTCAGTAATTGCAAAACTGTTTGCTGTCCATCTGTGGAGTGTTTTGCAAAGGAAAGAGAGGCGTCAGCTTTTGTACTAGAGGAACACTGAAGTGCTACTCTGCTTTTGTAGAAAATCCTTTCAGCCTCATTAGCACATTTAGCAGTGAGTGACCATTAGCTGTCAACCATAAAACTCAGCTGCCTCAGGGTTCACCTGCCATTCTATGACTTGTCTCTCAGCATCTGTATTCATTTGCTAATACTCAAGTAGAAGGCTAACAAAGATTCTTGTAAAGCTGACAATGCCCTCCCATTGTTGTGAAAAACGAACATGTGCTACCTGAGTGAATATGTGTAACTATAATATGTGAAACTTACGTCAGTTTACACAATACAGCTCTAAGAAGTACTGCTTCTTAAACATTTTTCTTTTAAAACAAATTCTTTACTTTTACAGGTCTTTTACTTTTTTAAAAACTTTTTAAAATATGCACTGTGTTGTTTCCAGGCGAATGGTTAAAACACGTTTGTTTGAAAAGTTTTTCACATGGCAGTAACTAGACAAAGTAACATAGTAACAAAAAAATCTGTAGTTGTGAAGGGTTGTGACATTCTGGACTTTCTAATTACAGAAGTAAGAACAAGTGCAGTGATGTTTTTATATGCTTGGTCTTGCAGCTCATTAGTTCACTTGATAGTGAAGAAGCAGCTAGAAGATGTAAATAATTGTTGCTGTGCTTTACCAGTTCTTGGCACGGTGGTGAAGATCTGGGCAGTTACAGTAGTGCAATGTTATGCCTCACAGCCTTGTGTTCTTCCAAATTGGCAGGCTACAGAGAGCCAGGGGAATCCTGAGCGGCACAGATAGGGGAGAAGCTGGTAAATGTGAGGCATTCTACTAATTGCATTTAAGAACCTGTACATAGCTGAATTATGGATTTCACATATTTAAATCAGCCACCTAAGAAAATGTTGATGCAATATTTCCATTACTCTTTGTGGATTTAAGATTTAGACAGCAACTTCACGGGAGAGTATGCCAAATAAATAAATAAAATGGTAAAAAGAATGATTTAACTTTACAGACTCTTCTGCCTTCCTTTACTTTACAAGCTGCATAAAAAACTATGTTGGGGGTTGAGGTAACTGAAGGGTCATCCATGTTTTAGAGCCCCAGCAGCGTGACTTTAGTAGGTGCAACAGTGGGTTTGAGCCTCAAAGCTTGTGATCAGGCTCTCAGATCATCCACTGCCTTAACAAGCAGGGAATGGCATGCTACAAATGATCCAGCCCAACAAGAACTGAACTGGGCAGTACGTAGAATGTGCCCTGGCCTGCCGCAGTGTAAAAACTGACTAATATCTCTGGAATTTAGGCTAAAAACCAATGTCTGAATGCTGTGTTGTATCTTTTCATGAACCTGTTGTAAGTTAGTCTGACAGTATTTTAATGAATTTAGTTAATCAATGCTCAATCTTTGAAGCAAATGCAGTTTTCAAGTTCACTAGGAAAAAAAACCCTTTAAAATGCCTTTCTTGTATAACTGCTCTTCACTGGTTATTGTTTAACAGTCTTCAGTTTCATGAAACATAGGAAAAATCTCCTCTTTTGTAGCACACAATACTCAAAACACCATATGATCAAAACCATAAAACTATACAAGCTCTAAGAACTGCACTCAACCATTTCTGAATTATGTTGCTTAATAATACAACAAAAGAAAATAGATATTTACAGTGCCAGTAAATTGTTCTTGCTTTGACAGTAGGAAACAAGACATGTAATTTTCATTTTAAGTGGTGTACTTTGAGATCTGAGGGTGCGCATCAGCCAAAGATACAAACAGATGACTGATGCCTAGAAAGGAAGCCTCGAGATGCATGGTGAAGATTTAATGGTGTGAGTATGCTTCATATTGAACTCACAGAATAAACACAGATAAACAGTAACATGGATGAATGAACCAGTGTATTTTCAACAAAGTTCTCATACAACCTAAAATGTGGTTTGTACACCGTCTGTTATGGTCTGTGGCAGTCGACAGTTTTAAGGGCCATACTGACAATCTAAGGCAGAGAAAATCCCCCTTAGGAATTCCCCTAATACCAGAGCTTGTGAAAGGGCTGCAGCTGAGGGAGAGCAAAACTTATGGCTTGCAAGGAGAGTAAAAACAGTGGGATTGAGGGGGAAAGGGAGCTGCCCAGAGGAAACCACACAGGGAAATGTATATGGATAAAAAAGAGGCTAAAAAAATCAGAAAGATTTTAAGGATTTGGACTAGCTGTCAATATCATCAGTTCTTGAAATCAACCTGAATATGAATCTATGGACAGAGATTTCCTTTGAGCTGGAGAATTATAGACTGAAAGCAACATTGAGTTTTATTTGTTGGAGCCAGCTTGGCTATTATTTTCCTTTAGGATGAAATACATCCTTTGATCCATTTGACCCACTGAGGTGAAGAGGAGAAAGTAACTGGAGAACAGCTTGAATGAAAAGGCATTATTCATTATACAGAAGTGTGCTCAAATGTCCAAAAGACATTATTGATTCAGGAATGTCATCATATATTGCATTTTAATTGAATGCCATTACATCCATGAACAATATAAGTAAAAACCTATACCTTTTAGTAAATGGAGCGATGGCTTAAATATGATCAAATGTGGCTAAAGAATAAAAGAAGGTTTTTTGACAGTGATGTACTTTTATTTAAAATCTGTTTTAAAACAGTCAGAACAGCAAACAAAAGACAAATCAAAACATTTAGCAAGGATTTGCTTTTATGTGAATCTAGTTGCTGCTCACCACAGAACGTGAAAAATATTCCCAGTTTGACCCTCGCCCCAACTGAGGCTCGAACCGGCGAAAGAAAGAACTTATTTTATTATTTTATAAAAATGGCATCGACTTGTCTTGCATTGGATAGCAGCAACAAATAACAAAACAGCTGAAATCGTTGCAAAAAATGCTTGAAAAGAGACATCTGGATGTTACCACGTTGCAAACTGACAAGAGACCAGTAGCATGATAATAAAAAAGAGAAAAATGAATAGGTAGAGTATTTAAGAATTAAAAGTGCACAAACATTCAGCAATTTGTGGTGAGATTTCAGTGATTGTCCTAAAGGTGTATATTTTAGCTTGGCAATTATCAGCTGCGTCTGCACAGTATGACTCTGTACATATTCACCATGCTTTGTTTTTATTATAAACAATATAGTCCATCTGTGGGTGGAATCAGATGTTTCTCAGCACTGTGTAAAGCTGAGGTGGCACAAATAAAACACTCATCTTCATTGTGTGTATTTACTGCATGACAGTGATTTAGAGACTCACAAGTGACTCATAAGTTAGGCGAGTAAGGGAATGCAGTGGTTATTGCAGTGAATCAGTTGTATCAGGTTTTTAGTTCAGAGAAGTTTGAATATCTGTTAGTAGTGAGGATACCAGCTCAGCATTGCAGAGCTCAGCTCCAACAAAAGGAGAGAGAGAGAAAAATCAAGCTTGACGTTAATAACCATGTTCGCTTGCAAGTGTGAAATCCATGTGCTAATATATATTTATGTTAAAAATTTTCAGCTGGAATTTCAAGTGATTTCATAGAAGAAAGAAATATGTTGCATGCTGCTGAGGTAAGTATTTATGCATACAAGTGATGATTTTCTGAAGAGCCAACAACCTGCACTGTTGCTGATATCTTATAGTACTGCTTAAGCTCAACACACTTACACTTGGAACCACAGCTGAGGTAGAATCCATGTGTATGGGATAGTATTTGCTCCAAACAGTGGAATGCAAACAAACAAACAAACAAACAAAAAAAAACAACAAAAAAAAAAACACTTATAGAACTACCAACTATAGATCAGTAGTACACTGTAGTCCAAGCACTGATTCAGTCTGAAGTCTAAAATGTTTTATTTTTCTTACTTGTCTTTAAAAAAGATTTATAAGATCAATGATATGAACAGCAAAGCAGTCAATTGAAAGTTTATGGTGCAAAAAATGTGGTCTATGTCAAGACACCCTCCTGCAGGACTTAATTGTTTCCAGTTAAAGAAATATACCCCTCAAATATTGAGACAGCAGTTAAAATGTACAAAATTAAAGAAGAAAATCCTGTATGAATGTTTATAAGTAGTATGATTCTTTATGTTTGTCTCTCTTTGTGTTGACCCTGTGATGGACTGCCGACCTGTCCAGGACGTACCCTGCCTCTCGCCTGATGATTGCTGGGACAGATGGGTGGATGATGCTATACTTTTACAAAACAACATGTCTCACTTTTAAGGTTTTGTTTGCTGAATGACATGCTGGATTCTGAGATCAGCAAATGTCATAATGTGCATTTTTGTGCCACTGTTTTGGTCTGAGTTCAATGAACTTTAGCTTAAACTCAGATCCAGATCATACTTTTGAAACATCCTAAGTAAATATTTGATGTCAGGACATAGTTCTGCTTGTGTAAAAAGGATTTGGAAAGCCTGTGTAGTGTTTCGTTACAGATGCAAGACAACATTGTTTTGCTAACTGCTTCATACGCTGAAGAGTTTCTTTTATTTTTACTCTTTTTTTTCTTCTCCTATTTGTAATATAGTGTTTATATTGCATGCACCCTTTGTTTACACCCATGTTTGTCTGTGTTTCTCTGCTGAGCTGGGAGAATGACAACCCTTTACTGGTGCTCTCTCCATTGTATGTGGCAGAGCTCAGCCAAGCCAGGTTGGATCCTGGCACAGGTCAATGCTAGGGCGAATTACAGAACAGAGCCAGCTCCCTCTGCAGCTGTCAGGCTTTCTGAAAACAGACCCAGCGATCTTCATCACAGTCCTGAAACACTTGTGGGCTGTATTATGGCAGCCCCGTGGCTACTATTAAAAAATCAACAGACAAATGTTGTGTTGTCAAGATACAAAGTAGACCAACAAAAATGTTTGTGGCAGATTTGTTCTCCTGTATAAAAGACATAAGATAATTTTATTTCTTGTCTAAATACAATCTAATTTCCCCAAAAACCTCTAGCTCACATACAGTATGTGACTCATTACTAAATCTTGCTGCTTGATAATTTCTTAAATATTAATAGCGAAAACAATAAAGGACTTGTTGTTTCATTCTACTTCTTGTGCTTTGCTCTCTGCTTGATTATTTTATTGTTCATAATCACAAATAATGGAAAAGATCAATGTAACAACAACAAAGAAGGGCTACTGTTTTCATAATTGTTTGGCTGAAAACAGCTTCTCCAATATAACTTCTTTACATACTCTGTAGCTTCTGTTGTACATTAAACATGCACCTTTTTAGCCTTACAGCTATTTGGAGATCTTCACTTTTCTCTTTATGAAAGGGAAGATCCAGAATGAATAAGCGGAAACATTGGCTCCAAAGAAAAAACAGTTGCACAAAAAGAAATGTTAAATGTTACATCTGAGACTTAAACCATTTGTTTTAAAAATGGTAAGGTTTCACTTTTATTATGCTCATACATTTTCAAATATACATTTTAAATTTGACCTGATCTGCTAAGGAGTGTCAAAAATGTTTTTACTTCACTTTTTACCACCTCCAGACTTCTTTTATACATTTTTAAAATAGTTTTTAATCATTTTCCATAAGGATAACTTTGCCAAAGAACTACAAAATTACTTATAGCACAGAGGAAGGCCATTAGTCGAATTGCAATTTTGTGATTTGATAGAAAAAGATATATTGAAACCTATGTCCAGGCAACTGTGCTAAAACTATTTCATTTTAAACAATTATCTGAGATGTCTCATAGTACTTTTCACACCAGCAGGAGACTGTTGGGCTCCCAAACCTGATTTTAAAATAGTTGGCACATTCAGATTGGAATGTGTTACCATGTGTTGGAATCTGGTGTTACCATCCATCTTTAGAGGTAGTGGGCATTGTAATGCATCACTGACTCACAAACTAGGTAACAGGGGTGCAGAATTCACCCACCATAGCCGTTACAACTAGGAAAGAGGCAGAGTAGATAAGATAAAGTCTAACATAGGTTAACCAAACTTTAAATAATTTACTTTGCTTAAAACCTGAATGTTAGGGTGCTGTTGTGTTGCCTGGCAAACAATATAAAATGTGTTACACTAGATTTATTGTATTCACAATAACTGTAACCCACAAAATTTGCTCAGTCATCTGCAAATGTTTAGTGATTAAACTGTAAGACCATTCAAGACCAGATTTCCAACTTGTTTATGTTTGCTTTTGCAGAGTAAAGTCCTCCCATTTTATTTTTCAGAAAAGCACTGAGGTCATGACCTTCAGAACAAAGCTGGTGCCAGAACCAGAATCAGAGCAGTGTTGACATGAAAACACTGTCATGATGCTGGAATTACATCCATGACTAATGTTTTATTGCAAAGAAGTCAACAAAATTGTGATGTTTTCATCCTGAACTGAAAACAAAAACTTAATTCCAGCAACCATTATTTTAATTACTATTATTTGATTTTAATTTTTAAGAATAATTATTAAATAGTAGCTGGCCTTACTGGCTTCATCTAGCTTATTTACCACAGTACAACAAACATGACATGTTATGACAACAGGTACATCGTCGAACAGCAACTCCACAGCAATACTGTTTTGCAAGAACCACCCATATTCTGTACGGTTTCATCCAATTCAGGGTTGTGAGTAGCTGGAGCCTATCCCAGCACATTGTCAGTTCATCACAGGCCAACATAGAGAGACAAACAACCCCTCAGACACACACAGACACTAATTAACTGACATGCATGTCTTTGGGTGGTAGGAGGAAGGCAGAGTACCTCGAGATAATCCTTGCTAACATTGGAAAAGAACACAAACTCCTCAAAAAAAGGCCACTGTCCGATCTGAGGCTTGAACCCGCAACTTTCTCGCTGAGTGGCTACTGTGCTACACTCCAATCAAAAACTCCCAAATAATACATATTGCAACATTTTGATATAGTTATATCCTTCAATCTTGTAATGTTAAACACTTAAGAGACACTTAACTCAGGCGTTTAAGTTGCAGCGTTTGACATGGAGTTTGGATGTCGATAGATAGTAACTCGTGTCCATGATTTAATTATCTGGTTCCAGTGCATTAGTAATCAGTAGAGTTACTAATGCATGGCCATGTTTTTTTTTATCATTGTCTTTGTAATACATTGATTTTAAATTATTTATTTCTTTTAACCATAGTTGGTGTGAAATCCTTCCAAAAACCTGTCTATAAAACCTGGAATTGTTGACTAACAATTTTTGATGTGAAAAAAAGTCAGAAACTGATAAACCAGTTCATAAAGAGGAAGTAGATGGCCAGGCGTTGGGTGCAACACCAGGCCATTCATTTTCTGTTAGAGTATACTCATGTTTCCCCAACACGTGTTGCTTTCAGTCTACTTTGCAGTCATCTTTACTGAGGCCCCACGGTTGTCATGCATATCAATGCTTTTATGAGCAATGGAGGGAAGGAGGGATTGGGAGGAGAGGTGCAAAAGCAGAGAAAGCATAGAGAGAGGATTGGGCAGTGCAGTGAGGCCTAGGCAACAGTCAGAATCAATCAAGTCTGCAGGATTACTGCTCCACTGAGTTGTGATCAATAGATCCTGAACACTATCCCCTGCTAGTCGGGCTGACAGGGTAAGTGAGGGTCCGAAAGCTGTACCCCACCCACCACCCTCATCTCATCTCAGTTCTCTCTTCAGTGCTTTCTTTGGCTTGTCTCAAACAGAAAAGCAAAGAGGCAAAGATGTCGGTTTTGTTAGTAGTGAAGAGGGCAAAGACTCATTCTTGGTCGGGTGGTTTTTAACAATACCCAAGAAGCATTGCATATTCATCTGAGACTAACATCTAGCTGCTGCCCCAGGCTTTTGTACCTCCCTGCGTGCACAGCTGCCTTGTTCTAGGGAACTTTTTCTGGGTAATGATGAAAAAAAATAACAGTTGTACTTCATACTTTTTTGGGTACACTGCACACTCGAGATGTGTTAACAATTTCAAACACATCAGTATTTGAAAATAGAAAATAAATGTGGAAAAAAAGATGACAGAAAGATAAAGAAGCGCTGAGTTCTCTGCATTTTTTCTTTGCTAAGAAAGAAAATAAAAAAAACTTGCTTACTTAAGATTCCGAGGACTTTAGAGAAGCGTTGTGATATTCAAATCATTTGATCTGATGGCTGATTGACAGAAAGGTTCCAGACTCTGACACAAATCTCGTCAGATGTCAACTATGATGTCTTTAAATTTGGTTTCAGAGATCACCTTTTCGCTCCTCTTTCCCCTCTTCTTATGTGTGCAGCTATTACCCTTGCATGACCAGCAGATGGCAGTCCTGTTATCCTGATACTGTGGTGTGAACCTGTGCGCCTGCAGGCTGAATTTTGGACTGTTCAGGGTTTAACTATGTGTAAAAGTACCCCAGTTCTCAAATGCCTAGCAGCTGAGGGAAGGAGAGAGAGGAGGATTGGAGAGGAAAAAAAGAGAAGAAGCCAAAATAAAGGGTTTTCTGGCTCAGAGCCAACAAACTCACAAAATACTCACACATGCAGCAACATGACAATAAAGCACACTATTCTTCTGTTAATAGGCAATCTGCGTTGCCACAAACATTTAGTCTAATAACTGTTACTGCTGTGTAAATGATGTCATAGGCTTGTCATTGTCAATAAATCACGCCGCTGTCATTGACGAGCCTTGTTGTCACTGATCCGCCTTTTCACAATTTAACAAAGCCATGTACCGTCTTTTATTGTTACTATAATCCTATGCTACAGGTAAAGCTTAAATGCTAAAAGCTATTAGCAGCAGAAAGCACACAAAAGTATGCTTTACCTCTAGAGGAACAGAAAAGGAGCTATGAGACAGAGAGAGCAGGAAAAAGAAAGAGGGGAGAGCAAGAGAGAGAAAAGAAAGCATAATTTCATTATGGTAGTAATGAGTGGAGTAGAGCACTTGTATGGAGGCAGTGACCCAGCAGCATAGCTTACCTGCAGACTTGTAGCAGTAATACCTCTGGTCAGCTAATTAGTTATCCATTAATACACAGAAATGATCTGATCTTCCCAATTAGGGGATGGCAGTGCTATGACTCATACCAACTCAACTGTCAATTTTACAGTACTAAGTTAGCCTTGAGACTCGATATCATCTTGAATATCCTAGATTTGTTTTTGTAGGCTACTTTAAATCATCCTGCCACTCAATTCTCAGCCCTGATGTTTTTGTTGTTACTCACAACAATGATAAAAATAAACATCTCAAATGTTTCTCCTTTTGCAATTAAACTTTTTTCACAGTCCAGTTAGTTGTCCTTATTTTTCTGAAACTATGATGTAAATGTGATCTCAAGCACATTGTTTCCTACTTTTCTTCTTTTTGTGTGTTGTATTGATTTTGCTGTACCTAACTGGTGACCATATAACTCACAAAGTTCCTAAATGCAGCTGTAGCTCAGGTGGAAGAGCAGTTGTCTTTCAACTGGAAGGTTGTGAGTTCAATTCCAGGCTTCTCCTGACT
>JBAMHV010000021.1:11079268-11091868 GCA_037177535.1 Pseudomugil gertrudae | reverse complement strand
GTTATTTTTCTGATATAAAACACCAAACCCTGCTCGAGCTTCTATATATACTGTATATATATATATATATATATATATATATATATATATATATATATACATATAATATAAAACAAATACTTTAAAGCAGCTAATATATTTGTTACAACAAATTTGTGCAAAATCTTGCCCTATAGATTGTATTGAGCTATCAGGTCTTCAGGCTCAAACTGTGAATGATCACATGGACACAACACCAATGAAATCGATGAAACTGTCATGCTGTTGCATGTTCACTGTGAAGGATTATCACCTCGGCTGCCATCTATTCCAACATTACCTGAAAGATTTAATTAATTTCACATCCAAACCAAAACTGCAAAAAAAAAGAACAGTACGCAATGTTTTACAAATCTCATAAGGTTAAAGTGAAAGATTTGTTTTACATTATGAAAGTGGTTGAGACAGAATATGCCCATTTGTGCATGCAGACAGATGCCGACAAAAGTGAGGAAAGATTTGGCAACCTAGTCATTTCTGAAGCACCTACAAAGTCAAATTATAGATATGATGAGGTGATAACACCATTCAAACATTATGAGAACAAGGTCATTTGGGGAGTAAGGTATTTGAAGTGAAACTGAAAAGGTGTTTTAAAGGGATCTTGTGCACAGTTTTCTTTGGTTAGGCTGTTTGATCATCTTTACTTCCAGATTTTAATTTGCATAACAGCTAAAAAGTCATTTCTGATCACCTTCCTGTCACATAGTTAAAATGATAATTGAAACGAGTTTATATCTGTATGTGCTTTGAATTAATCAAATTAAAAAATAGATCCACTGTGCTATAATAAGCTCTGTTAATGGTTGTGAATAATGATCACTATTTGAGTATTATTTAGCAAATATGAAGCAAACGTGATACTGGGCTTTAATTCATGATTTTATCTACAGGATTAGGACATAAAAACCCAACGGTATTCATACCCAAACACTGATAAAGACTTATACACTGATTAAGTTTTAATTTAAGGATATGTACTAGGGTGCTGGTGCCGATGAACTAATCACAAGCAGTCTAAACTATAATTATTTTTTTCTCATCACTTTAAATAGTCAATTTTGTACCAGTTGATGGTGGAAGAGAAACATTTTAGGTATAAACCTTTTCAAAATGCAGCAGTGACAAAAGTATTCATACATTCTCTTGTCTAAATGGTCAGACCATGAGTAAAAAAAACATTGTACAGGCAAAAACTACCAAATGTAGCATAATCCAATATTAATAAAGGGTCTTACTAATGTACAACAGCACGAAACAGCAACATCAAACTTAAACACAATCTCAAGCAAAACAAAATCACCAGAGAACCCCCCCCCCGGTGATAAAACATATAAGCTGTTGCACAGTAGACTGCTCTTGATGACCACTTGCTGTAGAAAGTTGATTATAATGGATACATTTGTCTTCCCTGTTTTGGAGACCAAATATGAGGTGTATAGTCATCATCACTTCACATCTGTGTTAAAGGTGAATTAATATTAAAATACATATGTAAAAACAAAGACAACAGAAATGAGCACATTACCACAATAAAAGCCTTTTTCAGGCTGTATCAGTGGCATCAATTGTTCAGTACACTGATGCATGCAACCTAAGCAGTTTTAAGACTTGAATGCTACCCACGCTGTATAGGTGCTAGGTGTTCTAAGTTTGGAGTACACCAGTACAGGTAGGTAGGGTACTCTCAAACTCATCTGTGCAAAGTTATCATTCAAATACACAAATATGATTATTATTTTACATGTACAGTGCTTTATTCTATTGTGACTCATTTATTATTTTTATTAAATATGAGCCACAACAGCTGAACAGTGAAATGTGCCTCTGTTTGTGTATGAAATAGCAAAAATAGAGGAAGAACAGGGACAAGCAGTAGGAAGGATATAGCAGTTGAAGTGTTTCTCGTTATAGTTAAAATTATGCAAAAGCACACTGAGCAGCATGAGAGATCAAAGATAAAGGCCATAGGGCATGCACATTAAGAGTTATAACGAGAGCCCTTAGCTGTACACTGTTTAATTATTGAAACAAGAAACATCTTAGATATTTTAAAGAGCCTCTAATAATGTAGTTTGAGAAGAAAGACAAAAACTGTAAAGAAGACAAGAAAACACCTTTTAATTTGCTGAGTTGTGTAAGATAGTTTATTTAGGAGATGGCAATGTTGGACTCATAAAGATTATGGGATTTTTGCCTTGAATAGAACAAGAACTTTTTATAAATGAAGCCGAATTTGCAAATTTCATTATAGTATGGCCTTGAGCGCACAGTTATCATTTTAAGCACCTGGAAGTACAGAGTGTGATTATGATTCACGACAGTACTCTGATTGCTAGCATTTTCTGGCCTTCACTGGTTTAAGGGTAATAACAGTCAGTGTACTAAGATATTCCAGGTATCAGCAGGAACGGTCAATAGATTAAGGTTATTGTGTAAAATGAATTCTTTCATTACAACGTGCAGCAGTATAGTTATATCTATGTTTATTAAAATGATAAATTTATCTGTGAGTATTATTTCTTCCCCCCTTATTTTTAATATTATCCATTCATTTATACATGCTCCTAAGCGGGTAACAAGTCACTTCAAATTATTTGCTAGAAATTGTTACCATTCCGGCAAATCCTTCAACAAAACATGTCAAGGGTCTTGTGCTTGGTATAAGTAAGCTTCTTTGGTTCTGTTAAAACCACTCTGCACCAGAAACTTCACTTTCTGAAAACTGATACAAATTTCATGCATTTAGACTATAATAGAGGAAGAGTTTAAGGCACTGTGTATTTTCTAACATTGTATGCAGAGGGAGGGAACTAGAGCTAAGGGCCACATTAATCCATGTCAGTCCAGGCCAAATTATTTATCACCTTGTGCAAACAAACAATGTCCTGGACAGCTTGTCAAAGTGGGAAGAGGGTAGTGTGTGAGGTCTATGATGGCTGCGAGTGATGCTGCTGCCTGACCCCAATCACTCTTCCTCTTATCTCCCCTTCTCATTACTCCTTACACACAAGCATCAAACCCTAGTGACTATACGTGGTTCAGCACTTGAACGTATACGAGAGTGGGGAAGACTCTAAAGAAGTTGTCATTTTTGAGTCCTGCGACATTTTCTCTCCTAGTTTCTCTTTTCTATGCCTAAAACTCGCATCTGTGCTCCACTGATCAAGCTCAGTGGAAAGGATCTCAGTGGAGTCTGCAAATACTTGTGTGAGTATACACTCATCCTTTGTGGGTCTATGTTCCATGTTTGTATGTTTATGAGTAGCATGTGGAGATGTGGGAAGGAGGGTCGGGGGGTTGTGGTTGCATCTGGACTCTGGGAAGCAGGCTGATCAGTCTCTCTCACCCACAGCCAAACCCAGCCAGCCTAAGAGTTTCAATCAATAACAAGTCCCTGTAGCTGCCCCGAGCAAGCTGTTTGAAAAGTCAGAGTAGCATGAAATGGCCATTATTAAATTACTGGGATGGACACATTTAGAAGGCCATTGCATTAAGAGAGCAAGCTCTTCCAATTAGCGGATCAGCACATTAATAGCCCAGGATGAGAACACCATCTGATCAAAGATTAGACACACACACAATCTATTGACCTATTTTAGCGGTGCACCGATAGCAATGTATATAGCATCTGTAAAGTGTAGTGCTATCTCATTTCCTCTTACCAAAATGAATGGATGGAATTTTCTGCCTTCATGCACCATTCATGTTAGGACCCAAGTTCCTTTATCTTCTTGCCATGGTTATGGGAACATTTTGCTGATTCAAACCTCATCCATTTGCAAGAAGTAGGGCTGCAAAGAGGGATTGTTGTGAGATATACATTCTCCCTGTTCACTATTACTATGAGTATTTTCTTTAGAGGTAAAATAAGAGGTTTATTTTCTTCGGTGCAGCTCAAAGCCCATGGCATTTGTTTAAAATGAGATTGAAAAGGCAAGCTGCTGCAAATTTCAGTGACTTATTGAGTAATAGAGTTACTCTGAGCTCAGTGACCTGTTTTAGTTAGGTGTATATCAAGAGAATATTCCATCTCAGATGATTAAAACTAAGAAAACAACATGGGGAAATTCATTCCATTACTATGCACACTTATTTCTGGAACAGGAGAGTTTTCTTTTTTTCTCTTTTTGCTGAAGAAAGACTTTTTTCTTTTTTTTCCTATGAGCTACTTATACCAACACACATCCAAAAGAGAGGATTCGTTGTTCCTGCATCACATTTTATACAAGTCTTCTTGAGCTTGGCACATCATTGAGTCTTCAGAGCCTTGGGCATATTTTTAGTGCTTTTGTGAGTGGTGTTTTTAATATGAATTATTCACCCCAGAGAAACACAACTTTGGATGCTAGCCCTTGTTTTTAAAATGCACCTTGTTTGCTCCTAATTTTACAGCCGGTCAGGCAGAAGTACAGCGGCTAACCTGCAGGTCAGGCTGCCAGCTGGGAATCGCCATTTCCCAATGCACTTTCAGGGCGGTTGCAGTGCCTGTGAGCGCACAAACACAAGCTGAGTACATGCAGGCAGGGGTTATGGTGTACCTGATCTGCTGGGATGCCAGAATGATTATTTCACTCTCAGTGCTATACTGAATAAACTTCCAGCACCCACAACTATCACATATCCCTATCAACCACACAAACCTTAACCACCTTTCTATTATGTAGTTTTTTACTCTTGCTCACCCTAAGGCAGAAATGCATCCAACAGGCAATAGTTACTGTCTGTGTGTATTGATTACACATGCCTATATTCACCCACACAGACATAAGCATTGTATCAGTTTAATTTTTTAACCTTTGACCTTTTTGGATGCGAGCTGCTCAATATATTAAAACTGATCAGACTGAGTATACACACACATGTACATCATACATATCATATATACTGTATATATGGAGGATTTACGTGATGTACAACGTTTAGTAATTTCACTGGTGGATGTGAATGTAATATGTTTTGACAGTTAAGGCATCCCACAAAGTTTTTACTATACATTATTTATTTGTTAATGAGATTTTTTTCCCAGTGAATCAGAATCCAGTCAGGTTGTGCGATATAAAAACATCTCCTTAAAGGATTGTAGGCCCCACGAGGCCAGCAGTGTTTTGACTGAAAGAATCTTGCTCCTGAATGTTATCCACACAACTCTGAATTTCTAGTCAGCAAATTTGGTCAAGCAGAAATGTATCTACTACGTGATGAAATATTGAGCCCGTTTTGTTAATGAATTCACCCTTACCTCTCTATTCTTCCGTGACTTGGCTAAGATATTGATGAGATGAGGCTTTCTGTACTCACAGTCTGCTTGTCTGCTGTATTTTTGGTTTTAAGCAAAGAATCTGGACACTGTTTTGTATAAAGCTTTCCAGATGTTTGTTAATTAACTAAAATTCACCCCGTGATTTTTTTTTTCTGTCTTAGCAGGAAACAGGGACAGTTACTGGACCTCTTTAACCTTTTAAAACAGAGGAAACAGTGAATGCACATTTTGAAATATATCACAGCCTGACAAAACTGTGGGGGGTGCATATTCCCACATTGCTTTGTGGCTTCTATGCCATATCCTACTGATTCAATCCCCAGAAATCTGATTGGCAAACTTCACCTTTAGAGCCACAGAGACTCTGTTGCTATCTCTGTTACCAGTGTGTTTCTCACGTCTATTTCCTACCGAACATCCTTCTCTGCTCATCTGTAGCACACTCCCAAGAACAAACAAGAGATTAGATACAAAAAAAAAAAAAACCCTGCTGCTGGCCCACATGGAAGTGGCCCAGATCTGGTGGTAAAGGGGGGGGTAGAAGCCTGCTGCCAGGCTGAGGGCCAAGGTTTGATCCCCAGTCGACTGGCGTCCTTCCAGCCCAGAGGAATGAGTGTTCTGTTGCAGAGCAAAGTATGGGGCTCCTGCCCCCCACCATCACCACCATCCCCCCGAGGATGATAGATGCTCTGTCCTCTCCCTACAGCAGGGAGAAAAACATTAGACATCTGTATAATTGACTGAGGAGAGAAAAAAAATGCAAAAAAGATGGAAAAAAAAGAGAAACAGGGAGACAGATTGTGTGGGTGTATGTTTGCACATGAGTGAGACATCGGCAAAAAAGTGTTTGTTTTTTATTTGCGTCTTCTGTGTGTAAAGGAAAAACAAAATGGAAGATATTACTGGGACAAAAAGACACAAGAGATGAAAAACAAGAAGAACAGAGAGGTAGAAACTGTGAAAGAAAGAAAGAGTGTTAGGGTGGGCGGAGAGGTAGAAAGCTGGCACAGATACGGCTGGCTCTCACTCAACAGGACATCCTTTCACACATATTACACATGTCCTCTCCTATCCTCTCACAGAACCAGCACTGGAGCTACTCTGTTGAAAACAGGCCTGTAGACTTCTGACTGATGAGACTGCCGGTATTTCACGGCTGTGTGATGCTTTGCGATCCAAAGTCTCAGCAACAGTATTATTCCAAGGGTTTAACAGTAGGACTTACCCTAACAATAGGGCAAGGGTTGGCATATGATCCAAGGGCATAATCTTATTGGGAAGAGAAGATCAGACTTTCAGAGGAAAAACAAGAAAGAGATTCCAATCCTTTTGTCTGGAATGTAAACATATCCAAAAGGATGAGTAAAGGGGCCAACATGGATGGCAGTTGCAAACAAAACTAAGTCAGCTCAAGCGATATGTGTCAGTTCACACAATCACATTGCTAAACACAGAGCAGAGCAACTTGATAAATCCTCATGATGTCAGAAAGTTGCAGTAAAATGGCCCCCATTTAGAGAACATGCTCCTAAGTGCTGGCCGACGTCCACATCAAAGCAATCCAACAAAAGAGAGATTGAGAGCTGGTGCACACAACTTTCCAGGGAAAATAACACAATTATAAGAGAACACAGACACGTTCATTATTAATGAAGTTGCTTTTCAACTGCATCACTGAAAAGACCTCTCAATAATTTATCACCATGGAGACGCATGTCAAGTCTGTGTGCTTGGACACTTCATGAATATCAAATAAATATGCAAAGCAAAAGGGGTATACATCATTAAGCACTCTTTAGAACTGCTTTACTGAGGTTTGCAACAAATCAGGAATCCTTGATGGCTCTACCATCATATCCATTGCAGTCTTTCGACTTGATCTTGCCTCGTGTAAAACTTACTTGATGAGACACTTTGCAAGAAACTGTGCCACAATGACTGTGCCACTTGGTGAGTAATGATCAGTTTTAGAGGAAGGGGAGAGGGAGTAATGTGACTGTTAATTTCTGACTTATGAGGATTCTTGATCAGCTTTTAACAAGACTTTTCTCATTAGTTTATTGAATAACTTACAAAACGTAGGCCCACATTCCTCATAATTTGGATTTATTCAGAGCATTAGAAGTTGATGATCTTGAGATGAAAGCTATGACTGCCGCTCTGACTCTATCCCTGTTAACAATTTGATGAAACATGTGGGCCGGAATGTCATATTCAACCGACTGTTGATGACAGTAGCTTTCCTAACATGAGATTAATGTCTAGTTGTGGAAATATATGCACAATATTTATTAACTATGGTTTATTGTTGCTACTGTTATGTTATGTCTCACAAATAATTTAACTAATTCATTTAATTCTTTCATATACAACAGATAATAAGATATGAAAATACCCGATCCCTATGTAATGACATTATGTTTTTTTGATTGCATAATAAGAATTCAATCTTATTTTTTTTCTTTGGCACAAATGTTCTTCAGCTATTGCTCAGTTTTTATGATGTGTGACATTCAGACACACACCACTCATATAGGGATACATATTTTACTGTATTAATTGGTCTTTTTTTCTCCAGACACTGGGCTCTACTTGAGTTTTTATTGTATTAGTGGTGTCTCATAATTAAAGTTTGATTTATTGATTGACTGAATGCACTTTGAAAGTTCTGTATAGAAAAATTAACAGATAAATTCCTCATAAATCAAAATATTGGTAATCGGGGGGTTTTATGAAGGTTCAGTAGCCTGGCAGCACAATGCAGAACCATTAACTGTCATACTGCCTCTCCACTAATTGCTATGCAATTGTTTAGCACTGTTAGGAGACCACAGCCACTTATTTGGCTTAAAGTTTTATTAGGTTCTAAAAAAATGTATAATAAACATTCAAGAAAACTGTTGCTTTATATTACTGTCAACTTTAGGGTTGTCACTTGATTTGTATTTATCCACAACATCTTTCCCAAGAATCTATGTTTTTCTTTATTTTGTTGAAAACATTTCTATATCATTCTCACCTTAACAGAGAGAACATAACTTGCAAAACAAAAACCCGTGTTCAGCATGTCCTGTATACCTCAGGTAGGGTTTATTATTTGTGAATGGAACCTTAAAGATGCAAAACTCATCACCTTAACTTATTTGGGTCATAGACAAAAGTTATATTATGTGCGTGTAAGAGCACTTAGGCAACGTGTGTATGCATGTTTATCAGGGAATGGGAGCTGTGTGGTCTCAGAGGAAGCAGGTGTGAGTCATGCTTGGTGTTCTCCTGGTTTAGCACTAATGAAGTTCAATCTGGCTTTCTCTTTGACTCACAGGTCTCAGTGCCCTGTCATTACAGACTCGCTAATTTTGGCTCTGTGCATGTGTGCAGCTTTATGTGAAAGTAAATGTTCAGATATGCGGGAACTTCATTAAGTGCTTTAGTCAGCCAGCTGGCCAGTCAATCTAAGTGCTAGAAAATGCACAGAAAATCCTGTATGACTTTATGCAACATCTTAGAGCTAAAGCTACTAAAGAGGTACAGAATAGTGCTATTGCATGCATTTAGTATGTCAGTCATAATGTGCAGTATGTGATGTTAAGAAGAAATTTTACACTTTCTAGGAAGAGAGATTGTTAATATATATATTAATGCAATTTGCACAAAGTCATCTAACAAACCTGAAAGCAATTTTGGCCATAGAAGTGTACTCAACATGTTTAACATGTGTATTTAAAGGTAGTGTGCACACACATGGCTGTCACAAGAAGGAGGCATTAAAATGAAGCAAGGAGATGCAGAAAATGTGGATTTCACTCGTGTAAATATTTTTGTGATGAAATAGGAAACAATCATCAAACCATATTGCTCATTTAGCATTGCCATTTGGGGCTCTTGAAGGAACTCAGAATGGAAGATGAAGCTTCAAGGAAGAGTCACACAATACCTGGAATGACACAAAACTGCTTGCAAGTCCACCATTTTTGGGCTTCTGGGTCATTCCAGCATACACTAGCTATCACAGCTGGGTTTCCTCATCACGTTTTTCAGATGTGGAGAAGTTCTAAATGCCATGTGTTGCTGGATGGCTACAGTTATTATGGTTCCATGCAGTCTGCAGTCATTAACTGAGACCAAATAAGATTTTTTTGCAGTAGCTGAGTAACAGGAGCAAATGATTGCATCCATATGCAGCTTGTACCATCAACAGACACTGAGCATGTGTACGGACATCGCAAACACACACATTCGCTGATCATGCAGCGCATCTGTGATGCCAAAGGCATAACTACCAATGTGTCAAAATATCTCAGATCAGTACATTATTATTTTATTTCACAATTTCTCCAAGTTGCAAGCTGACGAGTTTTTGATGGCTAGCTTGGAGGTGATTTAATTTATTAAATCCTTCATAAAATACATTAGATCTACATTAAAAACAAGAGACTTATATTCCATCCATTTTCTATGTTCCATGAACGAGGTCGCAGGGGGGCTGGAGCCAATCACAGCTGACATCGAGCGAGAGGCAGGGTACACCCTGGAAAGGTCGCCAGTCCATCACAGGGCCAACACTGGACTGTGGGAGAAAGCCGGAGTACCCAGAGAGATCCCACGCTAACACGGAGAGAACATGCAAACTCCACACAGAAAGGTTCCTGGTTGGACCCCCATCCAGCTGAGGCTCGGACCAGCAACCTTCTTGCTGTGAGGCCACAGTGCTAACCAACTGCACCTCTGTGCAGATTTATATTCATCATATTTATTCATGTTTTTTTTTTCTTTTTTAAGGTGACAATGCATACATCCTTCACACTCAGCTGTTATAATTGCTGATGTTTATTCATATGCCTTCTTTTCTGTTTGTTTGCCATCCAATACCTTTATAGCATCTTTTACTTGATCCCCTATCACATAAATTTACAGACAGTATTAACATTTTAATAACTTTGCTTAATAAACACACATAGTGTATCTTTATGTGGCCATATGTTTTGCCTTATGTCAAGCTTTCTCTCCAAACTTGCAATGCTGCACACCACTAAACATGTAACCTCCTTAATTTAAATAGGATGTCTGTTATGCAATCACGCTTAGCAAATCACATGAAAATCATGGTTCAGCCCCATGCACATAATTATAGATGCCACACGTAAAGTGTGACACACAAATTGGGATCTTAGAGATCCAACAGTTAGTCTTCTTTTTCTTATCTCAAACTTTTTTGTGCAAAAATGTGACAAAAGCAAGAATTCATTCAGTAGACATAAGAACTGTGGACACTCAGCACATTAAAAAATGACTGCTGATGTTTAAAATCTTTGCCTTTTTATTATGAATGAGGATGATAAAAAATCTTGTCAGTGATTCCATATCAGCACTTCAACTGTTACACTCAATACTCCACTTGATAAATGCCTGCCAGTCTTCACGTGTACATGTTCACCTCCATGAAAGTCTTGTTCTCACCTTTGAGATTAAGCTTCAGCTCATCAGAAAAGTCTGAGGGTGGGATGAGAGAATCTTGTCTCTAAATTAGTTGGCCATAATAGAATTTGGATCTGTGAAGCAAATGTACATCTCATTTTGTTTATGCAGCAAAAGGGGGCTTTATTTTCACCCTCTTTGTCCTTTCTCTTCCTTTTCTTTGTTTTCTTCCTCTGAGGTACTACCTCATACATAATCTGTCTCAGTGGATCCCAACAGAGTTCAGATTTCCACTTTTAATCTACTGTCCACAAGTTGATTGCTTCATTAACATCCAGAGTGGTTTACAGCTTTTCTGAGTCTCTTATAAACTTAAAGAAAACCTTTAAGTTGCTAACTGTAAGTGCACCCGTCAGCATATAAAGAATTTTTCTCACTTTTACTCTCACTTACACTTAGAGGCTCATCGTGAAGTGGGCAATATTGATCTATTTACCTACCCTTTCTCCTCCTTTTTTTTCTGAATCCCTCTAACTCTCTTTCATCTCCCCCATCTCCCTCTCTCCCAAACACACATACGCAATCATCACACACACACACACATCCTATTTCCCATAACATATGTAGCATTTCATCAGATGAAGACCAAGGCCAAGCTTTGAGCTTTCAGAGCTACATGGGATTCATTTAATTTGCAGGAACATGAAGGAAAATGAGGCCAGATCTGCAAGGCTCATTCACTCTGGCATCCCAGTCATAACGAGCAACAGCTAATCAACCTCATCCATTTCTAAAAGATAAGAAAAAAAACAGCTCATTTACGCACAGCAAAATGTCTGCAATGTTTTAAACAGGCAGAATTAACTGATCAATTTTACAAATAGTGTTACATAGTAACTGCATTCCTGCCGCATACATGTACAAGTGTGACTAAGGAGTTTATTAAGGCACAGTGCCCTCTGATAAAATTGACTTAACTTAGATAGATAACACAATGCAAGCCTATTTTAACACACGCTGTATAAGCTGCATTTTATTTCAAAACCTGGGTAATAATCTATCACCTTACAATTACTGTATGTATAGCCTCGTCCTAATGATATTTCAGCATGTAAATGCATTTCCAGGAACTGAAGCAGAACAAATGTGCAAAAGCACAAATTGTTTTTTCCTACCTAATGAGTATATATTTCTTGTTAATGAGTGTATATGCTTTACAACACCCACTCTCCGATGTTATGCTTGTTTTTATCAACAGCTGTGGTAAACATTTCTTAAATACACCTTGTTGGCACACTTGTTTAGCTTGGGAAAGGTGCACATTAAACTTTTTACTGTGCACGGCCCATTTGAGATTCTTGACATGAACTGGAGTTGGTCTCTCTGAGGAATATAAAGGTGGGGTTTATTTTTGCTCTGTCTGTCATGGAGGGTAAGGTGGGCGGAAGTTGCCACGAGGGCAATGGAGAGCCAGAGGTCCAGCGTTTGTTGAGCTGCCAGTGCTAAAGGACTGCATAAGAATGCAAACCAATCTGCCAGATGTAACAAGCATAACATTCTGAATGACAAATGACTTAAACACGTAAATCAGATGAAAGAAACATATCAACTATGGAAACTTATGATGATCATGAATAACAAACCATGTCCTTTTATTATTTTCTTGGAATTTAGATGGTGAGCAAAGTCCAGCCACATTGTGGTGAATTTCACTGTTTTGGTTTCTTTCATACAATTAAAGATATAAATTGGAATAAAAAGGAAACAGCCCTAAATTTAAAGGCAACACTATAACAAGTTTATGAGACATAGGGCCAGATTTACTAAAGGTTTGCGTGTAGTAAAACGCGTGCAAACTCGTTGCGCACGCTAAAAAAAGTACA
>JBAMHV010000021.1:11062815-11079168 GCA_037177535.1 Pseudomugil gertrudae | reverse complement strand
CCCACACGCTAAATTCTAGGCTCCACGCGCAAATTAGTACGCGCAAATTGAGATCTTAGTAAATCTGGCCCATAATGCCTAAAGCACAGCAATGACCAACTCATCTGGTGTAGTAGATATTCTTTAGTTTGTAGCTGCAAGGAAAACTACTATGCTGTACAACAAACAACCAACAACAGTGCTCTTTTCTTTTCTTGATTTTTTTATAGCTCCTTTTTTGTCACTTCATCCTCAACAGAAAAAAAGCAAACCAGTGTTTGAATTCACACCAACTGAACTAAGATTACACATACTGTGGTTTTAAGGTAGTGACAAAAAAGTGATAAATAGATTTATAGTCATGACTGAATGAATGAAGTGACACCAAATTCCTCCAGAACCTTGTGTAGGAGTCTCTGTGTGTCAACTGTTTGTTTTTTATGTTTTTTTTTTTTTTATTACTGTACGTCTCATATTGGGCAGCAGCCATATCTTCCAGGACACCAACTCTCTGCAAGTCCATCAACACAATATGATCAGCACAGCAAAATGTGTGTATGTGTGTAAGTGAGAGCGAGAGAGGGAAAGAGTATGTGCTTGTGTGCTGAACAAGCACAATGATAGCTCCGCTCCACACTCCTCCATTCACTATTGCAATGCAGTTTCATCATCCATATCACAGGTTTGATAGGCAGTTCCTCTTACAGAAAACCTGCAGAGGGGCGAGCCAGTGTTCAAATGAAACCCTCTTTATCAAATTGTGATGAAGTGCCTGAAGTGAACACAGGGTTAACTAAATTGCATATCCCTTCTGCTGAACTCACTACACTCCACCACCACGGTATGTAGTCTTAAGACATGGGGATTTTGTAACTACAAACGAGATGAGAGAGGTGTTTCTCTACCTTAAATCACTGTGAAATGTGTCTCACTTGTTAGAATTGCAGCTTGGTACTAGCCGGGGGCTGAAATAAAGCGTCTGAGGTATTCTGGGTCTCTAACATCACACCAGAGCTGATGTGTGCTCTCTCCACCACACCTTGACAGTGACTTTGTGTGACAGCTGATATAATGTGATTTCTCCTGTCCCCGGGGTCTGAGGCTGATGATGGAGACTTTTGGGGTCTGCTTTGCTTGCCAGCGACAGCCTTGACAGAAAGGGAAAAAAATGCTTGAGCATGATGATCACTGGCATTTTTCACACAGCTTGGAGATCCCTCCATCTGTGCCCTGATGCCAATGCTTTGCTGACAGAGAAATTAAGTGCCTAAATTCATTTGGAAAATTTTGGCCTGAGTTTGGATGCGTCATTGTTAAGTGATTTCAGAAATTGAGTTGCGCAAAACCCATATCGCACAGCATTTGGTTCACTTTAGAATTGTGTCATGAGTTTACAGCAACAGAATGATGGTGATGTATAGGATGTCGCTTTTATGGTAAATGTGTCACATCAGGTAAAACTGTGTTGTCTCATACCTAAAGGCAGTACAGGCCTCTGCTGTCTTTGCCATTTACAGACAAAAACAAAACTAACTATTTCTGTCGTGCTTGGGTTTTCAAAATATAAAGTATTTCTTTCAGTGGCTCCTAGTATGAAAAAAATTATGGTTCAGAAAGGCTTTTTCAATGATTAGTCTATGCTTCATATTCATTATTTATAAATTTAAGAAAGAGCAAAAAAAGTAAGTGATGACTGGTTCTAGTTTAGAAAGTAAGAAGAACAAATTTGAGAAAATTAATATGTTTTATTCAGTTTTATTTTTAACAGAATCATTGAGCTTTATGTTGTGTTACTAACAGACAGAAAGATAACCAAAACCACCTAAAACATAGCCTATAATAAGACAAAAAGATCATACAGAAATACATTATCTGTTATTGTTGTCCTTCCAGTTGCAGCTCCATTAAATTCAGATGTAAAGGTGAAGATTGTAACTAATGTTTTGAATGGAATGCCCTCATTCACTCTTATCTGACCAATTCAAATACACTCATGCCAATTAAATTTATTCTGCCAAAAGAAAGCTGGTAAAGGCTCATTTATGTTCCTCACATACGTAAATGGGGATATCTGGTTCAAACATTGTCACGTAATGCTAACATTCTTCAAGTAGTAGCATTGAATTAATCTGAAAGCAGTAGCAGCCGGTATCTAATCAACAGAGCCACAAACACTGACCAAGTCTGTTTTCAAAACTTGAGAACTAATATAAGTAGTCCTGCGACATTATGACATTGTCTGCGTACATTATGAATGTGGTTGCATGATATACAAATCCTTCTGATTCAAACCCTTCTCATTGCTGATGCAGCAATATTTATATTATTTTCAAAGAGGCTGCAACCTTATTATCCATTCTGAAAGCAGTGAGTATAAAACTGTTCAGACAGTGGTTGTGTCCACTCAGAGCTACCAAAGGATCTCAGACTCCAAATATGCCCCCTATCCCCTAATGAATTAGATGTGTAGCTGGTCAGACTGGAGCGGAAAAGTTGGGAATTTAAGCACCGCGACTCTTACAAATATTCAGAAGGACTAAGAATGCCTGGATTATTACATGATCAATTTCTTGTTTCCCAATTTAAAAAATGGTAACAAATGTCTTCTGTACTCACATCATAAGTTTGTGCTCAGAAAACATTGACCGCTTAACACTAAACTGAGTGTATTTGGTAGTGCTGTGATTTGTTGAACTGGAAATTTCTTAATAAATTATAATGAGTGCCAGTGCAGCTAGCGCCCGCTCACGTAGGCTGTACTGTACATGCATGTATAACGAATGCAGCTATGTCACAATGAAGCAGCTGCTGTGTGGTTTAATGATGGAACTGGCCATAATTAGTGTGAGGGATGACTTACAGACAGACTCTGACATAGACACACCAACAGTATGATGTATAGTGTGTGTGTGTGTGGGTGTGTGTGCATAAGAGAGAGAGAGAGAGAGAGAAAGAAAGGAAAGCATGCTGACTTGCATGTCTGTATAGTCATTGAATGACAGCACTGAATTATTGAAGTCCATTATAAACCAATAAAAACTATGGATTCTTAATGAAATCCATCCAGTGCCTCTGAATCTCTGTCTATATGACTGTATCTAGGCAGGTGTCTGAGGGATTCCAATCTTATACATAAAACTGCCCCTGGCCTGCTCGCTAGTGTTGCTATGATGACAGAGATTTTCTGTGCCTGAAACTGAAACAAGCTATGTCCCATTTCAGGGTCAACAACTTTAGAGTCTGCAGACTACATTGGCTACGTATGTAGCAAAACCACTTACGGTTTGTGAAAGAAGGCAGCCTACCTATTGTACAAGAATGACTGATTATGCTCCTGTTTTTGATGAATAATTGCAGCTGCATTATCTGTCCCAAATAAGTGGTCCAGATGAGCCCTTCATGGCCTGAGAACACCCTGTCCATGTTAACAGCATTATGTATTACTGTTAAATACAGTAAAACTGGCTTTTGTTGTCATGAAGTAGGCCAAGCCAATGCCTCAGCCATCCTAGCTTGTTTGCCCATGCAAGCAAAAGTAACTAAACTTCATTTGATTATTAAACACCAATTTACTTTAAATGACCAAATCTGTGGTAATAAAATTAATCTGCTGTGCTATTGCTGCATTCTAGAGGTGCAGAATTATATTTTCAAAGAAAAAAGACCTGATTTATACAAGGAAAAGTCTGAGTGTGGCATGCTTGTTTGATATTTTGGGGATGTTTTTTAAACTACTTTTTAATTTATGTTTCCTATTTTTATTATACTCAGAGAATAAAGTATCTAAATGTCCCTTTAGGCATACAGAGGATTGTTACTAGAATGGTGAATTCAAAAGTACAGCTGCTTTACTTTCAGCAGTACAGTTAATACCTGATATCCCAAGGATCCATGCAGTAGTGATCTGTAAGGTGAGGTAAAACCTACTGCTGAGGGTGTGGTACGACTGTGGGTACATCCAAGATGAGGGTACATCCCTAGTATCAATTCTTTATACCCCTAAAAACATAAATAAAAAGGTACATTTAGGCACTATGTGTAGTTATTATCAAATATAGTGAAATTCTAAGTTTAGAAAAAAGTTTTATAAATAAGTGAAAACACACGTTATTCATACAGTGATATCAGTCTGATGTATTCAAATGGTCTATTTTACATTGACGAGGAGGATAAAATTTCCAAGATGAAACCCTCAGTTGTTATTAGTTATTTTTATGAACATCAGCACACCTCTTCTCTCATTCTCTCTTTCAAACACACACACACCTACATACACTGTATTCATAATAATGTAGGTGTCTATGCATGCCAGGGTCTATCTGCAACCCCTCCTTCACACTCATTAGGCCAGGCTATGTCATTATAGCAACGAGGTGCACAGCAGCTGCTTTGTTGTGGCATTTCCATCATGGCTGCCTGCGTAGTTCATGTTTTAGCTAACACATATATTTGAGTGGGCAGTGGTTGCATTGGCAACCATCAAAAATTTCTTTAAATTTTTCAAAATATTTAAAATAGAATTTGCCTGTTTTTAATCCACTGCAAATGTTCTTACTGTCTGTGGAGTCCATTGTGTTTCTTTCCTTCGTCTATCTGTTGCCTTATCATTAAAGGCTTTTAGCAAAACAAAACAAAAGCTTCACAGACAATAGTTATAGCAAGCAAATGTATAGCAACTGCTGTAAGATAGCATTTTATTTCCCAGCATACATGTGACACACCTTCACATTCTCTATTCTGTAGCTTATGAACTAATATTTAATATTTTGCACACAACTTCCCACCCTTGTTTTTTCTCTCCTTTTTTTCCGTCGCATCTTTGGTTTATGAACCCAGATTTTCAAGAAAACTTTTCCAAACTGAAAGAGGAAAAGAAACAGACAACTCTGCACTGTCTGTCACATCTTTTGTTCTTTGTTGATACTCACACCTTAACAGCAAGAAAATAATATGGATGTCTCTCCACCTAATAACCCCCGGGGTAATGTCAAACTGCTGCTCCCATCATTGTTGCAGGCTCCAGTCAGCATTTAGAGAGTCACACTCCCTCGTTTACGAAACACTGAATCCCAGCTTCCTTCCACACTTCCTTCCGGCGTTTTATTCCATCTAAATAATGCAGCCACAAAGAGTCATTGGGGGAATCCATTATAGGGAGACTGATATAAAATGCTGGGATGCATGATCAGACACTCTTATCACTTTCACAGAGCATGTTATAGAGCAGCAGGCTGAACTTTGTATTGTCATGTCTCTTCTAAGTGCTTAACCCTTTGGTTGGTGTGATAACGATACGCAATCTGAGCAGTTCAGAATATATCACAGTATTCCCCCATCTGCATTAGATGCAGATGATGTATGATGAGGCTTGGCTATGTGCTCATGGAGTGTGGTTAAAGGACATTTCAGGGCTTGGGTGAAATTAACTTTGTGCTCCAACACTTGTGTGAAGTGAGTGACTACAGCCGTCACAGTTTGTGAAAGAAGATGAGAAAAAAATCTATCCAGCAGCCATACAGAGGACACACACACACACACACACATGCACAAAGGGAAAAAAAAGTTGTATCCACCCAGAGGAGCTTCTGAAGCAATGACGGCATTGGTAAAAAATGTCATAATAAGATTGGAAGCACTGGAGAAGCCAACCTTGCCAGATGATTTATTTGATGTCTATTCATTTTACTCTCAGCAGCTTCTCTGAGAGGATACTGTTAATTACATATAGCCTATTGAAGAGCAAATGAGCTTGACAGTGTTCCATCATGTTGTCACAGGAGGGAGAGAAAGAGTGTGTGTTTGTGTGGGTGCACATGCTCACAGGTGGAGTCTGTTATGCTCTTTCTCCTTTGCACTAATCTGCCTGTCAGTAATGAAGTCTGAGGCTTAAGTGTGGGAGAGAGCAGGCGTCATCCATTAGTCTCATCCATTTCCATTAATGTTCACGGATTACTTATTATTCCCTGATTAATAAACACTCGGCAAGCGTGTCCTCATAGCAGCTTCAATAAGGACAGCTTCATTAATGATTAGTTTTAAGGCTATTAATATCCTAGTTACTGGCATTCGCAGCACAGCAGTACTACAGTTCCACTTGGATTATTATTGTGAGTGTTTTATGAAAGCATCTTGAGAAAGCTTTATAAATATAGGTGCATTAGTCATTGGCATTAGCTTCCACTTTCAAGGTAATAATTTCATAAACAAGTCACATTACCTTGGTATTTGGACATCCTCGAGGAAAAACAAGTAATCCAATTAGTGAACTGCATGAGGCACTATTGATTTCAGAAAAACATTACCCAATCAATTTTGGAGGAGTAATGGAATTCCTTTACTTTGTGTTTCAATACAGTATGAGAGTATGTGCATGCATACATGAATGTGTGTTTGTAATACTCATAAGAGCATAATTTCATCTTTGTGGTGTCACTCAGACCACACCTTAATGGGGTGCAGAGGTCTCTCACTGCACAATTAAATGTGCATACAAAAGTACACCAAAATCCAATGTTAATTCATTTAAGATGGATTTTTACCATATTTCTCTATAAACTCAACATCTTACTACCCGTTTCACTATTTCTTGCTAACACCCTGCATTTTGTGGCAGTCAGCAGCATACACAAATTGCCAACCTTGTCCTAAACAATACCTCTTCAATGTTCATTTTTGACAGGACTTGAACTCCTGCCACTGTAACTCTTAGTTGGATTATATATTGGACACAATTAGATTCTAGTGGAGTGGTATAAATAGCCTTGGGATGTTTGCATGAATTACACCATGCCGGAAACTATTGTAATGCATTGTGTTGCAGTGTTCACATTTTGCCTGCACAAATCTCCCTGGTCTCATGACACTAATCCCTTGCATAGTAAATTCTGTGTTGTGTCTTTTTACACCATGCCTGAGGTTGTTTTCTTTTCAATAATCTCATAGGCTAGTATAACTTGATTAGTCTCCAAAACATTTTAAAGGAGAAACTATTGATTGTATGCAAATGGAACTAATCTAAGACACAATTCAGCCAGCAATCTTTCTTTGTATTTACAATATTTCACTGTCGTTTAGATCAGGAGCTTTACCACATATACGCTCCAATCCAATTATATAGATAAATAAGCTAATCATGCCACTAAATTTTAATATGTGGTCTTTGGGCAAGCTGATAAGAGTAATCATTCATTCTGCCAAATTCACAGCACAATTTTAGATAAGGGAGATGGGCCGAAAGAGAGAGGGCAAATTGTACAGATAAATACTTCCACATTAGACATTAACGTATGGATCATAGGGGAGTCAGATAAGGGGAAAGACATGCCATTAATGCACAAGAAACATTTGATTAGAAAGCTTTTCTATTTACTTCACATCTCATATTTCATTGGAATGAGTGCCTTGCCTTTACCAAAACATTATAGCCACTCTTTGTAAAGAGCTATAAATGTGATGTAAAGAGGAGAAACCTTTTTCCCAAATCCAATGAAAACAATGGAAACATTGCCTGGAATTTCAGAAGATGGATTTAAACAATAAGTTGCAGGGGATACAAAGGACATATATGATTATATCATATTACAGAGTTTATTTCTAAAGAAAAGACCTTAATATTTGCTACATTTCTGTTTTTAAAATACTACTTCCATGTGTGGAAAGACCTACGTTTAAACATTGTTTTCATTGCTGCTTTATTCATGTAGCTATGCTCTCCTTTTATCACAAATCTGAAACTCAGTTAAGGTTCTATTTTGCGATATGTTTTATCTCTTGTCCATGCAGGCTGACCAGCAGGCATGAAGCAGTGCATGGTAAATGTGGCAGAGCCAAGCTCTGAAGCAGAAATGTCATGGAGTTGTTGCATCAATGTCAAGCAAGATGGATGGAAAGTGCTCACTATTCAAAGGGAATCAAATGCCTTTCAAAAGAAGAGAGGAACATTATCAATCCAGGCCAATGGGGTACTGGTAGAGCTAAAGGAAACATGTGTTTGTGCCATGTAGGACACCTTCCTTAAAAAATAACTAAACAAAAAACTAACAAACAAAAAAAAAAAAAACAAACAAACCTTATCCAAGTCAATTTATTGCAATGTCAAAGCTACATACAGCTTAATTTATGTTTGCAGAGAAATATTATTTTGTGTCAAAATCAGGAGAGGATGAGGACCCAAATCCAGATAAAAGAGGCAGAAGAGGCAGGCGGTATACACATAATGTGATTTAGTTTACAACCAGTGAACCATCAAGAACTCAAAAACTAAGACTAAGACTATAGGACTACGACTATTAACATTATTAACTGAGGACTACGGAAGACCAAACAAAGACTAATGAACCAGAACTGAGAAACCAAGGACTTAAATACAACTGAACTATAAACAGATGAACATAATTTAAATCAACACAGGTGAAATCAATGAACCGAAAACCAAGCCAAACAGGAACACAGAGAAACCAGAAACAGGAAACCAAAAAAACACCACGCCATCAACCCATTTTCTACTGCTTTGGCCCCGAACGGGGTCGCAGGGGCAGCCAATCCCAGCTGACATTGGACGAGAGGCGGGTACACCCTGGACAGGTTGCCAGTCCATCACAGGGCCAACACACATAGACAAACACACTCACACTCATTCTGAGGCTCGAACCAGCAACTTTCTTGCTGTGAGGCCACTGTGCAAACCAACTGCGCCACCATGCAGCCTAAAACATGTGTCCAAAGTGTCCTAATCATGACAATTTTGTATAAGCATTAGTGTCTGCATTAGAGGTAAATTTACACATTACAATATTTCTGCCATTAGAAAATGAGTTTTTAAGATACAGCATTATCTGATGACAGAAGTATTTTGTTATATTCTTTTACATTTGGTGCAGTTTGATGTTGTCCAGAGGATGTGCAGAATGCTGTATCTTTAAACCCATCATTTCCTCCATGTAACCAAAGGTGAATCTCATTCAGTGTGATCATTTTGGCCAGATGGAAACCTAACTGCTGCTTTTTTGGAGCAGAATCATCTGCATTATTTCTCAAAAACTCTCATCCAGTGCTGTAGATCTTTGCTCAGCTTGCACATGCTTCTTCAAAGCTAAAGTGAGATATTTTGCCAATAGCGCATATGAAATCTGCATTTCACCATGATGCTATTTTTATTCTTTCATCCATAAATTAAAACTTATTTTCATTTTGTTTCTTAACACCTACTCATTTTGCCATCTTGCTAGATGAGGTGCACATGCACACTAAATAAGATGCTTAACTGGACACATTTTACCAAGCAGAAATTATGCAAACTAATGAGGATTTTCCTTTTATGTGGAAGTAGATGGTGGCACAAAAATACAGCAAAATGTCAATATTAACAGATTGCTTACTTATGATAGTAATGAAAAACTTCTGTCATAAATTGCATGGCTAAAATTGCACGGTGTAATGGTATGAAGGGAAAGGCATGAATGTGGGCAACAAAGCACATTTAAACTTCATTTAAAGTTTATAACTACAGCTTATTCAGATAGAGAGACGTCTGTTGAATTAAAACTTACTCATAAACACTCAGACACGTGGTGCTGTAGTTGCTGTTCCTCGCCTGATAAGGGGAATCCTTCCCTTCTCCACATGATTATCTGCTTAGACTAAACACAGCACAGCATGACTGCGTTCACAGGCATCAACCAGTGAGAAACAAATGCTTTCACACTGAACCTTCAGCTAACATTCATGCTTGTATAGTATTCCATCTGTCTGTATGTGTAATTTTTAATTACACGATAATCATAATCATTATTATCTAGTGTGGAAAATACCCAGTTTATAGTCACAGTACAAAGGCTTTTAGGGTGAAATGAAGAGTGTCAGTATGAAATATGTCATCGAGCAAACAGCGTATCCCACACATTCAGCTCTGATCACATAGATCTCAACCATAAAAGCTTGTTTTATAATCCTTCCTCAGTGACAGTTTTTGAGCCAAACTAGTCACCTCCATTGATGTTTTTCCCTTGTGAAACTGACTAATGATCAATGACAAAACAATTTCTCCAGAATAGCAAAATATTCTTAGAAAAAAGTGAACACAAACATTTAAAATGTTACACAGTCTTCATCAGCAGTCTGCACAAACATAAAATGACTAGATCAAATGTTTACAGTGCTTAAACCAAGATTTAATCTGAATATAATTTATGACAATCAATCAAGAATTTAGCCTCTTAATATCCAGATTTTTGATCCGTGCTTGTTTTACTTACCCAGCTTTGTGGCTGAACTATGGACACTCTAACCTTTCTAAACATGCAGAACAAGTGTGTAGTAACTATGGTTATCTTTATGCCCACTAGTTTGTTGATTGATAAGACACAGAATACTGGTGACCCGCTGGGCTTTAAGAGGTTAAAGAACAGATGTGTTTTTACTCCATTTTTCCAGTATACCCGAATTATCTCCTTGAACAGCAATTTTCAAAATAGGGATCTACAGATCATTTTAGGGGCTAGATAACTGAAAAAATTATGTAGCCTATATTGTATCAAATAAATTTGGGATTTTTACCAGGGCTGTCAAAATTCAACCACTAATGCTGAAATAAATCTGTAAGATTAGCACTTTAATTCACACAATATCACATAATTTATCAATTAGTTGTTGCGTAGGGGTTGGGTACAAACAACAAAAATTTGAGAACCACTGCTTTCAGAGCGGCCAAAAGCAGCAGAGTACACTCTGGACAGGTCACCAGTCCATTATAGGGTTGAGATACATTCACACCTACAACAAATTTAAATTTACTAGCAAACCCGATATGCATGGCATTAAATGGAAAGGACTTGGTGTGATGAGTTGAGAGCTCGTCACTGTACCTGCATTTTCTGTCTTTGTCTGATCACAAAAAAAGTAAAATAAAGTAGTAGAAACACTATTATCATTAGGTCTGCCATTATTGTTATCTTTGGTCAAAGATTCTCAAAGATATTTTCTCTGACACAACATCCTATAATTAGACTACAAGACAAAGTCATCCTTTTATATTCTAGGCTGTTTCAGGTTTATTTGATTTCCCTGCATTTTTGGTACCTAAACTTGCTCATTAAAAACATATCCAATTTAGTACATGTTAAATACATGTAAATAGGTCAACTGAATTCCGACTAAATCTACAATCTCTACTTTATGTTTCTCTATATCTGATCAAGTGGTTGTGAATTAATCATGTTCACTGAGGAAGTGACGTGCCTTTGGTTAAAGAAGCAAAATACCTTAATATAAATGTGGTGAAAGTTACCTTTTGTTGTGTGTTAAACAGTCATTTTTTCCTTGATCTCAACACCAGGTTGTATTGAATCATGTTGGTTGGTCATTCTGTATACTTGTACATTTAGGAAGCTGGGCACAGGGTTGATGTTCCAGCTGACATTGCACTCAGTAACAGGAACAAGCAGAACCAAGACAGAATTATTGCCCTAACGAGGAGGTTTATTAGGAGGTGAATGGTTATCTAATAGTCTGTTTTTATCTTTTGCTTTTTTTTAAAGGTAAACTTAGTACATTTCAAATGTGATGTTATTCCCATATAGCATGAACAGCTTTTAAAAAAATATTTTAAACATATTTTTATGGGAAATGTAACCAGCAATGAATCCAATGTTTCTTAAAGACATGCAATCTATGTTAAAGCAGCAATTAAACTCTTAAAAATGTGCAGATGTGACTTATGTTTCTACTGCTTGTTGGATGAATATGGTACATGACTTAGAATGAATGTGCTTTCAATGAGCCAATCAATTGATAATTTGTGGGTGATGGTAAATTTAAAAAATCCCTTGGGTGGCTGAGGGAAATCTGGATTATATTGCATTCCTACTCAGCAGCCACTGTTTCTGCAAGGAGTCCAAGCGTACTAATCAAACAACGTTACTGTAGAAGATCAATGAACAGTCAAATTGATGTATGGTTTCACATTGTAGCCTAACTATTTCTAAATTTATAAACATTCAATTTAAAAATCTAGTCAACCTATTAGTCAAATTTTTGTCCATGGATGTTTAATGTTTATACTCAAATATTCTAATGGAAAGATTAGATGTAATATTTAGTATTCATTATTAGCCTGTTTGTTGCATATCATTAAAAACATAAAGAGCCATAAGTGGTACAAAAATATGACAGTGATGCTGAATAGTTTATCAGAATATTGCTGCATCATATCTGTGCAAAGCAAGACACAATCTGTACCACTGATATGGAATCAGTCCCACAAAGGTTCAAAGCCAGTTGCTGATTCATAGCAGTTTTATGCTTTGTAACACACGGCAAGCTACACATCTATACCGCGAGTGCATATCTGAATAGGTAAAAACATGGACATGGTACTCTTTCAAAACAGTTTGTTCAAGATAAGTCTGTACATTGATATAGTATCAGTACTGAAATGAAGTAAATTGATATCTGCACACTGCTGATTAAAGTACATACATATGTGTGTGTGTTTGATGGGTTATGGTGGGGGTATAATGCATACTGTATAACCGAGTTATGTAGTCTAGCACACTATCAGCTGAGAAGAGCAGCATATATTTCTTTCACAAATAATCTAATCTTTTTAATTTGAGAGATAAGGAAGA
This sequence comes from Pseudomugil gertrudae, assembly GCA_037177535.1. Lineage (NCBI taxonomy): Eukaryota > Metazoa > Chordata > Actinopteri > Atheriniformes > Pseudomugilidae > Pseudomugil > Pseudomugil gertrudae. Next base: position 11,066,566 of record JBAMHV010000021.1, on the reverse strand, counting down.
ATTGGCTGTAATTATGTGCAGCTGGGTCTGTGAGGAATTCATAAAAAAAATTAGGCTGAGCCCATCTGCTGACTGAGGAACCAGGGGAGGCAGCGACATTGCAGGGAGCAAAAGAATGAAAGAAAGAGACTCTAAAATCATTAAATCAGCCACTATCTCTTCTCCTCTGTCACTCAGAGAGAAAAAGAGGCACTAATGAAATATTAATGCCTTCCTTATTTTGAGATTTACATTAATCTTTCCTCTCCCCTTCTCTCCCCAGCACATCTCTGTATGTAAAAATTTGAAAGCTGTGCTTGGAATGACTTGAATATATATTTCTAATGAGATGGCCTCGCTGCAGAATGTCTCATTTTTCTACCTGTTTTGCAATCCAAAGTAGCATCTATTGCACAGCAAATATGGTTGTGTGCTTACGAATGGAAGGAATGAGACAAGGGATTGGGAGTTGGGGTGTGGGGTGGTTGCTTGATATGACAGTGAAAAGACAGAGAATGAGGATAAAGTGAGAACAAGGGACTGAGTGAGAGAGAGGAAAAACTCCAGCCGTAGTAGCAATAGCAGGCATTCGGGCAAGACTGTGGCGGTTTCCTCTGGCCTCGTCCCATTTGGCAGAGCTTCAAATGGGAGAGCAAAGCATAAAAGCTGGGGTGTGGATGTTCCCAGTGGGTGGGGAAAATAAGAAGTGTGTCAGGTAAAACAGCCACAATTTTCAAAATGTCCACCCCCACAGAGACCTGAAGCAACAGCAAACATGACACCACTGAGGCAGCCATCCCTATCTTAAATGCATGAGCTAAAGGAGCTGTAAGTATGAGGGTGTTAGACTTACCTCTGTTGGGCTTACACTCACATTCAAGGTTAAATATGAAACCCAGTGTAAACCTCTATAGTGCTCCTATGTGTCTTTTTGTCTTGAATGGACTTTAAAATTGGAAAGTATAAGACCGCTTGATACCAATCAAAAATTGTTTTACCTTGATGACATTGCCATGAACCCTCCACCTAAAGTAGGAAAAGTGGAAGCACTGACACTGCTGCAGTTTTATCAGTACACATTGAAACTACCTAACTGCAGATAAGTATGGATGGTATGGACCATTGATTCTTGAAGTGAGCTTTTCTCTGCACCATACTGCCTTCTGCTATCCCATCAGTGCTTCATCATTCTCTGAGCAAGCTTCTCCTGGCAGAACTGAGCATTCCCATGCTGTTCGACACAATGCAGTGATTTCCCCTTAGTACCGTACTTCCATTGCATGTACATATATTTGCCGCACAGATGTATGAGTTTCCCCTCTGGCGTCCAGAGCTGCAGTGTGGCACACTCAGTGTTCTGGTGTGGTAGTCACACACTTTGCACACTACAGCAAATAGAGAACTGCACTGAAAGCTGTAGCAGTTTCAGCTGTACTGTCTGATGATGTCTTTTCCTGCAGGGTGTATGTAGGCCTGAGAGTGTGCATGTGTGTCTGAATGATGTAGAGAAAGGGAAGGTTGGAGGGATAGGGCATGCATGAGGTGTCTACTGAATGTATATATGTTAAAAAAAAGACACCATGCAGTGCCAATCACCATGATAGACACTTTTCATCTTCCTTACTGATAAAGGACAACGAAGAGTTGAGTTATTAGACAGACTAGTCTCAGTGGACTCTAAAGACTACCATATAACCCTGACATAAAACGTATACACGTTATTAGGACTTTATGAAAAGGGGGATATATTATGGTACTTTACTGTGAAAACACCTGTTTAAACCCAAGTAATTTGGAGTCACTGCCACCTATCCATTATCAAGCTCCTGTACTGTCCCACCATTACATTGTAGGGTTAGGCTATTTAAATTACGTATCCAGTGCTTGGCAAAATGAAAAGGAAAACAAACCCTGATTCTAACGTGTACCAAATCACTGGAAGACACTTAACTAAAAGACTCTACTAAGCAGTGTCACCAAAAATAAAATCACAAAAAAGTATCATTGTTTTCTAGTTGGGGAAAAAAAACTGCTGACATAAACTACTAATTTGACTCTGTTATAGCTGAAAATAAATCACAACTTTCTTTTCCATTACTGTGATTGATAAGTGACACCATAATGACCAAATTGACCAACACTTATATGCCTTTCCCTTTGAAAATATTGCTCTCAGCACCATCTAAATGTTCTTTGAACACCTCCTGAAAGATGATGCAATCCCCATTAAGAAACACAGATCTAAACCTAATCGAACAGCAAATGAAAACTAAACACAGCAATGACTGGAAATTTAAAAATGCAAAACTTTACAAGGCTCAAATGTGTATACAGGAATATATAAGAGGCAAGGCAATGCCTAAAAAAGATTTAAACTTAAATCTTCTGCTTGTGACAATAGACAATAAAAAGCATAAAAATACGAGGTATCTATGTGTTTGTGTGTGTCGTGAGACGCAGTACCTTTCAAACTTTCTCGGCTCAAATACCTGCTTCACAATCTGTTTCTCAACTGGACACCGTACCATATTTTTCTCTAGATTTTTTACCACCTTGCCACATTGAAAGCACTAAAAGAGTGCAGGCCCTCACCAAACCATTAGTCTTTTTGTTTTGCCAGTGATTGTGAGCATTATTTACAGTCTAATGGCTAAGTATCCATATCCCCCCTACTACATAAAATTATAAAGAAAAAAACTCCTTGATCCAAACAATGATCTGGATCTTGCTTGAAATCTAATCACTTGTTCTATAGTCCATATGTGAGTTTTTCCGGAACATTTAATCTAAATCCATCTTTACCTTTTTGATGTATCACTAAATGATGGACAGAGAAACAGGCAAGGCAACATGATGCAGGGTTTCAGTGTCTTGCCCAAGGGGTACTTTTACACATAAAAGGGCCAGGGCTAAACCATTGATCTTTAAACAAAGACAATTACTTTTTCACTTGAGTCACTGACGCCTACACCCCAGTTCTGACATATTTCATACTTCCATCTGACACTAGGCTGCATAACTGAAACTGAGATCTGGGAGTTACAGCATGCACCGCAAAAATGCAAACTATGGTATCTGAGACTGTTCCTGTTAATTGTGTCATTAGAATCCAGCATGCAGAGAATATGATCTGTGTTTGCATAGAGCACAAAATTGGACCTGTTTAGTGTGGCTGTCAGGCTTTAACAGCACTGTGCCTTGTTTCCAATCTTGTTTGTAATTTTTAAAGATAATATTTCAAGATGTAGCTCGAGTTTTAGGCATGAGGAATGGGATGTTACAGGTTTCCTTAGTGTGGATAATATTTTTCTGTAACCAGAGAAAGAAGGCCTCATTCAACAGTTCATGTTATGAAGTATCCACAATGCAGATTGAACCAATTTTGTTCCCCTGAAAAATGATTATGCTCTTTTTTGTCATGGGTTTTGGTAATAAGTGATATGTTGTACCATTGTATAACAGCATTTTTTTTTCTGTATAGAAGAAGCAAACCCATGAAGCCATCCATCCATCCATTTTCTACCACTTAATCCTAGAGCGGGGTCGCGGGGGGGCTGGAGCCAATCTCAGCTGTCAACAGGCGAGAGGCGGGGTACACAGGTCGCCAGTCCATCCAGGGCCAACACAGACAGACAACCATGCACACACACACTCACTCCTATGGGCAATTTAGAGTCTCCAATCAGCCTCCAACATCCCAAGGTGCATGTCTTTGGACTGTGGGAGGAAGCCGGAGTACCCGGAGAGAACCCACGCTAACACGGGGAGAACA
>JBAMHV010000021.1:11037018-11059919 GCA_037177535.1 Pseudomugil gertrudae | reverse complement strand
GATCCCGGTTGGAGCCCCGCTCACACCAGGAATCAAACCGGCAACCTTCTTGCTGTGAGGCCACAGTGCTAACCAGCCGCGCCACCGTGCAGCAAGTGCAGCAAACCCATGAAGCAAATCTTCTAAATTTACTTTTCAGTGTGTTTTGAACTTTAATCCAAAGTGAAAACAAACGCAAAGAAACAACAACAAAAACAAAAGAAACCAAAAGCCACCTTTACGACTTTCAAAAGGCCAGGCAAAAGGATTTATTTGTTAAATTTTAAAGAGCAAGTCATCATCTAACTTTAACATTAAGACCAAATACAACAGCCCTCTGTCTCTGAATCTAATGCTTCTTTTGACCCATCAGGTCCCTCTGACATCCTCCCGCTGCAGACTCAAAAGCTCACCAATATCACTGTGCATCTCCTTTGCTCGTATTTGATAAGAACCATCTCTTCCAAAGCAGATACACGACTGTGCTGTTTCAACATAACACTATATTGTTGCAGGGCATTTGCTGAAATGACTCATGCTACTGCCTCTCCAGACAGCAAAGCCTTTTAAATCAGAACGGGCACACAAAAATAGCTATAAACTAACATTCAAGTACAGTTTGACTCAACTGTTTAATTCAGTGACTGTGTATTACAGTTTATATATTATGTTGCAGTACAGTCATATGTTTGGTTACCTCTAGGGAAATGTATTAGACAATGCAAAGGACTGTGGCTGACTTTCCAGGAACACAGTGGAGTTTTGCCAATTTTTAAGTCTAGATTAAAACAGTAATTGAGAGTAAAAGGCACCTTGACAGGGTATATTTTATTCCCATTCTTCAGGAATAGAGAAAAAAAGGTATAAAATTGATCTGGATCCTTTTCTTGAAAATATCTTTGACGTTTGCTGCTAGCCTCACTGTCTCTCTCATTACCCAGTCTGAGCTACTGACTTCCATAATCCTGGAAGCTTTAACGCCGCTGTGTTGTGATTGGTTAGACATTACATCAGGGTGATGTAATACTCCAAGGACTGGCTAGTGTGTCAGGCATTGGGAGGGAGGTGGAGGGTAGGGAGGTGGGCTGGGTGGGCTGAGTACTGAGCGGAGGGACGGTGAGGGGGGTTTATTGAGCAGAAGAACTCTCTTTCTCTTTCTCGCCTGCAGCCAGTCAGTGTGCATGTGCAGCCGCCACAGAAAGCCTCTAATCCCAAAGCACACAGCAGTGCTTTGGAGAAGCAGGGAAATAATCAAGACTGTTTCCATAGGCCCCCAATCTAAAGGCTGAAGATAAGCTTTTCTGTGCATGCTGCCGTGTGTACTGGTAGTAGCTGTGTGTATTGGGGATACACACACAAAGCAGAAATGGGATTTTTTAGGGGCTGAAATTTAATCATTAATTGCAAATAGACAGAGGAGAGGAAGATGATTGTTTGGCAGGGACAGAAAATGCCAAGGCATTAGGTGTTTGTGCATAATGACTCGTAGCCAATTTCTCACTTCAGTGCAAGGTGCTTTTTCATGGATCCAGAAGTGTTATACTATATCTCTGACTTGAGATGAGGTTTGTGAACAGCAATGCCCCGGGCACAAGCAATGTGTTTTCACCTGATTGCTTTCAAACCATGGTAGACAATGCTTTGAAATAATAAAGCACATGGGATGTTGGCAAAGTAAATTTTCAGCCAAAAATTAGGATATCTAAACTGAAACATAAATTGATGGATAAGTAAAAAAATATATATATATACAGTATATATATGTTTACTTTATAAAAGCACTTCAGAGGTAGAGGATTGAATTGGAAGAAACATTAAAGGAACATATTTCATTGTTGCACTGGTATTTTTCAAGCATGGACTACATGAAAAAATAAGGCAATAATCTTTAACATACAGTATTTAAAATAGAAATACAAAATGCTGCAGATCAGGCCAAGGGCATTTGACCTAAACATTTAATACACTAAGGGCCGAATCTAAGATCTCAATTTGCGTGTACTAATTAGCGTGTGGGGCGGGACCGTGGTTAGTACGTGATAAGATTCCTGACACAAATGACAGCAGGTGCAAAATGTCGGAGACACGCCTATTTAAATGAGGATTTAGCGTGTGTTATGGTTTGCATCATGACGACTTCACATGTTGGTGTTGGTGGAAAAAGCCAACAAACAGTAAAGTAATTTGATATGTTTTTGTGCACATGTCGTTTCATATTGTGTATATGATTTAGGAACAGCCAGATTATATTTTCTTTACCTAATAAATCTTGATTTGCTTAACTTTGAAATGTTCTTGATTGATATTTTACCACAACATTGGTAATGATGCCAAAGGCATCACAAACGCACTGCACGTTCAATGAATGGTGTTTTCGGTTTCTGTATATATGCTCAGAGTTTGCGGGATGCACAAGCTGCTCATGGGTGCAGTGAATTGCTCCTATAACACCGGGGAATCCAGCTACCTCAAAAAACTTTGTTTGGTCTCATAACCTAATAAACCTCGCCATCCGGCGTGACATAGCATTTAGAAATTCAGTCAACACATCTGAAAAATGTGACTGAAAGATCCCTGCTGTGTTGGCTACTGTGCGCTGGAATCACCCAGATGCCAAACACTTTAAACTTGCAAGGAGTTTTGTTATTGCAGGTATTGCATGACTCCAGCTGGCTCCAAATCTGCCCTGAGTTCCTCCAACAGCTCCAAAATAGTAACTCTGGATAGGCGATATGTTTTAATAATTACTTCCTCTCTCATTTCAAACATGATAATATGCGTTCTGTCCGTCTTCTTTGATGATTCCTGTCTTCATCTTGCAAAAATCACTGCAGCCATGTGTGCACAATTACACATACAAACCGTTTGCACTTCCTTTTGACACGCGGTAAATATAGACGCAATTTCTATCAGCAAAATTACTTTCGGGATTGATAAATCGCTAAAATCATATATTTACATGTTCTCCTCCCAAAACACGCAAAATTGCTTGTGAATGCCCCAATTTACATATTCATTGAGGCAAAGGTACTATTTTAGATGGACGCGCAATTTTGCACCTTTGAAACGCAAACCCTATTGCTCACTGTTAGTAGATCAGTTTGTGCTTTTTTTAGCGTGAGCAATGAGTTTCCACGCATTTTAGTACATGCAAACCTTTAGTAGATTCAGCCCTAATAGTATACATAACCAAAAATTTGGTAATGTCCCCTGAAACTGTAGGTTAAACTATCATTGCATCCAAATAATCATACAAATGTGTATCTGTCGTTTGGCCCCAGGCTGTATGGATGTCTTCCATCAGCCCTGATCCGTGAGCTTTTCTGGAGTGGAACATAGTTTCTGTTGCCCAAATTTACAGATAATGAATTCATGGTGCTGAGGTACTATAGGTAAATATGACAAAATGCATTCTTCATCGTGGTATTGTGAATAAAAAAGGACATTTATGAGGCAAATAATGGCCTTTATTTAAATATAGTGTCTCTGTGAAATAGGATTGGAGTGGAATAAGCCTGAGGACCTCATACTGAATTTTTGAGGCTGCTATGAAAAGTGACATTGAATAATGGAATAAGACATTGAATTAAAATGTGCAAGGGAAAATTAGGAAAGGTTAAAAGAAGATGGCTTTAAAGCCTGACAGAATTTGGTAGTTTTTAAGGTCATATGTTGCCTTAAGTTAAAATCACTTCCTCATCTTTAAAACTAAAATCCATGACAATAAAATATTCTTTTTCAAAAAGAGCACATGTAGTTTGTGTTTGTCTTACAGTTATTCTGAGATAAAGCAAAGGCACATTCTCTTAGCGTCTATGCTACATCAGCAAAATGCCCTGAAAGTGGCTGAATTCACAGAGGCATTTTGAAAGAAAAAAAAATAGTGTTTGATGTAAACCAACAAAAATAAAAAATAAATAATGCAACTACTTGAATGACAACTTGTCAAAAAGGGCCATTTTTTATTTTGCTCTAGGCTAAGTATGGAAACAAGGTAATGTTTACACATGGTGGAAACATACAGTGCCTGAACAAAATAAAAGGAGCCACCAAAAACATAAAGGTCTCCAGTAGTTTGTTGGACCACCTTTGGCTTTGATTATGTCACAGACTCGGTGTAAAACCATTTCAATCATCTTCTGCAATGTCACGAGATTTATTTCCATCCAGTGTTGCATTCATTATTCACCCAAACCATGTCTCCTGACCTCTGAACCACTGTTTAACAATTTGAGCCCAATTAATCTTGGAATTGTCATCTTAGAATAACATGGCCATTTAGTATATTCAGATTTCCACTTGACCTAATTTTTTTGGGCACGTAATATTGCTGAACATACACCTGACCAACTGCAGGAACCTCAGATCATAGCACTTCCCCCCTAAGCTTGTGCAGTAGGCACTTGTCATGATGGGTACATCTATAATCTGCTTCTCTTTTTACACTTTTTACAAGATGTTTTCTCTGCTTAATACATGAAAATTATTTGACTCTATTTAAACGCACTAATATCCTACTACATTTTCCACGGGATGTGTCTGTCAACATGATTGATGACACATGGAAACCTACTCATTGCATCAGTAGTTAAATGTTACAGTTTTATATGAAAACACATCAGCAGCAGTAATTAACCATTAGAAAAGTCATACCTATTTGCTAAGTTAAATCTAGGTGGCAACTTTATTTTGGCTTAGAAGTGTATGTAATAACACATACACAACATGTACAAAAAAAACAATCTGACACTAACAAAGTCACAATGTTTTTATCCGGAGCTGTAGTTTTATTAGTAAATGATTTATGGGCTTTTAAGAGCGGCCATATATGTATGAAATAATGCCCATTGTGGTGTCCATTATCCAAAAATAATGGATGACACTGCAGCTCAGTCAGCCGCAGCGGATAGAAGTCAGATGATTGACTAATGTTATGGTAATAGAAAGTATTATTTCTGAGGGGAGGTGCACCTTTTGCCATCTGTGTCTGTCCAGGAGGTGATGCAAATTTTGTTTAAAAAAGCAAAGTCCACAGATAGTAGCTTAAATAGTTTTTATAGCAAAAAATAAATTATCTAGAATTTGACAAACTATTTTAATTAAAACAACATTGTTGTTCCTTGTGAAATTTGATAGATACCCTGGCATGTCCGTCATATTGGCATTTGAAGGATGGAGTTTTAACGTTTGTGGACCCTGATCACTGCTGTTTAGAATGTTGCAAGATGACCAAACGTTTCTCCATTCTTGTCTTTTCTGGATTTGACGCAGCCCATAAGCCTGCCGGCTGCTTTCACATCAATGTCCTGTCACAGACATGATCTGTCACATTTCCAGCCCAGCGTCCAAGAGTTAAAAGCACCGAAACTGCGCAAGTAAAAATGCCAAAGCCGGTCATATGTTCTGAGATTATGTTTCTACACTTGGTATCCGTTTTGCCACTAGCACAGCAATTTAGAACAATGAGGCCATTTGATCAACACTTCTTTTACATGTGTCCACTATTTTCAAATAATGGACACCTAGCAGCCAATCAGAATTGAGTGTTCACCTGGACAATGGTATAAGTGTGTATATAAGACAAAAGCTGAGCTGACTTAATTCTTTTCCTTTTTGAATATTGCTTTCACCGAGCCAGTTTATCCATCCTCCTGTCTTACAGTCCACCTCTGACTGTTCTGTAACATGTTGTAACAAAACTCCCTCTGTGATTAAGTCTCTATGTTTCTGTGTACCCTGTTAAAGGGCTGTCTGGAGTGCACCACACTTTTCTCCCTGTGACAGAGGTCAGCGAGTGCTCTGAGCCTGGTTGACGTCATGCTGCTGCAACCCCACAGACGCACCAGCAGGCTGGCAGACGGACAAGCCGACAGACAAACCAACATGCAGACTGGGTGTATTTATAGCCATTTCGCATATGCAAGCCTCACAGCAAGCCACATGGCTAGATACTCCCTAAAGGCAAAGTCAGCCTGAATATGTTGTGTTTGTTGTGTGAATTACACAAGTCTGCTGTCTACAAGAACAAGTGTCTTTCTCAGACTAAAAGCTTCAGACACTGAGGTTCTGTGATCACTTCAGGTAAATCATTGTCTTGTCTTGTCTTCCACAGTAAATTAATCTATTGTGTTACACATCTGTAAATAAAACATTGAGGATATGTGCTTGGAACAATGCTTTACACCATTACTTATCTAATAAACTAAAGGAGGGAACCTCGATTAGCTTTGTGACTGATATTCACCTCCCACTGACAGGATCTTTCAGGCTAATCTGACGTATACAGTATGCAAATATGAAACAGTTAATATCAGGATGCAGTCTAATTCCACATCATTCCCCGGGTGCCAGGCCAGTCAGGTTGACTTTGAAATGGATTGTGGGTGATTAGCCGAGAATACTGGGAGAATATGGAGGTCTCTCCGGTGAACCCCGCAGCTGGTGCCGGAGTCAGCAGAGCAACGATCCAGGTAATTAATTCTTTGACAAGCATCAGTGATTTGGAAAATCAGTAAGAATGGCAGACGCTGATCAAAAGGGAAACACGTGGTGAGATGTTTAAACAGTGGGTGTTCAAGGCGTCAGTCATGCAGGGGCTCAGACACAGGCCCAAACACCACAATGCACTTCGGTGGCTATCAAACAACAGAAAGGTGAGGGATACCCAGCATGTTTTTGATTAACACTCAAAGACATGTGGAAAGTTTTGTAGCGAGCCTAATTGAGTTAAAAGAAGCCATTTCATTCAGCATGAACTGGCACACACACACACATACACACACACAGGCAAACACTATATTCATTCATACATACTGGCATGCATAAACACATGTGCATTGGATAAACATACTAGTACAGTGCACTCAACATCTAGAGTAAACAAATCAAGCATATGGATTCTGCAGAAGTGCAGATAAACCACACATGTATATTCCTGTCACAAATCTCTACATGCTGTACTAACACTATGAACATACACCTCAGATATGTTACACAATATATAGACATGGACATGTGGTAAAGATCAATTCATTTTCAGTATTTATTATACATATTGCACTAAGCCTTTATCTGTTGAATGAAATGCAAACAATGCCATGATATTCATGGCCATGAGATCACATTGATGCAAGCACACACACAACACTTTTCATAAATACCCAGGAGGCTGGCTTGTCGTTACTGCCATAGACTTGATTAAATCATGCCTATATCCTTTTCTTGATTGTATGGGTGGAAAAAAAAAACATGCACAAGCGGAAAAGCCATAATGAAACATCATAGGCACGACTATTACAGACACACCGTCTAGAATACAAATCCCCCCATACAGGTATTTGTTTTCATCCATCAGTATTCATTATGCGAGTGAATGTATCATTGAAGTGTAGCTATTGATCCAGTATTAAATCTCATTGTTATATTCCTATTCAGCAGTGAGCCAGGTGAGGGGAAAAAAGAAGGGTGACCAAATGTCATGGTGACAACACGCAGCATTGTCAAAGGTAGCTTTATTGATCAAGATAGACAGAGAGGGAGAGGGGAGATATTTCAGCAGGACCCCAACCGTCTGACATTTTAGAAAAGCTGTCCTTTCTATTTTGTCACCATCTATTGTTGCACACAAAAGAGCATAGATGCCTTGGCTGAAGCAATTTGAGCTATGGCCTTCCCACCCAGCAAAGACAGGTTCCGATAGAGCTCTGCAAAGTAGGGCCTCCTGTTCATTATATTTATCAGTGGTAATTTTCACAATTCACATGCTGTGTTCCTTAGAAGGCGGGATAAGCATTGTGCTGTTTTTTATGTGACATTTTAAAGGCCTCCTTGTCATACCATGTCAACGATTAATCTGAAACACAATGTGAATGGAAGAGCCCTAGTTTGTTAAGGGTCCAATTAGCTTGCCAACCATGTACAGCAATTTTTCACACAACTTGGACGACTCAGAAACATGCCCAGTGGGACATCACTTCTTTTCTTTTCCAGCTCAGATCCAAATGAAAGCAAACAGTCCGATCACTGAAGAATGACAATGGAGGCAAGCAGACGTGAATGACTAAATGAGTGTTGTTGGATCAAAGCTGCACTGCCATTAAATAGTGTCAGATCAGTGCAACAACTCAAGGGTCGGCCAGTGGTGCGATGCATTGACTGCCAAGAAAGCCTGCAGCTGGGTGTAATGCAGGTCAAAAGGTGTGGAAGTTTGCTGGCATAGCTCCGCATTACCCTCCACACACACCCCTTGTTGTCTGACTCATACAGGTAATTAGCACAGACATGCATTTTGCTTTTGTATGGCTTAAAGCATCTTGTGTTAAAGCAGTCCAGATCAAAACAGCATGTCATACCACATTATCTTCAACACTGCTCTACAGCAGCAGTCCAGCAATCAAGTCTGCTCTGCTCTTCCTCTGACTCCCTGGATATTAATCTGTTGGTAGGACTGGAAAATCTCTCCACTCATTCCTTTTTACTAAAGGGAACCAAAGACCAGATTAAGAAGATCTCTTGATCTATGAAATGATCTTACACAGTAAGGCTCTAACAGGAAGCACATTAGCTTGTCATGCAGGCTTCTTTTTATTTAACAGCACTCAACCTAACATACATCAGTCTAATGGTGGGTCTTAAGACAAAAATGATTGTGTTTTCATTTTGATTGTACTGCAAAAAATCTGGATGGCAAATTTGAAGGCCTAAAGAGCAAAACAACCCTGAAAGATACATTTTGTATCTTTTCTTTGCTGGAACTTTTGTAAACCACTCATTGAGACACATTTTTTTCTCATCAATGAAAACAAGAGTCAGTAAAAATGAAGAAAAAGATGAAACAGGAGAAAAACAGAGAAAGGCAGTTCGGGGAAAATTTGTCAGTTAACGTCTACGGGGTAGCTACAGTAAATGGTGCGGCGGAAACTTTGAGTGAAAACCTTGCACAGCAATAAAGTGATATACACATGAATAATGCAGGAGCATTTAGTTCAGTGCTTAGGCAGTAAGGGAATCAGATGTCCCTGGTGCCCTAAAGGATTCCAGTCTACTGAGCCAGCGTCTCTGGTCTAGAATAGACCAGCACAGACCCAAATGAGAAGCTCAGTGCTGCACACTGGCCTGCTGAGATACATTCACACAACATAGATACTATTCCAGTGTGCACAAATATAAATAGGTGATTGCAATTGCACAAATGCACCCCAAAACCTCTCATAACTATAACAATACCTAAATATAAGCCCCTAATCTACCACATATTGACTTATTGTCAGTATCTTGCAGAGCATCTTTTTGTCCCATAAGCAGACATTGTTGATTGTCATTTATTGTCACATTTAAAATGTTTAATGTGATGACATTGTATTTAAGAGGGAGAGTATTGTAGTCTTAGATTAGTGTTGGCTTTCATTTTGAGTAATACCTGTGGGATTTGTTTTTAAAAATAAATCTGGATAGCCTGTAAGTGAGGCACTGTGGGCGTGTGTGAGCAGAGTTTAAGCGCTAATTTTGCAGAACTGCTGAGAAGGTTTCATTTTGTCATCTCAGCTGCCTGAAGAATCGGTTAATGACTAATTAATTACTGCACATATCCAAATCAAATCATCTGTTTCTCCTTGCCATGCATATTCTCTGAGGCTGTCATTCAGTGATTCTGCTTAGAGATGCAAAATAAGCACATTCTCAGAAATAAAATGATGTCATTACTTTCTGTGTTCATGTTCTGGTTTTCAGCATATGGCATTTGCAGTATGTAGAAGTGGGTGTGCACGGATGAGTGTTTGATATGTTGTCATTGTCACTGGTTACCAGCTTCGGCTTGACATTATACCATTTGATTTTCATTCAGTTAATGCAAATGAGGCCAGAAGAGCATCCCTTTTGTAACATATTCATCTCCTTATATGGTCCAAGAACCAGTGAGGTGGTGGCAGGGGTGGAGTCACTCTCCGCACTGGAATGGTAATTCACCAATCAGTGAGGTGACATACGCAGCAGAGAAAAGGAGAGCCGCACGGCGCTGACAGGGACATCAGTTTCACGAAACATTTCCTCCTTTGCACCTGAAAGCGCGGCATAATCACGAGCAGGGGTGATGCACCATGAAATGGAATGGGCGCCCAGATCCGGGGGAGCGGACACAGTGCCGTGTCCACGGAAATGAGGGTCATTCTTTACCAGAGATGCCAGTGTCAGTAGAAAAGGCCTTGCAGGTCCAGGTCAGACACTTCCACAGGCAGACATATGATAGTGCATGTCAGACTCTCATTTTTGACTTGTGAAATGCAAAAATTTGTAATTTATCAACATCACAATTCACTAAACAATTCATATCTGCTCATATCTTTATGTGGCAAATACATTAAGAAATACAATCTCACAGCAAGATTCTTAGCTGAAAAGACATCTTACACAAGTATTGTATTTTAATTGCAAGCTTTGTTCAATTAAATGAAACAACACAGTCTTACAATACACACCATTATATCACCCCATCCTCATGAACTGCATAGGAATGTTTTTGTCGGCATGTGTATTGCAAGACACATTTGAACTTGCAGAGGGACAAATGTGTGCCAAGTGAGATAAGAAATGACAGTAGCTAATAGACTTTGCTCGCAGAGCAAGTTCAGCCCAGCCAAAAATAAATAAAAACCATGATCTGAATCCTCAAACTACTGCCTTTCTCTATCTGCCAGATGTATCAATGTTCCTCCAAGCAATCAAGAAGTAATTCCCTTTATCGGCTGACATGAATATTAAATTTTTCGGCTGGAGGGATCTAGGGTATAAACACCACAGTCACCAGCACCTGTCAGGGACTATGGTGGGTTGCTGATGAAGAAGATGAGCGGCTATTGGTGTAATAGCATGGCTGTAAACATACTGATGGTAACATCGGCCAAGGCTGAAAAGAAAGAATGCTGATTAGTGCAAGTGATTAGCATCTTTGTCTTTGGGTTTTTGCAGTAATACACATGTAAATTCAAACCCGAGCAAAAGCACTGCACCAACACATTATTGTGTTCTTTTTTTACGCTAAATGTAAATGAAGAGCAAACAAATATCTAAATACAGAGGGGTTCCCTAGACTGAAGACCTTTTACACATATGCAAATGCTAACTCTTATAATATGCATCCAGCAGGAAATTAAGATAGAAAGAATTAGAATTACCAAACCGTATGGAAATGTGCAGATGTGTGGATATGCAACACTGCCTCATTATTATCAGAAAAAAATAGCCCATGTTAATATTCAAACATCTTGATAAACAAAGGACACAAATAAATATGTCCCTCTGGAATTCCTGACAGAACATTGATGATTTTAATAATGATATTAACATTTTCAACATCCAACCCAGGCACAAAATTTTATCTTTGGGTATGACACACACTGCACAGAATAAAAAAAAAAACATACCAGAACATGCTGGAGCATTAATGTCCTTAAAGGGTCAAGTCTGGTTTTGTGCCTGAAACCGTTGTCCAGGAAAAGACAAGAAAACTATTGTTACCTGCATATTATTTATCAAAGTTGTCTGCAATTTTCACATGATTTCGACAGTTGTTTTCCTCTATTCCTCCAAAGGTTTTTTCTTCAGAAATCTTATAATCTCGAAAATAATTATCTGTAAATGTTAACAAATGTGTTGAACAAGCAAAGACACAACACACTTCTTTTTCTTTTACAGTCATAATTGCATCATCTGGTCATGTGCTCTCAGCTTCTTGTCTGTTTTTGTTTATTGTGGCATTAGAGTCATTGCTGCACACAAAGTTAATGAACAGAGTGGAAAGAGAGACAGAGAAATGACCAAACCATTGTCCTTGTGTGGAGTGCAATATACTGTTGACTTTGTCATGGTGCCATGTTGGATAACATCCACTCTATCACAGCCATGCCCAGATGCTACAAGCAAGATAAGTGGATTGTACCGAGCAGACTTGCCAGGGATCCCATATATTCACCCTGAATATATGGATAGTTGAACATAAACAGGCTTTTGAAGTGAAGTGATTTAGATAGGTTTTTTAAAGCCTTTTCTACAATGGATTGTTTTACACTGACATTAACTTGACATAGCCTGAAGACATGTTTCTCAGGAGAACAGCAAAACGTCTGGTGGTATCAAATGTTTTCAAAGGCTTTTAGGTTTAAGAAATGTAACATTAGCCAGCAATTTGAATGCTTAGCTCATAGATATAAAGGGGAACAGGAATTATTCCTGAACCACCATCAAGAAGACAAGTCTACACCTGCCTTTCCTCAAGCTTTTTAGTGCATAATCAGAAACCAAATAAATCTTTCAGAGATCTGAAAAATGTGTTTTGCATATTGATTTTTGGCGTCCTCTCACTTTTATCACAGTAATGATACATATGACTATTTTCTAAAGGGGAAGACGTGTTAGTTTACAGCTTTCTGACTTAATGCAGTAGTCATATTTATTTTAGCTCATTGCATCTGATTTTTTTTGTAAAATAACTCACAATAATGCCAATAATGAATAATATAGAGATTAAGATAATCTCTAAATGAACATGACGATGAAAAAAATGGATTCAACTTATATTTTCATAAATACAAAAAAAAGTAAAAATGTCTGCTTGCAAAATTTGCTGCATAAACTACACATCACTTCTTTTATATTTATATTTGCACAATTACCTATGTTTTCATGTACAGCTGTGATGTCTACAACTCAAGCTCACCTTGTAGCATAGGGTTAAAAAAGAGATTAGTCAGCTTCCTGTCTTCTGTCCAAAGGCACACAATCTCACACTCTCCACACCACATGACTCCGTATATTTTTGAACATCAGCCAGCTCTCTTCTTTAAGAGTCCAAATCCTGGTGGCTGCCAGTCAACTTCAAAGCAGTTGGGCTGTGGCTGTCTTTCTTAACCTCCAAATCTGGCTGGTCTTGTTACAGCTGCACTGCAGGGACAGAGTGGGCAGTGTACTGGGTCTGCTGATTAACCCCTGGGCCAGGGCCATTCTCCCCAGCCAGACAGATCGGCTTTCGCCAGTCCCGGCCCCTGTAATGGGAGCCCGTTGCAACAAGCCACTTCAAAGAGGCAGGGCCAGCAGGAATGTCAGGTTCAGAACCAGAGGGAGCTAGAAAGAGAGTGAAGCAGAAGAAGTAAAGGTTTGTGTATATCTGTGTGTGAGTCTTTCTTGGATTTACCAGAAAGGGGAAGGTGAGCATTTGTGTGTGCTTGATCGTCTCACTTGCTGGTCAGCAGCAAGACTTCCGCCCTATTTGGAAATGACTCAGCCAAGCGCCGCCTTTTTTCATTTGCAGTGCAGCTGTTTTAATTTAATCTGGCTGCAAAGCAAAAGCCCTTTGGGGATGTTTGGTCTGCATCTGGATCAGCTGTGTGTGTTTTCCCCTCTCTTTTTTGAAGACTGTTGGACTTTATTTTACACTGCTGCTTCAGAGCAAAGCCTAATTCTCCTTTTGACCTCTTTAAAAAACTCTCACAGTCTATGCTAACCCTAGTCAACTTTGCTAAATATTCACTTCTCCACATTAATGATTTTATATCAGACAGAACATGTTGTTCATTGTACAATTAAATGGCCAATTAAACAGACATTTTAAGATTAAATGTAGTTCAGCCTTTGGTTATAAAAATGCAAGAAAAGATGGAAAAAGTATATTAATAGCTCACATAAAAAGGGCAAACACCACAATAAGCTTTGCATATGTTTTGCATGTGGATTACAGAACTTTGGGCAGGCTGAATAACTAGATGTGTATTTTTTTGTTTCTTTAAAGTGTGTAAGTATTATGATCAAATCAATTTTTACATTGCATTGCATACACACATGCACTGTCATGAGATTCCTTGAAGTCACACAGAAGAATCCCCTGTGGCAGCTGGGTTTGCTATGGTGTAGGAGTTGGGCTGAGCCGCTCCGCCAATCACCCAACACTGTGCTCCTTTTGTGGCTCGGAGACAATGGGCCGCTGCTGGGGAGAGAGACAGGCAACCTGAACCTGACACAGGAAGCTCTTAAAGCAACACAAAACAAACTGCTGAGCTCTGGCATTTCCCCCTACTGAAAGACTATCTCCACCGTCATTAAAGGTGAACTCAATCGTCTAATCTCCTCCAAAGTCACTGAGCAGCCAGTGCTATAACCCCTCCTTCCCCCTCCTTCTTTTCTCCTTGCTCCCTCCTTCTCACTGGCCCTCTATTCTCACTTCCCTCATGAGGTGGAGGCCATCAATGAAATGCCATTAGATCTCTGGGGGGTTAGAGGTCATAGGACAAAAATGTTTTGTTGATTGTGCTCTGTGGCAGTCTGAGAGGAAAGGGTGGGTGTTCTGATCGATGGAAGGTACTTCACAGAAGCATTAGCCACGATGCTTGTGTTCAACCAAATGGTTTCTTATAAGGTTTGTTCTTATCAACAGTTTATTTGTGTGAAACAGACTGCTTATATGAATTTCATAGACACATATTGTTTTATCTGGCAGGAGATTAGCAAAGCAATCGGCATTTGTAAAATAACAACCGTAGAATGTGTACGTTTTCGTCTAAACCCTCAGCAGGTAATCAATACCAAGCCAAGAGAAGAGTAAATAGCATGCTTTATGATGCTGGAAAACAAAGCAAGATACAAGCTGCAAACAAACAGAAAGCCATCAAGCTATCACCACTGAGAATATAATGAAAACACTGAGAATGGACATGCACATTTGCACATACAAACAGATTACATTCTGTGCTACTGCAGTACATATCATTTTGATGCCACTCACATTTGGCTAAGGCCATTTGCACCTCACGTGTAATATGCTACCAGCTATACAAATAGCGCTGTTTGGAAATCAATTATCTGTTTCCGTTTGAGTTTTTTCTTTTTCATTCAGCAGCATGAAAAGGTCCATCTCTTCTCTCAACCAGTGCCACCATTGAGCGAAGATGGAAAAATGGTATCTTCTATTATCGCATCAAAATCCGGCTGGCTCCTGTGCATACTGGCTCATTACCTTGGTGAAAAAGCCACCTTAACCTCCATTACAAGCTGGCCCTGTAATTAATGACTTTTTAAGCTATTGAACCAAAAGCAATTAGGTTATAAAGAAGTGCTTGTTCAGTAACATGAATACTTTTCCTTTATTAGTTGCATCCTTGTGGAGAGATGCTAACCAAATGTGACAGTCACTTGAATTAAGATGCTAATGTTTCCAGTTATTTGAACTTGTCAATCAGGCTTTAGTTATTGTTGTGGGAGTACACAGAAAAATAAATCTAATGTTCAATGTTATTTGAAGGTTGAAGAATTTCTGTTCAGCTGAGGTATGTTTTTGATTTACTGTGTGTTTATACTGTATACATTTAACTTTGTGCTTGTTTGTGTGTTTGTCCGTGCAGCGTAAATGGAATAAAACAAACCATACATAGCCTTTTCTATCAGCACAGCATGCAGAGAGCAGATAAGACTTCATAGAACACATTTGCTCTATATTTGTTGTCGACTTTATCACATGTTCTGGTGGAGGTAGACATAGTCGAGACATGTGGGCTACATTCTAATGCCTGGAAGGGTCAGCACAGCGGTCAACCAGCACATTACTCTATGTCCACACCGGACAGGTTAGAACTCACAAGACTAATGCTGCAGCTCATCCAAAAGGTCGTCTGTGGATATTAATGTGTAACTTTAACTGAACCTGCATGAGGAGCAGCCAGGCTCTTTTTTCATGATCAGGACACAGAATACTGTAGAAAGGGATAAATATGCTTACTGGCTGCATTGCAAAGTACACATGAAGCACTTTGTGTTAACCATGACTTTTCCGAGTAAATGAGGGCAAAACAGCTTAGAGATATTTTCTGTAGTCGTTATGCCGCTCCAGACAGTAATCGAAAGCCTGAGTATAATTACCCAGTCATTGGAAAACATCTTTTTTCTTTGATTGATCCAGACAAATGTTTTGCTGTTGCTCATTATTCGCCAGCATGCAGTCTGCAAACGACTGCCTGACAATAACCCGTGTTTAAGTTCCACTAAATTGATTAAAACCTGTTGAAGCCATTGGAGGAAAGATGCAAAGGATGCAACAGCTGCAACAGATTGAGAAAATCAGAAGCTGATATGCTTGTTTTGAATTATCTGGATTAAAAAAAAATACATGCAAAAAAGTCACTGCAAAGGACCCCACAATGTGATCCAGAGGCATAACAAACAAGTCAATATTAAATAATATCTCTGGGATATTTTTTGTGACATACTACTGTATAATGAATGAAATTGTTTAATACATTTTTCTCTTGTTAGGGTAATATGTTCATACAGCTTTTAGCAAAGAAAAAAATAGTTATTATTCTATCGGAATACCTTTTGCATTACTGAATATGCAAGAAACTGAGAAAACAACATGTGGACAGAAAGCATTGTGCCATAGCACACTTAAGCCCCTAATCACCTTCACTAAGTTCATCTTAAAGCAGCAATTGATCAGCGTGGCAATTATATTCCAGCCGTCATTTCGGTCTGCTCTTTGAAGTTCACAAACTTGGTATTTACACATCAGTGATCATCAGTATGCTGAAATAAAATGTTTTTTTTTCTTTATAAGGATTTCTTCCTCATTGATCTGTATAATTACAACAAATACATATAATTACAGCACATTTAAGTGTTTAGTGTTGATCTTCTCTCATATTGAAATACCAAATCTTCTGAATTAGATGCATGAATGATGAGCGTTTGCCTTGAAAACTGACAGCTCTGTGTTTAAAATGCATTCCATGACTCTGGTGTAGCTCATTCCTTTTTGCAGCAAATTTGTTTCAGAATTCATTATTTGCCATGAAATGTGAAAAGTCTTCTTCATTAGATAGTGTGAAATCTTTCTCTTTCTGCTTCTGCCTCTCTGAAGTCCAGCTAACCATGTTAAACCCACAGATGCGAACTCTATGGCATCTTACCCCCCTTCCCCCTTCCCACCATACAACCCCTCCAATAGACTCGCAGACCTGCTGTCTAAATAATTGCCTCATTAGTGTGAGGTGCACAGGTATGGCACATATGCAAACTTTAGACAAGTGTGTATGCAAATCAAATTGCTTGTTCTACACTCTTTATTCATGTGATCAAAAATCAGCTGAATTATAGCGGGGGACCTCAGCCCTGAAATGGAAATTTAGGGATAACTAATGCATTTTCAACGAGGTGAGCAATGTGCAGGTTGCGGCTCAGAACAGATGATGTGCAAATAGCTGACAGCTTTCAGCTTTGGTGTCAAAGTTTTTTTATATATTTTCTTTTTTCATTACCAACAAGCAACATAATATGGAATATACTATATATTAAAATAAAATTAAACCCAGCGACACAATAAAAAATAAACAGTATTTAGTTGAATTCGCCTTTCAAGTAGAAGACTGATTCAGGTCTTTGTAGGTAGGGAGGAAAAAATAGGCAGAATTATCCATCATCACCTAAAGAGCCTAAGTTATAAAAGGCTGTATTACTGCAGCTTGTGTTGTTATTAAGAATAATGAAAACAATCCTTCATATGATAACATTTACACTGTATAAAACTACTTTAAAACCGATCAAGCCAATGCTAAAATTGCACTTGCTTAGCATTTAAAGATGAGTTCTGCTCTTTGAATTGAATGTTGAAAACATTTTTCAATTTATTTGTTTGTTTATTGTTTTTAAATATTTGTTAATGTGAGGTTCTAAACTAGTGACTTTTGACTGAATGACAACCTACTGACCTACATCCATAATTAAATCCCATAACATTTTGCTCAATACATTTTACTGAAACAAAGATAAATCCACGTGTATGAACTGTGATTTTAAGAGCCCTGCAAATACAACTAAAATATGAGAAAATTAATTTAAAAACAATCATTTTGACTCCATACAACTGTGAATGCATTTCATTAAATCCTCCTTAAAAATATTTGTTTTATATACTATAAATCCATATATTGACCATCCATTGGTTTTGTTTTGATGTTGTTGGGGTAGGGTTTTAAGGCTCCAAGGGTAGGAGCTGTTGAAGAGGTGGTGCTCATTTTACACATTTCTGTGAGATCCGATTTTTTTAATCTTTTTCCTGACTACAAGCCAAGCATCCCATCTGGAATAATAAATGACTGAACTGAACTGAAATGCAAATCCTAAGTGATTGATTTGTCTTCATATGCTTGCGTAATCAGCAGAATCTGCAATCTGAGCCCATTAATGATTCCAGTAATATTTTTCTTCCTTACATCTTATGAAACCACATTTCCATTTTTTCTTAATGCAGAGTGTTAACGCAATTTAATCTAACACATTTTAATTTTTAATTACCAGGCTTATCATAATTTTAATATCAAGTACTATCATCATGAGAGTGCAGAACTACTGCAAATTATGAGAAATGTTTCAACAAGACAACCCCCACCACATCAACCAAAGCAATTTAACCAGGCAGTTTCAGCAGCAGTTGAACTGATGCTTACAGGAATTTCATTTGTCTCTCAGTGATGATGCACTCTGTTACATCTGTGGCCTCAAATATATGACTCAGAGAGCATCACTGCATTGGCAGGCTGCTGAAAGCTTTAACCGTCTGACACATACTTGTGATGTTACCTTCAAATGGCACAGACCAGATATTCAAGATGACTTTCCCTTGCTCTGTCACAAAAGGAAGACAGAGTGCATGAGGCCAGGTGTTCACCAAAACAAATCACATTTTGAACTGAGGTTGCTGATTTGTCTTGATCAATATACTAACAAAAACAGCATCTGTTAATTCAATACAGTCTCACGTTTATAAATCAGAGTCAGGGGAAGCAGGACCAACATGATGTGTTTTAAATGTTAAGTGAGTTTATCTTAGCCTCAGTGCTATTTATCAATTTCAATAACAGTGTCACATTATGAGGTGAGATTAGGCGACGGCTCAGATACAAACATGCACAGAAAACTGGTACAGCAAAACTTGACCTTACAGAACTATGTGAAATAATCACACGTTATGATGTCATTGTTTAAAATTACATCCCTCTGTATATACATATATACATGAAGATCTTCTTGGCAAAGCAAAATTGCTCAGCACAATATAGCAGTCAGACCATCATTCTGCCTGCTGAGATGCTGGACAGACACGTTACAATTACATGCCAGTGACAAAATCTAAGCAAATATACAAGAAACCATGAAATAAAGGTGAAATCTACAGCTACATTCTGCTGGTTGTTAGTGTTTCCACTGCTGATCTTTTAGCCAAGTACAAAGGTTAAATCATAAAAACAATATTCTGATTCAAAGTGAAGTCACTAAAGTCTCATACAACACTCAATGATGAAAAATAACAAATCTATAAAAACCCTTTCTAAATCAATATTACTAAGGGAATATACTAGATTGCTCAGTAATAGTCAAGCTTTATGAAGCATTATACTGTCTTTCAGTTCTGTATTTTCATTTTACAGCAATGTTTGTTGTTTGCTCCAGACCATTGTAATCTATTCATTTCCCAGCTACACTAAGCTTCCATTATAAACACAAATAAGATCACAAAGCCACTCACAGTCACCTGTCAACCATCAAACCTCAGCGTCACCTACATGCATAACTAATTATTTGAACAGTTAAAGAGATGGATACTTTTGTCATAACCAACACAGAATAAATTTAATGTTAAGGTTTTAAATATGTTGTGGTTGTTATGGCTGTAGATTGTTATTCACTAACTGCAAACATAGGACATAAGACAATATTTTCATACTTGCTTATAGATATTGTTTTTCAAACACAAGTTACTGAAATTTCTCCTCCAGTTTTGACTTAACTACCACCACTACACAACATGGCATATTAAGCTGTATTTGATGTATCATGTCAAGTTAAGTTGCAACCTCCCTGGAGAAGGTTCAGCGAAGAAATTCAAAATAGCTTATAAATAGTTTATATGTAATTAAAATGTAAGTTATCTCTGACCACAGTGTTATGACTAAGCGTTGGCCTTGATCTAGCTCGTGTTGATAAGATCCCACCCAGTTCTGGTTTTCTATGGATGGGGTCACTGGGTCACTAACTGCCTCCGTGTGCTGCTATTCAGCTGCAGTGAAACAATTTAGGGACCGTTTCACTGGAGAGTTTGTGTCAGGAGGTCCTAATAGAGTTGGATACAAGCCTTTTTTATTATTGACTCTGCATGATCAACTTCTTCTATTCAGAGTTCATTCAGAGACAAACAGCCCTGTCTTTGTTGTATGTGTGTGCTGGATTTAAAACCAATTACTAGTGATTTACTAAATTCACTAAATGCAGCACAAAAAAGCTAAATTATTACATTTTTTGCAACAGACATCTACTGCTGAACAACTTGTTTGAGGGCCAGGAAAAAAATGAAGAATTCAGAGAGTGCAGTCAAGTCAATGTCTCTTTTTTTTTGTTATTGATTATTTTTAAGTTAGAAGCTATACTGATAAACGTATTGCTATCTCCCCATAGTACATAATCCGTTGAAACATTCTTGGATTGTTGTGGTAATCAGAATCACCTCCAAAATTGAATTACTTTTACCTTATTCCATTTCAGATTTCCTAACAATTTCATGAAATGCTGCCATATACATAACCTCCACGTTGATGCAGGCTAAAATTATCATTAAAAATTCAGCTTCTACAATCTCCCTGTCAAACACCAGATGTAGACCCTCTGTCACTGCTGAGGTGGCTTTTCTGTGCATGGTAGAGCAGAAGAGATGAGAATCCTAGTGTTTGTCAAGGAAATGCAGGACTTGTGAAGTGCCTGGCTGTCAATACAGCAGTGGAAAACTTTCCTCATCATGAAGACTTCAAGTGTCTGACACAGGCAGGGGTCAGTGGTTGGTGAGGTCTGTCTACATCAGGATGGAATGTACAGAGAAGAGACATGACATGCTGTCATGGCAGAGGAAGCACTAAACATTATTACTAATAACAAAAGTGAGAAGAATTTTGGTGAACATGTCAAATTGACATTAAATTCTAGATATCCCTGATAATAGTAAAGTGGCACTATAGCTATTGCTGATTGCATAAGATACAAACACCTGTGGTAGGAAATAGGAAATATTGATATTATAGTGGTGAAGAAACATAGTTAAACACAAATTTGGTTCTCCATTATACTGTCACACTCCTAGCAAAGTTTTAAAAGTGGAAGAAAAAAATAGAGAAAAAAGACAAAGACTTTTAAGATCATCTGCACAACCTTTTACTCTCCCAAGTTTCATTAGGCACTAAACTGTGATAACTCTTGGTCAGAAAGTATGTAGTTACATTTCCTGTAGCCATAGCCAAATTGAGGCAAATCAACTTTATTTTATTTAGTCTGATGGCTTTGAGACCTTGTTGTGAGTACAGTGGGTGGTAGATGCTCAGCATGGCTGAAACTGTGGAGAGGAGGGAGGGAGATGCAGGCAGTTTGAGGCATAATTGCCAGCCACATGCCTGCCAAAGGCTCTCTGGCTGTGAGAGCATGGTAAACTTCTTGTTCTGACCTGAAAGGTCAAGACGAAACAACTTTTACAAGAAAAAATTAAAGAGTTTTTTTGGAACAAAACATTGTGCATCTCTCATGAATTCCCATCAGGCATTTTTATCAGCAAATGCACAAACTGTTTTCTAGAGAAAAAGAATACTGTTGTAAGATCTACTTTTTCAAACTAAATAAACTTTCATTGTGGCTTCCAGTGCAAACACACTAAAATCTTCAATTGCAAGTGATATCAACATTTATAGTTCTGCACAGAAAGCAGATGCAGTAATTGAGTAGAGACTTATTTTCTTGCACAGCTAAATTATCTGAAGATGACCGTGCAGTGAACTGCAGGAGGTTTAATTCTCTGTGTTTACATCACTGGCAGAGTCTTTGTTTTGTTTGATTCACTATGCTAATAAAGACTGCACTCAGAACACACACTGAGCACTGACACAGTGCACACAAACTGATGCATGATATCTGCCTCATCCAATAAACTTGCTCTAGGTGTCAAATTGCGAGAGAGAATCTGGCTGGATTATAAATGTGCCCATGTATATATGATGCATTACTCATGCGAGACAGAGCTCAGCAATGCCTAACTGACAGAAAAAATGAGAAAAAATGCTGTATGTATTGTATGTAAGTAAAAATGAAACGTGCTCCTTAAGCTTTATAACTATGCTACACCATTTTTAAAAATAGGTTCCTAGTTTACAGTTCATTGCAAACATTAAATCCACTGAACTCTTTCAAACATGAGAAAAATGGCTGTATGTGTATAACGCACCACTTTTCCCATATATAATACTGAACCTGTTTACACACACACCAACAATCTGATCATTACCTTTTTTCTGGAGTTATCAGATAATTTGACTAGTGATGTAACAAAATCTGATATCATTTATCAGATATCAGCCATTATTGGGTTATGAGAAATAACAGAAACACACCGTAGATCCCTCCCCAACACGCCAATGTCTTCATGAATGTAGATTCTTTTATCTGACTTATTCTGTGTTAAATTTGCACATGCAAATGCTTTGTGCACAAAATCAGTGTCTCTAAAGAAGATAACAACTATGTTTCTTAACATATAATGTTATAAATTCTAAATATAGGGCTCAAACATTAGAAACATTTGATAAATAGGGAGGATGGTGCTGTTGGTGTATAATGTTCACAGCTGTGCTGTTGCACCCAAATGCCCAAAATCAACTTCTCTAAACAAAATAATGCCAAATTTGGATTTTTTTCATGGCATGAGTATCCAGCTACAGAGCAGCTATTTAACAGCTAAATGCTACTCACATCAGCAGCTGACACTAATGGCGCTTTTCTACTAGTACCTACTCCACCCGGCCTCACACGATTATACCCAGAAACAGCGTTTCCATTAGGATGTGTCGTGCCGTGCG
>JBAMHV010000021.1:10989529-11028965 GCA_037177535.1 Pseudomugil gertrudae | reverse complement strand
TATCCAGGCACATTAACTATAAATACCATAAATTAAGGAACGAATAAATAAACTTCATGTGTTTCTTTAAATAGTCTACATTGTCTCCTCCCTCTCCTACAGTTGACCTCCTGGCAGGTCAGCGTGCTGACTGGACAAAAATAGAAATCATCACTTTGCTCATTATTTATTTACCTGTCTGAAGAGCACTTTTGAGACAATTAATCAAGTCAGTGAAAGATTTATAAGCAGCTTGACTGCAGAGCTCAGACAGTAAATGGGGCAGGTTGTCTAATACAGGGAGTGATCTGTGCAAACCAATTACTCTGTCATGTCATGACGACCCAAATAACCCAAGCAGGGGTATGTTGAAAAATGTGAAGCTGAAAGTCTGCCTGGGGAGGCTACGCTCTTAGTTTAGTGTTTTAGCAGCAGACCGGACACTGTCATCACTTGCAAGGGGAACAATCAACACACTCTCTTGTAGAATAGTCCTTTCTGATGTGGATGTGCACTTAGGAACATGTATGTGCTTGTATGTCCGCCTCAGAGAGTCAAAGGTAAAAAGGCAACAGCTCACATATGTAATGAGAAACAAAAGCTGACAGTACATGTGGCTTCACAACTGAGCACACACACCATAGGTAAACGTTTGTGTCATCTCAGCACATTTCAGTATGAGTGTCTGAAAGGAGATAGCCAAGCTCATATCCTCCCTATCTCCTTTTTCTGTCTTTTTTTCTCCATCCTATGTGTCTTTGTCCTTGATGACCAAGCTGTTGGGTGGTCTGTCTGACCGCTCTGACCCTTGTTCTTGGGCTGACGTAAATTTGCTAATGGTTAGTGTCTTGTTGCCCCTGTGACAAGCCTTTTTGTGCACATCTGATGTAGCCCAGTACTTGTACAGAGTAAGAGTGGTCTGAAAACATGTGATGTATGTTTATGGCAAGGAAAGGTTTATCTGGAATACTTGCAGCAAAATTCTGTGACTTTCAGTTCTTTCTGAAAAGCTCTCAACACAAGTGTTGTAATAGAGGTTAATCAGCAGTGCAGAAACATGTTCAGCTGTCACTTTAAGCCACAGATGCATGTATTGGAGAAAGTAATGTGCTCCATTACATCTTATGTGTTTGGAACACTGCTACTCCATAACCAATTTTTGCCAGCAAAGCAAGAAAGAAAACAGTGGCTTCATCCCAGGATGCTCGCACAGCCATCAGTTTGATCATATCAGAACATTTTGGCGTGTATTTTTTTTTATATTTATTTTTTACTTTTAATAAATTCTTATAAAAATCTGCAGAGGATCATGTTCAACTGACTGAAACAAAGAAGTACATGAAGCTTTGATCCTTGCACATGACATCACACAACACATGTTCAACTCATTGTGATCTCGCTTTTGGAAAATATTCAACAATAAACTGCAACTTACCTTGAAACATTGTGGTAAAGCTGGCGCTCTCAGACTGCACACACTTTGGAAAACATCATGAAAAGGAACATTGTTACCTTGCTACAGTCAAAGAAACACTTGTAATGTTGAGGATATTTAGTTTTTATGGCAGCTAACAGAGATTTAGTAAAGATCCAGACTAGAATTAGAACACCAGCACCTTAGACTAAAATGAATAGAAAGAGATGTGATACCTGGATGGAGCCCCTAAGCATCTTGACATCTTCTTTTGCCAAATAGATCATCTTTATAGGTAAACTGGCATTCAGAGAAATTGCAAATAAGCTGTTTCTGCAATCACGGTGAATAAAAAGATAATAGAATATTACTTTACAACTATCCATCCTTTCATTATCTACTGTTTATCCCCTGAGTCAATCCCAGCTTAAACCATGCAAAGTCGCCAGTCCATCACAGGACCAACACACATAGACAAACAACCATGCACACACACACTCACTCCTATGGGCAATTTAGAGTCTCCAATCAGCCTGTCCCCAAGGTCTTTGGACTTTGGGAGAAAGCCGGAGTACCCGGAGGGAACCCACGCTAACACAGAGAGAACCCACGCTAACACTGAGAGAACCCACGCTAACACGAGGATGCAAACTCCACGCTGTTTGGATCTCCCCCAGCCGAGGCTCAAACTAGTAACCTTTTTGCTGTGAGGCCACAGTGCGAACCAACTGCACCTCCTTGCAGCCCTTTTCTTGCCTGTGTGCAGTTCTAAACCTTGTGTTTGTGGGATGGGACATATATAAATCCAAGGTTTTAAAGAAAAAAAACACCTTGGCATAATATTGTTGGATCATCTTCACTTACATGGGCAAACAGTTTATACTCTACCTAAAAATAATGGGGTATGAGTGAGTACTGAAATTCACCCCGTGTTCCTCACAGTGACTCAGTCAGCCATTTAGTGTAAATATACAGCTGGAAAAAGGTAAAGCTCTGGACAAACGATGATGTTTGCACTACCAAATTAAAAAGGAATCTACAGCATGATTCCAATAATGCCCATGAGAGCATACTCTCTGTATGGTTTCTCTCAAAATCTCTTCTTAAACTCCATCCTTCCTCTATAAACACTGCAATCAGCGCATCTCTCATTCCTGCCATGTCCAACTCCACAAACCAAAAACAGATCACATAAAACTAGTTTTACAGCCAAGACTCCATGAGAAAAGAATAAGTAGTGGAGCCTGCTGCTTTTTTATGACTGTAGTAAGAGAAAGTGAGGTGTAGGGAGGAAGGGGAGAGGGTACAGTCTGAAAAATCCTGGGACGGGTCAGGGTTAAGGTACATCAGTGGATGCCTGTAAAGAGAGGCGCACCTGCCAATCTGCCTGCTGTGGAATAGCTGGAGCTGTGGAGTCTTTCAGTCCTGTTTATACAGTAACCAAAGCGAAAGAAAGAATCGAAGAGCGTCTTCAAAGACAACCTGACTCTCTGTAATCACTCCTGTTTGGGCTTTGATCTCAGGGAGGGGGAGAGAGAAAATAATTACATGTTTCTGAGTGCCCTTTTACAACGAATGAAAGATGATGTTAGATTTGAATCGTAGCATAATAGGAGGTTGTCTGTGTGAATGTGATGGGGAGGTGTTGAATGCTACTTGGGGGAAATAAAACAAAACCCACTGAGACATTTTGTTCTGCCAGCCTCGAAAGCTTCTGGCAACCTGCCTTACTCTGCTTCCACAGAACACACATAAGAGGTCAGAAATCGATGTGGGTGGGTGACATTATCTAACCTCCAGTGCGTATTATGAAAGATGAAGACCCTGACTGACTGACTGACTGACCAGCCACTATATCAATGTTCCCACTTTTACCTGAAATGCTGAAAGAACTTTTTTGTTGTTGCCACACTCTTTAATAAATATCTCCTCATGATACTGCAGGGGACTGCAAATGGCATTAAGATTTTTTGCAGACATTTTATAGTTCTTTCATCTTCATGTAGACATCAAGAGGCCTGAACTGAAGATGTCCTGATTTGACATAATGAATGTGAACACAGACAAAAGCACACAAGCCTAAACAGTGAAATGCAGAAAATGTCAAAAGTCTGAAAGGAACTGGACTTTCAATGATTTCAGGAGAAACAAAAACACAGTGAAGTGATGTATTATTAATCCAGTCAAATGTTCCATCATAATGACATCCCACACTTGATAATGCATCTCCTTCCACACTAAGTTTTGAGTATATGCTTCATAATGGATGAGACTGATTGAATGAACAACTCAGAAACTCGCCTTGGCTCAATTACAAGTAAGACATGAAGACATGTAATCAATTGAGAAATCCGTGACAGTTTCTGTGTGGAAAGACAGCCAGTCATCCTTCATGTGCCCTTTATGACTGATCCATCTACTTCCTGTCTACAACATGTATGACCATACTGTACAAATACAACATCAAATCCTGCATAATATATTGAGGTTGTCTAAACATGATGATGGTGAAACTGGCAATAAGTATCCGTCATCCTGCTGATGCTACAAGCTTGAATGATTGGGCTTTGAAAGGGCTCAGTCTGAGTGCACAGAGGACATTTGCTGAGATGCATAAAATGAGATAACATCTGACCAGTGACCTTGGAGTCAAATGATGCTCGCTTACGTGTGAATCCTATAGTGACTAGTGTGGGTATGACAAGTTTCAGAAAGCAGATTTAGACACTAGTAAATGAAGCAGGGTATATGTTTGCCAGAGTCCAGTCTTTATGTTAATAAAAAAGAAACAGCTTATGACATTTTTAAAACATATTGATTTGTGAGTTTCACTAAAGATAGGTTGTATTTTCCCATACATGAAAAAAATAACTTCTTCATTTATTCTAAGTCACCTTTCTGTAATAAAACTGTCTGAGTTCCTGGGAAATTGTCGGGATGTCTATTTCCTGTACCAACAATGGGTGTAAACATGTCATTTGGCAATACATGGCAGCCCATCAGTATTGCTCTTGCCTCATCTTGTGTTGCACAGAGATGGCAAATTATTGTGTGTAAGGCAGACCAGCACCAGAGGGAGTGTTTGCTGAGCTCCACTCTTGTCACACCTGTGATTGGGCCAAAAAGAGATGGAAGGAAGCAGGGACGGGGAGACAGAGGGGTGATGGCAAACAGAGGGGAAGGGGTGGAAGGAGGGGAGGAGAAATAGATGCAGATGAAAGGAAAGGCAGTGACAGATTCAGACGAGAGGCGGAGTGGGAGGGGTGGAGAGATCGAAGCAAAGAGAGATGCAGAGGCAGGGAGCCCAGCAGGTGATCCCAGCACGCCTGCCCCCTTTACTGCAGGATTCCATCCTCAGACAGGGGAATGATGACACAGCTACTGCCATGCAACCAGCTACCAATCTATTCCCACAAGGAATAGAAAGAGTCACATCTAACTTTCCTATTTTCATATTATTAATGAAAGAAGGCAAATAGATTTGCAGAACCGGTAACAAAAACAAGGCAGTTAAACACATAATGAATGAAATATACTGATATGAAATAAACAATGTTATTAACAACACTCTGCAGCCTAATCAGTGCTCAGGCAGCATAGCACAGCTGGGAAAAGAGCTTTCAAATTGCATTAGATAACAAAATGCAATTCCTGATGAGGATAAAGAAGTTTATAATTTGATTGAACTACATTCCAGGTTAACTGACTGATGGCAGTCAGACCGGCTGTTCTCCTCAGTACTCCTAATCCTGTTTCTGTGTCAGTTAGTGTGTTTTTATTGTGTCTGACACCAGGTGGATTATTTCAGTTAATTCACAATGAATCAAACAAAAGCTAATACTAATCCAGCGTGAGGCTTCAGTGTGATGTCTGACACTCGGGATTAATTCGCAACATTCCCCAACCAACCTAATCCTCAACAAACCAGGCTGAATGGTAGCCTAACTGACAGTTTCTGCCTCGTTATGGCAGGGTGATATGCTTCACCTAGCTTTTCCCTCAGAAAATCCGTCCTGATGAGTGAGACAAGGCAAAGTTATTATAGACAGAATAAACTGGGTAAAAACTTTCCCAAACGCTTTGCTTTGGCAGCCATTAAGCCCGTCTTGAAGCCTTTTGGAGTGTGTTCTGCTCCTCTTAAGGTTTAGGTTTTGACATTCTGGAATCAATAGGAGGCAGGGAAATGTTTCTTTTTTCTAATGTAGTTGCATGAAGACTGGATAAAAACACTTCAATCAGACCTGTAAAGGATTTGACACAGGAAACGGGTTCGGGAGGAGGGGGTTGAGGCATAATGAGTCCTATCTGAGGTTCCACTCAAAGCAAACCTCC
This sequence comes from Pseudomugil gertrudae, assembly GCA_037177535.1. NCBI lineage: Eukaryota > Metazoa > Chordata > Actinopteri > Atheriniformes > Pseudomugilidae > Pseudomugil > Pseudomugil gertrudae. The sequence goes on along the minus strand of JBAMHV010000021.1, from coordinate 11,023,240 downwards.
TCTTAGCCATGTGTAATACAAGAAATATACCATGATATTCCTTGTTTACATCAATTCTTCAAAAAACAATACTTCAAAAAAAGACAGAAAAAAACAAACATGCAAAGTGGAAAACTAACAACGAGAAACACAAACAAAAGAAAACTGTGGTTGTTCAAGCTGCTTTTTCCTATAAGAAATAGTTTTTACTTCTAAAAATAAATTGATTTATTCATTAACTGTTTAACTAACTGTAACAAAGTGATTTTCTACATAATAGCAAAAGATAATAAATCAAAAAGTGCCAATAACAGGTAAACCTGGCTTTGCCTTGTTCTTATATTTAGATGAAGCTGCTGAATGTCAAGTATATGGTGCTTTTAAAATAATAGCAGAACTAACAACTCACAGCAGTGCTTGAAGGTTTTTCAGACACACAAAGTAAAGAAAACCTGATTAGTTGATTGATTCAGTGTTATTGCTGCAAATAGTAACAAAGTTTCCTGAAACAGATGCAAAAAAAACTACAAGGCTTGAACCATGATACCACCTCTGTCGTGTTAGATGAACAGATTTCCTGAACTGGATGACACATGTGTCATTCAAGCCAAAAAGTTACATGTTACTGACAATTGCCACAAACTATTCACCATTTTTTTGCTCTTGTTTATTTAACTACGTTCTGTTTATCTGCTTTTAGGGACTAAGTTTAAAAATATTATTTTAGTAATAATTAAACAGAATTAATCCTGTATAAAAATTGCAATGCACATTGTTAAGAGACATCAAACTTTCTCCAGTTCAAGTTAGTCTTTTTTTTTTACTCTTACAAAAATAGAAAGAAAAAGTGTTTTTCTTTCAGCAGAATAAACACCAGCTAGCTGACCTGTTATATTTACCTTTTCCCAGCCCTATCTACTGCTCCAGAAATGTATTGGACATTTCAAAAGATGCTATTGTATAATCATGCCTGTCTAGTTAATTAGGTACCCAGCCAGCCTTCCTCTCCTGAATGCACAGTCCCTCTGGGCCCCACAGCTGCTCCTGCTATGGAGGTTAAGTGCTAAAACATGTTCTCCCTTCTACATGACTCACAGAGGTATAGCGTCAATAGATTTCTAGTTACCTGGCAGTGCTCTGCTCAATAGTATGTCGGGGGCAACAGAAAGGGAGAACTGAAAGAGATGATGATCTGATAACAATTTTTATGTCTGGATATTTTGTTATTTTAAAACAAAATGAAAGGAGCATCTGTTATCTTGAGTATAAAATTGAATGAAAGTAGGTTTAATTGATTTCAAACGAAGCTGTTTCACAGTTAATCCTTATAGAATTTAGCTGTGTCTTTCTAATCCTGATTTCTAACAGCAGAACCTAAATGCCTTCCTGTCTCCTGGAACTCATAATGCCATCAAAACTAAGCAAGACTTTTTTTCTAAAATGAATTACCCACGCGGACAATCATGTCTCAGCAAGTTTGGAAAAGCTCAGCTTCAGTCACACTAAAATAATAACTGATGCAGCAGATTTCATCAAGAGACTTGCACCAACACTCTGAAACAGAATGTGTAAAACACCAAGAGGCTTTTATTCATATATAAGTATTCCACTGTGAAGCATTAAAACTCTACGTAGCATTTTAACAACAGGTAAATGAGCAATGTAATATTGTGATGTGAGGCTTACTTTCTGGCTGTGTCACTTTGTGTGCGAGTGTGCATGTGTTTGTCTGAGCTCCACAGTGGATTTGTTATATAGTGATTCAGTAAAGCGGTCCAATGTGAAAACCATCTTCCCAAAGTCAGAGATATGTGATGTGGATTGACGCTGATAATAAATAGCGGCGATAACCGGGGGAGGAACCCATCATCCAGCGCTGAGATGGATTTGCACGAGGACGAAGCAGCCATAAAAGCTTGAATGAAGAGATGTAAAACAATAAGGCCAGAGAGGATGGGAAGGAGGGAGGGTGGTGGGGGAAGGAGGGAGGGGTGGCGACCCTGGTGAGCAGGCAGGAGATAGAGATAGTTAGAAAGACGAAGAGGAAGAAAATGAGAGAAGAGGTGGAGGCAGAGGAAAGAGAGAGGTTGAGTCAGTCATGTCCACACTCCATCAAAAACCGTGTCAGTCACTCACTGCCACCAACCAGCCCCACCCCACCTACCCTATGCCCCCCTGCTCCACTCTCTCTTCAACTCTCACATTAATTCCACTTCTTTTAACCGCCAGCCAGGGGTGTCCTCCACTGAATGTCAATCCTCTGTTCAGGGTGACAGGAGAGAGAACGAGGCACGGAAGAGGGGGGGGGTGTTGAAACTGCTTGGCTTGCTCAGAGGCCTTCTTTATCTGGAGGTCTCACCCAACATGACCTGCTTCTTTCCATTTTAATTGCACTCTTTTTTAATATCACACGTCTTATCAACTGACATTTAGGGACATTTCATAAGATACTATGCTGTATCATAGTATCTGACAGTCACAGAGACATCTGAGGCTCAGACACCTTCCAAACACAGACAGACAGACAGGTACACAGACAAACTGTAACCACACAGACCAGCCAATAAAGGAGAAGGAGATGATCAAATTGGCACTGCAAACCAAATACTGTTGGGAAATATAGGAGTTACTCGCTGTGCTGGCAAATTCCAAATAACCAAAGTCAGTCTCATTCAAAAATCCAAATCAGATATGGAATAAAATTTATGTTCCAGCGGACTCTCGCTGAGGGCAATCATTTTCTTCCTTTATCTATCTCCACCAACCCTGAGGAATCAGGTCACAGTTGACATATGTAAGTACAGTAAATGCGTGTCACTGTGTGTGAATGTGCATGCACATCTTGCCTTCAGCCCACACAGGGGACCTGATAGATAGACCATAAGCGGTGTATATCTGGTCAACATGGCATGCGTGAAAAATAATTACACTTAGCCTGACATCCAAGGTCGACAGACTTCAACAGCTGCCCAATCATTGCTGGCTATTTTTCCTTCTCCTGTCTGAACTTGGCTGAGTGTAAAAAAACACATCGCACACAGGGTTTTTCATGCTGTCATATGATAGCACATAAAGGCCTCACTCAGTATCACGACTTAACCTCGGGCATGCTCCTCAGAAAGTGAGAGTTACACTTATTGTTTAAGATAAAACATGGATATGATGAGGGGACAGAACATATGTAAAGCTAATAAATCCTATAATCTAAGAGCAAAGAAGTCCAATATATATGAAACAATTAAGTTGTTTATCTAATTGCAATAGTAATATTATTTTTAATTTTACCAATAGTATTATCAACAAGTGCTAACTAAACCTATACAAGAAACTAATCTAAAACACTCTGGAATTAATTTCCCATAAAAGATTTAAATGAAATGCAAATAGTTTACTTTAAAGTACCACAATGAAAAAAAAAATCAACTTGCTTGCTTTTATTCTTGTAATGGTGGAAATGGGTTTCCTTTGGGTTTGTTTTAGGGATGTACAAGTCTTTTTAGGAGTAGAGAATTTTGGAAAAAACTGCACAATGTCACACAAATATGGAATTGTCCAAATACACCAAACTGAGATAAAAATGTCAGGCACTTAAATTTGCACATATAATCATCTGACTTCATACACATACACATAAGTATTACTTTTTAAATATTTTTTTTTTACTTTCATATATGTCATACCACTGCTTCCTTCTGCACTGTTAAGTCCTTTTTCATAAGTCCTAGTTTAAAGTTGCATGCTCTCTTTACAGTGTGTCCAAGTGCTATATTTTCTGCCCAGAAGCTGGCAATATAAGTAGACACAGCAGGGGGGGAGGCTTCATCACTGCTGGTTCCTAATGTCAGTTTGGTGTATTGCAGCACTAAAACTTACTGCCTTCTTCCTATATATTTATTACTGGCCCTGTCTCAGTCAGAAGGGTATTTATACAAACAAGGTGGTTAAACAGCTAATTGCCTTATGGTCAACTGCAAACCATGGCACATGTTCCCTAAATGTGAGAATGATGAGTGGGCATGGGAAGATGTAAGGCAAGATAAGGTTATTTATATAGCACCTTTCATGTACAAGACAATTCAAAGCGCTTTACATAAAAACATCAAAAGCATTACAGATGTTGTAAAGAAGAATAAAGACAGTAGTAAACGTGTAGAAAACATACCTGCACCTCAGTGCAGCACATCACCTCTTCACTATGATCACACACAACCAAGACTTAGATTTGTCTAGAATATTTTACACTATTAACCTGCAAGTTAGTGTGTGTTTTAATTACATCACATGTAAATGTGTGCATTAACCTACCTATGTCTGTATGGGGAGGAATGGAAGCAGCTTGTTTTTGGGCCTTGTAGTGGTAAGAGCAAAGTTGCGTGAATGTTTTACATCAGCTGTGAACGGACGTACGGCATCAGAAGCTGTCACGGTGTGAGAAGTCGCATGGAAGACATGTTGTAAACTGCACGTTAAACTGCATGTTCATAAATCTCGGCCTCTTCAAGTCAAACCTGGTGTTGTTATTGAAGAAACCGCGTAACAAACACAGCAGGCCTGTGAACACAGTATGTGTGTCTCAGCTGCCCAAGCTTACATCCTCTCTTATATGAGTCATTTACAGTTGTTTTCCTCATTCATTAGCATCCTTCTTTTTTTCAATTAGGTGCAAAACAGGTCAGGGGTGCATTTAAAATAACTTAAAGATCTGTTTTCTGGAAGCCTATAGTTGAGATGAGGCTTAGGAACCCTTCTTACCAACCTCTCATAGTTATTTGCAGGCATCCTCTTTAGTTTCCTTCAACTCCAAGAGGACATTTCAATGGCATTGTCCTCCCCTCTGCCTCCCAAACACAAGGAAGGAAATATCACCCCGGGAATAAATAACTCAGCCAGGTTAATTATTTGGCAGACTCGTCTACAGATTAATAACTAAATAAAAATGCAGCAGTGGACGGAGTGGAGTACTGAAAGGTGTGTGTGTGTAGGTGTGTGTGTGTGTGTGTTAGAAGGAGGGGGGGGGGGGTGGCAGAGGAGAGGGAGGAATGATGGGCAATTGAGTGGAGTTATTGGAGAGCAACAGTGCATGTGCAGGCTACAGATAGATGTAGGAGCAGGTCTAGCCCCAAGGCTGTGAATATGCTGTCTGGGAAGAGAGAGATTAACTAAGGCAGCTCAGTGACATCATGCCTGCAAAGACAGTTATGAAGAGTATCCATCACAGCCATTGCCTATGAAGAGGATGAGGGAGAAAAGGAATTATGTCTCAAAATGATAAATGAAAAATAAAATATGCACCATGATAACATTTGAAAGGAAGGTTTTGTTCATCTTGGTATTACCATACTCTTATTGTCAATCAGAATTTCGGAGCAGCGGCGGATTCAGTCAAATGGAAAGCAATGGTATTACCGTCCTTTTTTTTTCTTTTTTACAGCAGTGTACCCTCCACTTGGTAATCTTTACTGAAATTCATAAACAAAACAAGAGTGTTGATCAGTTCTGTGAAATGAGGAGCAACCCCCATGTGGAGTTATTATCATCACAAATGCACAAACAACCCAAATACCCTTAATCTAGTGAAGGGGTAAAGCCTGTATTGACCTAGTGGTGCTGTATGTGTGCATGTCCCTGTCTTCGTTTCTGACCTAGTCTTCTCAGTGCAGTGACAGAATCCCTTAGCCTTGTTCACCTGAGGAGGGCAGACTGGGGTAATTTTCTTCTCTTTGAAGAAAAAGAAAGGGAACAGAGAGGGGGGATACAGAAGAGAGTGAGAGGAGTGGACTTCCTAAGGATCTGTTTTTATTTCTTTCTCATTTTTTCTCTGAGAAAATCTCCCTTTATACTATCCAGCAAGTATTCATGTGATTGGTGAGGTTACTTGTTTAGATATAACACACAGAAACACTTTCTTACTGGTTCCTCACACTAATAGCACCTACAGAAACACACCAGAACAACACATGGTCAATGTGAAGTATTATACACTGTTTTATTTATTTACAATTACATCCTTAAGTATAATTTATGGGTTTGCCAGACACAGGGAGCTCATTTAAAAGAACTGACTGCTGTGTTTCTATCATTATTGATTAGGTTCTAGATATTGGGCTCTTACATTTTGCAAGCTATACTCTGTTAAACTGGGGAAGAGAGATCAAAGTAGAAGAATTGAGAAATAAAACAGATTGAGAGAGAGCAGGAAGAGAAATGATAGACTCTACAGAGGCCACAGTTCCTGGTCATTTTCATGCAGAAGGCCTTGTTGGCTCTCCCTTCCCCCATCCATCCATCTATCCACCCTCCACCCACCCATTTCCCCTCTCACCCCTCTCACCCTGCAGGGCAGGCCCTGCCTTCCATCTGTTGTCTGTCCCAGCTAGGAGCAGCCCCATTCCCCCTCCACTTGCATTTACAATTCAATTAAAAGCAACAAGCCTAGTCTTCCTCCTCCTTCTCTTCTTCATCCTCCTCCTCTTCATCTCTTTTTTTAGCTGTGCCTGGATGAGCACAGCAGAAAGGCCTATACCCCATGTAGGGCTGTAGTCATGACGCACACTTACTAAGGTACTGCTAAGCAATACCAAATCCATAGATGATGCAAACACACAATGTCACATAAAAACACAGTATGTGCAAGAGAATGAGTAGAACACGCAGTAGTAGTAGTAGAAAACGGGGTTGGGACTAAGCCCAGGAACAATACAAGTGAAGAAAGTGGGTCACACTTTGCATTAGAATAACACGTGCTGATGATGTAACAACTAAACAACAACTGTTGTTCTTTTAGGATCAATTGGTCAAATTGTAATAATAATATTTGAAACATAAAACATATTTGCAAGGCACTGCAACTACTTGTGCCACACATCTGTCATAAATTTACCTATTTTGGTTCTTACACTAAAATATTTTGTTCCAGAAGGTTTTAGAAGAAAAATTATAGTATATTCTGTCAACACAGTTTATCAAGTCTTTACAATTAACTCTGCTTTTCCATAAAGAGCATTTTTCATCATTTCTTGTGATATAGTATTTTGGTAAAAACACATTATCAAAGCTGAGGAGTCTAAATCAAGGCCCTCATACATTTCTCTCAGTCTTCTCACTGTAATGTGAAAGCAATATCCACAGGCATCCCTTCTCGAGGAAAAAGGAGGGAAAAAATGAGTCTTTAATATTTAATTATGGTGGTGCCAACATGCAACTTTTATCACTTTCTTGTGTCATTTGCATCTCCGGCAAGCCCAGAAGATATACACAAAGAGCTAGCAAGTGAGATAGAGAAATGGGGAAAGATAAAAAAGACTATAGTTTGATGGAGAGAGAGAGAGAGAGAGAGAGAGAGAGAGATAGAGAGAGAGAGAGACAGAGAGAGAGAGGAGAGGTTGAAGAAAACAAGTCAAAAGAGAAGCAAAGGGAACATGTTGCCATGGGGGAATCCATATGACAGAGAGAATGAGTTAGAGGGATAAAGGTGTGAAATAGGTAAGAAAACTAAACAGGAAGTGAAAAGATGTAAAAGTGCAAGAAAAGAAAAAAGATGGAAAAAAAGTGCAATGGACATTAAAGCAGATCTCCCACTCATGTGGGTCGGTGATTTTGTATAACTGTTCTCTCTTACACTGAAAGTATTATGCCTGCCTGGACCATTAACTTTAGTCACAAGTGTGAGTATTTTGTCATCTACTCGGTACTTTAGAGTTTGTAAACCGTTTAAAATATTATTTCAAAACAACATCAGGCTTCCCTGAAGTTGTAACAGAAGACTGCCCCTTCCCTCAGCCGGAGTGGTTGACCAGCAAAGATCACTCACATCAGCTAAATGGCTTTCTCACTTTGTTAATGCTGCTTCCCACCTTGAGGAGAACTACGCTGTCTTACTCAACAGTGTAAGACAGAACTGCAAATGGAACTTAGCAATTCTAAAGAACACTGTTGCAAATCTGCAGTTTTTTAAAGGTCACATGGATAAATTAGTCTTAATAAATCTTTTTGGTTAAGATGAAGTATTTATGTTTGGTGATGACATTTTTGTACATTTTAGCTCGATAATTCCAACTTAACACTAACCTTAACCCACCAGTGAAACAAGGTAGTGGTATCATTATGGTATCATTACCAACCCCTGCTATGAGGCTGAGAAGATTCATCACCAGCTGGGATTGGCTCCAGCCCTGTTCTGGGAATAAGCAGTAGAAAATTGATGGAATGGACTAAAAATCTTCTGATTGATCAATAGTTACTGAAAATGAGTTGTTATTAATGAAAATGATCATGTAATTTTGCAGCCTAGATATGTTGGGTATTTACCTTTAGACGAAGACATGAAAGCATCTTATTTTTAAGTTGGGTTAGTGTTGTTTGTTTAATTGAGTTTAATTTCTCTTATTTTTATAAGTTGTGTGCAACCTGAGAAGGTTTCTGTCTATACTCATGCACAAATACATTACATTCATGTGTTTAGAAATTTTAATTGCCTCTGTATATTATTTGTCTTCCCAGCCTTATAGCACTCCCTAAATCTAACCAACAATCTGATCACACAACAAAGCCGAACTTCCTCCACATCTGAAGTTCTGTGTTAGAACGTGTAAATGACTGATAATGTGTGTAATTACCAGCGCAGCAGCCACGTGTAACAGATGATGAAAAGCACTCCATTCCTCATCTAACGTTTCTTATTTCCCCTCGTTTTATCTGAATGCTGGATTTATATGGTGCCACTGTTGCATTTGGAGGCCTCACAGTCACTGTGATCATAAACATGTATGTAAACGCTATTTTCATGTTCTACACTAACATCCGTATCATATATCTGGGCAAAGTTAAAAAATTAAAGCAGGATAAAATAAACAGCATAATAACTTTCATCTTCTTTCTATAAATGTATTTGTAAGTGTATTTTTCAAGGACAGAGTATCTAAACTGCTGTGAATATTTCATACACTGTACATAAAAACTAGACTGCAGTCCAGGACGTCCACCTGTGTAAACTCATAAATTTCATGCTAAAACGTCTAAGCTGTGGAATGGTGTTTCTGCTTTCCTGTTGTTGGAAGTCACGAAAGAGTCTCAGGGTATGTGGGGACATTGACTAACACCTCCAAAGAGCAGATTAATAATGCACAGATTGTTCATGTTTTGCTATCATTCAAGTGAGAGTTTTGCCTGAAGCAAACTGGTTGGACCTGATTGAATTATATTCATTCGAGGACATGGTGATGGAATAGAGCAGTGGACAGCTAAGCAAAAAAGAAAGAGCAACTGTCCATGAGCTTGCAAAGCTAAAGGTTTAAGACACTCCTCCCATTTTTTCCTTTCAAAAAATATAATTTGCTGTATTTAAGGTCTTTTATACAACTGATGTTTACTGAAGTGTGGGTCTGAATGCTGCATATTTTAGGCAGTACAGTTGCTTTTACTCAATTTCAAGAGCAAAAAACGTATTAATGTGAGAATATTTCTAACTACTGGAAGTATTTTAGCTGTGGGGAGAGGTGCATTGTTCGAATAGAGCACAAAGCAGAGATCATGTGGCAAAAAGTATGTTGTTGTCCCTGTGAACACTGTCGCTGCAGATTTAGGCATTTTTGAAAATAGAAGCCCTAAATTTTAAAGTCTCTACATTGAGACATTTAATTTTCATTGTTTGCACTTGCATACTGTCAATGTTTCAGATAAATGCTTTTCTAGTTGGATTTTGCAAACAGAGATGATACAGAATAAAATCTACAAAATTTCTGGTCTAGCTGAGTGGGACAATAGGATATCCAGTTCTTCCGGGTAATGATCATAACATTTCAAGGGTAAAAAAAAAATAGAGAGAAAAAAATGATAAGCTTGTGTTTGTTGATCAAAAACAGGATTATTAGTGACCCTTGACTGGGCTGTTTTCTGCCCTCATGTATTCTGTAATGTCTTTTAAAGCACGTAAAATGACTTCAGACCTGCCACTGAATGCATGAGACATTCTAAAATATAAAATGCATGAGCTCTGGGATTTTAAGCATCACTGAGTCATGAAAAGGCGAATGTTGGGAATAATGTTAGAAAGGCATTAAAGTGCAAAATACTGGGGAAGCCTTTCTGTGTGACTCCATTAGTGCTGAATCTGAGAAACCCACTGAGGGACAGCTTCCATCACTGTACCTTGCCTCTAACGCAGTGTCCCCACTGCTTATCTGCAGCAAGAAGCAACTCTCACATCTGCTTCCAATGTCAGAAGGAAGACAGTGAGAAACATGATGATTGTTAACACCTCTTCCGACGGTGTAAACCTTTTGAACTTCAGCTTTCAGATTTCTAGTTAGTTCCACACAACTTTTATTACATTTACACTAAACATTTTCAGGCTTTTGGAAATACAACTGACTTGTTCCCGTTAAAAACTCAGGGACAGTCTGGATAGACAGGCAGAAACAATGATTTTGGAAAATGACAATAAAAAAAATACCTGTGTCCAGCTGCTGATTGGGTGTTATAAATCATGTTGATGTCCCTAACAATTGACTTTTCTCTGGTGGAAATAAAACCATCCACTTTGAGGGCTGGTGGTTCATTTGAAATGGATAATAAATTACAGTTACTGCTGACATTGTTGCCTATGATAGCATCTGGTCTGCAGTTACTATTCTCTATTTCATCATCTAACAACTGCACACATGTGGTAGAAATAAGCGATTATTGAAAGAATTTATGAGAATTTCTTTATCCACTGTTATAAATATAAATGTGTTTCCATGTGTTATTATAACCAGGAATTTATTCTCAAACAGAGCTAAAATGGAATACTGGATGTTTGTTTTTAATTTCAGGCCACAATGCATTTAGTTGAGCCATTAACCCTTAAAATGCTGATTTTTTTTTTTTTTTTTAAGTAGCCAAAATGTCAATAGTGCTTGTGGGATTGATGTTTAATCATAATTCAGTCATTCCATTACTTAAGTCATTGGAGTCATTACCTCTAAATAACACTGAAAAGGAGAATAAAAGCAAAATGAAGCATCCAGAGTCAACCACATCCCATTTAAAACAATTCAAATGGTAATTAAAATACTCACACTGTAACTTGTAAAGAAGATTCCCTCAAATTATGCATGGTAAAATGTGCAGTGTTAAAATGCACTTGTTGGACTCAGGATTCAGAACACAACCACACCTCTGAGAGGGAAGTGTATTTTCTTCCATCCTGCATGTCAGCTGTGCTTTAGAGAAAGGAAACAGGCATGGCTGGCAAATCCAAAGCTCCCGGCAGTGTCTGAAACTGTGTCTGTTTTCCACTCTTGCTGTTCTCAGCCTTAATGCATTTGGCACTCTGACCAGCATGTTGCTGCAGCTTCAGCATAACAAATGCAGGCTTTTCACCAGGCATTGACTCATAAAGTTACGCATAGACTGGATGGGTGTGTGTGTGGGGCGGGGGGTATCTAACGGAGCACAGGTGATGAAGATTACAACATTACATCACAATTTTTTTTCTCCAAATCTGACCATTTCTTTTATTACTACAGACTACAGTATTATGAAGAATATATCTTATAAGTAAGGGTAAATCAAACTTCATTAGTTACACAGTTCTCCTTGACTTTCATTCTTGGCTTTTCAATGTATTTGTTATCATTTGTATACCATCCAATCAATTGTTCAATAGATCAATATATAACAAATTACACTGTTGGTGTTAATGACAACCTGGGATTAGGACAGATAATGCTGCCTCAGAGATTGATCGATCAGCAGCAGTCTCTGCTGCAACACTTTTCAGAGGTGCATCTATTCTACCAGGATCAACCAGACAGGTAGATGGAACATCCCGAGCGAGTAGTGAACCATCTAGGTCCGCACATCCACCCTTATCCTCTTCCAGACAACTGCACCGTAACACCCTTTCATCGCACACAATCTCTACGAGCCTGGAAAAGATTTGCCGGAGTGCCAAGATGAGAGACCCAGCTAATGCTGAAATGTCAAAGCATGTTAATTAACACACGGGGCTATAACTGTGATCAAGGCTCCCTTGAGGAACAGGAGCGGTGTACAACCCAATCTCTCTGCCTCAGTCCTGCTCCTCTGGATCGATTGGAATAGATTTTCTGCTTTTGCACACACCTGAATGCTGTCAACTGGCGGACATAAATTTGGGTCTCTGTCTTGCCCCGTTTTTTCCTCCTTCCAGACCCTTCCATCCATCCATTTTCAACCGCTGTATCCCAGAGCGGGGTCGCGGGGGGGCTGGAGCCAATCCCAGCTGCCTACGGGCGAGACCTTCCAGACCCTTATGCATCGTATTTCCCCCTTGCAGCACATGGAAGGTTCAGGAGCTGTTTTTGGCTGAGGAGCTTGTTATAAAACAGCCTCATGTCTGTTTATGGTGGACTTGGTTTCAGTTGACTCTTCCTGCCCTCAGATTGAAAGACTCCTTTGAAAACGCAGCCTCGGATGACTTTAGTGGGACTCTATCCTGCAAGTGCACTACGTGCTCTCTCTCTCACACACACACACACACACACACACAGTCATAAGTTCAAACACACACATACATTCTAATACAGATCCACTAAATGGGTTCTCTTTTTCTCATTACTCAGCGTAAGGCTTTCATGGTTGACCTGCTTTTTAACTTTCTGATCTGGATTAGTGGCAGATAATTTAGAAAGCAGAGGAGCAGGGAATGCGTGTCTGCTTGAGCTGAAGAGCTTACAGGTAGTGAACTGTTATCATTCAAAGTCCAACTGAAGGCAAAGTTGACACAGCTGCCTCAGAGCATTACCACTGTTGTTTCTGTTGTAAAGTGGCCGAGAGAGATGGTGTGAGAGGAAGGCAATGAGGGAGGGAACATGTGTGGACAATGGTGAATACAAGAATATAGATTAGAGGAAAAAATTTCTTTGCTGATTTGAGGTCTGACTTGTTAAAGAGAGTCAAGTTAGCTGAGTGTCTCCTCGGTTTGGAGGGAGGAAGAAAACTGGCAGATGTGGGAAGCAAGAAGGTGGGGACGGCACTGCAACACAGGTGAAGAGGCTCGGTGATAAATCCATTTACATCCTTCTCTGTTTTATTTGCTCCCCTGGACTCTGCTCGTGTCTCCTTATTCAGCCTTGTTTACCTGGCAAGCTGAGTGTGACTAAAGGAAATTCCCACAGCCTGAGGTGGGATTGGAGCTGAGGTGTAGGGGGTGGGAATGAAGTGAGAGGGGGGGTTAAGGTGGAATGTGTGGAGACAGAAAGGGGTGGGGGCAGGCAGTGGGGCTGGGGGGCACAGAATTACACAAAGCTGTAACCCACCATCCCTCTCCCAGCCCCCCATGGCTTAATTATCATGTGCAGCCTAGTGGAGATGAAATAACGGAGACTCTCACACAAACACCCACACAGGGAGGCTTGGAGGATTCCTTATACAGACACACACAAGCAGACACACAAACGTACAAATAGGAGGAGAGAGACAACATGGTCTGGTTTTAATCGAAGCTAATCGGCTAGGAAAATAAACATGCTGGCATGGCAGACATCTATCTTTGGCTGAGGCTGAAGCTGCTAGATAAGGAGAAACAGGCCTCACAGACATGTGTTTTTCTCTTTAAAACACCGCCTGCTTCTCGTTGTCAGAATTAAGCTTTAATATGGGTTTTAGGAGGAAGCGTCTCCAAGGTGAAAAGGTGAAATTATGGGATGGATTTCCTCGAGACACATCAATCATCTTTAACTCACTTGCATTTGTTGGGGTCGGAGTCGCTCATCTTTAAAGGCCTAGCTTGAAGATTCACAGCAGTAAGTGCTCTGAAAGGCTTTATTACTCAAATGGTCTGCAACTGATCTGTCAAAGTTGCCACATTGCTTTGCATGAATCTTTAATTAGGCCAGAAAAACCCTAAGAAGAGAGGGATCATGCATTCTTTTCTTAGCACTTTGTTTCTACAGTCTCTCAACAGTCATTGATCATCAACTGCAAAATAAAAACAGCTCTCTCCCACTTTGAACAGATGAAATCTGCGTAAAGAGAAAAACAGTACAAAGGGATGCAGAAGAATCCATTAAAAAAAAGAGATCGATCGAATCAAACATTGCTTTTTTGTAATGCAAACGCTGGTATTGCATATGAATTTAGCATGGTGCCCATAGAATTGCGTCTGGATATCTTCAAAAACATGATCTCTCTTAAATCTATATCAAAACAAGCCATTTTTCTAATCAGATATGTTCTCACAACTAGAAATTAATGGTAATACTGTCTGCATAGAGCACACACTCTGTCATAAGTGAGTCTGACTGGTCAAGATCTAAAAGAGTAAAGTTTGTCAAAGGAATCAAAGAAAACTCCAAATGTTTAAAAAAAATTACTCGCCACTTTTCAGTCTCCAAAAAGGAGGTTAATATATTAAATATATACTTCTTATCTTCATATTGGTGGATAAATGTGGACAGCATTGAGATATAGTGTCAAAGTATTAATCTTTCTAATAAAATTCTATCCATAAACTGATATAAAAGATTTGGTCTTAACAGAAAGATTCATTGGCATCAGTATGCAAGAGCAAAAATAAAGATGGTAGAGTCTGAATGTATCACTCATCTTTTGCATGCTAATGACTGTCCAGATGCTTCATTTCAGCTTTGTTCAGATATTTTCTTTTTCATTTCACTATTATCTTGTAAATCCAACAATCCATTTTGGAAAATTTGTAAAAGGATTCAGAATCTTTAACACTGGTATCTTGCTGTATCTGAAAATGTGGTTTAACCATCCATCCATGCATACATTATCTATTGCTTATTCCCTTATATGAATTAAGGCTGCAGTTATGCTGCAACCCTGGAAAATGAACAGACAAACTGGGACGCTATTACAGTAAATGTGAAAATGAATAAAAATCTTCAACAAGGGGATTTTCTTTCCACTTTAATATTTTCATTTCTGTGGGAGAGGAATGAGATTTAACTTGTTTGTTATTGTAAGGCTAAATTCAACTTAACTAAATAGAGTTTCAGTCAACTAACAAACTGAAATCTGTAAATACATGAACTTTAATGGGTACGTGTGTTTTTGTTTTGCTTTTTCTTTTAAAGCTTGCATGATTGAAGCTACAGAGATTTAATTTGTACAATTTGTAACTTTCAAAATGCTGAAAGAGCAAGAGGAACACACACAAACACCTACACTCACACACCCACCCTCACTTTGTCAGGTCCAGGGCTAATTTGCAGGGATCACTGCCCTGACCCTGACCAGATAAGGTGCCAGTCGACGAAACTTCCTTCATTTCCTCCTGTTGTTGCAGTATGGGAGTAGAAGCAGCCACCAACCAGCTTAAGGACAGAAGGGCTAAAAGGTGAAAGCCACGCTTGACTGAACTTCAGGCCTGATCAAAAGGAATGCAACCTGGGTTTGGGGAAGCAACAGAGCCTATCAAGCCAGTGTTGAGACTTTGGAAGAGAGTATTCCAAATACCTGATAGTTTCAGGTAAAACCAAACCAAGTTTCTCCTGGAATGCAGCAGTCGCCCTTTTAATCTTATTTTTTCCTTTGTCATAGTGTCTTAACCTCAGCTGAAGCAGACTTTGCTGAAAGAAATGCAAATCAAATTACCAGGCTGGCAGTGGCATCTTTTCCCTGTTTAGGGTTGCAATGTCAGGGACTTAAAATCTGATTATGTCTGCATGTGTGAGTGTGTTTTTAATGAGTTGTGTAGTTTAGATCTTATTGGAATGTTTGCATGTTCACATGTGAGTGTGCATGGCCTCACCACAATGTGTGCTGCACCCACACTAATACATCATTCATGATTTTAATTGCTAGTAATTAACTTGGGCCCAATTAGCAAGAGAGATAATCAATAATTGTTGATCAACACACAGGTGCAGTATCTTTGGTGTGAGTGGAAGCACATTTGTGGACTTTACTGAAGACAAAAGCCTGTTTACAACAAAGTTACATGCAAGTTAATGTAATCAGTTTTACTTGTTTCAATATGGGACACTTCCCTTGGAACAGATTATGTATTGAAGTCTTGTCTCACTATAGTTCTTTAAGCCACATTTACTTCAAATTTCACAATCATCTGCCAAGTATAAACTAACAAGAGACCACACTGACAAAAAGGAATGTTCACACCTATGCTGAAACATCTCAGGTGATAAATATGGCAAAATTGATGCACAATAACACAGAAGAGAAGTAAGTGGTGAGAAACTGAAGGAGATCTAAGCGTTGGAAGTACAGGAAAGGAATATTGCTGAGTCTGAGATTTTCTGGAGGATACTAAATGGAATGAATGAGGGATGAAGGAAGTTTAAATAAAAGAAAATCATTGCATTCTCTGTGCTAGGTCCAGTAACCACAAGGTACTCCAGTGCTTCACTTAGCTGTGATCAATATTGACGTTGTCATTAAGCAGCTCTCTGGTAATGAGGGTGGGGAAGGGTGTCCTGGGAGAGACATTAGACCTGTGAGACATGGGTCTTCCATGCATCTCCAGCCCACTAAACATCCACAAAAAAACTGACGCAGCTCTTGTTTGGCACTTTTCTCACTTTTTAAATTACAATCAACTCACTGCATGTAATTATAGTTTTGACATGATGATTCATTCCATGGTATTTTTTTCAGCCTTGCAGTAATGCAAACTGCATGCAGAAATGGAAAAATGTCCATAGCATGATGGTTTGTTGGGAACAATTTAAACCAAATAACAAAGCACGTGTGTGTGTGTGTGTGTGTGTGTGTGTGTGTGCGTGCATGTGTGTGTGCAAAAGAAAAAGAATGCTTTCGACAACTGTGTAGGGGTCAGAAGAGTGTGCAACTCGCCCTGCAGTGGGCCTCACTAATAGCCATGCAAACACACATTTAGCAGTGACACAAAAATCTAGGGGCACAAGACCGTTCATCATCGCATCTTAGAGAAAAAAGCTTCAAGCTTTACACATCATCTCAAACTGAAAAGACACAATAAAGCGTGGCACAATGAAAGAAGTGAAGCAAAGGCTGACAGATCTATTTGAAGCTGGTGCATCAGATATATTGGGTGTGCGTCCCATGGATGGGATCACGCAAAAAATGAAGCAGTAGTTGTAGGGCTGTGTGTTTTGCAAGGGCCACTCTGTCTTGCTCTGTGTCTGAATAAACACTGGTGTTGCTTGGCTTAAGCAGCAGCAGCTGTAGCAGCCCATGGCCACTACTGCTGCTGAAGGCTAAGTTTACTGTGATATGTGATGGGTTGTTGACGGGCAACCATTGCACATAGACAAGCTCAGGGACTTTAAGACTGTGTAACTGGGAGAATAAATTGTATAAAGTTCACCCCCGGAGTCTCAAATTGGTCAGTTGTGACTGCAAAGGATATTTTGTCTGCTTTTCTTAAAGTTTTCTATAATATAACCAAGTAGAAACCAAGTGACCAAGTGAGCCCCATGAGAGTTTATAAACAGTTCTTTAATAGTTTATTTTGAGAAGCTAATTCATAGAACAATTTGGTGCCAATGTTTATTCACTCCTAAAGCAGTAAATATCATGATAGAATGAATGCAATGAATTTAATGTACCATAACAAGAAATGTTTATTATCCAACTTTGTCTCCAGCATATGGCTTTACATACCTGTTTCCTTTAAGAAAGGGAATGAGTACCTAAGGTTTTTAATTATAAAACTAAATACAATAACTACGAAGCAATAAAACCACAACAATGTGACCAACACAAAACATCTTGGTAAAATTAAATTTGGGTTTTCGACACCCTGGATACTAACATTCGCATGGTTTTGAAAACTCCAAACTTCAATACTATAGAACATCTGGACCAGAAAAAACATATCAACAAAAGTATAACACTGCATTTAAAAGTGCCCATAATAAAGGTTGCAGTTTTAGAAACCTAGAATGGTTGTACACAACACCACGCAGGTGATTCTAAAGTTAAAGTTGATGAGCGCATAACTTAAATATTAAATAGCTATTCCAATCATAACTGTCACACACAAGGATGTCTTGGGCTTTAACAATCATTCCTCTCAACAGTTTATGCATACTTGCATTTGGTATGGTTCTAAAAGTGAAAGTGTCAGATTTTATAAAGTGACAACTCCACAACAAGTCTCTGGGATCAAATGCTCTGTTTACTGCTTGCCTGTGTTGCCTCTAGGTGAAAAGAAAAACAACCCCCTCCTTATTAACACAGCCCACTTGGTAGTATGTCTCCCTACCAGACAGTTGGCTCAGCCATTTCTGACAGATGTGACAGTTCCCTTACATTTGATGTTTTTAAGGGTGGAGGACATTGTGAGTTTTTCCAAGTATGCAACGTATGGTATTGTAAATGCAGAAGTAACCTATGTGTCTTCTTTGAATTGTTCGCTGTGCTCTGTCTGAAATATTGCCAGTAGATTACAGGGTAGCAAGAATGATAGCAGCTGCATTTCATACAAATGCTGTGAATACATAATGCATAGCATTGTCTGTATGAACCCTTTCACATGCTAATGCCAACCTTTCTGCAGATGTCTCAGAGGTATGTGCCAGTGAGTGCAGAGTGGCAGAGAGGAGGTGAAAATGAAAAGCAATAAATAAAGAAGAAACTCTTAATTAAATATAGGTGACTGACTTCATCCATATGTCAACTACAATTAAAAAGCGAAAACATGTTGAGCGCAAAATTAAATAAATAAAAGCTTATCTTCATGTTGGTGAAATAGGAGGAGAGTGGAAAGCAACCTTCTTTGTGGTACCATATTGGGATGGAAAGTCAGCAGCACCATAATCAAGGGAACTTTACAGAAAATCACCAGAAGTGCTTCAGAAGTTATTTATAGCCACATAGAGTAATAACCAGACAGAAGTCCTATAAGAAACGTATGGCAGAGTCATCAGGATCTGTGATTAACGTGTCTGAAAGTATAATCACCACTGAAGGAAGTGCTCTCGCTAGCATTCAAGCCAAGCACTAAATCCTGAACCAGTTAATTGTATGGTGGTATGGTAAAGGCCTACAGCACTAAAGGTTGTTTTGAGATTAATTAAAGGCTCATTTGGGTTTTTACACAGAGTTCCTACAAATAATTACATTTAGTCAGTTTTGCAACTGTTTAGACATTAACGTTGGTTTTACCAAAACTAAAAAAACATATCAAAAAGAATATGAGTTCTCTCTGACAAATGTCAAAATTCAAGTTCTTGAATATTTAACAATATTAATCAATGCATTTCTTAGAGAGCAAATTATCTATAAGCTTGTTTATGTACTCCAAAGTGTGGTCCAAAATGGCATCCATCTTCTAAATGCATGCCATACAGGTGTCGAAGAGGAAATTTGACTCATGAACAATCCACATCTGAGCAAACATCATTCTTTGTTTTCTTTTACAACCTACAAAGTCTTTGGAAGTTGGAAAGAGAGGAGGTGCAATTACACAGCATTCTCAACCAATCAGCACCCAGGCACAACTGGTCTTTCATGTGTGGTTACAACACTTTCCTAAAATGAAGTACTTTTTGGTTGGGTTTTAGCAATAGAATTACTTTATTGGATGAGAAAAGCTTTGAAATAATAAAATGAAGAGGAAAACAGTTTTTCATAGATCAACTAAAAAATGACTAAAATTGCTCAACAACAGTTTGTAACATACAGAAAGCTTAAGAGCTGTTGTTTCCATTGTTGACAGAACTGGAGTGACCTTATTGCTGCTGAGTGCTAGTAACAGTGAACAGTCTACCATGGCGAGGGTCTGTGTTTACTATGCCTTTCAGACAGAATGAATCTATCTGAGATCAGCAATCAATTCCCCTTCTATGCAGTTTAACTCCCAACATGGTGACACACAAAACCGATCTCTTGTTTGAAAATCCTTCTCTAAGATGTCTGACACCAATATTGGTCCCTAGTCTCAGGTTTCCTTGCTGCTGGTGTGTATTTGCTGTCCTAACTTTTGACTTTCCAGGCTGCTGCTATGTCTAAATAAACAGTGGTAAGGCTTAGGTCGGTGCTTCCATCCTGTCACTGATCCTTAACCTTATCAGATGTAAACCACAGAGACTGGATTATATAGCAAATCCAGCACCTCATACATATATACACGTTTTTATATTGATGTGCAAAGCTCCTAACGTGTAAGTTTATAAAATAATGGTGAATGAATATATTTATGGGGCATTGTGAAAAAGAAGCAGAGTTCAACAAAGTTCAATAAATCCCAACAAGTCTGATACCTCAGATTATTTGTAATAAAAATAATAGTTTTGTATTTTGATTTAGTTTCATCTAACTTCTCTTGATTAAATAAACCTAATAAAAATGTGGCTTTTAATTATTTAAAATTTATTGTGGAATAAAAAAATACATTTTTGCAAATAAAAACACTTTTTTTGTAATTTTACTGAATAAAAAAAATATTTCTGTAAATTTCTCTATAATACAAGCCAGCTCCAGCAAATAATTTGTTTTGGGACTAAGTAGCAAGGGTGACATGAGGGGAAAAGAGGCAATAGAGCAAAATGACCAGAGGCGAGAAATAGAGGGCAAAATGTCTGATCTCAGAGGAATCCTCCATTGGCTGCAACCAGAGGTTTTAACACACATTTTAGCGACCTATTAAGAGCATTATGGGCCCCTCGTCCACTCCGGCCCTCGGCTCTGGTAATCTGGCCTATCCTCTTAAAAGTGGAATTGATTGAAAGAATTGATCCTCTCCGGGTTGGCAGACACAGCCTCAATAATTACCTCACGTAAATCTCTATAATAATATATGAAATATGAGGATCTTCTGTCTTCCTCAGCTGCTCCTCTTCAGTAACATTGAAGTCCAGACATGGTTCTTGTGGATGATGAAGAATGGATGTGTCATAAACAGTTCAGACCTGCTAACGTGTTCTTATTTATGAATGTTTAAATGAAAATATGCATTAAAAACAATTAAATTGCTATCTTTAAAGACAAAGGGGGGGAAATTACTGCACCTTTATTGGACAAGATCTCCACAAACAGATCAAACCCCTGCTTTGGAGTTGACACAAACATGCAGCAACGCCTTAAAATTTCGTCTCAACATGTAATCATTTAGAAGGTAATCCGGTCTGGGAAGGTCACCAGATAAATCTCGATACATACATTTAGATACATTACTTATCTTTCTGAGGGTAAATCCATTAAGTCATGTCAGGATATGTGCATGACAGGCTTAGGCTTACATATGCACGCTGTAAACCACTAGCTAACAAGATGACCAGCCATCTCTGATTGAATGTTACTCATAAGGCCCCACTCTCTCTCAGCTTCACAGACAGAGAACATGCACAGGCGACCACAGAGCCCTAAAAAGCAGCTGCGAGAGTGGGAGGGTGCAGGATTAGGGCCTGAGCCTTACTCAGATGGGGCATTTCCATGACAGTGAGCTGCACCACAGCTTAACAGCCTGCCCCTGTTTATGCTTTTTGGAGAAGAAGCCGGATTCTCTCCCATGACAGATGGCCTTTCAGCCACAAAGTGCAGTGTTTAGACTTAGCTTGCTCTGGGGCAAGACAGTAAAGCTCCAATGACACAGCATTCAGCAAACAACTCCCAATTGCAGAGGTGGTGGCCACAGAGAACTGGCTGACCCACCAAGCAAGTAACCAAATAACCAGAGAAGCTTCTCAGCTTCGACTAAATCTGCCAGGGAGGGGGAGGCAAAACAAGGGACACCAGAGATAATGATGGGGCTTAGAAACCAAAGAAGTGGTTGGCTTGAAGATACATGACACGACTCAATTTAGATTCAGCAGAGTCCAATTTAAAGCTTTTGCTTACTGCAGACCAAATGCCCCCCAACTGAATCAATACACCCTGAAAAAAAAGCAAGAATTGGTTCAGCTTTTAATTAAGAGGATTGTTAAATTTGGTCAGTTGAAGTGTAAAGAGATTTCTTTATGGGCAGGCAGGGCAAAGCAGCAGATTTTGCATTAGAGGGTAAACAGTGAGTGAAAAGAACCAGCTGCTGGAGAGAATTAGCCCAGTCTCATCTGATCCAACACAAACCTAGTGCTGCTTACTCTGCTTACTCTTAGGAAAAAAATCTAGCCTGACCCAGACTGACCTCTCATACAAAGCCAGAGAGGCCCTGAAGGCAGTGAATTAATTGCAGCCCACTAAGCCTACTACACCATATTTTAAACAGGAATAAGTTACAGCCTCATAAGTGCTGTAAACTAGACCAGAAAAAACATAAAACATGAATTATACTCAAATTATGCACAGTAAATAAAAACAAACACTCCAGCAACATTTTTCCTGAGCAGACAAACCCTACGGAAATGAGAGATTGGGTTATACATGCCAACTTTGACATGCACTGACATACAGGTGGAAGTGCATGGATAACACTAGTTTAAGGAAACAACATAAGCTGCAAGCAATTGAAGAAAACTTCCGAGAGCTCCTCTCTCCTCCACATCAGTCTGGGAAAATAGCTGATGAAAAACACCATCCTCGCACAATCTCCTCATGCTGAAATTCATTTAGAGTGGAGGCGTTATTCACTGTGTTTACCCTGGCTGCTCGCTTTTCAAACCCACACTGTTGGAGCAACTTAAATTGGCCTCTCGCACCATATAGATTTCCCATCACAGGCCAGCATCTAAAGAAGACACAGAGAGGAGAGGAAGGAGAGAGGAGAAGCAGAGCATTTGCTAGTGGGATCACTCACCCCATTGTCCTCCTCAAATAAAATACATACTCAGATTAATAGGCCCAATAATGCAGGGCGATGGCTCATTGCAGTGGGAAAGGGGTCCCTCATCACTCCAGTCACTAACTTGACTGCTTTTGTTTTCTAGAAGGTAAATTATGCTGAGCAAAATTAAATGTAAGTGTGCACCACCAGCACTCAAAACTGAAAGAAAATAGTTTATTAGGTGTTTTTTGTTCTATTTAGTCATCATCCACAGAATGAACCGGGAGGTATTCCTGAATATAATAGTCATCTAATAGTCTGGGTAGCATGGGAAACAAGAAATGTCATGTGTAGGGGCTTCTGACGTCAGTGGATCAATAGCCCCTGACAAGGAATTTTAAAAGATACTATCTGTCTGACTGCTGGTGGCAATAAACTGAAGATTAACCTTTACGTTCCTCCCAGTCCTGAGAAGTACCCTGAAGGGCATGCTCCACTGTTTACTAATCAAAAAAAAGTTGCTTTTTCAATACCGCAAGACCAGGGAATGGCTTAGCGGCTCTGCACTAGGTCCTGAAAGTTATTGACTTCTACCCCTACCGATATGAGCATCATAAATGTGAAACATGAACACTCTACACCCAAGTATTATATATCACCAGCACAGCTCCAGATATGCGTACAGACACAGCTGGTTTATTAAAAATAAACACCATATATTATCGCTATGCTGCAGCACAAATGTAATAATTCCTGTTGCCGTGCATAGAAATACAGAAAATGTAATCACATGACAAGAGAGCAACTGGGTGTTGTTTGGGAGAGGCTGCTTTGCTGGCTGCATAGCTGTGTCCTTTGTGAGCTACAGAGACACTAGAGCTCTTTTTCTCCTCCAGAAGCATGATCCTCTTTCACCCCATACATTTGAGCCGGGAGCCAAGGTTTTGAATGGTTGTGACCTCTGTGGCCTCTGCCGGCCCCCAATGGCCTCCAACCCTCCAGCTGTTCATCTTTCCAGTCCAGCGCATTGTCCAGTACCTCTGGCTGGCAGAGGCAAGAAGACCAGCACCCCTCTGAGTCTAAGAATTGACCCCCCTTCTTCAGACCAAGGCTATAACACCACAGGCATATTATTGGAGTTCCCACATGAGCGTCGGACCATGACGAGAGGGATTGAGAAGAGAAGATAAAAAAAGGGCAAAATTAACTGGATATGTGTGGGTGAGGTTTTTAGAAGTAGAAGAAAAAAAATAAGAAAGAAATACAGCAGAGGAAGGATGATCTTCACATAGGAAATCAGAATAGAGAACCGGTATATGAAAGCTAAATGAAAAAGGGTAAAAAGGGAACAAATAGGAACTGGGAGTTAAGAGAAGCGTAGCCATACAAACTAAGCAGAAATAAGGCAATAAGATGGTGCTGCACCAACACAGACAGACGCCAAGGTGCAATAGAAGAGCTTCCTTCCCCTTCTGCATGGCTGGCTCCGATGACAAGACAGTATTCCCTCAGCACCAGTCGCTAACTGGATGATAGCACCAATCCCTCTCTTCTCGCTACCCTTCTTGCTTTCTGTCTGAAACTGTCTCGCTGTCATTAATTTTCTCTTTCTTTCTCCTCAGAGTTTATTTTCCTGTTGCTCATACCTTTTTTCTCCTCCCCTAGCTGAAGTCATATCCATCCAGGCCCCGTATACTGCCGGCATTGCAGCCGTCTAAAGCAAACATTAGCCTATATAGCTTTGTTTACCTGTGATAAATCATCGCCCCAGGCCTATCTCTCATTAGAGTAGCCAAACAAAGACAACGGCAACTTGAGAATGCTTTAAAAATGCCTATAATTTGATGATGGTGTGTGAGTGTGGGAGGGAAGGAGGGGAGTTTTGTGCATTCGTGCAGGGAGGGCGAATGGAAATCGCCTCTGTACAGGATGAAAACCTCAGAGGACTATCCATTGACTATGAAATGTGATGATCCCCTTCACCCTCACACACGAAGAGAGTTCAGCTTAACATTGCCCTGGGCACTAAACCTTGGAGCTTGTGTGAAAAGACTTCTGAATATGTGTTGGTAATCAGGCGTGTTTCTCTTTTTTTAGTCATATAAAACACCTGCCTCATTCTTCGCCCTTTTGCGTTGTAATTTTTAAACTGTATTCTGTCTGTCACAAACTCCACAAGGGGATAGATGGGAGTGTTTATTTCCATTCATTTGACTGTGTCTCATAACTAAATGATTCACTGGCTTTTTCATTGAACAGGAGTGTATTTGAATATGAATGTGTGTGAAATTGTGTCATGTATAGCTGTGAATGCAGTTGGTATGTCTGGGAGAGGTGTTTTGCGCACAAGTGTGTGTTTATAAGTATGACAACACAAGTGTCGGGTTGGTTGGTGGGTTGTTGGCAGAGTTGTGGTACCCTGCTGGGACCAACCCTGCCCAAGCAGCCTGGTGGAAGGGACAAGCTGTGGCATGTATACACACATACACAGGCACACACATAGAGCAGCTGCTCCTTCTGCAGCTGCTGCTGTTGCCCAACCCGGGGGTGGAGGCGGGAGGGTGTTGAAGTAACAAGAAAAGAAGAGGGAGGGTGAAGGAACTGTGGAAAAGGGGGAAGAGTAGAAAATGGGGAAGGGGAGAGAGCTGACAAAACAAATTGGAAAATATGATGAGGAAAGTAACAGAAGTGAGTGGAGAGAAAGGAAGAGAAGAAGTGTTAACGGGAAAAGAAATATCTGAGACACACTCAAAGTGATTATACACTGAAACACACATCGTACCTCTTATCCATTAACAGGTGAAAAAATATCCACTATCACCTTCATTGCAGCTCCACTACAACCCACTTGTGTCTAACGATTTGCCACAATTAATTCATCAATTCAAAGTGTAATCTTGTAAACAGCATCTTTGAACATTTAAAAGTCCACTGATAAACTGCAGTTTTGAAGTTACACAATTGCAAAGCATGCTGAGCATGCATTTTCTGCAGGTTTAGCATTAAATCCAGGCCTATATTCCCTGTGAGGGACAGCCCCCACTGAAGATAACATATTACTCTTGAGCTAAGCTAAATCTGTGTCTGGGAAATCAAACACCCCCTGCATATTATGTGTTGCAATAATCCAATCCTCTTCTGAAACGGAAGCAGTGTTTCTGTTGCTCCACTTTTGGTTTAAATGTACAGCAGCAGTTCTGGGCATTCATTTGCAATGATTGCATATCAATAAGTACAGAAAGCTTTTTACAGATTAAAGGAAGGTTTAAAAAAAGAACTGTTTCCCTTCTTATAGAAAACACTAGTGTGTCATGTGTCAAAGGTTGAAATTGGCTTAAAAAATAAATGAAGAGGAGGTTATCTATGAGAGAGGACCCACATCAAACTATTCACTAACTAGAGTAATTAGTTGATTAACAATGAGTGTCCTGAGGGCCTTCCTCATCAGTCTAATATAGACCATCTCTAAACCAGGCAGACCTTTAAAGCTATATACAAAGCAGCACAATACAGATAGACCAGTTAACTAGCCTACCCCATCATCTGTCTTTTAACTAATACCGAATGTTGTTCAAAACGCTCTGTTTTTACACATAGGCATGTAATCTGTAAATTCAGTATCAATGTGACATGTGACATGTTCTGTCAGCCTTTCGCTCACTTTAGATCATCTCTCTGCAGCTTTAAACCATAATCACACGTCTATACGCTGGTTGGACTGTCTTCTGGTGACACATCTTTTATCCCACAACACATAACATCTAAGTGATCATGCACGTTTCATTCATCAGACTCTACATGCAGCTTTTACACAGCCATGCTTTATGGATGTGTTCGCTATTACAGTAACAACACCCCATGTAGCCTTTATTTCTTTAGTTTAAAGCAATCTGTATTTGTAGCAAAAAGAAGAAAAGAGAAGCGCGAGTTAAAATACTGTCAGCCTTGCATCGCTTCATAGCCACAGGCAGTTGCACAGCACAGGAGAAATGTGCTTACATCATCACATGCAGCCCAGGCATCCTGCAGAGGGCACTGCTAATAGATGAAACACAGAGCAGAGGAGGGAAGCAACCAACTCAGGAGGAACTCAGCAAGGCACTCCCACGCAACTAGGATATCTGACATTCTTGGCAGCCTTTCAGAGAGGTCAGTGGTAAAATATTCCAGCAGTGCTAACCTTCAAAAGGGACCATGTTCTCGCAAGCTGAGACCAGAGGCTTAATTCATCACTAATTAAAATCTGTATGGGGTACAAGGAGGAATCTTTCTCAAAGACTA
This sequence comes from Pseudomugil gertrudae, assembly GCA_037177535.1. Lineage (NCBI taxonomy): Eukaryota > Metazoa > Chordata > Actinopteri > Atheriniformes > Pseudomugilidae > Pseudomugil > Pseudomugil gertrudae. Next base: position 10,996,350 of record JBAMHV010000021.1, on the reverse strand, counting down.
TCTAACCCCACCACCCAAAGTAATAGTCCACTGACAGTTTTCCTCTTATAGGAACTGAATGATATCAAAGCAAGCAGAGTACTTTGTTGAATATTTTGTTTCCTCTAAGTGAGACAGAAGGAGGGAAAGAGCAATTCTGCACAAATCTACACACTGTGACCCAGATATGTGACTGTACATGTATCATGGATGTTCAGCATGTGCACCAGGGAAAGAAAGTAATACAGCCTACAGTTCTTAGACACAAAATGTTCCTTTTAGGTTTAATTTCAAAACTTTCTTTTTCTTTCTTTCTTTACTGTGTTATTAAATTATTTAAACATTGGAAAAAAATTCAAAGACAACTCATCAGATGCCTAAAGCAAGAAAGTCTTTTTTTTTTGGAAGAAAAATGTTTGCAACATTTTAAAACATGTTGAAAACTTTAGACAAAGTTTCAAAAGAGTACAAATGTTGTGTTAACACACACCTGGTGAAGCACTGCAGAAATAATTTGGTTTATTGTCAACAGATTATCAGCACAGCTGGACAGAAGAGAGCAAATAATTTATATTCTTATAAAAAAGCTAACAAAAACAAAAATAGGCTTATTGACTTGAGTCAAAGAATGATGGAGAAACTTATTTCCTTCCTCAAGGAGTTCTACATTAAGAGCAGTAATGATTAAGTACAAATCAGATAGAAATGTGTCATTTTGTTACACTAGTGAAACCTGTATTTCTGAGGAAGTTAAATCTAAATTATAATATATGTTGTCATGTTTTTTGCATCAGCAAATAATTTCCAACCACAATTTGCACATAATATGTCAGCATGATTCTGCAAGTAAAGAAGTCCTGCTGCTAAACTTGCAGTTCAGAACTTACAGGAATTATTTTCACAATGTCAAAGAGCCAGAATTGGTTTTGAATTTGATTTCAAGCAATAATATATATACAGTAGCATTTGCAAACCTGCAGAATGGTCACAAACTTGTGGAAGCAAGGTTGAATATGTTTTAGTATAAATGGGCTTCATGACTTATCAGGACAACTGCAAGCCAGAACTTTACTTGTCCTTATCTTTTTCAATCTGCAGGCATGGCTGCAATGTCACACAGCTGCCTTGTTCGGTGTATCACACACAGCTCAGCCAGCAACACTTTTCTGGATGTATTAACAGCTGGGATCACATAGCAAATGCTCAGGCCAAAGAAGAACATACTTGAACGACATTCTTCTTGTGATTCCTATTAACCACAGTTGCAACTGTATCCTTATTTTTAAGCCTGTGTGTGTGTGTAAGTGTGTGTCCAAGTGTGCATCTCCGTGCGCTCCAGAGGCGTGGGTAGCCAGCTGCAGCACTGTTCTGGATGCTGATTGGAAGTGAGTGTTGAGCGCTCAGGACAATTATGGAATCATTACCTCTGCATAGCCGCAGGCAAAATATGAACACTGTGCCATTTGTCAAGCAACCACAGCTTTCTAATGAAGCTCACATGTGTTTGCATGTTAAGTTTTGTCTTTATGTGCATATACATGCATATGAGTTTAAAAGCCTTGGCATGTTGGCAGTAGGAAATGGAATGCCCCTCAGTATGCACATGTCTGTGAGGGGCAACGGATGACTCAAGAACCCTGCCCAATATTATGTGTCTGTTTACTTGCTTACATTCGTTATGGTATCCAAACTAAGTGCAGTACATGGACAAATGTGTTGGAGTGAGTGTGTGTGCAGTGGTAGAGAGTGAAGAATGCTCTGCCCATGTGCAAGTGTCTAAACATGTCCCTCTCAGCTGTCTTTCTGCCCCCTTCATGGAAAAATAACTTAGCAAGAGTTATTTATTATTTTTACCGCACCCAATTCTATCATCTCACAACGGCTGCAGAGAGGTTTGTGGATGAGAATGTCCCTCTGTGACTTCAAATTGGAAGAGGGGACAAAAGAAAAACTGGTACGAGAAAGATAGAAAAGGGGGTTCAGAGGTGGAGAACTCAAAGAAAACCCCCCACCCTCCAATTTAATCAGTGGTTTTCACTGCTATCTTGAAGACACACCTAATCCATCTCCTCACACTGGAGTCAGGATGGTAAAGAGTGACATAAATGTTTCAGGAAGATTTAATTAATTGATTCAACGAGTGATAATAGCAGGCAGCATTTGTCACCTGTGCATTCACTTTTATGGCTTAAGCAAGCAACAGCAAAGCCGTTGTGTGCACAGTAAAATGTGAAATTACCTGTAAAAATAAGCCAGTAAGTACATAGTTTGGTTATTTGTTCATGTTCAGTCTTATAGATTTTGCAGATTTCACTGCTTTCCATCATCTCTTTTGCAGTGATGTGACGGTGTACTCAGGGCTGTATACACGCAACACGTCAGACACTGAGATATGAATAGTTAGCTCGCAAGGGATTACCAACTCTAACTTTGATCACTGATAAACCAAAAAAAATGGTCATACATGTTGTCACTGTCTCAATGTTCTCTCAGCAAACTAACTCCTATTCTGTATGTAAAACAAAACAAAAAGACGACATCCTGCCTGCTGTGATGAAATCCCTATTTGACATAGCTAACCAAGATTATCCCAGACAAAAACAAACCATTATTGTATGTCAAAGGAGATCAAAGACATATCCCAGCTGAACGCAGTGTTTTTAGGACTGCTGTATCTGACAGCCATCTGCACTGTTAAGACACGAACAAACATCAGGCATTTATCAGAGAGGGGGAAAAAGTTTCTTCTTAGTGTCAGCTCTCTTAAACTTGCATAAGATCCTTTTTTTTTTGGTGTGCTTTAAAACATTGAGTGGTTGGATATATGGAAAGAAAAAGTGCATAGGAGTACAAAGAAATGGGAGGATCATGTGATGAGTAGAGCATAGACAAAGGGGAAAAACTGAATGTCCCTCAGTGAGACAAATTGGCAAGGAGTTCACAATGGGTAAACATCTTCATCGCAGAGCCTGTGGAGCATTTGATGCCCTGGACAAATCAGCACGTTTCACAGTTTGCCTGAATAAAACGCAAATACCATCAGCTTCAAAAAATATGATCTTCCCTGGAGCATATGAGCAGGGGGTTTGCTCCTCTGGGTTTATGAATTGGTCTGTGAATCGATCACAAAAACAGAATTTCAAAGGGTTTATAAAACTATGAGGTCTTTCTCTCTCTCAGACTTTAAGGAAACAGACTCCAACATAGACAGCCCTGCAGACACTTGTGGCTGTGAAGTCCCATAAGGCTCAGAGATGTCTCTGGTCTTTTCACTACCACTCAAAAAAAAACCTTAGTAAAAAAAAAAACACTGCATCAGTGCTTTCAATACAAAGTCTGAGAGAAGTTGGAAGTAAACAAAGAAAAGAGAAACAGGATTTCAGCAAAGACAGAAATGATCAAAGTAAAGATTAAAAGAAAAAAGTTTCGTTTGTACATCAGTCCAAATCTGAGGAGCAGGATCCAGATGCTGTGTAGGAAGGCTAACATGTGGGATGGTCACCCTGAGCAGGCTTCAACCTGCATGCAGCAGCTTTGTTAGGACATATGTTTTGGCTATCAGAGCCATTAAAATCTCATTACAACAGGGATCATAAGTCTTTCATAGGCTTTCATAATCATTCATCATATAAATTTACCATGAATTATGTATTTACATGTATGTAAAGATGCACATTGTCTGACATTTAATCGCTCTGCCACCATTCATCACTACTACAATTTTATGTATAATATCCATAACAGAACTTTTTAAACGAATGTTTATCTTTGGAGATGAAGCATTTTTTTCCAGACCGCTGAAGCATTGACACTTAGAAAAATAACACACAGAGGTCATCGGTTGCTTGTTTCTCATGTAGATTGTTTTTGTGAGTTGTTCAGTCATTACAAATAATGTTAAATTCTATACAGTGAAGACTGATGGTGCCCTGACCTACAGGAACGGAATGCCAACTCTCACCACAGCTGCAAACTAAGGCCAAGAGCCAGAACTGACTCTGGGATCAAAGGTCACCCATGATGTGACTTGATCCTACACAATCAATGGACATAAGGTCCTGGCCTTTGGCAAGAATGCTCTTAGGGCATTGCATCTGGACAAATGGTTGGGAGAAGAGATCTAAGAAGCACCAAACACCATAAGAATTATAAATTTGCTTTTTAGTGGTGAAATCACAGTGAAACTTAAAAAATAAACACAAAATAAACCAAATTCTCTAACAAAAACTCCTTTTTGTATCATTAAACCCCTAAAAGATTCATGTTTCTTAAAAAAATGACATTTTATGTTTTTTTTTCCATGAAAAAGCAAATCAACTCATTCTCGCTGAAACAGGAAGCATGCTCGCATAAAATTCATGCAGGGTACATCGATAATGCATCTTGCATCCCTCACCAATATTTGCCATTAGCTGATCAATTAAGAGAGGAAGAAGTAGTTAGCAGCTTGCTGCAAACAATGCATTTCTAATATGATTGAAAGCAATAAAACACGAATACTTTCTCATTCTGACATTTCTACTCATGTGACCTCTGCATGTTTATGTGTTGCAGTGTTGCTGTAGTGGCTAAAGATAGCAGCACACTGACTTGGCCCTATAATTTCCCCTCAAAACTTCCCTTTGCCTCTCATTTTATTGGTTCAACAAAATACATGCACTTTAGCTGTAAGCCCATTAACTAAATTCCCAAAACTGAATCCTGTTGATATGTAAATTCCAGTGGACTTTAAATCTAGGTTTCTAAACTGTTTGGATTTAGACTAATAAATACCAATTTATATGAAGTCACTGCCACAATGAACAGCAGAATGAACCTTTCCCTTGGTCCATTTCACACTTCATAAAGCAGAAACATATTTATTCCATGCTTCATACTTGCATATTCTCAACAGGTACAGGTTAAACGAGTTGAAATGATTAATTCTCCCATTCGCTCCATTTAGCTTTGGGTGTTTTATGTAAGTTTTAGAACGCAATATTGTCTGGAAATGCCCATTTTTATGTTTTCACCTCACGGCAAGTAATGAAATCGCCCATAGCTGCGTTTCTTTAAAAAAAAAAAACAAATACACACCACTGAAAAAGAGGCTGTAAAACGTCCTGTGAAACAGCATGGTAAATATCCCACCTCTGGATAGGCAATTTACTAAAACCTTGTTAAGTCACTTAAACTAGAACTTAGAAACACCTCCCCTCCTTTTTTTTTTGTTTTAATTATTGTTTCTGGAATTAGTTACCATTTTAAAATAAAGTCTTTCAATTTTGATCAGAAAAAATAATTGGCCCCTTTGAGAGACATGCAGGCTTGAGGTCAAAAGGTTAAGCTTCAGGTAAGTGTGAGACAGCTCTGCTTCTTATTCCTGTCTGATTTAATAGAATCCATAGGGGGCTTGTGGTAAACACAGCAGGGATGTGAACCTTTCGAAGTGGGAGAATGAGTGGCTGGTGTTCTACTTTAGGTTTCATATAATGACCAACAAGCCCCCCTTTTCTTCATTCCCTACATGCCACCTCCCACTCCACCATCACTGCTTCTGCTCTGTAGGTTTGACCACTAATACCCTCATTCAACCTGTGTATATGAGAAACCTTTCTTTTCCCTCCACTCTCTCTCTTCTCCAGTTCAGTGCTCCCTCACTTTAGTAAGAGGCAGGTTCTTTTCAGATGGCTGGCCAAGCTCCCGCTGTTTTATGGGAAGTATTGTGATCCCACAAGCTCTCTCAGGGGGATCAGCACTTACGAGGGCCGATGGAGCTGCTGATTCGATCTTCTCTTCTTTCACAGCCTTTCTCAAGTTTTTCATCAAGACTTCATCACCCACTCGCCATGGGAAGTTTTGGCACAAATTCTGTGTCCGTGAAACAGACATCATAAGTGACACTGATGAGGACGGGGCCAAGACTAAAATTCAGATCAACTCTGCCACATAAAAGCAATGAAACTTTAAATATTCAGCACACATCCTTTCAAACAGACCGTTCAATATCTTAAACCCTTTCCCTCCCAATGGACGGTCATAGTCATTCTAGTGAGAATTAATCAAAAGTGCCCTTTTGGAGAATCCGATCATTTTAAAGATGAATTAAATAATTAATGACTTTATAAGATCTTATTTAGCATCCAAAGAGATACAGATCTTTATTCACATTGGCCTTTTAGTATCACAAATAATCAGCATAAACTGAAAGTTAAATTCTCTTCTGATTATAACATTTCTGTGTTTTAACTGTGGCTTTAGAAAAGTTTGGTTATATCTGGATTAAATATTGATTATAGAATTTCAAACACTGTTTAAGGGCCTTTGTATGCCTTACATCACTAGTAACTTATAAACATCCTTTTTTGGTCGGTTTTCTTTTTTCTAACAGTTGTGGCTTTTTTTATGATGAACATTTCCCTTTTTCAAGACTTCAATTATTTTGATTTAAAATGTCATATTATTATATATAACACTACTCTGGCAAATGCATGTATAACTTCCCTTTGTTCTTTATATTAGTTACCGAAAATATTGTGCAGCACTTCATAACATTAGACATAGAATACCTTTATTCTCACAATGAATATTCTAAAAATTAAATGAGTTAATGACCAACGAAGCAAAATATGATACACATGAATGTTTATTACAGATGAAGTTTTAAAGAACCATGATATGCAGTATTTCACTAGCATATGCCTGTGATAGGACTAGGTGGCGCAGCTGGTTAGCACTGTGGCCTCACAGCGAGAAGGTTGCCGGTTCGATTCCTGGTGTGAGCGAGGCTCCAACCGGGATCCTTTCTGTGTGGAGTTTGCATGTTCTCCCCGTGTTAGCGTGGGTTCTCTCCGGGTACTCCG
>JBAMHV010000021.1:10954606-10982723 GCA_037177535.1 Pseudomugil gertrudae | reverse complement strand
GGACGCCAGAGCCGGGATTTGAACCGCTAACTTGCCGGTTAGGAACTGACCCGCTCTACTACATGCGCCACAGCCGCACATCATTATATTCTATGATGATGGCAACCTTAACTGTTTTTATTAGGACCAGGACTTTTCATGGCTAATATGGTTTCTTAATCTTTGATGCTGTGAACATATGACAGATCTATGAGATAATGGAACAGACTGGTAACATAATAAAGGTGCCCTTCTTCTCACTCAGCATCTCTAATATTAATATTTTCATCCTGTAACAACTAAAAGCCATTTCATTAGTCATTAATCAGTCTATGAATCCACCGCTTTTCAGTGCACATAGAAATACGATCCTGCAATTTAACAGGAAAAGTAATGTCTAATGTGGCTGCAGCTGGCAGGGTAATAAAACACGGTATGCATGTTGTCTGTCAAGAAACCTTACCTAGGCATGCCAGAGCAGCAGTCAGGCCAAGTGATGTAGTGACCTAATTCCACAGAAAGATACAGACATTGCATTGTTGTTGTGTGTCTTCCAGGCCTGTGTGACAATCAATACTTAAAACAACCGCAAGAAAATACGTGGAATCAGCACCTATGAAGTAAATTTGCCGCAAAATTGATTTGCAGGTAGTTCGATGAAGCATTCAAGTGGGTTTAAAGTGTGCAGAGTGTTGCCCGTCAGATCACTCATCAAATCCATATCAACCTGTGGGCTTGGAAGTTTGGGTGTTTATTTAAAATAGTGGTAAAAGAAGACGTGTCAGCGTAAAGCCGAACGTCCTGAGAATGTACAGGCACTGATTCTGATTTATGCAGATGGTCATCCGCGGGAGAAGCTACATGTAATAGTGCATGTGTGTTTGTGTTTTTCTTTTTGTGTTTAAATCAATGGTCATCCCCTTGATACAAGATGGCCTCATAAATCATTGTTTGTTGATCACTTGTCAGAAGGCTGGGGCCTTATGGCGTTCTCCTAATTATTCCAACTCACAGCCCCAGCGGAGGAATAAGGACAGGAATGCCAAAGCAAATCAGGGCAGTGGACTTTACAGAAATATGGCCATAAAGGTGGTTTAGTCTGGATGTGGGGGTTGAGGATGGAAGTTTCAGGAAAAAAAGAGAGTAGGGGGAAGGGAAGTGTGTGTGTGTGTGTGTGGGTTAGGGTTGGGTAAGTTGAATTCTAGGGTGCAATGAAGTGAGAAATCCACCATATGAGATATAAGTCACACAATTCCAATGTGCTAGGACCCTGTTATTACAGGGACAAACTGGTTTCCTGATTGACATGGAGAAAAATAACAAGATCAGACCATTTGATCAAATGATGCCTCGAATTTCACATCAAACTCAAATTAAACACGTCTTTTTTGTTTCTCATTGCCATTTTTTAAATAATGGTAACTCCATAAACCCAAAGACTTTGCAACCTGTGTTCAAGTCTTCATGAGTAATAATCCCTGATTATGAAACCTTACGTAAGAGACTCATTTTTGTGACATTTTTTTTAGGGGGGTGGGGTGTTTGGGTCAAAACCAAACATGTAAAATCCAACACTTTTTGAGCAAGGAACTTTGTAATGACAAATTCTGTCAAATGGTAGGACTAAGTGGTCAGAGTGTAGTATTGGCTTTCAGTGTCATTAACTTTTCAGCAGTAAGCAGGTTCCTGTCGCCACTGACCAAATTGCTTTAAATGCAGGGCAATTACACGGTCGAGGCTGGTGCTTAAAAGATGAGAAGAGTATTTCTATAGTAAGGCCTAATGAGATTATTAGTGAGTTGTTATGTGAGAAGAACTTGCAGCTCATGGTAATACTAGTAGCGGAATTACACCGTAAGTTGCATGGGTATAGTACCAGCAAACTGGTCCTCAGGTTAATTACAAGTTTACCCTTTATAATTAACTAATCTCCAACAGGGAGTAAAATAATTAATCAAATAACACTATCACATATTCTTCCATGTCTTTTCCATTTCAAAACCTTTCTAAATTTTTTCCCCTTATTTTAGGTTTTGCTAGCTCTAACATGAAGCATGGTGGCAGTAACACCTTGTAATTCAGATATAAAATGTGTTAGCTTGGGGCTTAAACATGGTCTTAGTATGTTTAAATCATGCTGAGCATATCACACATGTAAGTTTGTCTCTTTGATATGTATTTGCAGCATTATGTGTGGTTTTGAAAATCAATGAGCGGGGGTCTTTTGATCACAGTTGTGTTACCATTCCATGAAAAATGGAGTATAAAGTCAGAGAGGTACACCACATACTGACACAACATAGGCTACAGAAGCCGAGTTGCAGGCCTCCATTTGGAACGGATAGCAAAACGTTATATTGTGATCAGCAGGAATAGCTTATTGAACACAGACTGCTTCTGTTTTCCCCATATTCCATTAATGTAGTGTGTGTAAATAGAATATCAGTTACACATAGAAAATCTAATTATTTTGGTCAGTTAGATAAACACCAATTAAAATTTGTGTTAATTGTGTTTTTTTTCGTCATGACATCTTTTGTGAGCTCCATGAGGGTGTGGTGGTTTGCACTGCAGCCTCACAGTGATAAGGTCGAGCCCCAGCTTGAATAGTGGCCTTTCTGTGTGGTGTTTGCATGTTATCATCATACATGTGTGGGTTCACTCCAGGTCATTCCACCGTCAAAAGACATTCATGTTAGGTTGATTGGTCATTCAAAATTGTCCTTATGAGTGAATGTATGTGTGTGACAGGTTGTTTGTCTTTCTGTGTTGCCCTGTGATGGACTGGCGACCTGCCCCAGGTGTACCCCGCCTCTCATCCAATGATTGCTGGGAAAGGCTCCAGTTAATGGATGAATGGACATCCTGAACATCCCATGTATCTTTCTGTACTGTAGCTCCAGCCTTGTCTCCCTATATAATATGTTATATGTTATAATGCAGGTTTTAGTGTTTATGTAATAAAGAGTTCATTAAAGTTCTTTTTTATTTCCTTGTTTGTTTTTTCTAAACCCATAATAAAAATTAAAAGAGCTTCAGACAGTATTGGGCCAATTGTAGCTCGAACTCAAGTCTGAGTCTACTTCCACATACTTAGATTTATTTCTGTGGATGTCAAATATCAATATTTTTATAGTTTATTACAATGTATGATGGTAGAAATTAGGTTTTATTAAGCATTAATTATGAAACTGTTGTTTTCAGTTCTTTTGTTTGTACCACATTCAAGAGAGTTGTCAGACACTATAGGACCCATTGCCCAACAGCTTCTCTATTGGCTCTGCTGTTTGTTGTGTGATTGGCTGTTTCTGCTATTATGCCACCTTGCTTATACACCATTAGCTAGTCTACAATCATGAATTTTTGTTAACATGCTACTGCTACAAATTAATCATTTGGTCTGCTGAGGTCACATCAGCAGGAACTTTTGATTGCAAAATCAAAAGTTTAATTTACATTAACATTTGAATCTGTGTCCATGTTTGTGTGCGTGTGCATAGGTTTAGTATTGAGGTGGAGCCAGGATGTCTAAGAAAAAAAAAGAATAGTGGACACAAGAGACTTAAAAAGTTACACTCTGACTTTTACAAAGTGTACGGGTGTTATGCAAAGAAATCCTGCATCATCATTAATCACTCTGTAAAGCAATTTATCTAATTTACCATCCTTCTCATTAATTATAAATCACAAAAATCTTTTAAAGTTATTTTATTAAATGTGTTGATAAATAAAATTCAACATTATTTTTATTCATATTAAAATAGAAAATATAATATATACAAATGTCATTTTTAAACATTCAATTTCATGATAATTATAAAACTAAGTTTGACCTCTATAACCGCATCATCAGCATTGATGATTGTTGCATCACAAATTGTCCCACTGTTCATGTCATGTCCCAGTATATCTTTTTTCAGGTGACAGATAGTTGAGATGCAGGAGAGGAAACACTGAAGGAGGGAAAGTAGGAGAAGCTGGAGGAGAGAGGCTGGAGGCTCAGAAAGTAAGGTTGAAAGAATTAACATATGTTAACCATGGTGTTAAACTTTGTGAGAAATGGTAGAATAGGCTAATGATAATCTATTCAGCGCTTTCATAGATCACACACATTGCATCAATATGCTTTGTCAGATTCCATAACGAAATGTAAAACTGGTGGGACTGAGTTGTTGTGAAGTTGCAGCACAGAATTGGGTGATAATGTTTTACTACATGCGTTTCAACCAGTCAAACCAAAGAAACAATGTTAAGCTCAAAAGTAGCAACAGGAAACTAAAAGAACTACTAAAACACAGTGAGTTGAAAGATTAGTTTTATGGAAATTACTTCTGTTCCCCTCCTCTGAAATCAAAATTTCATCCTTGGTTCACCGTCTTGCCCAAGGACACTCTGGCACATGTAGTCAGCGGAAGCCTGGGATCGATCACCCATTGAAAGACGACTGCTCTTCCACATGAACTACAGCCTACAGCCGCTAGTGCAGCAAATAAACCATTTGAACCACACATGAAATACTGTGCAGTCCTGCACAAATGGTAAAATATTGTGCATGTACTATAACTTTCTGGTACTTCAGCTGATATATCAAATGAAGACACAATGAAAATAATAACAAAGCCTCTCAGATTAAGCCTGAATGACTAAACATTGTAGCTTTAACTGATTGATGAGGTCACTAATGTTTATAATTCTCAGGTCTGAAATGGACCACTTGGAGAATAGTGCTCCAATAGTTTTGAAACCATTAGTCATTCTGCACATGGGTAGCACAAACCAAGTTTGTCTGGGTCTCTGGCTTTAACATAGTTATCTGTGCACAAACTCTACCAACGATACTGAACATGAGCTGTTGTGACACAGCAGGGGTAAACGGACTTTGTTACAATGCAAGCATGGATATGTATTTCAATCATCTAATTCAGGACTAAACAAATAACTGTTTTGTTGCATTTCTATTTCTTAAGATGCAATAAAAAATATTTGACATACAGAAATGTAGGTCATCCAGAACAATGTCAAACAGCAGCACTCAGGCTGCAGTATGCAGGTCCACGTCTCTCTCCTGAATTTACGACGACATTCTTAACCGCTTGTGGGTATTTGTAATGACCCACTGACAGCATTTCTCTGCTGGCGACTGAGGTGCTCAAGAAAATGAATAACTCGGACCAGAAAGAGAAAATGTGTGTGCTCAAGAGTGTTTGTGTGTGTAGTGGCTAGGCATGGAGCTACATGTCACATATCTTTAGACACTACAGTGCTAGTCCCCACCGGCTACAACAACCATGTAGAAGGTTCTTCAGAAGCTGTGTGCACTGCATTTGTACCACTAGCAGATAAAATCCGCCTCTACACTGTCTTGCTTATTCTCTTGACCGGGTCATATGTTCCAGTATTGTGAGCCAAAAATCTGTGTTATGATGGGGGCATTACAGAGCCAAAAAAATCAAACTCTGAACGTCTTTAAGGTGCGATGGGAACTGTGAACTTTGTGCTTGTGCAGAAACAGATTTCCTTGCTTGTGGTGCAGCTTCTGGTGTGCTGTGGCTGTTGTGAATGTAGCCATTCTCCATAATGGATATAGATTCAGCTTGATGCATATAAATTGTTCATACACACACATATAAATTATTCAAAAACCTGATTCATTTTTCCCTTTTTGAGGTTCAACACACTCAGTGAAAGGTATGGGGGAGGGACGTTTGAAAAGTCCCCCTCAGGTCTTGGCACATTGTCCTTTAATCTGTATTGCTTACAATAACACCTGAAGTTGTCTCTGCATCTGCAGCTGAACTAGAACTATTTAAACCTACAAGCAGTTAATGGATTTTTTGGCAGGAGCTTTCCCTGTATGAGGGCAATCCTGAGGGGACATTAATGTGTCTGAGCATCTCCTTTTCTAATCACATCCATCTGACAATTATTTCACAATTCTGTTTTAGTAAAATATGCTATACTTTACCAAAAAACCCAAAATGATTCAAAGGATTGCAGTGGAGCTTAATTTACAACTGATATTTGAAATAAATATTTTATGAAATGAATTTGCAATACACAATATGTTTGTGTAATTTGTTTAAACCTGAGGGAGGGAAATGTAAAGCAATACGTTGATTTGACTCATTTTAGATAACATCTTAATTGTTTGTTTTTAAAGAAAAATTTTTTTAAATTATCTTTATCAAAAACATAAACTAAGAATTATTTTACTTAAATAGACTAGAATAATGTTAATGATAGAAAAGATTAGGTACCTGCTATGAAAAACCTTGCTTGACAGCAATCATTAGAAGCTTAAAACCAACCCCCTCTCCTCCCCCCACCCCTACCCGTCGGTAAGCAAGCCATGCTTCCTGTATAGGTCTCTGGAGTATTCAGTGTGCTAATTATTTACTGAAGCAGCAAAAACTATCAAATGAGACCCTGTGTGGTGAGGGGCTACCCTGACAATGTAACCTGGGTAACATGCAAATGGGAGCAGAGAGGGAGAATACTAGAGAAGAAGGAAAGCAAAAAGGAATAGAAAAAAAGAGCGAGAGACTGGGAGGAAACTTGAGGTGTATAATGGTCAGAGTGAGGTGGAGGAGTTGAGGTTCAGTGGTGAGTCAGGGTAGGTGGGGCCACTGGGAGGGGGGGACACAGCAGCAGAGTATTAGATTTCAGATGCATATGAATGACCAACTGCTGGCTTTGCTCTAGCTTTAGGGGGGAAATTGCATGGACTACCATCAGCTGCAGTTTAGAATCTGGATAACAGCATGGCCTAATCCTGAGGTAGAAAAGTAGGGGGTCATGAATGTCTGTTGTTTTGAATCATTAAAGTGAAAGAGCCCCAGAAGACTGGGATACCTTTCCTTCTACCTTTTATTTTCTCACAGTGTGCTTTAATCACAAAACAATAAACAATGCAAATTACCTAGTAATTTGCAAGTAGCTGTACTCATGCTTAATACAGGCTAAGTCTTCATCGTATACTTGCATTAGTGGATTAAACGACAACCTTAAAATCTACACACTGTAAACTCACAGACTACCAGCCAGACACAATCTCTGGCTTCAAAAAAACGGGGGCAGGGCAATCCTGTGGTCTTAAATCAGTGTGTTTGGGCAGAAAGCCAAACAGACTTTCCACAGCCGACACACTCATGCAATAAGGGAGCATTGAGCGCTGACAATACAGCAATATCCACCTCATTTGACTGAAGGCCAACAGCACTGTCTTTAGAACTTTCACAGTTAATAAATGTGAGCTACTAAATTATCTAAAACAATTAAAACTGCCCTAAATATATGTTACTAAGTACTGTAATAATAAAAAAATATGCCATATGATGTCATTTCTTCTAAAGTACTGAATACATTATGAATCCATTGGCTAAAATAGGGCTTCTGGGCTTTTAGTTATTGGAAAGTATGCTATAGGGGTTTCCTGCAGCTGCTCTAAAGCTCCAAGTTAAATATCTTCCAATTAAATCCAAACAAGGTAACGTAAATCCTAAACTGACTGCAATCAAGCAAATCAGTGTGTGTGAATGCTGTCTAAACAAAGCAAGATGTCTTGACAAGTTGGTTTAAATTACACTCGGTGCAGCTGCGTGGCATTTTTGAAAGAGGAAAAGGCCTCACTGATGCCAACAGAATGTCCGCTAAGCACACACTGAAGCCCCCAGTCTGCAAAACGTCACCCAGAAAAACCCAATTCATCTGAAATAATACACAGGAGTTAGCCTTGAAAAGAGAAGCAGGTGTGCAACTGAGTTCCTGCCCTCTCGCCAGATAATGCGCATGAATGATGTGCGACCTCCAGCAGCTCGCCACAAAAAAAGTGACCTTCTCCCGAAAAGATCCCACTACGTGTCAGAACAGATTCTGTGAGGAGTGATTGAACTGTTTGTTTTTGTGTCCACGAGACAATAGCACTGCCAGCTTAAACTGCTCACGACAACCTGCTGTGTCTTCTTTCACTCCAGCAGCTCCCCTAAACTCTTTTCAGTGTTCCAATAATGAAAACCAGCAATGAAGTTGTGAATGGAAAATAAGGCAAGAGCAGATCGTGTGTGTTTCTTTTTTTTCTGGCTGCACACTCATCATCCATTACTTTGCCTCTTTTGTGTCTAGCCACATCAGGTTAAATCTGAGTTTAACTCTGTTTTACAAGAACCACATTTTTCTCACTACATCCATTTGCCTTTTATCTCCCCCCCTCTCTCTTTCACTCTCTTTCATTATGTGCGTGCACATGTGCGTATCGGCCAGAGCGCTAAAACACCATGAGGGAATTGGGGCCACGGCCACCCCCACTTCTCACAAATGTGAAGGGATAGTAAATATCAGCGCAGCAGATGGGGCTGATGCTCCTTCTCTGCCTTCCTCCCATACACAGAGAGGGCACAGCAAATGGATAGCCATCAACAGCAGCAGGAGTCGCCCCAGGCCAAGACTGAAGCATAGGACATAGGGACCGGACTGTTGCTCAGGCAGGCAATTTTACTGACAAATTCTCCCCATCAGCAAGGGAACTGCAAACCATTAGGAGTGAATGCTTATAAGGTCACCGTAGCTAAGATTTCATGGTATACAGGTATGCTGGTGATAAACATGTGGTTTTCTCATCAGAATTCACAAGATAATAAATTATATTTATGGTCCAAGTATAGCTTTTTTTTTTAAACCTGTTCAGATCATGTTGCAGGACTCTGTTACACAAGGGAACAAGTGCTGGTGTGTTATTTTGATAATTCTATCACACACCTTGCAGGATCTGTAACACACTGGGGGTGCGCAACAGCATGTCATGCTTATATGAAACAGCAGGAGAAGGGTTTACTTGGTCAGAACTGGTGTCAACACAACAATTACAGTTAAAAGATGTGGAGACCGCTGTAGAAATCGTGTCTGCTTTTCAAATTAGCAAACAGGAAACGGGTTTAAATGTAGGCAAACAGCATTGTTGTTGTTGTTATGAAACAACCGGCATGGAGAATATATATCAGTATTCCCACAGCAATATTAGACAGCCTCCCACTGGGAGAAGAGAAGCACATGTGGATCAACGATGACACAACATGGAATCTTACTGCGCAGCGGCGTAAGCTAGGCGGTGATGTAATGCATCCGAGCTCACAGGGAGAGACAGTGTGAAGGAAAAAAAAAAGATGTGAAGAAATCATAACAAGTCTTCTTATTACTGGATTTAGCATCAATAGACTGAGACATAGACAAGTCACAGAGGGGGGTGTGCAGCAGGGGTCTCTCTATAGGTGTCATATGCAGCCTTTAAGTGTAACATCCCGGCTTATGTGAATGATTTAAACGTTCACAGGTTTGAAGATGTCTTTTTGTTACCACATTTCTCTCGTCTTTTGTGGAGTAAAGCTAGAGTCTTTGATGGCATCTCACTCAGAGGCTTCTAAGTGTTCTGCATTTCCATTTATTTATTTCAGGCGGAAATAGAAGGAAATTTCAACGGGTCACTAATTTCATTTCAGCGTGTACCAGTGGCATTAGTCCTGAGCCAATATTTCAGAGGAGCACAAAATCAATGCTGAGATTCTGTTGGGAATAGTCCTAGAACCCATTAGCAACTTTGACCAATAGGTCACGTAAAGTAATAGCTAGATAAATGTTTTATTACAGATTTGCAAACTGACTTAATGGGGAAGGGGGGGGGGTCTGCTACCTGGGAAGACACGCATGGCAAATATTCATCATTAGATTCGGCTGCTGTACTGTGGTGAGGGCCTTCTCTTCTTTATGTGTCTTGTGTTAAATGAGGGTTTCTCTAAACAAGCCTCAAAGGAGGCAAAACCTTCAGTTGTCCTCCTGAGACGCACAAGCGCAAAGCATTCTGAAGATGTTATCACTCTAAATTATTGGTAGCTTGTACTAATTGTATATTGTATGACATCATATATAGCTTAGCTGTGCTTCGCTTATGCTGCTCTGACAAAGCACAGTCACATCAGTGACACCAGGGCAGCCTCTCTGCATCTGTCTGGGCAGTAACGTAATCAGCTC
The DNA here is from genome assembly GCA_037177535.1 of Pseudomugil gertrudae. NCBI lineage: Eukaryota > Metazoa > Chordata > Actinopteri > Atheriniformes > Pseudomugilidae > Pseudomugil > Pseudomugil gertrudae. The sequence goes on along the minus strand of JBAMHV010000021.1, from coordinate 10,972,724 downwards.
TGGTGATACACAGCATGCTGCTCATACGTCTGTGGCCATTTTCAAAAGGTTATCTCATTGTCATTTCCACCCTATTCTGCTCACTTCTGTTTACAGTACAGCTTTTGTTTAGATGCCAAAGGTTTTCAGTTCATGTTAGAATGTCTTATCCCTGTTTGGTTTCAATCACACACGTATTTTATTAATGTGGCTGTAATTCCAGGTGGACACTAGTTTCACATGAGAAAAATCTCTCTAAATAAAAAGGTACAGATATATTGCAAGTTTTTAGTGTTGTGTACTGAAATAAGTTGTGGAAATAAGCCACATTTTACCATCTATTTTTTATATTTCTGTAGAAGACCCACAAAATCTTATTTTAGATTTACATTTTTGCATAAAGCTCTACAATTTGAATTGCATATGTCACATTTAGATATTTTCTGCCCTCTATTCATGCAGTCTGAACTGTTTTGTGCTGGACACAGTGCTACTTTTCTGAATGAAAGCCAGACAGCCTGAGAGCTCCCACACGCTGAGAGGAGGCTCCTGTTTCCAGCTCTGTTTCCATGGGGACCGCCAAGTCCACCAATCAGCGCTGAGCGCCAGCAAAGCGGGCAATTCAATTTCTTAAAGGTGCAGCGTCTGTTTATTTGAGGTCTTGTGAAAGAAAGCTCTGCTTAAAGGAAAGAAATAATAAAACAGTAAAGCACCTCAAAATGGAGTTCAAAAGTTTTTCCTTTTTTTCTTTTTATTAAATGTGAATTCACATGGTAGTTTGAGCCCATCCATTAAGAGTATCCGCCTACATACAAAATAGGCATCATTCTGTTATCACATCCTTTTCAAACGCAAGAAATAACACATTTGTGTACATATATTCACAAACTGAAAGGACAGTCGATGGTGGTAGGTACTTATTTATTAAAAGATGAGTCAAAGACAGATTCACACTTGGAATGTGAAGTAACTACTGCCTAGAACTTAAAAAAAAAAAAAGTCTCGGCATATAATTAGGTCATATTCCAAAACCTTTTATCAAACAGACTTCATATGTAAGACCCACATAAAAATAAACAATATCTGCTTTTTTTTAAGTGCAAGAAATAAAAAATACAGGTTTGTGGTTAATGTCTTAAAAAAAGAAGGCAGTCTTCAGTTTTAAAATAAAGTTTCATTTAATGAAACAGGACTATGGAATGTACTTTTTTGCTTGCTCGTTAAACTAATGCCAGACCACCACTGTACCAGACTATGCCCTTTTGCGGAACTCTTTATTTTTGGCCTAATTTACAGTTGATTAAAAATTTTGATGCTCATTATCTAATCCTGTGTGTGACATAATGTTAAAGTTGTGATCTTTACATTACAATTGTATGCATCACACCACAAGGCCATATTCAATTGTTTTGTATCAGTTCCAGCTGATTTGTTTATTTTCCTGCCTGGACAGGCTTCAGCATCATAAAATGAAATGATGTTGACAGTGCACGAGTCTGTTTTTCCATCACTTGCTACAATTGTTGATGGTCTGTATCTCAAGAGTATATATTGCACAAAAAATGAGAAGGGGGGAAAAAACAGTATGTGCCATAAAAAATACCAAAATCCAGTTTCACACCTGCGATTGGGACCCATCCACATATCACGAGTATGATATACATAAACTCCTAACTTTACTATATTACAGTACATATACAATCTTGAAACTAGTTCCAGCTCTGAGGTATGTGTTCCCCATGATGCCATTGTATCGTCTACAAATACTCAACAAATCTGCTCTACAACTGTACAAAACCTAGTTTAAAATCACAAGGCATTTTTGATGCAAGTCGTAATTTAACTTAATCCTTAAAACCAGGACTCCCTTGCATGCTAAAAAGAAATGATAAAGGGAAGAAGTGCCTGAAACTCACTGAAAGCACAGTAAGAACATTCCCTTTTAACTGTACAAAAATATGCCTGAAAATATCTTACTTTTCTTTTAAAAAGATGAGGTCTGTTATGTATCAAAATGTTTCCTCCACACCTGTATTCTGCAGAGGTTTAGGCTGCTTACATTTTTCCAAACCAGGAGGTAAACGGAATCAGTTACAAAAGAAACAAACAAACATTTTGCGGCATTTAGAAATGACATAAACCGTTGTAAAGTAGCATCCTGAACAATTGTCAGTTCACAGATTTGCTTTGAGACAGTCCACAGTTCGTGTTCAGCTCCCTGCAGTTTTATTTATTTAGTTTTTTTTTTGTTGTTTGTTTAGTTTTAAGAGGATAAGATGCATAGAAGTTCACGTCTTTTTCCCTTTGTGGTCCGTTTAAGCTGAACAGTGAATGCAGACCTACGGGGGAAAAAATCCATAAAACCCTGTCATGCTGCCAGATTAAAAATAAGTCTGCAGACTTTGCCTTTTTTTCTTTTCTTTTTTTTTTTACTACCAGCTTCATAAGCATCTCATTCCTCAAACCTCACCTCGGCTCATGGTTCCTCCACCTCCTTCTCCGGGACCTTACAAAAAAAACCCACAGGAGGCAGGGCTAGGGGACAATTTGACCGGGACACATATAATTTCATATCTCCCTTCTCTGTTATTACTGTTTTTTCAGTATGTGAAGACCAGGTCGGAAAAGTTCGCCTCCAGCCAGTCCCCGGCAATCATCTCGCTGAGTTCTGGCGTGCAGTAGTCTGGGAATTCAAAGTGAGAGCCCAGGCTGCCCTCACTGAAAGAGTCCAGGTCCTTATCCACAAGAGACAGGGAGAGGTTTCCTGAATTGGGGTTGCCCAGCTCCGAGCCCGGGGCGCTTGGAGCGAAATTCAAACTAAAGTCAAACAGCAAATCGTCCGCGTCCTCCCCGGAGGAGGAGCTGCTGCTGGAGGAGGAGGAGGAAGATGTGGAGACCGACCTGGAGGATGCTGGTGAGACGGAAGCAGCATGCAATGTGCTCTGCTTGGAAATGTTTTTGATATTGTAAAACAGTCTGTTGTTGCTCCGCACCTCTTCGTACATGCTCGTCCCCTCGGACTCGGCCGAGGAGCTCAAAGTTGGGCTCGCGGGAACTTTGGCTACATTATACGGCCTCAGGCGCTCCTCCTCTCCCGGTTTAATTCCCATCCGGTAGTCCTCTTCGTAGTCGTCATCGTCGTCCTCATCGGTGAGCTCACTTTTCACAGTCTTTGTAACTTTTAAGCTGGGAAACACACAGTCGTCCCCGTAGCTGTGTGAGGACTTGGAGCCGCTCTTAGACTTTATCTTGGAGCACTTCTTGCTGGGAGTCTTTGCAATCTTTCCGCCTTTTTCCGGAGACGGTGCTGATGATTTTGAACTGTCGAGCTTTGGTTTTTTCTTGGGTCTGTACTTGTAGTCGGGGTAATCAGCCATGTGTTTTAGCCGCAGCCTCTCGGCTTCTCTGATAAACGGGATCTTTTCGCTGTCCTTGAGCATCTTCCACCTCTTCCCCAAACGCTTGGAAATCTCAGCATTGTGCATGTCCGGCGATTGCTCCATTATCTTTCTCCTCTCGATCTTGGACCACACCATAAATGCATTCATGGGTCTTTTGATGTGACCGGTGGCTGTCTTGCACCAGTCCGGGTTTATCGCCACGGGGCTGCAAGCCATAAATTCACTCTCCTCAGAATCGGTAGCCTCCCTGGACATGCTCCCATCCGTCTCGCTGTTGTCCGTGTGCTGCACCATTGTCCTCAGTTTCAAGTTACTTTGTTTCCGGACGCTGTAATGTTTCACAGCTCCTCACCGCCAAGACGGCTCAGCTCTCTGTTTCCGCGCCGGTTCGTCCACGTCCTTTGCTTAATGTATCTCAAGCTCTGCACTCTTTTTCCAGAGTTACAAACTGCCTTCTTAACTAGTTATCAGCTTTTTCATGTCCCCTGCGTCACAGACACTCATCCAATCACGGCCCTTCCACTCCGCCCAGCAGACTCCATCCAAGACTCCCCTTAACCCTTTTATTCCTCCCTCCCGAGCTCTCATTGGAGTGGAGGTGGGGATTTGTGGTACACAGTGTCTGGGGCAACACGCCGGGCGAGACAAGCATATTAAACACGCAGTCAGCGGTGCGCACTCTTGAGAGGACCATCACCCAGCCTACTAAAGCGCACATAAACCTAAAGTCTGTTTTCTTATTTTCCTTATGAAATATATAAGCTTATCATTTAAGCATTTTGCTGATGTATCCAAGAAAAAAGGAGTCTGCTGTGCTGCTTTTTAACCCCCCCTTAGGTAGAAAACTGAAGGTGGCGCTTGGACACTGTTACAGGCGCCTGGATGCGTCGGTGCGCCTTCTTGTCTGATATTTAAGGATACATTTTTTGCAGCTGGTTACAGCTTCAGAGAAAGATTGTGCTGCTATTAACTTTAGTATAACCTCAAACATCTCCCGCTTATGAGCGCTTATCTTCCCCCACCCTTCCGTCCTGGTCTGTTTTCATGTCTGCATTTGAATGAAAGAAATAGGTCAGTAGTACATTCTGCTATGGATCTTGTTTACAGTGCGTCAACACGCAGAGCACCTGCACCATCTCCCAGACGCTTAGAGGAAAATAATACTATAAAAGAAAGGGACGACATTCAGACTGGTATTTTATAGTTATGCATAAATCCCAAAGTGAACACAGCTTTAAATGTTACCCATCTGAATGCTCGTGTTGCGCATATAGCAACAACATTCATTCAGATGGTAACATTTGCTTGTGCAGCCACTATCTGAGCCCATGCAGGCAAGGATAGATGGAAGACACCCTGCTGAGTTTGCTGTGTCAAGAGGCAGTGTAGCATCTAGCTGGCGTCCACACTCCTCCCCCATGGCTCTGGGTGGTAGCCAGCAGTGCTATTGGAGGCTGGGGCGATAAGGCGTCCTGCTTTTTCCTCTCTGCTTCGTCCCCTAGAGGGCAATCACTTACCCTTTTGAAACCCTCCCCCCACAAAGCCACCGTATTTTCCACAGCTGGGGTTTAAGAAGTGTCTCATCTGATACAGAGTGAGGCAGCTAGAAAGCACAGAGGCAGGATAGCAGGGAGGAAGAAAGAGGAAAAAGAGGCACACAGGGAGAAAGGAGACAAGGCTAAGGAGAAAGAATCAGTCTGAGGGAGAGAAATGCTGAGATGGATAGAGGGGCTCTGGCCTTTACCTCCTTGGAACAGAGAGGCAACCCTCTGTTTCTCCTAGACAGAGTTGAAATGCTTTATCATGACCACCATGTGCTGATTAAGCCTTATCAGATATATGTGTCAGAGTCAGAATCTCAGGAGGTCGTCACATGCAAATGCCTGTTTTCTTGTCAGCATGGATTTTTTTCCCTTCTTTTCCTTGTGGCTCTAGTGGAGTATTTGTTGTTTTCATTTCAAACATCTATTTAAAATTAACTGTTCGGGTACATAATTTGCCTGCATTAATTTAATGAAACTTTTTTTTTCAAAGCAAGAAAAGATGCTATCCCATGTTTGCAGGATACATTTAAATAACTAATCTAATTTGACCAAAATATGAAAAAGAGATTGATAATTAATTTAGCTTACTGCAGTACAGTGTTTTAAACCTTTTTGCAGCTCATGCCGCGTTTCTGCATACCTACTTCCTCCAGCCGGCCTTATCTCTTTATAAGACGATGTCATGCTGGACATGAATCACGAGACCATTTAATGATGAGCATCAGGGTGGCTGTCCTGCTCATTAGCATGGCTCATTATTGGCTGTGAATGAGGTGCTGGTGTCACCCATACAACCTATGAGTCATCTCAGGGAGGGTCTCATCGCCATGGCAGCCTCACACCAGTGATATAACCACCCCCAACGTGCTTCTTCCCATTCCCGACTGCCTCATTTAGTGAGGGAGTATATGAATAAAGCAATGAGGGAAGTTGTGAAATACCAGCAACAAGTAATGTTTTCATTTTATTTTCACTTTAGTGATTATGATTAAACTGTGAAAATGTAGAGAGCCACATATCCCGGTGTGATTCCAATATTCTTTTTAATACCCCAAAGGCAAATGTTACGTTTAAATGCTTATTTGCTGATTTTAATGTCAAGGGAAAGGACGTTTTATTCTAGAGCGATGAAGTGTTGAATTAAGTGATAGTTTTCATGTGGTAACACTGAAAGAGGGTTTCAGGAGAAACAATTCTCTTTGCATTGCTTATCTAAAAGCCCCCCAAAGCAGCTGCTGCTCTCACAAAGGGCCAGTGAAGCGTTAGATCAATACTAACCCTTGCTAGAGGCTATCTGATGCTCAAAATGCATGCATCCATCTCCTCTGCATAGCCCTGAGACAGGTGTGGACTTCTGGAAGCCACTATCTGATGGCTTCACAATGGGTGAAGAAGAGGTGCGGGGGTTAAAGCGGGTGGGATGAGGAAACGGAGAGGGGGAAGGGTTGTTTTGCAAAAACACAAATTAACTTTTCACTTGATAGACACGTCCTTAAGTATCCTCTATACTCGGGTTACAATGTGTATTGCCATTCTGTAAATTGGGGCTCTGTAGTCCATATAGTAGAGTCATTCAATAGTAATCTTATGCTGTGCATAGGATTTATGTAGCAAATCCACCCTAGTCTTTTTACTATATACACCTGAAGACATCTCTGTCCAGGCTTTGCATGGAGATGAAATCGAATAACATCTTATGTCTTAAGATTTATAGTATGCTTTTTTTATGCCAGCTACTGCAACCCATTCTGTTATCTTAACTTGTGAGATGATACCAAAACGAGCCATGTCAGCTGGCCAAGCATTCGTCTTGCAGGCTGCCTGCTGCTACGGTCTCATTCCTTAAAGATCATGCTGTCCTCCTCACTCCCAAGATAAGAAAAACTTTGACAATAAAGAGGATTTTCACAGCAGTTTGGAAGCTATTGGTTCCCCACTTAGGTGTTTGGTGCCTCCAAGGCAATTTTCTGCCCTGTTGTTGTTGCTTTACATTCTCGACTCAATGCAAATGTATCTCCAGGGTGTCGGGTTCTTTGTTGACCTCCTTGATGTGGCCCCTGTCTCTCTAGGTCCGATGCTTAGCAGATACTTGAGACAGGAGTATCTTGTCATGAATGTAAACAGCCGACATTTGAACACTGTGCTGGAAATGTTTGTCTCTGAGATACAAATGCAATCAGATGCTAAAGCTGCTTTTTTGAATTTGCAAGAACCCCATCTCCACCACCACCACCACCACCACCACCACTCAGTTTAGGTGAGCAAACTGAGTAAAAGTTTTGTTGCAATTGCAAAAATTGTGCATTTTATACATCACAGACAACAACAACAAAAACAACAAAATATGAAAGCTAAAAGATACTATTTGGAAGGAATATGCTGTCCTGGTAACCCATGTAGCCAAATCCATCTTGCAGCTACATGATTTTATTTTATTACTATTTAAATGCAAGTCTATCTTATTAGTTAGAATAACAATAATAGTAACCCTCCTTGTACTAATTACCTTATATCTTTACATATTTTCTCAAAGTCAAAGATTTGTAAACTGCTCTGCATCTGCTTTAACCCAACTCATCATCCTCATGCATACATTTTAACTTAGACTTTAAATGTTCAGTGATTCCATTGTGGGGGTAGCAACAATTTGCAACGTAGTACTATTTGATTGTAAAGCTATTTTTATATATATAGTCACATATAAAACAGCCTGAACACAATTGACAAGTGTTTGAAATCCCCAAGAAAGCATTAAAGTAATCTGCTATCCCTTCCTGTCTTTTTTACTTCTTCTCTCAGTTCAATGTGGCTCCATGATGGTCAGAAAGAGATGAGAATTTTAGAGCATTTCTAGCTTACACAGTACTGTATGCTCCACTGTAATCATATTGCTATGTCATTCCCAATAAGCTTTGTCCATTTAAATCCTTTAATTATATACCGACAGCACCGAAATGGTGTTTACTGCCAGAGTCCAGTGTACCTAGTTTTGTATTTGTGTCCTGTGTTAATAAACTTGTGTAGAAGAAGAGCCCTCTAGGCACTCACAGCCACTGTAATGAGAGTGTGTTTAGTCTGGGGACTGCAGGACTAATGCTGATGGATTGTATGGCTGCAGGTCAGGTCTTGCTCTCTCACACATGGTGGTGGAGACAACAGGAGTGAGAGAAAACTTGTACACTTCTAACAAATAATGCACACATGACATGGCAAAGTAAAATTATCTTGTTAAAACAAGCTAGATGAAAGCCACCCATTACCATAGAAATAACACAGTACTTGTTTACAGTTGCTGGCTATTTGGTACTAGAGGACCAAAACACTTAATCTGTTTAATTTTGTGGCTAAAAAGCAGGTCTACAGAAAAAGATCTGTTGATTAAATTTCACTCAAGAAGTGGATTTCTCAGAAGAGAAAGAACTGTTCCTACTGAAGCCACACAGCTCTGCTTCCACCTTAGCCAGCCCCGACTTGCCCACTCACGAGATAAGATAGTGTTGACTACAGACTGGTGTGTGTAGAGACTCGTGTGAGGCCTCTGCTGTGCTTAGTCACACTCATTCGCATCCTGTGCTCTGAAGTTTTACTGTTTTATGATCTTTGCGCTGCCAGTTGAATAGTGACAGTTCAAAGCAGCATGACAAATTGAGAATCCATGCCCTGTGGACAAATCTTAAGCAGGATTGCTTTTGGTCCTTAATTAATAGGTAGGATACCCCAAAATTAAAGTCAAGGACTGTTAGTTCTAGTTTTCTCTGGATGTCTTCCTAACACCCATTTGTATAACATTTAAGATTAATTGATTACTGTAAACTTCAGAAAATAGACCCACTTTGAAAGAGAGCTTTGAACTTTATGAGCAATCTTTGTCTTGGGAACACCACAGGTTTGAGATTACTTCCAGACAAGTTTTGAAATGACATGCGAATAATCTCTTTGCTTGGGTTTGACATTATTAAAGTCTTAACAGAAATATGTTCAGTCGTTTTCAGCTCCTTAGAAAAAGAGATGAGATGGGTTAAATCTTTTTTTTCTCCATTTAATTTAAAGTAGTCATTGTTTTATAATATGGTTGATCACAATAACTATAATTTGTTTTGTTTTTGAAGAATACACATGGTCACACACAGACCTGATAACATAAACGAAACCAAACAAAAATGGTGAGGAAGTTGCAGCTTTGAATCTACATCTGTAAAGAGAATACACTGATTTTGCCAATCAGACCGTCACATATACTGTTTTTACACCAAAAGTGTTTGCACCTGCTTAAACAAGCTAAATAAATCTTTTGCATTTGCCAATGGCAATGGATTTAACCAACAGTGCAATTAGGGCCACAGTAAACACAGAACTGCAGTTACTTCCAATAACTACCACTACCTCCCAGGGGACAGTACGCTATGAAGCTGACAATCTAAGGATGGCAATTAACTGTATCCTGCAAGCTGTGTTGGACAGACACAAACACATGCTTTGAGAAAATACAGCGTAATATAATGCATTACCTGTGACCCGATGGTGGATGTCATTTCTTCAACAGGACAGAGTGAGTTGCCAGCTGTCTTGCAGTCAAGAAAAGTCAATCAATCAGGTGTCTTTTTGTCCATAAACAGTCGCTGCCAGTTTTAGAGCCTCGATGTGAAATGATAGATTTGTTAAATGTGTGTGCAGGTACAGAAAGAAAAGAATACACAAAAAGAAGAGAGAAAGAGTGAAAGGTGAGCCGTGCCCACTCTTGTAGCTCCAGAGTGCAGCATCCTCACTGAAATTGAACAGCTGTTGTGATTTTTTTCAATGCTGATCAGACCTGAAGCTGATAAATCCCAGTGACTAGATCAGGGGTGGGCAATTCCGGTCCTCCAGGGCAGCAGTCCTGCAAGTGTTAGGACTTTCCTGCTGAAACCTGATCCACATCAAACTTAATTAGCAGACTTGTGCAGCACTTAACATCACACTCTACACAAGTCTGCTAATTACTCACTGATTTGATTCAGGTGTGTTTCCTCGAGGACCGGAATTGCCCAACCATGGACTAGATGCATATAATACAAAACTGAGTAATGATTTACCAATTTTAGGCAGCATTAATTCATAACCTGTCTGATATTATGGTTCTATTCAGCCAGAGTCCAGCCTGTTACATACTCTGTGAGAACTTTGTTCTGGTTCTTAAGACTGCAAGCAAAAAAAAAGTGTTACTCCATGTGAAGCTTTGTTTGCATCTGGGTTTTTAAATTACTGCAGGTGGTGTCTGTGTTTTTATGGGCAATTAATAACTGACCCAGTAATTTCATACTTAATGAGAAACTTTGTCCTTGTTAGGGCATGGTTGTGCACTCACTTTGTGTCTTTATATACCACTTGTGTTGTATTTATTTTTATATTGTTTTACCACCTCAGTCAGTTGTAAATGTATGCTATTTGTTAATAATTGGGGTCCAAGATCCTTAAGATCCACTATCCTGCAAATTTTAGATGCACCCTTCTGCAACACACCTGAATCAAAGGACTGGATTCCCTCATCTGCATGTCATTCAACTCTACTGAGGCCTGTTAACCAGCTATTCACCTGATCCATGTTGTATTGGAGAAGTGTTGCATCTAAAAGTTCCATGGTTGGAGATTTCCAGGACTGGACTTGGGGATTCCTGGACTTTCAGAAATGTAAAAGCAACACCTTTTGGCTTCACATTTTTATGCATTGACCACAACCATCGTGAGACAAAATAATCCCTGCAAAGGTTTGCATGGCAGATGAATTGATGAAACTGATACAATAAGTTTTGAACATGATTACATTGAATGTGTTGCCTTCTCCACATTATAAGTTCTTCTGAACCTTAACAGAGTTTATGTTAATAATAAATGTTCTGGTTCTCTTCATCCCATGGATATTACTTTTTCAACGAGTGAATGAAAGGGATTTAGTACAAAGCTGAAACATAGCAAGACAAAAACATTTGTGCAAAAATTCATCCACATCAATCAGGCTTTAACCTTGAAAACAAAAATAAGAAGAAATGGACCCATGGAGAGACAAACATCTGAAGTAAATCTGAGCGTTCACTCTTGTTTGAACAGTGACCAGATAAGATAGCTCAAAGTTATCAGCACGAGATGAATCCCCAGAGCATTCCCCAGGAGGGGTTTCATCAATGTAGTGGGAGGGAGAAAATCAATCCTTCAAACCACATATGGTGACAAATAACCACCTAAAATAGAAGCGAAATTAGTTGAGCCTCCAACTGCTTTACTCTGCTAGAAACCACAAAGTTGGAAATAAAAGCATCTGAAGTCTTGTCATACCTGAATAAAACACCCAAAATAAAAACTGCTCTTTATGTGATTATAACAATGCTCAAAAAGCCAAAAACATAATATACTTTTCTCAAGATATTCTTTATACTCATTTGAACATATTCATACATACATGTGTACACAGGGATGTAAAAATGTATTGTCCTGTATGAGGATTCTAACTCTCGCTTTAAATGCCAACGAAATTCTACAGAGGTCATTTCAATATCAACTTTTCTAAGCTCATTGAATCACAAGTTTAGTTTTCTTCAAATATATTTATGCTCTTAGTATGACTGGAGAGACCAATAGTGCCACAGAAAAGCTCTTCAGTTGAGCCTTGTGACTTCTTTTCTACTTTGCATTACATATGCACATATAGACTGGTATTTTCCATTGCATCCCATCCATATCAGAGTCTCAGTATGTCCTCTCCATATACTAACTCACTGCCCTTTCCTTCATGTCTCTTATGGATTTCTAAGACAGGCTTCAGGAAAGATTTTCATAAATGTCCTCTTTTCAAATCCTCTACACTTGTGTGTGTTCTGAGAGCCTCCTTTATCTTAACAGTAAAGGTCACTGGAGGAGACTTAGGGATATGAAAAGGCTAAGCTGTGTGCACGGAAGCCTGCCTCCTGCAAATCTATTTAGTTATCTGTCTAATAATCAATAACAGAAGGTTTGGTAATGAGTGTCACCTCACAGGCCCAGATCCACTCACGTGTGGCAAGGCTTGATCCTTTTCATTACAATACGGGCCCTTTCTCAGGTAAACAGGTTAATTATCTGACTTTTAAAAGTTGTAAATCACAATAGTCAAATGTGAAGGGCCAGGATGTCAGCAGCCACAATCTCTCTCCCAACAGCATCATGATTAGATGCTGATTATGTTAATAGGTGTGTATGATTTTCTTTACTGAATATGTGGAATTAATCCGTGGAAGCATCAGGATTTATCCATGTGTATGAAATATTATTACATTTCTGATATAATCAACACTATATCTCAAATTTATTATAAACCCAGTCTCTTGTGTTTTTTAAGCTGAGTTCTAGTCAGGAGACTTCAGGATTACAAGCTGAGAGCTGTAAAACAATTCAGATAATGAACAGGAAAGCAAAGTTTTGAGAAACTATAGAGGGAATGAATTTAGCGGATTAGCATTTCTCTTATTTCCAACACTTCCTCTTTGATACATTCCTACACTAATCTCATTATAAGCGTGTGTCAAGCATACATGACAATTCATTTTAAGAAGGTGGAATTTCCTGCTCGCCTTAAGTTCGCAGGCTTCCTCACAAATGAAAACACACGAGAGGTTTTTCTGGAACAGACACTGCTAACAAGGAAAAATTAGGAATAAGGGTTAGTACTTCTGATCATCCCATGCCTAGACTAACAGGAATATTTTAAATGTGAATGTGTTTTTCCTTGGATTCAAGTTCACTGCTGCAGTGTTTAACAGAATAATGAAAATGGAAGCCTTCTATTTTCAGAGGGAAACATTGAGGAAAAAGGACGCTTAGGGTTATTTGATTCACTGTGTGAATCCTTGTATTAAATACTGTAATTGCTGCAAATTTCTACAAACTTTGTCTTCCTATCATCAGTGTGATCATTGTCATAATAACATGATGGTGCTTTCATATCCAGATTGAATGTTTTAGCATGAGAGGATTGGAAGTTCATAAACATTTGTGGATAAACCTGTAGAGGAAGCAACACATAATTAGTGTCTTGTTAATTGCAGAGAACCATTAAAGTGTACTCAGTGTGGGGCTAGACTAAACTGTTTGCCAACAGTACATAATGATATAACAGTCTGTAATTGCGTTTTATATTAGAACAGCTTCTCTTTTCTTAGAGAAAGAAATGTGAAAAATATCCTGAGGCTCCATGTTTGAACTATTTTTATATGACAAGCTGATAGCTAAAAAAAAAACATTAGGGTTATGTCTGCATCATGTGGTTCTTAAATCTCATCTAATGATAGATGCAACTTTCCAAAGCACACTAGTGAAGGTGGCTATAATAGGCCTCAAACTAACTGTCTAGATATATTGTGACCTCTTCGATCTCTATCTGTCCATCACTGGAGTAATCTGACCACTGTGGATAAATACTGTGAGAGGTCTTCAAGCACTACGAAGAGCAGTACCTTAATCATGGCTAATCCCTGGTAGCTAGACATGTCTTAGGGGGACACGGGACTGAACACATCACCCCAATTAGCAGTAGCTATAGCTTTAAAAACCTATCATTAGGAGCACATATCCTTTCTGTCACTCAACCCAGCTGCTGCCTCTGCTTAGTGCACTGTTAAATTTTGTGCAACAGCCATGTCGAGGTGAGCACACAAGCATACTTGCTCCTATAACTAGACTTATGTGTAAATGCACAGAAAGTCAGTGCAAATATTAAAGTGTAGTATATTCAGTGAGTTAAACAGAGCCTGTTTACCATGTTGCTTGAGGGTGCATAAACATAACAGACTGAGTTATGCATGTTATTCCTCCAAGCATTAATAAGAATGCATATTTTTAGAGAGAGATTGACTGTTGAGGATATTTGTCTGTTGAAGTGTTGGTATAACACAAAAGAAACACGCATTTCAGTTTTTCTGTTGGTTAATGAACGTTAGAGTAACATGTACAGGCATTTTGAATGTCCATATAAATATCAGCTCGGTATGCAGATAGGGTCCCTGGTGTTTTATTGCGAGATAGACTATGCAGGCCTTTGCTGGAAGACAGTGAAGCATTAACTGTTATCTCAGCAAAAGCACTACCATTAAGCCTGCAACAATAAGATCAGGGTCAAGGATGAAGTTGAATGACAGCTCGGGATGAATATAATTTCCATGAAAGCGATAAAAAGAGGTCTTGTACTTACTCTAAAAAGCAGAGTTTTTTTTCCAGCAGGTTGGCTGCTCTTACATATTTTCATTCTTTGCTCAATTTTCAAGTGAAGAGGTCAGATATAAAGGGGGACAATGACCAAGCGAGAGAGATTGATGGTGAGGATGAACAGGCCAAACTAAATCAAAGCCATTCACCGTTAATGAAAATAAGAGAGAGACCGCACTGTAAATCATCTTATGGGCTAACGTATTAGTGATAATGAATTCACGCTGCCACGTTTAACCTTAGTTTTGCAATTCATTATATTTGAGATTAACAAGGGAGGGAACTTAAGTGAACTGTCTGCAGGGAATTACAGCTGGGGCTTCATTGTCAATCAAGAATTGTGTTTCGATGTCTTTCATTAGGACTGGAGGAATTAAATAAGACTTTCTTTTAATGGCAAATGGCTCTCTCATTTAACGCTCCTCTTGCTCTCCCAAGATGGTTAACTCTTCATTACCCAAATTAAAGGCATCCATCTCTGTTGGCCTGCCACATTGCCATGACCTCTACCTGTCAAAACTTTCATGTAAGCTCTTGAGTGATGGATGATACCCCCCAAACCCCATTGTCAAAATTATCCAGTAACTGTCCAACCCTCTCTGATCCATTCAATCCATCTCCGCAGGCTACGTGCCACCAGCCATGGTTTAACAATGAAGCAAGGCTGCTAATTTACTTCTCATAGAAATTAGACGCTACCTTTTAATTATATGCCTGGGAGTGTACTAAAAGTTCACTAGGATCACCTCGAAGGCTTTTAACTCCACTTTGTGGGGGCTGATCATCTATATTCTTTCAACGTGTTATTTCAGGGTGCTTTCAACATACCCAAGACCAGAGGGAATTGACCAACCACCAGTAGCAGAGAAGGAAAGTGTTGCAATCAATGTTCACATTTGAAGGTCATCCCTGTTGTTAAAGGTGGCGATAAAGAGAGAGAAAATTTCTTAATGAGGCATTACAAGTAAATGTTTCATTAACTCTCTTTATCACACCTGTCCGATTAAGAAGCCAGGTTTTGGAACATAATTAATAAAGTGTTTGACAGGGAATTGAGAGCTGATTTTCAAAATGTTAAATCATGCAGGTTTGGTTCAGATCAATAGATTTAAAAGCTGTTTGTGTTGCAAGTTCGACCCTTGGATTGCATCATGCCCAGCTGTGTAGAAACTCTTTGTTGACAAAGAAAGCATCGTTCTCTGACCCCCCCCCCCCCACCACCACCACCACCCCCTCTCTTTTTTCATTTTTACTATCTATTTGCATCACCTTCAGACACATGTAAATATTCAAACACATGCCACATGTCATACATAAAACATGATATAAGTGGTCCCTTTCTTGTCTGACCTCTTGTCCTCCTGCTTCTCACCCAGGCAGATGTAAATAACACTCTGGACACACCTCACTTCCTGAGAGGAGAGTTATAGCTTCCTGGGAGAGACACCGACATCCCCTGGAGTCCCGAAGAGTCCGACAGCTACCTATGGAGAGGGCACGTCTGACTTGTAGACCTGCTCTGAGGCTTCATCTCTCTCTTTGAGATCCTCCATGTACCTGTCAAAGGGTCAAAAGGGGACACTCACAGCAGACAACAGAACTGTGTTTGTGTTTTTGACTGTCCCCCACCCCCCTGCTGTGACAGATGCCAGGCTGTTTTTTTCTGTGAGGTGTGGGGGTATTGCGTGGGCAGGTGGGTAGGCATGCATGTGCTTGCATGTGAAAGGAAGTGTGTGTGTGGCATCGAGGACTGCACTTGTCAAAATATGCAGACATGTCTGTGGATGTATTAGCATACACTGGCATATGTGTGTGCATGTGTTTGTACATGCACACGCACGATCTAACTGCAACAGGAGTCAAATGAGAGCTTGTTTCCAGATTCCATAAACAACAAAGTCCAAAACTGTCTGAGCAGATGGGGGTGGGCCGCTGTTATCGCAACCGAACAAATGATGAGCTAATCATAGAGGAGGTGGTGACCATAGCGGGTTACAGCTTATTTGAGATTATGACTCAATCATAGAGGCTTATGGCTCTCAGGTAATTATTTAATCAAAGGGTGGACATGTCAGTAGAAGTCGACAAGAGATTAATTCCATTTAGAGATGGCTTCAACTAATTTTACTGGTCTTTTTCTTGTGACAGTGGCAGGAAAAAGTTGATGGGATGTTTGGATGGGTGAGTGACAGTGCTGGTAAAGCATAACAACATCAGTGGAATATAGAACACTTACTGGTTGATAATAGTCTGATAACAATATAGTACTTTTCTTGATTAAATTGTTTAATTAGCCATGTTTACGTGTGATGCAAAGCATAGGAAAAGAAAGCAAGCATCAATCAATCAGTAAGCATCTTTTGGATCAACTGGTGTCACTGTTGCTGGTGTCTCAACTTCAGTCCCCATCAGTACCTTACCCAATATGTGACAATGCAAAGTTATATATGCATTTTTGCAAGCGGGAACGTGTGTGTTTGTATGTGCTAAGCCTTTTCAAGTCTAGGAGAGGAAGCAGGCCAGGAGAAGGTGTGTGAGTCACTCAACCTATCTTTAGTGACCTGCCATTATTAATAGCAGTCTGTAGGAGGATAAAAGACACTGGAGAATTTTCTCTGTGATCTGCCAACAGCTTTCTTCTAATAACTGTCATTTCCAAACCTATAGAGGGCTTTCATGTCGGAGGGAGTGCCCTGATGTAATGTATCTCTACATTTCAGTGATTACCCTGATGATGCATAAGGTAGATTAAACAGCTCTCAAACTACTGTTCAACTTCAGATCCATGACTAAAAAAGATAATTGCAAGATTCTTCAACTGTGATTCAAATATTTTGTATAGTTGATTTCAAGTTAATGACAGACATAAAAGAGAAGGCATGAAGCTGCAATATAATGAGAAGGAGCAAAGTAAAAGTGCCTCCCTACTGACAAGTTTATGTAAGTCAACCCTGTTATGGAGAGGGTGAATACTAGAGCACTACACAAAGCTGCTGTCTTATTTCTATTCTGGCTGGAGTTTTCCTCAAGGTCTCATGTCACATACAGTATCCCAAAACATAGAATTTGATGCAACTCTATAAAGTGTGAATCATTTAAAAAAGCCAGCAGTAAAAAAAGAATGAAAGAAAGTGATGTTACTAAATCACATGCATGTAAACAGATACGTGGTAAAAGTACGTGCAAAGTAAGCAGGAAGAAAAATATCAACAACCATCATACTTATTTAAGCAAGTTTTTATACAACTTTTTTTTTAAATTCTCACCTGCACAGCAGCAGTAAATATTTGCACATTTTTTCCTTTGCCGATACCATGGTGACTGAATGAAAAATCCCTGTGAAAAGCCCAGAGTGACTAATGTTTACTCTGGAATATCTCTAGAGCATTTCCAAACTCTAATGCTTTTGTGATTGTAGCTGTCTTTTTGAACATATATTGGTGTTAATTCACCTAATCTCTCTGGATTTATTTTAGTGATTAAGTTTGTAATGAACCAGAGACATCATGACCTGAAAACAAGCAGACAAACAGATTGTTATGTGAAAAAATTATAAGTACTTATGCCTAACTGAATTTAATTTGACTGTGTTCAAGTGATGCAGAGAGTTAAAGTGTTGGATTTAATTCATTTCAACATGACAAAGCAGGAAGGTGGATGATTACTACACATATAAATTTGAACCACCATTTGAACTTGGTGTTTGTTTTTGTTTTTTTCTTTCTTCTTTTTTAGCTACAGAAGAAGAAACCTATAAAACTTATAAAAACTAGGTTTCCATTGTGAATGTGACTGAGTCTAAATTAATGTATATATATATATGTGTGTGTGAGTGTGTGTTTGTGTGTGTTGTTCCTCAGTGGTGGAACGAACTGCCAAACTCTGTCCGGTCTGAGAACAAGCTAAGGACTCAGCTGTTCAAGGTGCATTTTGGCACTTAGATAGATCTAAATCAGATAGAAGAGTTAAGCTAACTCTTTGCCA
>JBAMHV010000021.1:10901839-10946167 GCA_037177535.1 Pseudomugil gertrudae | reverse complement strand
ACGTCATTAAGCTCTGAAATGTCTTTTCTGGTTTCTAAATATAAACATTTACTAGTGGGCCAAGAGGTAGTGCTGGCGGGCCAATTTTGGCCCACGGGCCCCACTTTGGGCACCCCTGTTCTAGACGCTTTGCGCGGAGTCTGCAGAAAACCACAGAAGAAGACAAAACCATAGAAGAAGACCGACAAAAAGATAGAAGACTTCCTGGTAACTTTTTACCTGGTTATTCGTGGGAAATAGACTCATGGAACAGATCAAAAGAAGTTGTCGGAGGGCAAGACCAAACACCCTGGATCACATCAGACCAATCAATGGACGCCAGTTTAGAACCACAACCACGTAGGTACGAAAAATGAGCCCGCACGGCACGACAAATCCTGATGGAGACGCTCTGTTTCTGGGTATAATCGTGTGAGGCCGGGCGAAGTAGGTGCTAATGGAAAAGCGCCAAAAGATTCACCAAGACCTGAAAGAAGCCAGAGCTGTGCATATGTAATGATACATTGCTGTTATGCTAATTAGCCACGTGGAACTATTTAACAGTGAAATTTCATTGTCCATGGCAATGTTTCACTGTAAACATTGTAATCTGCTACTCTGTACATCACTCAACTCTCATCACCCATGAAACTTTTATGTCCACTACAGACAGGCAAAATTATTAGACACCAAATGTTCCTATTCTGAGTTATATGAGTTTAATTTAGAATTTTAACTAAAAAAAATACCTAACACTGAAATGATCATTCTTCCTGTTATGACAGTACTTTGATCATCTCAATGACTTGAAATCTACAGTGATTTTATTATTCACCTCATCTCTTTGAAGCACAGTCCTTGCAGCACCAATGTCAACACTCAACAGTCTCCTTCTAGGGCCTTGTGGCAGCTTTGAGTCAGACACAACAGACAACATGGGGAACCTACATACTGTTTTTCCATGAAAGCATTATCAGTGAAACTAACACCTTCTTTGGAATGCCACAGACCTGCCTAGAGACACGGAGCAGCTAGTTTTATGAGGCACATCCGTGCACAGCTCCAAATGAGCCATGGTGAATTCTTCACTGCCAGTCAATCCCTGGGGAGGCAGTCAAGAAAACCCTATTATATTTTGGGGGCAGGCACTGCTCAAACTGACAGCAACTGCTGCGACAGCAAAGCTCACAGAAAGAGAGAGAGGTATGTTTGCCATCCTTTTGTGACAACAGAGTAAACTCCACATGATTTGGTCTCATTTGCTTTGGATGTTGATGCTGAACAAAGAACATTGCAGCTAAAATGCAGGTAAAATTGATGGAACCACCTGATCATGCTCACATCACTCTCCTAAAAGGTTCTTTGGCAACTTCGAATTAATTTAGAGTAGATGGTAATCCATAAGTGCTAATTTAATTTGATTTGCCTGATTAAGATCAAGCTAATAAGCTAACTGGCTGAAGCAACTCTTTCAAGGTGTTCAAATCACCTGGCTTCCATTGCACTAGTATACATGTTAATATCAGTTGTTTATTTTTACTCCACTTACAAGGGTCATATCTGTAATTAGAATATTAAAATGTTAGAATTATGCAAACAGAAATACCTGCACACACACAAACACACAGAACAACGGTGAAATACCGCAGGAGCTGAGCATTGTTCTCCGGATACAGCCAGACATGCCTCTCCTGTAAATGCTGTATGAAACAACAGAGTGGAAACATGGTAGGATTTAAGTCTACCAGTGTTCATTTCAGTCTGAGGGATAACATGGAAAAGGTCAAGTCTGAGTCGGCAGATCTCACATAATCAGCTCCAAAGCAGTGCTGTTGTACGTTTTCTACAGAAGCCTCCTTATAAGACAAGGAGACAGACGGAAAAGAAAGGAGGGATGGAAGGATGGAGAAAAAGAAGGAAAGAAAATGTAGAATAAGAGGAGAATGTGGCATTATCATTCCAAGGATCACCCCCTTATAGCAAAAGGCTTGCTGTTTTCAGCTGTGAAGGAGTGGTGTGTGACCCTGTTCACCCCGAGCCTAATGAAAGATTGACTGACTTGCTATGCTAGTGTGTATATGCTCGACCAAATATTATTGGATTCAGGGCCTGGAAATGATCTGGGAGCTTACAAGGGAAGGAACATGGACATTGCAGAACAAAGTATGAATGCAGGGTCATAAAGTAAACTAATCTGAAAGTGAACTGTGGGTCTATGCTACAGGCACAGCCCAGTGAAAAGAGATTCGTTTTCCACTAGATATACCAATGCATTGATTTGGAACCTGAGAAAAAATGGGCAGAAAAGTCCAACTTTTTAATCAGAAGTCTTTATTGGTACCTTTAAGAAAACCCGAAAGGGTTTTAACATTTTATTTTTGCATTTTTAGCATTTTTTTTAACCATATCACAGATCCAAATAATTGTATTGTAGTCTTCTGCAATCTGATGTCCACCAGGGGGCAGAAGACCAGAATCCTACAGTGTACAACAGGAAAGTTTTTACCATAAAGTGATTCAAAATGTCTCAAAAACTGGAATATGTTTAATAACTTATTTCAAAAAGCAGCAGGAAAGACCAGATTGTGCATTACATACAGATATGCAGAACCACATTTCTACACACTCACAGAAAAAATTGCAACCTGGATTAGAAATGTATAAAAAAAAAACACCTAAAGATTTTGCAAGTAATTGTTTCTGTCTCTACAGGGTCCTCAAAGTTTTAGTTAAGTTACAGGCCCTTACAGTAAATAAGCCTTTCCAATCGGTTCATTTTTACATGTTCAACAAGAGATTACACAAACAGCAAACAATGAGCAACCTTGGCTTGACTGCATAAATCACATCTACATGATGCAGAGCAAGGATAAGCAACTAATCATATAAGCGAATGCAAATTGGCTGCATGTGTAAGTAGCAAAGCACAGACATAAAAGGATCCATTTAGGGCATATAAAAATAAAATTATGTGGACAGAGACACAAAAGCATACTTATTTAAAGTAATAATTAGAAGTTGGAGAAATTACTTGTTGGAGAACTCTCAAACAGGCTATTAAAAAAAGACAAGCTGTATTTGAGCATGTGTTGCAAAATCTACAGTTCTATTGCTTATTTTAGGATGGCATAATGAAAGATAAAGATTATACTGACTCTTTAATGTGAGGATCAAGTATTACACAAGTATAAAAATACAATAAGACACATACAGCTATTCAAGTTTTAAATACTGTTTGCTGAATGAATTAAGTTTTCCAAATCATAAGCATGAAGTTTAAATCATCTTATGTCAAAATTAATGAAGAAGTTCTACAAACATCAGGACCAGTGACTCATTCTGCTATATCCAATTAGTTCTTCAGTGCCATCTGGGTGCCTTTACAGTGTCAATCAGCAAGCCGTAAACATTGTCTTTCAACAGCAGTCTACCTCAGGGGGACTGCCTTTAAACAACAAAGTCAGCTCTTTGATACCTCCCCTTCTCACCTTTCAGCACAGCCATCCTCAGACGTGAAAGCACACCTTCCCATAAAACACAGCCACAAAACACTAATACATCCTCTTTTCCGACTTTACGGCCTCTCCTCACACAATTACCCATGATCACACAATCAGCGTTTGGTTTTATGAGTCAGACCTAAGCTATGTGTATGTATATCAGTGTTGTGAGCATGCATGGGCATGGAAAGGCAAAAAAAAAAGGAGTGAGGGGTCTAGAAAAGGGTCGCACCACAGACATGTGCAAGCAAAAAACAGCACATTTATATACAGACAGGCAAACTCACACAGACGCTGCCGTGCACAGACTAGGGAGCTGAGCAGACAGATGCACCCAGACATACAAAAACAGATCTTCCCCTCCACCCGCTGTCTCTCTGCAGCCCTTCTCTCTTTGCCCTTAGCTGTTTCCCAGATTCCAGATGACGTCCTGACAGGAGGGCTGAGTGACTGGAGGTAACGCTGTGTGATGACAGACCAGGGCCTTTATCAGTGACCAGCACACTGCCAGCTTGCTGTTTGAAGATTAACTGGCAGATTGAAACCCAAAACTGCTGCCGTTCCTGGTTGACTCACTGCCTCTTTACATATTTTTCTTTTTTTTCCCCCTTTAACCCCTCACTCGCTGACCGCAGGAGCTCACTGGGTTTAATGTAATTGGCCTATTTCCTGCATATGAAGTTCCCCGTTTGTCGTAATTGACTAGCTTTTTTATTGGCTGTGAGACAGGTTAAATGGGAACCAAATGGAGAGGCAACACAGGAAGCTTAGCTCCATGCTATCTGATGCTCATCAAATCAGCCAACCTGGACGCAGAACAGCAAAGTGCTGAGAATGTGGCTGAAATGATTAGCAGCTGCTTCAGGATTAGCATGTTAGTATGCTATTGGCATATGCTGGTCAGTGTGGCAGTGGATGATGCTGTTCGTCAGCTCCACAATATGGCATTGGTTTAGTGAAAAAGAGGATGCTTTAAGCCCCTTATGTTGTGGGAAAAACTAAATCCTTATCAGTTGAGCATGTCTGCATCAACATCCTTTTTATTTATTTGATTATACTGTTTGTGGCTTAAATCCTTATAATTTCATCGCAGTTTCCTCTTGGTGGAGATGAAGCATGGAGATAACCTGATTCAGTTTGTTTCATTGAAACAACTCGTGCTACAGTAAATGGCATTCAACAAAGCTGATATTCTGCTCTTTGATGTTTGCCAGAGTAAATGGACTATCAATGCAAAGTATAAACACTCCTTTATGCTAATGTTCCTCTGGGGGTCTTTGATGGCACCAGTAGTATCTGTGAAGTGTGTTTTGAAAAATTGCATTGGTAAGCCATCCAAACAGAAAGAATTACAGCCTCTTCACTCACTGTGCCTTTTTAACTGAGGAGTGTGTGTGTGTTGGGGGGGTTCTATATTTTGGAAAATGGTTACTAGTTGCATGGATAATAGATGCATACACAAGTCACATTATAAGTGACTTAGCCTACAACAGACAGGACAAGACAACCTAACCACTGCAGGGGGGGTCTTGTTGACAGCCAGGTAACATCATTTGGCATTGTTTCACCACTCTGTTTATTTTATTGTGTTCATTGTCCTCCCACATTCACTCAATCAAGTGGGTCTTTTTTGTGCCAGTTGTTTAGGTAGTCCAGGTGCACTGTGTTCCTGGAGGCTTCCTGTCTCCTCAGAAGTCTTTTCAATGCCTCTCCTGCCGCGGGTATTGTCATATCCCACAGTGCATCTGAAAGGAAGCAGCAGCCCTGCATAAATGTCAGAGAGGTGACTTGTTTTTAACTCTTAGCAGGCATCAAATGCCTCATGCATGTGTGGATCTGAGTGTGTGTGCAGGTGAACAAACAGCTGGTCATAGAAAAGTCCTTTCCTCTTCTGTCCTGTACATTATGGCGCCCCCTGTTGACTGGCTGTTTTCCTGCTAATACTTTGATTAACATTCTGGGGTCATGTGAATGTAAATATTAGGTTTTTTATACAAAATAATGAAGTCAAATTAAGTTTTTTGTATTTGTCTTTTGGCACAAAAGAAAACAGTTTTTCTTTATTTAAGATTGGCAAAGAGTTGGGAAAAAATGAATAAATTTAGAAACACCAAGAACACATGGATAGCCAAATGAAATCTCATAATGGCATTAAATTGGCTCATACAGTTTCACACTTTCCAGCAGAGCTTCACGCTTTCCAGTATAAAGATTATTTATTTTTCATCATAGAGGTGCTACTGTATTATTCACAATGAAAGCTTTATAATTTGGTTGCATGCTTCAGCAGCACGGCAGGACAATGAGACGAACACCGCTAATGGCTATAGCATGAGTGAGAAGAAAAACATAGGCAAGGCCAAAGAGGAAGCCACAGAAGTAAAGCCATGTCAAGTTCAATTAGACCATCTGAAAAGTAAAGCAGGCAGAGATGACAAAGCTCAATTTGTCCAACATATTTCAGTCCACCTCTACCACATGTGCTTGCTACTCTGAGCTCTCAGCATCGTGCAGGTTCGGACAAATATTCACACTTTCCCACACAAACCTCTTGAGAGGCAGATGTTCTGGTCTTTCACTTTGGGGTTCAATTTATCTTGGAAGGGTATCAGCCAACTTTTCCCCACATGTAAGTTAATTCTCCTTCTCCACAACCCAGTGTACAAGATATGATGGAAAAAGAGGAAAAAATGTAACTGTCCTGCCTGTTTTTCTCCTGTCTCTGTTTTGACTTGACCCACAGTCTGTCTTACTGTTGGACACACACAGAAATACACAAAGCTGTACCCTGTGGTGAATGTCTCACATGTGCCATCCAGTTAGCGGGGTATTTTTGTCTGTGTGAGTGGGCAGCAGTGTCACTCAGCAAGCTTTGAGCTCAGTGGAGGGAGAGCTGTGAAAGCCAGTCACTAACAAGCAGAGATTCCCTCCCTGCATCCCACAGCCAGATGGCTACTCTCAGTAGAATAAAAACCATACTTTATAATCAGATTTAAAGGCAACAATAAATAAATAAACTAGCAGCATAACAATTCAAATGCCTGTTGGTCAAAAGCTGCCTGGAATGAGGTGACAACAACATAAAACAAAGTCTTCTCTTGTCAAAACGAACTCATAATTAGACACACTGGAGTGGCCTCGGTTAGCTTGCAAAACAGACACCATTGCTCCAGGCTGGCCCTGCAAATTGGAATCATTTGTGTTTTCAGGGATGATGTCGGGTCAACCAAAGTGGATGATGGCTGAGAGAAAAAGCAGCACATATTTATTTATTTATCATTTGTCTACTTGTTGGAATGGGGGAAACATCCATGGCTCCTTCCATCTCCTCATTTTTAAAAAAAAAAAAGACAAAAACTAAACAGTCTCATAAGCCTACCTCTGCCTGTGGCCTGAATGATGACAAGCTTGATTCCTGCTGGTGCCATGCCAGTGCATTGCCCGAGGATGCCCGCAGGTGTCTGAGGCAGCGTATCCATTAGCTGCCTGTGTAGACTGCTCCTCTGAGATACGCAGAGACTGATGTCTGCTTTCCTTTGCTGAGATTCTTGAGGCACACACACCTGAAACCTACCATCTGGCTAAAACTTGAAAAGCATGTTGCTGCGGCCTCCGGTGGCGTGACCATTTAGCCTACTTCCTGTCACTCAGACTCATCAGGCGTTACTGTCAGCACAGGTGGCATTCTCTTATTCCTTCTCTACTGGGGAAAGAACAATCTGACAGATATGATTAGACTTTAGGCTGTATATACACACGGTGACTTGAAAAGGAATGGCACCTGTACAGTATAATAAATGTCCTGTTGAGATTCAACACCACTGTAGTTTATGAGGAGGTGTTTGTTTTGTAAAGGACTAAATTACATAAGGGGTTATGAAATAATGCAATGAAAAGGTCTTTTAAGGATGCTGATTTTAATCCTGTCATGCAAGGAATTACAGACATTAAATGCTTTTGCTACACAGATACTAATAACAATAAAAGCAACGTAATATTGCTTATAATTATTATTTTGTGTTTTTGTCAATTAGAAGACTCTTCTTTTTTATGGTGTATTTAAATTATGCCATTCTATTTTAACACTATGATATGAAAATATACTTGTTGATTTATTTCTAAATTAATGTTGTGTACTGAAATCATTGCTTTATAAATATGCAACACTTTCAGCCAGTTTTGCTTTATGTAAATCATGCAGAGTCTAATTAATTTTATTTACATCAAGTGCAGAATCAGACGCCTCATTTTCTGAACACCAGGAATGAGGAACAGCTGTTTGATCGAGAGACACTAATGATGTCATGCCCAGACTCATCAGCGGGGAGCGTAATACTGTGGGGGCTGTCACTCAATCACAGAAAGTCGGCGGCAGCGGGGCCTCTGTTTGGGGAAAGCACTTGTCAATCATGGTTCAGGCAGCAGGGAAGCAGGTGGACTGGCCAATCAGAGAGGGTCCCAACACAGCAGGCCCTAAACCAGGAAGTGAAGCGCCATCTGGACTGACGATGAGCTGTGAGTGGGCAAGTGAAACAAAGTGATGACATGCTGGAGGGAAGCTGGTGGAGTGTGCTCCTGGATATAACAAGGCCACTTGGATTCATGCTGCCTATCACACCATGTTGTTGATTCCAGTAGCTTATTAAGGGTGTGCACTGGCGCCCGGTCCTTTCATACAGGAGCTGAAGACCACTTTTTGATAGCCAACTAGTATGATGGGTAGAATACTGTTACTGGCATTAACTGGGAGCACATGACATGGTGTCCTGCTACTCTCTCTGATTAGTCTAACAGACCTTCCATCACACAGATACAGCATATTTATCAAACTGATGTTATCTATTTCTAGCTGCAGGGTATCACATAGATGACAATTTGCCAGCTCATAGCATTAAAAATGGAAAATGAAAAATAAGAAATTATAACGTGAATTTAAGAGAAGAAATTTTTTAAATTGCATTACTCCAAGCTCTTTTTGGAATAAGCTCTTTTCCCCTTTTACATAACATTCAGCCTTAATTTCTTTGAAAACAGACAGATTTGCTGAGAGATAGGTCAGAGGAAATGGAATTGAATGAAAATCTTTGCGCTACATTTACTGAATCATCAATGTGATTAATAGCAGTTAACACCTCATAAAAATAGAGCCACAATTACAGCGGAAAATTAGGGGCCAGCGTTACCATCATGCTAATAAGTACTGACTATAATTACATTTATCGCAGTATAGTCAGAGATTGATAAATTCATGCTCAATCTCGTTAATCTCTCAATAACATCCAGCGCAGAATTGAACAATTACGTTCTTCGTCAGTCCGGGACAGAAAGATGAGGAAAGGAGAAAGGTAGGAAAGGACAGAAAGAGGGAGTGAAAAAGAAAGAGAGGAAATATGCTCCTGTCCATCTCAAGTACTTTTCATCCTATTCCCAGCAGAGGGGATATAACAGATAATTACCAACTCTAAAAACTGTGTCTTTGTGTGCAGCTCTGAAAGGAGAAACTCTCCAGCACTGAAGAGATAAAGCTCAAAACAAAAGCAGCCTGAATTGGACCAGGATTAGCTTTAATGGTGGTAATTACCAGAGGGGATAACAGCTCAGTCCTCTCTGCCCATCACAGAGCCCCAGAACAGAGGACGACAGGAGGGGGAGCAAAGACCTGAATCAGGGCCCATCGTTGGCTGCCGGTGTGGCTGCACAGTGGCAGTAGTTTAACACATTCAATTGTAAAACACTTGGACGACCCATCTATATCAGGCATCTCCTGTGCTAAAAGCCACTACTGCATCTCACTGCCCCAATAATGGCTGTGCATAAAAAAGGACCGGGCCCTCCACACTGTTGCTTCTTGAATTACAATCTGAGCTGATGGTATGGATAAGAGTGCCCTACAGCGACAGGGGCACTGAGGCCTCTTTATTTCTTTCTCTGTGTCTACCTCATTTTTATTGTGAAGTATCAGCAAGCCACACTGTGTGAACCAATAAAAGGTTATTATTTGGACCATTGACAGCGTTGGAGTCTGCTGCCTAAAAACAAGAGAAATTAAAATACAGCATGATGCCACCTTACACCCACTGTGGAAGAAGGGCCCCCGGACATTAGTGGGAACAAAAGACAGACTCAAGAAGAGCCATGTGCAGGACATTCAGCTGCTCACAGATCTTTAATTGATCTGGTTTTAAATCTTTGCTTTCAAACCCTAATTTGAATGTCAGCCATTTATCCCCAATAGCATTGCACACCAAACCTAAATCAAATATATTGTACAGCCGATTGTCCCCATTCCAACCTCCACCTCCTCCATACAATATTTCAAATGTCCACATTCCCAGGTTGTGTGTGAAATGTCTGACCTGTGGTGGGTTTGTTTCCTACAGCTTGAATCAATACAGAACAACCCACAAGATGATCAATCCACAGAGAAACTGGATCTATAAATATCTATAAATTCCTCATATGTCCAGCAAGGCCAGGCTGTCCCTAAAGAATTGCCCTAGTAGATTTCAGACCTCAAGGATGGTGTAGAATACAATGTTCTCTCCATGTTACCCATCTTCCCACTAATCATATCAAATACAGGAACTGTTTTTTTACAGTAGTGTCTTTGACAGTTTCAAACTGCAGAGAAAGATTTTTTATAGGTTGTTTTCAGTTTGTTGTCCTTTATAACACTGTCAAAATCTGGTTAGATGCTAACATCTGGTTTTTGAGTACACTGAAAAGAGTTTATAATCAGAATGAAGCGTATTGTAAAATGATGGCAGCAATTGATACTATTTATCTGATCCAGCTCTGATCGGCAGTTAACCAACACCCAGATGCACATGATGGGGTTGTGCTTGGGCAGAAAAGGTGAACACAGCTTTTTTCCCCATTTAGAGAAATAATAATGATTATTAATTATTGATTGTAATGTTTTACCTGCACATTGGGAATAAATAGATAAATTACAGCAAAAATATTCAGATGACTGCAGTCGTATATCTGTGATGGACAAGAAGCTCAGTGCAGGAAACTGGTCAATTAATTTGGGAAATTATATAAAAACACCATGTTTTAAAAGAAATTGGGGGAAAAACACTATTTAAGTGGAAGAAGTGGAGGTGGTAAATGATTACAAATACCTGAAGGTTGAACAACACAACAGCTACACACAAACAGCTTTACGTCTTAAGGGCAGCTATGATCCTTCAATGTCTGTAGCAGGAAGTTAAGAAGTTGTATAGATTTAATCAGGCAGGAAAGTGGAGCCTGCATCTTTTGGGGCAGTAGGATTATAAAAATTTTTTTTTTAAAAACGCACTGAACAAAGTGATTGACATGGCTTGATCTGTGCTGGAGATGATCATGGAGCACCTGGATCTAAATGCTGCACAAGTTCTTGAACATGCATCAAATTTGTGACAATCATTTAGAACATGCATCGCACAGTGTAAAATACAGTGTAATGTCTTACTGTATAATGTAATCCTTTCATGTTGTTGCACCTTTACCTTTTAGGTGAGAGGGAGTAGTCACAGATAACTCCAGCTGTGAGTGTTGTAGCCCTTAGACTACAAAGGATAAAAAGCCACTGCCGGCTATAATAGTTAAACATTTGGCTCTGTGTAAAGAAAGTGAATGTTAAACACGTATGAATTACGTTTATAGCCTATACTGTAGCCTGTGACTCTAATGAGAAACACCATGCTGCAAAACACATAGTTTCATTCTAATGAGGGCTCTGAGTTACTAAAACAATCCTTCACATGAAAGAGAGAAGAAACCTCATCTCTCTGATAAAAATGCTTCACTAGACATGTTTGAGAGTTACACAACTCTTATCTGGAATCACAAGACATTATCACATTTCTTAGTTTCTAAAACTCCTGGTTGGCCTCATGTGTGTGTTAGGATTTATCTTTCTAATCATTCTATAACAGACAGAGAAGAATTCTGATTGTTACTTTCTAATGTAATGTAGATTACTTGATGGGAGATTCTTTGCCCTTAATGGCTTATAAAAAGAGAAAAAATTGGTCATGGCTACATTATATATCCACATTGCTGAATTCCAGAGGAAGTATGAGTGTATCATACCAAGAAGGGTATGTAAGCTAGCTCAGCATAGTTGACTTAGATGAGGACAGTCAGCAAATGAGCCATTTCTGCAAACAAATTCCTTGAAACTGACATCAAACATCCAACCACATGTCTGCCTGCCCTCGTGAGGAAGTCAGAATGGAAATCCCCCTCCTCCCTCCATCCCTCTTTAATACATTTGCGGTTACCATCTTTTTCTTGCCCTCATTTTAATCCACGATAAACTGCAGATGAAACCAGAGTAATGGCACTAATGTGTGTGATAGTCACAGCCACATAAACCCACCACAATAAATTAAAGACCACAGGCGTTCATCTTGGCCTCATGTGACCAAAGCTCCCCCAGATACAAACAGACAAACAGTCACACATTGTCCTCCAACGCCCTCCAAACCAAAAACAGCCAGCAGGCAGGCGCCCACATTCTCCTCTCCAAACCTATCTGGCTGTGGAGATAAAACCAAACTGTAAACACAACAAATTTTGACTCATTGCTGTGACATGACAGGAGAGCTGAACGAAGATATAATAGGTCTAGAGCACAGCAGAAAAGTTTAAATCACTTTTGGTCTTGTGATGGACTATCTCAAATGAACCCTTTTACTCACTCGGGGTCAGTTACTTTTTGCTACCTATAACACACTATAGAAAATTGCATATCTGAGTGTTGAGACTTGCTTGCTTGGATGTTAATCTGACATATGTGACTGCAGACTTCTCACACTTCATATCCGGCACATCTACAATATAACATGTTCATGGATTTTAAACACATGCTTATCCTGCACACATGCACTGATGGACAATTTATATGCCCAGCTCTATCTCTCTTCGGCACACACAGCACCCATAAAATTCAGATGTCTCCGCACTTCATCCTTTGTGAGACCTTATTGTCCCAGTTATTACCCTGGGTATTGTTACAGAGAATTGGTATGCTTATCAAGGCCTGTAGTCTAAAGTTGATACGACACTAGCCTGGCAGCTTCATTAAGATTGATATCCTGCTGCGGCAACACCCAGATGAGCCGATCTAGGACATGTGAAGAAGCAGCTGATGAAGTTCGAGAGGATAGAAAGAGTGAGAGAGAATACAGGTTTACCTCCCAAGTAGCTCAACTGCCATCTACTGAATCACTTGAGCTCAGGAGAGGGGCCAGGCATGCATACCTCTCTTTTAAGGGGACATCTCCCCCTTGTAACCTCACCCTGCCAGTCATAAATTACCTTCTTTTCACAGTGGATGCACAGAAGGCCCCTATAGCCTCTCTTTGAGCAATTAAGGCCTCAATGGGATGGTATCAAGGCACCCTGACCTCATCCAACCTCTCCTGTCATTGTCACCTCCTGAAAGGTCCTGTCGGCTTTGTCCCCAGAGTGCCACTGCTCTCTATGTGCGCCACGCACTAGCCATAGTTATATAATATATAGAAGGTCACAGGTCAGCTGGACTGGAAGCTTTTCTTGTACACGTTTCTCAGCAATGTTTACAGCTGCTCTCTCAGGATGCTGAACTCTACCTTTCCTCGTCACATTTGCTGTATGACAACACTACTGTCTCATTTAACAGATTATGCTCATACTAACTGCCAGTCTTTCCAGCCATTCTATCATCCAAGCTGCATTCATTTTGTGTAGCCAACTGGAATGATACTGGTGCTTTATGAGAGAGCCAAATTCAGCCAGTACAGGTCAGGGAAGATTACAGTGTGTACATTAACCTGGCACACAGGCGTGTCTAATTTGCTGCAGTGGACAAAACAAAGGCTTTCATTGATATCTTCATATCACGTCAAGCCTGGATTCATTGGATTGCCCTGGTTTCCAGTGGCCAGACCTAGTGATTTATTGCATCACTGACTAGTGCACACTATCTGATTGGCAAAGCGAGGGCCCATTAAAAGGTATATATTGTTAACTGCATGTGTACAATTTCAGTCGTAATGTTAATCACTTCAAAGCTAGGTAAAATCACAGTGTTGAAGACGATAAAGAAGAATGACTATATTAAGTTCATGTATTTAAAAAGAAGAGAAAAAAACTGGTACTGAGTCAAAAATTACCTCTAAAGCTTTCATTTCACCTCTAAGGACCTTCATTAAAGAAGGGGGCCCCAAATGTGAATCAGTGAATAAACATCTGCTATTGAAAGGCATAACATCAAGCCAAATGTGCTCCATTCTCCTTGTCTTGACTCTTCGTATGCCAGGTTTAAATGACTGAAATGCCATTCGGGAAATGATAAGATTAACCAAGAAGATTAAAAACACAACTAATGTTTTTCAGACATCTGTGGACAAGAAATATTGCACTACCTATGATTGATTGAATATTGTGATTCTCATATCATAAGTCATATCAAGGAAAAATTAGGTTCAAAACTTTTTTTTTTGTAATCTGTCAAGTCTGCTGGTCAAAGTGATACACACAGAGCAGTATTATAAAAGTGGGGGCAGTTGCAGCATGCCTGTGTGATGGCCTATAGAGTGCTCCCTATATGCACACAGAGTCATTGGACAGATGTGACCTCGCCAGCACACAGAGGCTCTTTGTGTCCGAGGGATTTAGAGTCCCATGGGCCTCCTGACTCTAAACATTAACAGACATACTGCATGAGAGTAAGAGACCCTTACTCTGCTGACATGCAACATTAACCGGGGCCAACTCTCTCTCTATACTTAAAATATCAGAAATGGTCGAGTATGCATGGATGCATGCAAAGACACACACAGAAGGTTGATGCAGGGGCATTGCATCGGCTAAGGCAGACACTAATGGGGTGAAGCCAAATACTTAGTAAAATTATACCAGCTATTGAACTGAGGATATATGTTTATATAACTTGTCAGGCTCATACATGTTTGTGAAAACAGTCCCGTATGAACGCATTTCATTCATTTGTATTTATACTGCAATATAAGCAGAGGTCAGCATGCATAACTGACTTTAACTCATCTGCCATGATGTGAATGCAGTTACTGATATGTGTTTGGAAGACCTGTCTCTTACCATGCTGCAAAGGTTTTAAATAAAAAAAAACTTTTATCTGTCAAGGATTGATGCTACAAGCCTGACATACACAAACTTATCAGGATTCTTGCCGTTTTCTTTCCTCACAGTAATAGTGTGATTATTCACCACTATAGTTAAAGCTGCCTTGTGATTCACTGATACTCTCATCATTTTTGCTAATAATAATGATACACCATTTGCATAAAGGAAATGAAACAGGTTACATTTGCATATATTAAACATTTATATGTATGCATATGATATGTTTGCCCATTTCAGGAAACTAGGCAAGATAATGGTAAGACTAAGACAGGAAATAGAAGCGGCACAGATCCACAGTAAATATTGGCTTTCTTTATCTGACATCCCCTCAGACAGGAGGCTGTATCATTTTTCAGCAAAGAGCCCCCTGTTCTTGAGGACTAGTCCAGGCCTTGCTTTATTAAATTATCTCCCTTGCTTCGCAAATACAATTTCCTGCATAAATCACTCAAATGATCCTTCAGACTGTCAGGTCCAAGAGAGTGTTTTTCTATCCTATCTGCGTCCGACCAGGTTATGCAAATCCCAACTACTGTGTGTTGGATATCTATTGAGAAGCTTCAATTGTGTGCATTTGCCCCTAAATCCTTAGCTTGTCCCCATATTATTCCTTTGCCCTTGATAAAAGTGACACTAAACATCAAGTCACCACCAAGTCAGTAATCCATTGCCTGAAAAAAGAGCATGCCAATTTAACTAAGCCAGAAACACTGACCCCACAACCTTGACCTTGTAAACATTTCAATGGGGGGAGGCCACAGTTTGCACATTGGAGATCTACTGCATGTAGCAGTGGGAAGGGCTTATTATGACCCCTAAGCTGGGACTGAATTCAATCACACTGGAAACAGGCTGAAGAGAAAAATCTTCTCAAGAGCTCATCTTGGTGTAAGACCTCAATACTGAAATGCATAACTACACCGAATCAGCAAGATAGAAGCCTTCATTATTTTATTTATGAATGAGTATTTATGAATAAGTTGAGTTGAGTATTATCATTCAACCTACAGCTATCAAGCCAGCAGTCTGATTCTGAAGGATAAACATCTGTAATGCATTGGCTAAAATGGGAACCAGCTTAGCGTGACTTCAGCTTGATCCCAGACAGCTGTTTGGGGAACAGCTATGGCCTGACTGCACTGGGGGTCTTGGAGGATGTCCTGAAAAGGGACCTCCAAAACTCTAAAGGGACAAAAGAACCTCCTGAACAATGTTCTTGCTGATACAATAGTAGTGCACAGGGAGGAAGGGGCAAAAGAGCACTGCCTATTCTAGGGCATGAATGACCAGCACATTCCTCACCAGTCGCCGGGCAGTGAGTGCAGTGACCAAGAGTGACAAGCCTTCACTCTGCTTTGTTGATACTCTGTGTGCTTGACCAATGCATTCCTACTGTTCTTCCTCTTTTCTCTTTCTGCTTCCTTCCTGCTTTGCTGCATTTCTGCTCATTTATTTTGTCTCTGTGTGGGTACCTTTGAGCCTAGTGAGCAATGTCGGTCGATTAACAATTCGTAATGTTCAGCATAAAGCACTGAAGCACTGCAGTATGATAAAGCATATTGTCATAAATGTATGTTAGGGTCAGGCAACAACATAGCATTTCTAGCACACATTTGGAGTGCATGTTTGTTCTTTACACTACCACATATCAACCATTTGACAAGTGAAATGACTGAATTTATTATAATAGACAGTATTAGGGGTTCATCTGGAGGACAGGATTACAGTTGTCCTTCCTACCTCGCCCATTCCTGCTCTCTTTCTTCCTCACACACACATACATGAAGGATGCTTGTCCTGATCAAAAAATCCCTGTTTTTCAAAGTCTAACAGCCTAACATCGGAAGCCAGTTACTGATTACATTTAAAGGTATGATCAAGTAGGACAGTTGCACAAAATTCATAAGGAATCTATTTAGAGAGTTTGAATGAATTGAGGGCCATAGAACAGATGGAAATCAGACAAACAGTGTCTCTGAATTTATGTCAGTGACTAGTACAGAAGTGGAAGTTATATCTGTCTCACTTTGTTGTCATCTACAAGCCTCAGACTTTTAGAAGAAAGAGTGTGACAGAGAAAATACAGAGTTAGTTATGGAGCTTGTCTTGTGTGAATAGCTTATACTCCCTAATTGACCGAGTAAAGCCTGTGTTAAATCCCTCCGAGCTCCAACATCAGCAGATCCACACCTGTGACAGCAGTGCAAGAATGACGAGGCTCATTAAAAACCTGATTCAGATCTTCACCAGGGAACCCTGCTGAGTCGCTTTAAAGCAACACGCTCATTGGAATGATAGGTGGAAAACACAGTAGCAGGGGGAAATTGGACTTGAAAAGGAATGTCTGCAACTCCATTTTTAAAGCCTTCCTCTTAATAACCTGTTTTTCTTTGTACTCTCAAAAAAATGGCTTCTATAGTTGAACATGAAGGTGAGCTGCAATAGGCATGCACATACGTCTTCTTGTAGGGCCTTAATTTGATGCTTGAGCACTGCCTTCACTCTTATACGTTACCTCCTTTTGAAAAGAGAAGACTTTCCTTTGAGTTAAAGTAAACTGCATCAATTTTTCATGCACTTGTCGTATAGATAGACACAGCACTTCCTCTCCCCAAAAGGTTGATTTGAATGGTATTCTGCCATCTGAAATCCGCAACTGATATCCAAACACGGTGTCAAAAAAGAAAATATATGTTGCAATGAACAAAACTTACTCTTTTATATTAGAAAAGATATTATTATAATTAGATATTTCTATAAAGGCATAGAAAAGAAATGTATTATATGTGTGAGGCCTCATGACAATTTGGAAAACAACCACTATCAAAAACAATTTAATCAATGGTAAAAACAACCACAGATGGACTCTGAATGACATGTTGCATTGGGTCATCATTTTTTCAAGAACCAGAAGATGTGTGGAAGTCTAGGTACAGCCTTACTTCTTCCAATGGAATTAGGATTTGAAGTAGCAGCCAGGTCCAGCTCACTCTAAACCATTTATTAACTAATCATAGACAAGTGATCATCTCAATAAAAGCAGACGTAGTTGGTTTAGATAGTTGTAGAAAGCCTATACTTTCTAAATAATATAAAAAAAGGTAAAACAGGTTGTGGAACATACCAACACAAACAATTCATTTTACCTTCTAAGCATAGTGGTAGAGTCTTTATGATTTGGGTTTGTTTTACAACCACAGAAACTGGGCAAATTGATGTCACAAGTCAACCAGCAACTCCTCTGAAAATTCAAGTTTACTGTAATCAAATGTGAGATTATTTGCCTGTAGCCAGAGCTTAGCTCGGCTAACTGGGTCATACGGGACAATGACCCAAAGCATGGCAGAAAATCTAATTGATGAAAATGAAAGAAGCTAGTTGTTGCATCCGCCCAAGGTCCAGACCTCAACCTGCCCGAAATGCAGTTGTAGAACATTAGGAGAGCTGTACATTTACAAATGCACACAAACTTCTTTTGAATGAACCAATGTTGTAAAAGGCACCAAAATTCCTCCACAATGATGTGAGAAATAAAAACCAAATTATTTTGGCTATAAAACTATTAAGTCACAATGTTTGGTTACTAAAAACTAATGCCACTACTATGGCATGAGTTTCCACAGGCCTCACAGATAATATCCAGATCTGGAATATATAAAATATATTTTTTATTTTTAAAAGTCAGAATAAATGAAAAGCTCAGAAGTGTGAATTAGCATAATCCTTTTAAACTCATAAACTTTTGAACTACACTACACTACACTTGAACTACAACAAAATCCCTGTCCATCAACTAATGAAGAGTCTGCTCCGTTGTACATTTTATGACATGGAAATGAAAAATGTCTTACTAAATTGGTTTGATCATGGGACTTCAATCACTTGGTTGGGATTAGCCATCATTTGCTTAAACACATTAATAATTGAACTATAGTCTAACACTGTCTACTGCATGTGAAATGTGTTTTCTGGCTTGGTAGGTAGTGCCTTCCAGCTTATGTGCAAGCGACATGAAACTTGGTACAAGCATAAATGAAACCTCCCACTGAAAAACCTACTGGGTCCCATAAGATTTACCAGGAAAACATTGAAGATATCTGACATTGAAACCCTTGCTTATCAATGATAGAAAACTTTGAAGAAGAGCCGATGTGGTGTATGGAGATATGGTGGATATGCGGTGAAAAGGAATCCAGTACAAGGAATGAGTATTGTGATGAGAAATGTTCCGGTAAATTATGACACACAGCATAATTCATGTGATAAAAA
The DNA here is from genome assembly GCA_037177535.1 of Pseudomugil gertrudae. Classification (NCBI taxonomy): domain Eukaryota; kingdom Metazoa; phylum Chordata; class Actinopteri; order Atheriniformes; family Pseudomugilidae; genus Pseudomugil; species Pseudomugil gertrudae. The sequence continues at coordinate 10,927,280 of JBAMHV010000021.1, read as the reverse complement.
GAGGGAAATATTGCATAGATGGAGCAGATTATTGAGCTAAAGGCACCTACCTCTGGGCCATGAAATTATCTGAACTACCTCCTGTAAGAGATAATAAGCACCATCTTAATGGTTTATGAATCTCATTTGATTTATGATTATTAACCATAAGAGAATTATAGTGGTGCTGTATTGATGGACGGGGGTATTTCAGGATAGAGCTTATATGATTGTAATGGTATTACAACCGAGCTTAGGGACAGGCATAATAAAGAAAAATGGTTGGTACACACAAAGATCTGAAATAATCTATTCTTAAATTTGAAACAAAAAGTGTTAAAAAAACAAAAAAGAAAACAACTTCCCCCAACTTACACATAGCTCCAAGCCAAGGATCAGTTGTTAGATATTATTTTCCTTGTTAGTGATGCCAAAAGTAGAAGCAAAGGGGAAGGAGGGAGGAGGGGTATCCAGGGGGTGACACCATACCCATCCCGAACACGCCTCCCAGCAACCACATCCCCTTGTTGACACTCCCCCTCTAACACTTCCCTTACAAAAAAAAGAAAAGAAAAAGAAAGAAAGAAACATCAATAACAGAACTGTGATGCAGACTGAAAAAGGCATGAGCAGATTTCAACAGGATTTCAGGAAAGACACAAGGGGTAGAAATATTTTCTTTGTCTGCTGTTCAAATGGGTCGGATGAGCCTTGAGCTGGAGGCTCTACTTGTCATAGAGGTCCTGATCTCTTGTGAGAATTGATTTCCATCATTTTAGTGGTGCTGTGCAGACTCAGGGTATATTGCTGCCTGGAAGACCAAGATAAGGGCCAAATGAACTAAGAACAAAAAATAAAAACCCCAAAACAAAACAAGACAAAAACCCTCAGTGGGGGCATCTTAGAGATGAGGAGGTAAAAACGACATAAAGAAGCAAAAATAAAAACACCTGAACTTGTCTGCCAGTCACTTCTCAAATATTCTATTAGTTTTCAGAGAGTAGGAAACCTTGTCCTGTTGTGACGTTTTCTCTCTGCCAGGTATTTCATCTGATTATGAGTACTTTGCAATCTGCGACAGCATGATTGATGCTCCACTTTCATGAGGGGAATTTTAACAGCACCTCTTCAGCGCTCAATGCGCACCCAATTATGCGTCTGAGCTGGTAACCTTGAATTTATGTCACCATGGCAACAAAACCCCCGGTCATGCATTATGGATTATCATTGAAATTCTACACCCCTACCTAACATAATGAGAGCCCAGGACTTAATCAAATCAGCCCATTCTGTGTGACACAAAGTGAAGAAGGAGCTCTCATTGTATTGGGGTAGAGGCTGGGAGAAGCCAGCCAGCCAGGCAAGCAGGCAGGCAGGGAAGCAAGCGGGCGGCAGACTGGGCTGTGATGGCCCCAGCAGCTGCAGGGCTAGCAGCCTGATAGATGGCTCCCATATACATCAGTGAACATATAGACAGATGGCCCTCAATGCCTGGAATTTCCAACCCAGGAAGCAGCTGTTCAGCCTAACCTCTGCTGTCTGTCTCACCTTGTTGTCATGGAACATTGAGCAGAGAAGGAGAATGTGGATAGTAACATGGTGGGGAGTGTGGTGCAGCTCTGCAGGGGTTCAGGGTTGGGAAAGTGGAAGGGTTTTGTGTTGAGGCTTGAGCAGGGCTTCCTGAATTTACATTAGGTGGCACTTTCTCAGTCTGTGTCACTCCTCCCAAACACTTTTCTCCATCAGTTGGCAAAAACAAAGGCGGAAGCCCTGAATTATTCAGCTATTCTCCAACTTTTCTCTCCCTGTTTCCATCAGATGGATGACATAATTGTTGTAAATCACTGCAAAAGATTAATGTAATCTATTCTTCACCTCCTCCCTTGCTTCTCCCTCTTCACTACTGCAGGCCCAGTCTGAGCTGTTGCATAAAATATTGATTGCACTTGTGTATTTCTCACATTGTATGTAAGCATTTTTATTAGCTCACAGGCACACTGACAAAAAGGCCTGCACCTTCCCTCTCTCACTCTCTGTAAGAACTTTTATTAGCTCAGCAGATTTTTGTTGCTCCCTCTGTTTTCCTACATCATCCCTGCGGACTACTGGGCAGCCCTGAAGATTTCAGCGAGGGAATACTAAAGCTGGCACACAGGAAATACAAGAATAGGTTAGTCTTTAGCACTAATTTAGATTTATAGCTCCAGCTTTTTGAAATAGTCACTTTGTAGGAAGTGTGGTTTTTATTAAACAGTATGCACTGAATTTAATCGCAAAGTTTTTAATAATAGGTGGAGTAAAATTACAGATGGAGATAAAAAGATTTTAGGGTTGATGACACGTGGACTTTGCAAGTTTTGTCAAACCTTTATCTAGTATTGTACCCGATGTCTGCTAGGAATTACAGAAGAATTTAGCTTCATCATCATGATTTTATGTTTTGACTCCTAAAAGTAGCACATTGCCTTTCAGAAAACCTTTAAGATCGCTTTTCAATGAAGCCCTTCAAATGATAGCCTCGGGGATTTGTATTCACTTGGAAAAAATGGGTGTACAAAGGCAAAGTTTCTGTGTTTATTGGATCAACTGCTTTTGGAAGCTAAATAAAGTCTACTGCAAGCAGCCAGGCATGTCAAATTTATTCTGTGCACAGCCGTGTAAAGGGACAGTCTATCAGCATCAGAATACTAATATCAATATTCTAGGAAGAAATGAAAGCAAGATATTTTAAAGTAATATTCATTTACATCTGTAGCTAATAATACATATTAATGCTGCATATTTTCCAATAACAACAGTTATTTACTTCTAAGTCAGAGCATAGGAGTAGAGGTGTCATCAAAAGTATATTATGATTTGTTTGATAAGGGGTGCTCATCCCCCTGTGATGATGCAGCCTTTCTTATGTGTTATGCTTCACATCTTGTTACCATCTTTTTATAAACATGGCTGTCATCATGTGTCTTCCAAGGTTCCTTAGGAAGATTCGCATTAGTTAAAGCATTCATGGGGGTAGGTAGACTGGCGTTACTTGAAAGCCTCTTCAACTGCTCAAACTCTTCACCTGTCTCTCAACTATATTTGCTGAGGCCACCATTCAGCCCCACCACACAATCTCATTACACAGCAGAAAGGAGACAGGGCAACCAGGGGGATACTGTAGGTGATTGCAGTTTGTGCAAGTGTTTTCCAACAATATAGATGCTATATTTTGTTGTTAGAATTTATCTCCTGCATTATTCATATCAAGTTCATAGAGTGTCATTGTCATATTGTTTTAAGCATGGGAATATCTTGGCCCTTACTTGAACCCTATATGTGGAACGTAAATGGGGTACTTGTATTTTTCAGCTCTGTGAAAAAGGATTTTTTTTTAATCCATTGTGAATATTTGTATAGTATTTGCCATGACTGTATAGAGATGAAACAGAATTTATAGTCCGATAAAATGCTCACTGCTGCATTCAAAATATGTCAAATTTAAATAGCATGAGCCCAGGATGTTACTTTGAAATATATAATGAGGAGGAAAAAAATGATAGATGATGCTATTTCAGCAGTACAACTCTGTGAAACAGAGTAAGCTACAACAGCAGGGACTTCTCAGACCACTATAACATACTATCCATCCATCCATTTTCCATACTGCTTCCATACTGGCAGGAGCCTATCCCAGCAATCAACAGGCAAGAGGCGGTACATCCTGGTTAGGTTGCCAGTCATAACAATAATACAATATTCCAAACTACTGTAACTTTATAAATAAATACACAAAAAACTATAACATTGTAGCATTATCATCACAACTATAGCATGTGGAGCATTGTACTATTGCTCAAAATTATTTATCCGTGTAGCTCAATTGGACACACCATGCTAAACAAATGGGGGAGGGATTTTTTTATTTATTTATTTTATTATTGACTGTGGTTTGTCTAACTCCAATACAATAAAAAAACAAGACTTACATATTACATATTACCAGCATTGCTTTTTTTTTGTTTGTTTATCTTTTAAATTTACTGTGTAATGAATCAACACATCTGACAATCTTTTTAACTGGGGACAAATTAGTATTGTGAGGTTGAAAAATTAGACAAAGCGTTGTACATTTCACAAACGCTGCAAATGTGATTGCAAGGGTAATTCAACCCACACTGCTTTATCTTGGTTGGTTAGTCCAATATTAAGATTTTGATTTAGTCATGTTTTCAGCAGGATCAACTTCTTTTTCCCCACTGTGGACCTTGAGCCCTTCAAAAATGTTCCTGTGGCACATAAACATGATATATCACTGCTTCCTATCAATAAATCTGGATCAACAGTTACAATTATTATTATTATTAATAATGAATAATTATGATTATTATTATGATTATTGTCATCATCATTACTAATACTAATTTTTAACACTATGGTATTGGTTAGTCTTTAATAATTTCAATATTATATTTATTAATATATTTTTAATGTAATGTAAACATATTGAATGACAAGTTATTTTTTTCAATGCATCCTTCATTAATCATCAACACTGCATCTACATGGATGCAAACTAATGACTTTGCTTCTCTTTATAACCTTGCTCTGACAGCTATACCATTAGGTTACATGGAAAGTCAGACCAGTGCACTCCCTACTGTCTCATTTGCATAGAATTAATGATGCATGCATATGCAAATGAGCATTTTAAACAATGTTGATTACTGCCTATGTATTCATAGGCCAACAGTCACACTTGTCTGACATGCCACTTCTGCACATTATTTGCACCACAGTAAAGGGCAACTGGTACCGTCCCTCATGTCGGCTCATAATGGCTGCAGGCAGCAGTGATAAGTACTTCCTCTGTGTCTTGAGTGATGTTTGTTTTACTTCGTTGAATCTCTCTTCTGAGATGTGACTATATCACTTACAATGTCAGCAGAATTAATTGTGTTCGACATGGAATATATGAGGTTCTTTCATTTCCTAGACTACGTGAGGAAAAGAAAAATAAGACACATAATGACAGTAATATTTTACCATCATCCGCTGTGTATAGTTCAATGTAAGACATGAAATGGTCTTACACAGTTTTCCCTGTTAAGGCTAAATGAGTCAGAATGGGATTTTGTATGAGACCCCAGATGTTCTCGACCATCTGAGCCTGTGGATACATCATAGCTTGCTTTCATCCTGCTCCCGGCATACTGAGGCCCATTGAGGCCCTCAGAGGCCATTCAGAAATGCTCTCTTATTTGGTTAAGGGCTCTTTAGCTTCAGGCCTAAAGCACTAAGAGCCTCTGTATGTCAATTCTTCCCTCTTGTATTCTTCTTTTGACCCCCCAAGTGTTAGCCCTGTTCTTGCAATATTGCATTTTTACCATATACCATTCTAAGACTTACCCCTTTGTGCAGCAACAGAGACCGTTTTGAAGAAAAAAAAAATGCTTCAATTTAACCAGTAATGAGTTGATCCTTCTTCCTGGTGTCACACCTTCAGGTGTTCCAGGTTGTAAAACTCAAAACATTCCCAAAATTTGGTGTTCACTTTAATATAAGAGATACATGCTATAAAGTTTAATAGGGAAAGGAATATGCTCCTTGCAGTCTAATTGTTTCTTTAAAGCTCAGGGTCTCAACATCTGCTTTTATAAGGTTCCATTTGTGCACATGTTCCTTTTTATTATGTCAACATTTACAGTGCAGTTATACTCCATTATGTCAAAATGCATTTATGGGCATGTTAAACTAAATGGCTTACTATATACTTACTTGTACTTTACTTGTACTATATATGTTTTTGTAAAGGTGACTCTAAAGTCATGAGCAGTTTTCTAATTGATGAGATTGAGGAGTGTGCAAAACCTTTTTGTGTACAGGCTGACCTTGATATAAATATAAAAATGTATTAGAATCAATACACTAATGTATTTCTTCTTCTATTTTTTATTTCATTTCTTTGGCCTGGCACAAAATGGTAATGAATGCTCAAGGGATGTTTACTCCATTTAGATTTCATAGAACTTGGTGTCTGTATTGATTAATGTGTGCCTAACCTATGTTTTCATTATCTGAGGAGGAGGTTGTGTGCATGTGTTTGTGTGTTTGTGTCAGTTTAGAGACTGGTAGGGGTTGATATTTTGGGCTTGTATGATTGAAACCCTCCATACCTCCATGTGGAGGTAATGAACCTGAAGACAAGCAGCAGCTAGCCTGAAATTTCATGCATTGAGAGAGCATCAGGCCATACATAAGACAGGCTTAGACATTTGTTATCATTAATCTTAACATTTATGGCAGCGAATATTTTATTAGAAGGTGTGTCCTGAGTGGTTTTCTTTGATTGTGCTTGGCTCTATGACATATTGATCAGCTGATTTAAAGTAGGGACAGGGCTAAAGGCCAAAGCATCCAAGACCTTGTGTTTGGATGGCTGCAAAGGCATGACCGTGTAAATGGATGTTCAGCTCATTTTCAGCATCCCTGTAATATCCCTGTGCAGAGAAACCAAGGGCACATAAAACCCATCATATTTAGACCTACCACTAGTGAACTGGAGGATGAAGTGACAACAAACACAGAAACCAAGATGGGGGGCTGCAATGATCAGCCAATCTCCTCTGGAATTCATTCCAGGAAATCCTATCCATCTTCATTCAAGCATTTCAGTGCTCAGTGAAACGGTATGGCCGAATGGATCAAATTCAGATTGATTCTATGTGTTAAGGTGTGTGTGTGTGGGGTGGGGTGGGGCTGAGGGTGGGAGGGTGAATGCATAAGTTATATCCAAGCAACTACTAAACCAGACTTCAGCAGTCATCCCAGACTGCCATGTTTAGCATGGTTGTTAACATGCATGCTCACAACCCTACAACAGCTGCTGAACTGAGCCCTAATAAGCTGACACCACCCCTGTATTAATCACCCATGGAAATTTTTATAAGTGAGGAATGACTTGCCAGAGACTCGGGTCAAAGTCAGCAGCCTTTACATTATCAAGCATACAGCTCGTGTCTACCAAACAGAGACAACCATGTCTGGATCTCAATCAATTACATAGATGTCTGAAGCTGTAACAAGCCTTGCCATTTGTTAGTTCAAGCAGGAAGTCCTCTACTAAAACCAACAGCCACCTATCACATGCAAAAAGACTAATGTGAGACTTTATGAAGGAGTTTATGAAAGTACAGGGTCTGGGTTACCTATTTATACAGTGGCATTGCTTGAACCATATCCATCTCTGTAATTCTGAAAATAATCTGTCATTAGTCATAGGAATACTCTGGGCTGGAGCATTTCCAATTCATGAAAGGCTTCACATGCATGCACCTACACACCTGGGGACAATGTTTGGGAACCTACAGATCAGTGTCTGATCAAGGTAACATTCTTCTCTGTCTGCAGTTAGACTAATGTGAAAAGAAATCCCATTTGGCACGCTGCACCATGTGGCGTTCGGGAAGATTTAGTGGTTTGTGAAAAAAGACAATAAAATGTGTGTGAATTAGCACTGCACTGTCAGCTGAAGTCATCTTTGCATCTTCTATGCTGATTATAGGCGGCATGCAAAGTGTTGCTCTGTAATTTGAATTTGTCACTGAAAGTGCTTTTTTCATGTCAATTACAGAGATAGCAGTAAATAGACTTAATTCTTGCAATCATCTTAATGATTTATCAAGTCTTAAGATATTTATGTTCTATTGCATAGATTATTATAGAGAAGAACAAGATCAAAGGACATAAATGTACAACAGACTATGGTGACGATGTGATGTGCAGACTGCCTCCAAGACAATGTTTGAAAAGCTGACAGCCTGCACATACAACATTTAATGAGGTTTAAGGTAAGTGTTGACCCTCATATCATACAACTGCAATCTCAGTCAAAACTACAAGCCATATTTAATTATAACAATAGTTCATTTTATTAATTCTCTATTAAAAGTAGTAATTTGTATGAATATATATAAATAAATTATCATGCAAAAATGTCATCAAGATTAATGGAAAGACCAACACGCATCGAATTTATGGAAATGAAAGTGATTTGTAAACCATGGTCCCTGCTAATGGGTTTCATGGGTCTCATGGCAGACAGCCATGACACCCAGAGAATAGAGATCAGGTGGAAACATGTAGGTTATTATGCATCTGGACTTCCACCCCTTCTCCTGGCCTCTATCTTTTCTCTTTTCTTTGCCAAGTGCTTAACTCCTGGTTGTAAATAAAGAGACAAGTTGTGTGCAACAGTCACTGTTTACATCCACCCCTTCAAATCCAAATGAAATGATGGCGGCTTAAAATAAATACATTTTAAAAGAAAGGAAAAAAAGAAGGAAGTCATTTAATATAAATGATCTAGTGTTGATTGTGATGGATATACTGTGTAGAGACAACTTGCCTTCAAGGGCATTGAGGGATAAGCTATCATTTTCTTCCTCTTACGCATGAAGGAAAGAATGACAGAGGGTCCAATGTCATCTAATAACACACTGCAACACACAGAACTGCACAAAACCTGATATGTGTTTTTAAATGCATGCACACATATTTGAATAGTTTTTATAAAGCAAAGAGGTTAAAAGTTTTTGCAAAAAAAAATCTCCTCTTATGCTTGTATATAACTACACACAACAGGCTCCTCTTGGGTAAGTGGCTGACCTTCTGGGACATATTATGCTGAAACTACAACAAGTTTTAGTCTCAGTGATTTTTTACCTTGTCTCACCTTTGCTGATATTTCAATAAAAGGAAGCAAAGTGACCCAGCTTTATAGACCTGTGCTCAGCATAATGAGCTTATGTTACGATTAATGAGATACCTAGAGCATTATTTGTTATCTTACATATCTTATTGATTGTATTGCCTTTCATCTTTGCAGGGCCCCTTCTTTGTATCTCTTTAACTCTCTCCACCAACTTATTTTCACCCTCTGGCTGTCTGTTTTGCTCTCCTTCAGTCTCATCATTACATTCCCTCCCCTGAGTTGAATGCTCTCAGTCATACAGTTGTTGAAGGTTGAATAGTCATGACATGCAAAGTAAAGTGCAAGCTTGTATAACTACTCTTCCATTATCTGCAGCATGTGTGCTAATAAGTCATCTTAAGTCAATGACCTGTATATATATTGAACTTCCAGGAGAAGCAATCCAGAATCAATGTCTATGCAGGTTCCCATAATCATCTTATTTATGACAGACTTCAAAGGTTTAGCTGATGCTCGATCAGTTTGTCCACTTTGAAATATCTGGTAAAAACCAACTAGCTGGAAGGGAATTGAGAATCATTCCCTGACAGGCACACAGAAATGATCCACACACATACCCACATGCACATCTTCCACAAAAATAGTGCCTTGAGTGTTGCCTGACCTGCCTGGATATGAGAGTGATGCCTGCAGGAGGCTGGACAGCCCCATTTTGCTTGATCACATCGAGCAGAGAGGCTCTTGGCAAGTTCCAAAAGCTCATTTATTGAAGGAAGGTTCTATTAAGTAGAGGTAGAGAGGATTGGAAGTGACATGGCATAAACAGGAACTGTCAAAGAATTATACAGTGTAAATAGAACAGATGAGCCACTGATGAATCTGGATGTCGGAAACCATTAAGATGGGTTTAGTGAAGCTGCTTGAAAGGTGCTTCTGTTATTCCATTTGTCCAAATGGGATAAACGGTCACGCAAACATGCACATAAAGGGTTTTCTTATGAATGCCATAGTTTAGAAATTAGAGGGCAATGTTTTAACTAAATACTTTTTTAAGACAAGCACAATTAAGTGTCAAACTTGCATATTTGCTATAAGCTAAAGAATGTGCCATCATTATTGTTGGAAAAACAGGAATGTGTAACACAAGAAAAAGTTGTTCAGAATGCAACAGAAACAGTAATGTGGATTTATAAAGTTTTATTCTAATGCAGAGCTGGGAAGGTTTCAATATGAATGCTTCAATCACTATTGTGTTTATGATAAATGTGTGCTCCCTCTCACGTTGTCAGGGTCCCTTGACCGACAAATAACGGGTTAATGACAATAGCTAAAGCATATGGTAATGGGGCACCACAATACTCTGCTTTCAATGACACCTGGAACCTGCAGGGCTTCCATTCATGGGAACCATGCAAGCATCTTCATATTTAGTGTCACCTGCCTATCGTTTATGATGACTGAGCATCTCTTTAGCATTTCGTTTGAGGCTGAAGCAGTTGCTGTGCATACTGCCAAATACAAATATGTTCAGAAATTTTTCACTGCACAGAAAATAGGTCATATTAATAGTATGATTAGGATTTTAAAATAAACTATAATGTTATTAAATAATTGCTGTTAATTGTGTATGCCATGTGTTTCCTGGTAACATCACATATCTTACAAAACTCATCATTATTCTAATTAAAATATTATTAGTCAGAGCCAAACATACATATTTACCCTCTAAATCTTTCAACTATGCCCCATCTCCCAGTGGAAAGTGACCAGAATCCCAAATACCCCCTTAGCTGTGTGAGGTGTTGAATTGCTGTGGTCTCCTCTGTGCTAATCCAGGCCCATCCATCCCCACATCACTGGTCTGTGACAGCCTCAGAGTATGGGGAGTGCTGCTAATCATAGAGCCCCAGTAGCCAGTGTGTCAGTAGGGAGTTCCTCTGTCTAAGTGGGGCATCCTAGGAGGCCAAGGCAGGAGGCAGCTAAGCTTCAGCCTTCAGCAAAAAGCCACTGCTTGTTGGCGTAATGCACCTAGAGGGATATGGTGTTCCTGATGGGCTACAGACTCACAGGACCACAACACACGAGACTCTGTACTTGTTACAAGAGTGTAGTTATGGACGATTACACTGTTAGTGCTCAAGCCACAAGCAGCTTTACCGGAAAGATGAAGAAACATGTCAAAGAGAGCGAGCATCACAACCAGTCAGCTAAAGTCTGACAGTAGAATAAAATAAGTATGCCGTGTTTACATGTAGAGTTGTACATGTGAATGTAGCTTTAGGGCATTGTGGAGAAGGGTTGGAGAGGTGTGTGGTGGTGGGACACATATTATACATAAGCAGAACCATGTTTCCATGTTCCTGTTCCTTTCCTGTGAGAGATGCAGCAGTGCACTTATAGCATAAGATGGAGAACTAATTCAATAATTAATGGCGATAACCATCATCAGCAGCCCAAATCGATTCTTATCTTTGCCTGTGTTGAGCAATGCTACATTTTTAATGTTCTTGTCATTTTGATTAAGATCACGTCATTGCCTTTGTCCTCATTCATGAGTCAGAGATTTGAGAGCTTTTTTTTTTCTTGCTTAATTACCCAACTCATAGAACTCATAGCATCCTTTGCTCAAAGCTTTTAAAAAGACTGAACTCATTCCTTTGAACATCTTATCATCTAGCAGAGGCTTGATAGCTTGAGGTTTGTATGCATTATCTTAGCTATTCGTAGGACTGCACTCTTACATGCAGATCTAGCCGATGTTGTTCTTGGGATCTGTTGGAACCACTCTCCCAATATGGCGCTAATGGTCCTGAGTGTTTCAACTGCAGGGTTTCTTGTTGTCTTGTCCCAGTATGTTTCATCAGATTTACTTATGGACTGGTAATAAAAAGCTATGTTAAATAATTGTAATACAGTTTTCAAATTATCATAATCTGAGAAGGTATATATACAGTCTGAGGTAGAAACAATTTATTCAATTATAGAAAACTCAATTTCAAAATATCTTAAAAAAAATATTTGTTATGTTTTCTCTAATTAACATTAGTAAGTAGCTACTGGTTGGTGGTCAAAATGTTTCCTTAGGACAGTTATTACATTTAAAAGAATACTTACACAAAAAATATGTGCAGCAGGCTTTATTTGGTAACGCAGTGGAGGAAAATAGAGAGAACAGAGCTGGGCAACAACAGAGAAAAACTGTCCAGATAATAAAAATGATACATTCTTGAGTCACTTTTCATTTTATCTTACACTATGTGTGCTACTTGTCATACAAATCAGAAAAAAAAAATAAAACTCAGTATTCAACTCAGTTGAATCAGGGACTAGATTAAATACAATACAAGCTAGTCAAGAACAAAGCTAACACTGTGGTAGTTGTTATATAACGTATACGACCGGAGGTGCCGCCTTTGGTCACTTCTGCTTCTACTTGATCCATTATACTGCCATGTGTACAATAATACACCAACTGGAAAGTCAACAGTCATATTTTTCTTATTTGATTATCTAATTTTATCATAGTATTTCAAGAAATGGCACCTTTGTGCATCTGAGTAGTTCATGTATGCACTTTGTTCAGTGATTACTGTCAGAAAGTTCTTTTACTAATAAAAGTTGGCTTAACTTCATAGCTGATAATGTGAATTAGTTATGCAGTAATGAGACTTTGAGACCATTTTAATAAACATCCATAGTCTTTACTGTTAAGTTTAAGACAAAGTATAACCTGACACATTCCTTACCTGCATGTGACTTCTTAAAACAGCTAAAAAAAACCTTCTAGTCACAATGCCACCTTCCTAAAAGAGAAAAGTTCAGCTTGCCAAATAATAGTGCATTTTTATGCAATATATTTAACAACAAAAAAAAGTATTTAAACTAGAAATATTTTTAAAATTCAACCCAATTTAATGAATAAGCATTTCAAACAAGATGAATGATAGATGATTCTCCACAATAATTACAGTTTTACTACATGACTAGCTTTTTATCTGTCTGGCAACATTTAACTTTTTTTCATGCATGAACAATCAATAAGCTACATGAAGCAAAATGACACTTATTTTTTAAAGGACCAAAGGGCAGAAAAAAATCTTAAATATAACAGATTACCAGCATGTTTATGACATCATATGTCAATCTATTAAAATATGATTCATCTGTCGACTCAATGACAGCAGCTTCATCAAGTGTTTTCGTCTAGCTTTAGTGTTGAGGGTTCATTTGTTTTAAATACCATCAAGCATCAGTAGACAGTATGTTGCTTGTCAGTCTGTATTAACAGAGTATATTATGATCCAAAGGCATGCAGAGTCTCAAAATTGTGAATCCTAGAGTGTACAATAAGCAGTGAGTGAAATAGTTCAAGTGTGCAATTGACATTTGAGGAACACATTTTATTTTAGACTGCACATTTGTTTGCATCAGTAAATCATTAAGCTGAAGATGATCTTAAAACTAGAAGAGGTCTTCATTTGATTTTGTTGACTACTTACATTAGTTTGCAAGTGAATGTGCTGAAGATAGGTACTGAATTTAGCCAACTAGAAAACACTTAAATGCAAACAACCCTGCACCTGTGCAAGGAATACAGCAGTATCATTTTCCTGTGGCAGACACACACACACCTACAACCACTCAAATGACTGAGCCCTGAGGGCTCAGGCAGCCATGATGAGGAAGGATTAGGAGGGCCGAGTTGTCAGCAGGATGCATGTTTGAGTGTGTCTATGTGTATGACTGCAAGTCTTTAAGATATGGAGAAATCTCGCTGTTTTGGTATTGAATTCCTGCTAAATCTTGAGGTGGATGCTTTTAAGGCTGAGCTAATGTCCTTGCACTTCAGATCCTGAAATCGGCTCTGACAGAGATGAGGTATTAGAAAGGGATGCACAGACCAATTTGGTCCAGATCACAAATGTATTAGGAAATCTCCTTTTTTAAGTGAAGAGATCTCATCTTGTAATCTTTGAGAAAGGTGAAACCATTCATTTCCTTTTGCATATGCAGTTTCTAGAACACACATTTCACCTGCTTTTACATCACATCTATATTTGCACACGTGTTTTTCTACAACACGCCAAGTTGGATGATAGGACATCAGCTACACTGAATGCTTTTCTGTGTCTCAATTGCAAACCTGTTTCATATTCATAAACTCTCCACATGACATTTTCTCACTCTTGTGTGATATCCAGTGTCCACACAGCACTCCTGTTTAGAGTGCCTTTTCATCCAAGCTCTAATTCAAAGCCTGAAATTATGGTTGAGTTAAATGTTCTGTTCCTAATGCACTGAAATAATGCTAAATTACAGATGGCTGGTTTTATTTGTGTGAATAAATTTGTGAGCTTAATGGTTTGTGAAACATGTTTTCTATGCATAGTTTACAAACATGGAAGGATGCTTGAATCTGTGTAAATTGTAAAATACAATTACCGATAATTCAAGTAACATTCAATAATTAAGTACAAACAAGAGTGAAAAACACACATATTTCAACCACAGTGTAGGGGTAAAAATCTGCAAACACAAACCACTAAAGCTTTTCTGTCTTTTGTTTAACAATGAAACTCCCTTTGGCTCACACAGATATCAACAGCAGGCAGGCTGAACTTCACCTGTAAAGCTCCAACGCAAATCATGTTTATAAATGAATATATACTCTCCATTTAAGATAATGACAGCAAATGTGTACCAAATCTGATCACACTGGCTGAAAATTATATCTAGTCCTAACAGATGGTAAAACACTGCCCACAATTAGGCAGCACATGGCCAAGATCTGTCCATTTCTGGAAAGTAAAGCTGACATATTTTCCTGTTATCTGCCAGTATCTGACATTAATCTGGCAACAGAAAAAAGCATTTGGCACAGCCTTCAGTGCCCGTAGTGCCGTGTGCTTCCTGTCTGCATCTTCTTATGGAACACTAAGACAATATCTTTTTGCTTACATACAGATTCAGAGAGGCTTTCAGTGCTGATTTTGATGGAAAATTGAAGCCTGTCTGTTGCTGTAATAATTTCCATACACATCTGATGAGCAGCTGTTTAATGACAAAACTAAAGTGCTTAACTTGCAGGCTTGTAAGTTCAGCACAATTTACACTTATAACCCTGATATTGGAATTGTCAATTATAAAGAATATAAACATAAAGAATCATTTGAGGATTATCTATCAATTTATCAGGATTACAATTTCTGACATGCTAAATGTGTAATGTTGTGAACAGTGAAAGCTTAGAATGTGGGGAGGGGCCTTTATAAAGATTGAGCAGTGCAATAATCAAACGCCATTGGGCACAACACCTGCTAACGCTGCAGATATCTCAATTGTTCCCTCTCGTGAGAAAGATGGGTACCATCTAATCAACAGAGTAGGGGCGGTGTGGTGTTGGCAAGGGGATGAGGTTATACACCCCCACGCCTCTTGCAGTTGTTGTTGACACACTGCACACAACACTCCTCTTATCCCACACAAAACAGGAAAAGGGGATGGAGCTGAACAAGCGCAAAGAGTCTTTTATTTTTAGTTAATGATTAAACAAACAATTGTAACCTCAGAGCTGTGCCCTCTGGTGGGTGTGGTGTTCCCTGAGGTCATGGAGCTGCTCTCTAATAAGCATCTCATCACAAAAAGGCCCAATATTCACACAACAACTAGAGGGGGAGATGGTTGGAGCCGTTATGGGTGTAGAATTCTATGACAATGCATATAGGCAGAATAAGACTGTGTGTGTTTGTGGGAGATGGATGGAAAGGCAATGGGGGAATGAACTAAAGGAGGAGGAGGAAGGGGATGAAGTATAGTGGTGAGTGCTGATGGTTGGGCAGGGGGCCTTTTCTGCCACATATAGTACTATGAGGAACAGATGGGGCCTGATAAATCCTGAAAGGGAGGCATTACCTGCCCAAGTCACCAAGCAGCCACAATTATCACAGGGCTCTGGGTTCATTGTCAATTAGAGTGGCAGTTAAAGCCAGGCAGCAGCTGTGGCAGATGGCTGGGATCCAGAAAGGCTGGGGGAGCCGGGACAGAGGCCAGCCCCCAGGCTTTCTCCATATCTCCTCCTACTTTACTCTCCATCCATTTTTCCTTTCTTAATGCAGCACGATGTACTTTACAACAGGGTCCACAGCAAATTAAGGAGGGTGAGAGGAAAGTATCATTACAGAGCGATTACAAGATAAAGCTATTGTTTTACAAGAGCTTTTTCTTTTACCTTTAAAAATATTACATATTAAAAAACTAAATGTGATGCCGTCAGCACATCTAGCATTCAAAGAAAGAACAGGTTATGATTATTTTCTTTTATGCGGTTGTTACATATGCCATTGTCAACATCACACAAGTAATCTATGTTGGTGGAATTGTGATCAATACATAGTGAAGAGACATACAGTCATATGGTAACATCCATTTACAAATTGCATGTGAGATATAGCAGAAGTCAAACAGGGGTTGAAAAAGCAGTCACAGTTTGTCTTAGACTCTCTTTATGATTTAAAGCTGAAGACTTGCTTTAAACATGTGTTTAAGCTTTTTATCAGCTAACCATTTCTGAGATTGTCTACCAACAGTAGGCTTGCTATCTGAAGTATATGGGCGACTGAAGGGCAGCCTTTTGCTGAGGTTGTCCCCATGATCTTCCAAGCAACCTCCCCTTGTCTCCCAGCCTGAGCCAAGGCTCACCAGCAGGCTTCATTTTCAGCAAGTACCACCATTCATCACTAGGCAGGGGTGCTAGAGTGGGGTTGGTAGAGGGTAGGTGAGTGGGGGGCTTCGGCAGGGGGCCAGTAACGGGGCAGTGTATGCCCCTCTCCCCTCCTCTTTTTTCTCCACAGGCTGCTGAGAATATAGGCCTCTGCCACAGACAGCAGCCACACTCCTCTCTTACACCCTTTTCAATTGAGCTCCAAATTTATTCAGGGGAGGAGAGACCTGCTCCCTTCTATTGCTCCTTTGCTCCTTCACCCTTGTCTCATGCCCCCTCCTGTTCTGCTTTTTGTCTATGACGCCTTCTTCCTTGACTCTACTCCCTCATCCCTTACCGTTGTCCCTCCTCTTTGCCTTTCTGGTCCCTCTCACCCTTTTTCTCCCCACTGGGGCATCATTCCTCCTACTTTGTTCCGCCAGTCTTGGACCCAATGTCTGGGCTGTTCTGATAGTAGAGAAGAAGTAGCAGCCTATCCATCTGCCTGCCCAGGGCCTGCCAATAAAGGAACCAGAGCAGAGGTCCTCATTCATAACAATAGCCATTAACAATGCTAACAGCTCTGCTGCTGCTCCCGTGGAAGCTGGCGAATGAGAGGATGTAAGGGCTGGGACAGGGGGCTGCAAGTGCTGGGACAGGGAAGTAAGAGTGGGGGCCTGAGAGGGCCTGTCGCCAGGCAGAGTTGAAGATTGCAGAGATCCGATAGGTTTACGGGACAGACAACACTCTCCAGCATGTTGTTAGGGCATTAAGCAAGGTCTCAGAATCTCCCAGGCCAGTAAAGAAATATTGATTTCTTTTTTTTCTGCCTGTGGTCAGACAGCATTTGAAGTTCTGTCCGTGTGAAGCCAGACAATCTCTCATGTTACTTCATGGCTTTATTCCCAGTTACTTATGAGTCTGCAGTTCAACTATGATTATTTTAGGTGCTGTTGAGGGCTAGGTGAAAAAAAAAGAAAAAGTACATTCTCCAGAATAAAAAGGAAAAACACAAACACAAAAATATAGCAACTATTAGACAAGTGGAGGGTGAACAGCAATGCTCCAAGGTGAACTAATTTGCTAAGCAGGAGCTGTATCAGCAAAAACATAGTACAATGTGAGTGAATATACTGACAGCCACACAATAGCTGTAATGATGCCCAAGTAGGCCAAATTTACCTCTGGTACTTTCCCGGCTTCCCTCCTGAGTTTTGACACATTTTCACATTTATCAGGAATGCCTATCTGTCTCCAGTAACAACAAAAGGCACCCCCTCCAAGTAGCAACCCTGCATGAAGTCTCCTGTGAAATGGTTACAGTAGGCTCTCCCTTTCCATGCCTCTCATCCCTCCAATCAAACTGTCAAAAAAGCACAGCCTTTTGTATAGAGAGTTTTAATTAGATTTGGATGGATTTCAAATCTGCTCTTGTTTCTTGGAATGATTCCGAGTGAAAGAAGAAACTCCACAACAAGATTAACCGCTAATCTATCCTTGTGTTGCAGCTATTAAAATCGGTCCATCTGGCCATCATTTCAAATACAAAGTAAATCTTTTAGATATTAAAACTTCCTTATCTGACATTTCTTTTGTTTGGACACATCATTAATTCTTTTGACTTTTTAAATTAAATAAGAGACACAGGGAACTTTCAATGTGTTGGCTGCGAGGATGGTTTTATGACTTCAATGGAATGTTTATCTGTCAGGGCACCACTTGTACATCGCCAGTCTTGTATAGTTTGTCCAAATTAACTTGAATAATTGCTTCTAAAACATTTCCCTGTTTCTCCTACATGCAGCATGACATAGGTATGCACTTGATCCTTTCAACATGCTTACATCAATAGAATTGAATTTGTCCACAGGGCAGTGAAATATACTGTATTCCATCAATGATTCTAATCAATACAATCCTGTTATGGAAACTTATTGTAGCGGGTGCAATCCATACCATACACTGTCAACAATGCTGCCTTCCAGACTTACAGCAAACTGTATTTAGTGAACTTTAGCAATCTTTAGGACATGTGCGATTAAGGTATTTAGTGCATTTAAAGGCATAAATACCACTTCCTATAATGTACCAAGCAAACTCCTGGCAACGTGTACTGAATAACTGCATTTAGTAGCAAATGTAGTTGTTAAGCAAGTTATTGACTCACAAGAAAACTGCCTGAAAACCGGATGTTAACCACACACAATTTGCTGACAATGAGTTTGTCTCACAAAATTGTCAGTGTCACAGCATTTCAATCCATTTATAATGTGTTTATTTTTATTGGTAGGCACAGATCACTTTCCCTCTTGACAACAAGCTCTCACCACACAAAGAAATGGAGAGAAAATGCCATTTGAAAGTGAGAATCCAAAAGGTAAAAGTCACAGCCACTGCCAGTGGGGTCTCCGGCTAAACACAGATAAGGATGGATTTGGGACACCTTGTTTAAGGTATTAATGAAACAATGAAATACTATCCAGGAAGTTTAGTTGGGGGACTAATTAACAAGTTAAAAGGCTTATCAGATACCAAAGCACTGCAAAAGTATTTGTAATAGTCAGAGTTTAATATTTGACTTTTTCTTTGTTAACTAATGTCATATGGCAACTAAAAGCATTTTTAAAGACATTAAGTTTCCATCTGTTTGATGCTGAGTTCAATAGCATCTGTTTTAATGCTCCGGCAGCTTGTTAGTCCACACCCCTTACTGGTTAGTCGAAACTTATAGACCCCAAAGAAACTTGTGAAATTCATTATTGAAGGTGGAATTAGCCACTAATAGATTCATAGATTCAGATTCAGAGGTATACAAGACCAGATTTTACTGTGAGAGCCAGTAAGATTTTTTGAAAAAACAGGCTGCTTAGTCAAACCATTACCAAGACAGTTTTATGACAGAAAATGAGCATCCCCATGGGGCTACAATACACTGAACCTACATAAAAAATTTGGTCTAAAAGCCATCTGTCCATGGAGATGTTGCACCTCTCAACAAAACTCACACTCTATGCCTTCACAAATACACTTAATGAATTGTCAGACTAATTGTCAGGGACAATTAAGCCCGTAGTATGTACATTATATAATAAGAAAAACCAGAAGAATCAGAGTTTTTTAAAAACAAGTGTTGATTTTGTTTTTTCTTGTCCTGTCAAACAAAGCTAGCCTCTCACATGTTGTTAAAACGCTGCTTGTTTTGGAGAAATAAAGACTTACTTTGTTGTGCCACTGCCACCTGTCATTTCATGCATTTGTTTGCTGTGATGAAAACCTATGCAGAGCAGAGCCCCCCTTAGCAATTCTACATGTTGAATTGGCAAAAAATGGACTTTGACGGAATCTGCCAGAGCCCCATGTATATGTAAAATATACAAAAGAGATGGAAATTCACTAATATACCAGATGTGTCCACATGATCCTATGTTTGATGAATATATTTAGTAGGTGGACAAGAAGAATGTGTGTATTCCTACATGAACAGTATGCACAATAATTAAACAATTCTAAGAATTTATATGGATCTCTATTTAATACTCATACTGATTTAATACCAGTATTAAATTGCTATGATTCCAGGCATTCAGGTGGAGTGCATATAAACCAGATATGATTCTGTAGTGGAAATCACTGAATGGCCTCAGGACCACTACTGAAAACCAGTGCCACTGAACACGCTTCATTGGTGAATCGTCCATTCTACAGGTCTGAGCTTATTTGAAATGGACTAAGGGGAGGTCAGAAAGTGTGACAATCTTGGGAAATCCTTAATGCTGTGTCTACTGAGCTATAAAGCAGAGATCCTTTGCCTGACTAAAAACTATATCAGAATGCATGGCATGGTTAAATTTGTCTGAGAGGGTATTATTAATGATAAAAGAGATATATATAGATTTTATGCACAATATGCTCAATCAAAATGACAGCTTCTATAGGGAAAGCTTTGCTTATTTAGCATGACATCAAACCACCTTCTGAATATGTTACAATAGCTCTTAAAAGGGCAAGTGCAAAAGTGGCCTGCCTGCAGTTGAAACCTGTCACTCACTGAAAATATCTTATACACTTTTAAGCAAAATTAAAGAAAAATAAAAACAAAATACCCCCCCCCCCCCCATGCTGAAGAGTTTAAATTCAACATCAAGCAAGAATTGGAAAATATTTCACTTGAAAACTTTGAAAATCTTCAAAAGGATCTTCTGAGTTTCCCAACACTTACTGAACAGTTAAGAGTCTATGTGTGCATAAAAATAAGATTTCTTAAAATCAACAGTTGAAAATCTATTTTCGGTTTTTCAATAGATACAAGGTTTACAACCCCAAGTTTTACAGTATCCCTACGTGGTTGTACTTTCAATAAACAACAAAAAAAGCAACACACAAGCAAATTAAATTATTATATTGATATGCACCAAATTTACATAGGTCATTTCTACAAAATGACATAAATCGGCTTTTAAAGTCAGCTTTTAAAGTCAGAAGGTGGCTCATTGTTAAAATCAAAACTGCAGGGCTGACCCTTTCACACCTAACATGAGCACACAGGACACGTGTGCAGACGTGATCTAAAAGGTCTTCAATCCCTGACTGTTTATCCTTACTCCGTGTGCCCTTTTATAATGTGTTCATCTTCCCAGCATGCATAATTTAATTAACTGTCACCTTTATAAAATGAGCCAAAAAAGAAACAAGTAAAACAATGACCCTGTTGCAGAAAAGGGGCAACATGCATCTCTGAAGCTATGTGAAGATGTAAGATTTTAAGAGGTCTTTTGCAGATATTGCCCCCACTAAAAAAATGTCTTTGCAAACTCCAACAAAGAAGGATGGACCGTGGTTCAAGTAACAAACATATGCCTTATGTGGAAATGACAATTTCTGCCATTTCCCACCAAAATCAATCCTTGCATTGACTTTTGTCTAGCAGCTGACACTACTTACTAACTGTAAGCTCTTGATACATGTCATAAAGCATGAACTCTGCCTGCTGATAATGAAGCAGGTGACTACTGTATGGCTCCCAAATGGTCTCAAATGCACAGTTTAATGACTGTGTATGTGTCTGCATATGTGTAGGTGTGTGTGTGTGTCATCCTTGTGTGGCTCTTTCACAAGGCTCCTGTCAGGTCCGTAATTGACAGTCTAAGTGGGGCAGCAGAGAGGCCAGGCCCTGTTAATTTATTTTCTCAGACTCTTCATCCATATTTATGAGCTCCTGCTGTTTTGTCTATCACCGCCGATCAAACTTACTGTGTAATTGTACTCGCTAAAGCAAGAGAGCCACGTGTGAGTGGTCACTCGGCCCACAGTGTTCACATTTTATTTCATTAATTCATATCCCAGGACCAGAAGGGAGAGACATGGACGAGAAGAGAGGGATGAGGGAAAGATGTCAGTGGCAACCACGATTAGAGATCAGGAATAGAATAAGCTGCCAGAATCAGGTCATTATGCCAGCACTCTCTGATCTGGCTAAAACTAATTGCTGTGGGTCCTGTGGGTGTGGGGTCCTATCTCCTTTTAGCCCTAATAGCTGTGTCTATCATGGTGTAGTGCTTACTCATTAATCATGAACCATCATTAACAAAATGATATTCTAAATAGGCTACGATAAACCTGAGCTTAAAGGGAAAATCTCATTTAAACCAACTATAATCAGTAGCATCTAGATTTAATGCATGATCACCTGCTACTGTATGTTAAGTGCAATAACATCCACAGACTACAAGCAACACACAAAGCATGTTTACCTCCAGTCATCCCCCTTTAATGAATTTAATTTGTTTACAAACTAACCTCAAGGAAATATTCGGGGAGGGACCTCCATGTTTGTTGTGTTAGACGAGGGCATACCTGTATCATCAGGGGTAACAGTGTAATTATGTGCTATTTTGATCCCACAAACATACATTTATTTCCATTCATTATGACTTGTTATGCTTTCATCAAAACAACACTACAGCCTGATATACGCATGCATAATGGAGATTACTGTATGTGGCCTGGTGCCAGCCAGCTTAAGTTTCCTCCTGAAGCAATACGGTCAGCTGGTAAATGCAGACTTCTGTATTCTTTAAGGAGAGTTTGTGGGACTAAGAAATATGTCATCCTTCTTGCATCAATCATATCTGAAGTAAAAAAAAACAAAATATCCAATGAGTATAAATGTAGCTTTATGTTAGTTTCACAGAGTCAACAAAGCATCCTTAACAGGCAGCACTTAATATGCAATGGATGATTTAAGATGTTCATTTACTCAAGCTCAAACGCTTTAATTTGAATGTTGTTGCCCATTTTCACTCGCAATTTTTCCTCTCTATTTTCAAAATCTGTGATTGCAGTTACTAATGGCAGCATTGCAAGTTATAAACTACAAATGAATTCTCTTCAGTCCAAATGAAACTTGCTCTGATAGAGGCTCTCAGCATGCACTGGCGATTATAGAAACGCCCCGTGAAATAGTCTTTGTAATTGTTTCACTGCTCATATATGCTAGCTACTTCCCTAATAAACCCAGCTGAGAAGACACTGAAGGCATTTAGATTGCTTTGATTGCCCCCAATTTTATTTGGCTTTTTAATAATATATTGGAGCATATTGGTTTTACTTCCATCCAGTGTAAAAGGCACACACAAGAGAAAGGTTATAGGCAGCTTGAGTCTGCGTTTAAGTTGTTTTTTGGGTTATTTTCTTCATTGGGAAATGTAGCTTGTGAAGGATGTTGGTCATGTTTCATGCATAGAAAAACAATTGAGGGAGAGTCCACTAGGCCAATAAAATCTATTGCATTGGGTTAGCCATACAATATTTACCTTCATGCACAAACTGGATCCGTGTGGAGGTCTGAAGATAAAAAATACAACACTGGACACAACATTTAACAAATTAACAGCAAAGCCAAAAGCATTAAATTGAAGAACACATATATTTAGATACATGTTTTAAGACAAATAAAAGTCTTCAAGACATCCCAGGTCACCATACATTGTGAAATCTGCTGAAGCATCACTGTCCTGTGGTTTTAGGAGTCACACTTCGATCTGTATTTATGTGTTTTATCTTGCTTATTGTGCATTTAATGTGCCGGCTAAAAAGATAATGAAATATGCTGCCCAACCAATTTGTCTGCTGCATAATGAAGTCTTTTTATCAGCTTCTTTCAGTAAAATAGAGCAGGTATAATAGAGATTGGAGAAAGATATCATGAAATTAATTAAGAAAAGGAAGCAACTTCAGACTAGAATGTTTCCCAGGTGTCATTGAACTGAGTCCTCTGAGAACAGAGGTTGATCCGGCATGCCTTGATTAATCAATATGCAGTGTTTTCTCCCTTACTTGACTTGAACCCAAGGCCGGACCATATTTCAGAGGAACAAATTGAGTAGGGCACTGACACAGGTGTGACCATAAAACCAAAAGGTAATTAGCATCCACTGGAAGGCCCCACGTAAAAGACAGTTGGTCAGACACATTCACAGCACGCTTTGGAGTCCGCAGAGATAGACAGAACCACTGGCTGCCTGCAGACTGAATAAAGAAACCACATAAACACAGGGAGATGAAGCAATTTTACCCTGAAACTATTATGAATTCACTGGGTTGCAAGTGCGCAAATTTTGACAAATAATACTTTCACATGAGGCAGTAATTTAATTTCCTATGAGGTAATCTAAGCTAATTGACAGAAGAATTGAGTGAGCAACACACTGATGTTAAAGCTTCCTGGCACCACATTCACAATGAAATGTTCTCAACGTGTCATGATGAAGTGAATACATCATCTCTGGTCCTGTGTCATGCCTGTCTGTTTAGTTGAGATTCTTCCTGTTAGTTTTGATGCACCACCCTGGTCCCATTGTTGATATATTTACTCATCTTCTACCTTTTTATAAAGACAAATCATTCTAAAGAGAAGAAAAAGATTACTTTCTTCTGCAGTAGACACAAAATAAAAGCAATGGGATAGAGTAGCAGAGAAGTCAAAGCAAAAAGATCTTCCTATTAGTAATTTTGCTTAAATGCCTTTGCTGTAGTACATCACTGGTTAGAGGCCCCTTCTTTATTATAATACTGTTATGAAATCTGCCAAGGAACATCTCCTCTGGCTCTGTGGTTAATGTAGCTCGAACAGCAAATGGTCAGACCCTTTTCTCTGCTGTGCTCTCCTCATTACAGAGACAGACAGAAAGATTGAGACTGAGCTACAGCACGTTCTTTCATTTTTAGACATGTCTTTTGATGTTTATATGCACAATGAGAGAGGGAGCGAGGAAGAGCTGCAAAATGCACAGTAAGCATTCCAGGCCACTGTTATTAGATCTATATTTAGATGTATGTATACACCAGGCCCGGGCCTGTTGCTTGTGACTCACTTGCCATATTAATGCCTGTAATTTAATTTTCCCCAGATTTTGGATATTGGAACATGTCAACACGAAAGATCAAATGAAAATTATAAAAGTTGAACGATGGAGAAATCAAAAGGGCACAGTTGCTGCTTCCACTAACAAAAGAGTAATGAAACCGTATTAGTCAGCCTTTGAATAAGTAGTGGTTTCACCTTCTTCAAAAATCATGGCTGTCACGTGTCACTATACATGCTGGTATTAATTACAGCTGCAATCAGTTAACGTCTGCTGTGAGACTCCCCACTCCCCACTACCCTTCAATCATTCACAGGCTTTTTGGTGACAGTAAGCAAAGAATAAGGAATATGTTGAGAAATAATAATGAAGAGAGGAAAAAATTGGATTATTAGTTTATTTGAATAAATCATTTAAATGGAAAGGTACTGAAAAAAAACATTTCTATGGGGAGATAAAAAAATACAGCACAATGTACAACATGGTGCAATGACTGGTATTCCTTATGGTTTTCAGAAAGAATCCATAGGGCCAAATCTACTAAGATCTCAATTTGCATGTACTAATTAGCGTGTGGAATCTAGAATTTAGCGTGTGGGGTGGGACCGTGGTTAATACGTGATTTACTAAAATTGCTGACGCAAATGACAGCGGGTGCAAAGTGTCGGAGACACGCCTATTTAAATGAGGATTTAGCGTGTGTCATGG
>JBAMHV010000021.1:10867062-10891765 GCA_037177535.1 Pseudomugil gertrudae | reverse complement strand
CCCCCCCCCCCCCCCCCCCCCCCCTCCCCCCCCCCCCCCCCCCCCCCCCCCCCCCCCCCCCCCCCCCCCCCCCCTTCCCCCCCTCTCTCCCCCATTGAAGAATAGAGTGGTTCAGTCTTGGCTGGCAATTCAAGCGACTCAAATATCTGTTAACAGACTGTTTCCTGGCAGAGTTACATCAGCTCTGGCACCAGCCAGGCACACAGAGAGAGACATTAGTCAGCACTATTCTCTCACCAGCCTCAGTTGCCGCAGCGCATAGCTGGGGTTTCACAAACCAGCTGATACCATACTGTCAGTGCCATTTAATGCAATATAGGTCATCTACAAATGAACAGACAGACAGACAGACAGACAGACAGACAGACAGATAGGCAGATAGACAGATAGACAGATAGATAGATACATAGATACTTAGATAGATAAAGATGAACACAACTGAATTTAATTCAGTTCATGCCCATCATAGTGTACATTTGTCCAAACACTCCTTGTCTTTAATGTAACATGGCTGCTGCACAAACAACCAGTCCATTGCAGGCCGACCAGTTTCCTTGATAGAGCTCATCATTCTATGGCAAATTGCTAAATGCCAGCATTGAAGATGAAGTGACAAGGAGAATGCGAGGAATGAATCCTCTGCTTGTAATCTGAAGCTGGATGTGTCACGCTCTGGAGTTTTATCACCGACGCAGCATGGGATGAATTCCACCATTTTCTCTCCACAGGGCCATGACAGAGCTCTTCTTTCTAGAAGACCCCACAGGGGAGAGAGAAGGCAAGGGAATCCAAAGAAGAGAGTACAAAAAGGGAGGATTGGATTGACTAGGAGCTGTTGATAAACTTTCAGAATAGTTCACTGTTGGAAATAGCTCACTGGACCCATCGTCAATAAGAGAAGAAAAAAAGAGCAAAGAAAAAAAGGGGAGCAGACTGGTAGACTGGAGACTGAAGGATTTTCTTTGCTGAATCAGAAGAAGCTGAGTGAAACATGACAGTTTCAGAACAAGTGCTATTTCATTCTTTTGGCTGTGCTTCAAATTATTTCAATAATCTATACAGACACAGCAAATTACCATATATTACAACACGGCTCACAGCTGTTTGATGGCATGTATTACATGGAGCAGCATTGGGCAGCACTTTATGCTTACACAGGTAATAAGTTATACGGGGGTCTCTTAAACATAAGGTGACATGTTATAACTGTATTACCAATAAAACGAATCATCAAAAATGCTACCATCCATCAAACACAGTTTGAGGTTGTATTACTTCACAAAAACCAGACAGACTCTAATGACTCAACTTTGAAAAGCAATGCTTAAATAATGACTTAATACTAATTATGATGGTTAAGGAGTGTTATGCATCCTTTCTCGATAGCAATTCTCTAATTAGCATATTTTCATTATCTTGGTAAATGAATAATTTAAAGGGTCTGTAATAGACATGAATTATTAGCCTATGGTACAATGATGGATTTAAAGGGGAACCACACTCCATTTGTGTCTCATTCCCTTCCAGGATGACATAAATAATTTGTAGAAAGCAGCCATTCTGTAAGTTCTTTGGAGTGAAAAGAAATGAACATTGGAAAACTGAATGATAAGGCCAAGCCCCCTCAGTATCATAACCACTTTGTTTTGGTAAGCTGACTCGTTTAATTTAATAAAAAAACTTCATAGTTGTAAGAATCCAAAAAGTACTCATAAAACTAATGTATGCAACTTGTCTCATTAGCAAGCATTGAATCTCTCTTGAATTATCTTATCATAAAATTCACTGCGCATAGACTTGGAAAAAAAGGGTAATTTCTCCGTCTGTCTCTCCAGATGTCACATTAGATATTTCTTTCACTCTCCAGCTTCACTTTCTCTGGTCCAGCTCTAAACAGACTTTGTCAGTATAAGACGAAAATAAAATGATTTATGTTGTCCCCCTACCCACTTGTTCAAAGTAATGAGATTCCATATTTCAACTCGCTTGACAGATGGATTGGAAATTAAAAACCTTAGATAAGTAATGCCTTTTTGATGTTGGACTGTGAATAACTCACACAGGCTGATTGATTTCAAAACTCTTGTGACAAAGTGCACATGCTGTACAGGGGACAACATGCCCATAGCATTATATGTCACACATTACTTAATGTGGAAGGTCTGCCTTTGAGAATTCACTTTCCAGGAAGCCCTATTTTCATTCATTGAGGCACATTAAAATACTTTAGGGTCGATATTTACAGGAGTGACTGTTGTCAAACCAAGAAGAGAGGCAATGCATTATGTAGGAGTAGGCATTTCACCTTGAAAATGACAGCAGAGCAACATTAAGTATGGTATTTCCCTTTATGCAGGTGCATACAGCCAGATTTCAGAACATCTGCTGCTGTGTGACAGCTTTATGAAGTACAAAAACACCATTAAAAATATCTTCCTGATATAATTATCTGGAAGATATTTGCCATAATAGAAGATTTTTTGAGAGCCCTCCACTTCATGCTGCTCCTCTGCTGTGATTGGTACAAATTCAATGAGAGAAATCAATAGTGGATGATGGCTTCTGCTCACATATTATGAATTTACTTCACGAGTATCCTCCATGCAAGGGAATAAAAATCCCTATCATTTTATTCATTTAGTGTGCTGTAGTCAGCTGAGCTATACACATTATATCATTTCTGCATGTGACCTTTGCAAATTCTGCTCTTGTTCTCCCCATAAGCCAGCGCTACGGCACTTTTATTACCTGCAGTCAGCACCTGCAGTCAATTTGTGAGAACAGACAGCTGTCTATTGCTTTGGAGGAGACAGAGTGAAAATATCGAACCGGCTCATTCCACCAAGAGACAACACCACCAACATAACAGTGATTCATCAAAAAAAGTGCTTGATGAGCAGAGTCTTCACACTACTTTCAATTTTTCATCAAACATTTCAGGCGCAAAAAGTAATGCCCTGAATGAGGCAGAGGTGCGCAGCTATCTGAATGAATGGTGTTAGTAGTAATCCATGCTGTCACCTGCTGCTGAAAGACAGAATTTTTAAACAAGAAGCAAAGTGATTGATTATGCCAAAGTGTTTTCTAGAGGTCATATTGATTGGGGTTTTAAAAGGTAAACTGCTATTTTTTTACAACTTGACAAAATGGCAGGACCCCATAGACATTTATGCGTTTAATACAACAACAGAGAAAACATGCATTATTGAGAAAGGTGTGGGATGTTGCTTGGACAATAAAATACTATCTACATGCTGCTGAAGGCTTGAAACAAATTTGATTATGTTTTGTTTTCCCTTTATTATTTTATTCATTTCTTTGAAAAGGAAGGCTGAAAACCAACTTTGTTTGTATAAGGGATGTTACAGCATCATAAGGACCACAGGTGTGCAACACGCAGCAACCTCCTTCCCCCAATTCGTAGTAGAAACAAATGAATGCTGAGAAAATCCAAAATTTCCTTAAAAAAGGAGAAATCAATGTGAATTCTATGTGTGTTTCCCCATAAATAAGACAGACAATTCATTACACACATAACTACATTCAAATGAATAAACACAGACAGATACCAGAAGCTGCCATCAATGCCTACCTTTTACCAGAGTGTCTGGGAAACAGTGGGTGCTCTCATTAGGCATAAGGAAGACATCTAGTGATTTATTACTTGCTTCATGCAAAACCCTGCTATTAAAACTCTAAAAGCCATTAGAGAAATCCATAATGAACCTCGCTAGCAGCAGGTGCACATGCGGGTCTGGCTCAAGGAGATGACACAAACAACACTGCTGCATGACAGTGTGGGACTGTGTTACCCATTAGCACCACTGCCACAGTAGTCACTACCATTCTGCTACTAGCTAATGCTGGATGGTATTAACTAGTTGTCAGACAATTTTCGAGTTACGTCTTGCTCCACTTTGCTACATTTGATATGCAGTACAACTCAGTAAAGCGCTGGTTGCTGGCATGGCACGGAGGTGTTAGTCAAATGTGGTGTGACAGTATTGACTGCAGCCTGTTTACTGAAAGGAGTTCAGAACAGGATCAGCTAAACATACATTATGGTAGATCAATACTGGCTGAAGAACTGAGCAATGGGCTTGATATTAGTCTGGCTTCAATGCCAGCTTGTGTTTGGTCACTTAAAACTTCCCTTCCTGCAGCCCCCACCCCCATCCCCCATCCCATCTCCAGACCAATAACTGCTGGAGGGAAGTTATTTTTCTGTGGTGCAACAGATTGATCTGGAGTAAATCTGGTCTGAGGCTAAATAAACACATATCTTGAGACCAGCTGGGAAAAAGAGGGGAAAATCAGCAAATGTAAAAGAGAGAGCAGAAAAGAGAGGCAAAGAAAATGTGTATTTGGTCTCCTGGGTCTTGGCTCCTCATCATTATAACCTTAGTCATACTTCATACTTCCTTTCCTTTTATCTTTGACTCCCTCCATCTGTTTCTCATCACGTGAAAACCCAATATAAATACAGTACCAAGCCTGTTCACAGAGTCCTACACAGAGCCCTAGTGCATGTGATTTCTTGAGTGTATAATAGAATATGCTTTCAATAGTTTTTTTGGCTTAAAGTACATTTTTACTACAGCAGTTTCTCTCTTTTGCACCATAACACTGCACACCCGTGTATATCCAAGATCCGGTGATGTATAATGTAATCACAGCATGTGTGTGTTTAGGTCATCCAAGCTTTAACATCATAAAGTTCACATACAAACCAAAGGTACAAACTGAATGACAGAAATACAGACCAGGTAACTCCTTGGACCACAATCATTTAATGTAAGAACACAATGGTCATGTAGCCCAACTGGGAAAGTAGGGTTCAAGACAACTGACCTCTAAATTCCCCATCAAACACAAAAACAAAACAAGTGTGTTCATGCAAGGGTCATAGCTTTTCCTACAAATCTCACTGTCTTTAGACCACTCAACCTGCAAGGTGTGTGGGTAGTTGGAGGGCCAATCCATGGGGAGAGGGACATAGAAATGAAGTATGTCCTGGGTGGCTGCGATTGCCCCTCCACGGTGCACCTCGTTCCTTCTTCTGGGGTATGCAACCATGAAGTCAATCAGCACGACACTAGGACATCAATCACTCAAACTCCCTTTGGGGTGACCTGTTTGCACCTGGATAGCATACAAGGAAAATGAAAGAAGAAAAAAAAGAGGCTGCATATATTTCTAGTGAGGGCAGTGGCTATGGAGTGGGTTTGTTCCAGCCCATTTCTGCTCTGGGTAGCACAATGCACACTATCACGACGTTGCATTTATCACTTCAGTCTTCTTTTTAATCTAATGGGTTTTCATATTGTATTCTCTGATTTAAATGATAGATTTTTTTTAGACTATCATATCTTCCAATTTCATATTCTATCAAAGGAGAGAATATAATTTTATCCTGTCTTGATTATCCCACATCCAGTTTTGCATCCTTCTCCAAACAAATCTCCTGCTCCAAAGAGCCCTTGGCCCCATTAATAATTCCCTCTCTAATCTTCCCCTTCCATCTGATCAGGTCTTTCTTCACAGCCCCTCTCCATTTCTCACCTGCCCAGAAACTCCATCAACACCTCCTCCTCTCCCTCTGTGCAGGGTTCAGTGCTTTTGATGTCCCGTTGTTAGCTTAAAATGAGTTTTAACAACTGTATAATCTGAAATAACATTGCCTTGGACAATTCCTGGAAGGACAGGCAGAAAATAAGAAGAGATGAAGGAGAAGAAAGAGCGTGTTCCGAGCTAATGCATGTTCCCTGGATGTGTAATGTAATCATTTCTGTGAAAAGGAGCAGGAGAGTATAAGAGCAAGGAAAAAGGATGAAGTGGATGGATGAGTATGGGAAGAGAGGAGGTGAGGGCAGGGTAGAAAGCAGTGACTGAATGAGTGAGAATGTACAGAAAGAGGGAAAAAACAGATGGAGCCAAGAAGAGGTTGGGCTGATTTAATCTATTCACAGACCCTGTGGTTGCTTCGCTCTGACCACTTTGACAGGCAGAAGGGATTTGGCTCACTGATCAAAATTATAATATTATGCCCTTCTCACATCTCATTGGCAGATGGCATGCAAGTGGGTGCTTCCCTGCTAATGGTACCACTGAATATGTGATGGGAGTAAATGGTCTATTAAAGCAAAGTTCTTGAATTAGTCTGACTTTGACGCTATGGTGCAACTTTACCTCCACAATCTTTACAGTGTAAAAGAAACAACTTTAAAATATTATATATGAATTGTTGATGTGCCCAGAGTTTAAAAGTATCTCTGTGAGCTTGCATGCTTGACTGGAAGTTCTCTGATGTTTAATTCATAATCATTATGCAACTCAGCACTGAGCTAGCCTTTGCTCGACCTCAGTAATCTTTGAGGATTTCATTATTAGAGATTGCAATCTCCGATACTGCAGAGGAAAGATGACCACACTGTAATTCACTCTACCATGACTCATCATTACACTCCACAGCTTCTGCAAGTAGCTGCACCCACCTCGTTACTGTCCTCATCCCCACCAATTCCCATTTCCTTCTTCCCCTTTACCTAGCATTAAGTAGCAGGCCCTCCTCCCTGTCCATTCAAACCCTCAGTATTGTATGTCACTAACAGCACTTACTGGTTCTGCAATACAGCAAAGAAGCCTGAACTGCTTGCCTGTCAGTCCCTGGTGTGGTCAGAGTAGGAGGGCAATTGTGGCCATGCCATTGATCGTAAGAAGTAATGGATCTGACTTTGGCTGATAATGTATGATGTAATTGTCAGAGGAGTTTAATTATATGCGTATTACACAGAGCACTGAGTATTCACTCTCCCTCCCCATTTACTGCACATTTTATGTGAAGGCCATATGGAAAATGTTTGGTATTTAAGTGAAAGACTAGGTTTGCATGTGCTGTACACTTGAGACAGTAAATATAAATTAAATTGTTTGATACAATTACATTTATATTTCAGATGTTTTGAAGCTAATCTTAGCTTACATTGGGCGAGAGGCAGTGAACACCCTGGATAGGTGGCCAGTCCGTCACAGGGCCCATTTTACTATAATGAAAGCAAATTTGTTCACCGTTTCAGAACATCTACAGTCTAAATGTAAAGATACACCTGATTCTACATGTAACAGGTGAGCCAATAGTCATCTTTGTACAAAACATTTGAAAATAGAGTTCAAGTTTTTATTCAATAGATAGGACTAATATTCTGTATCTCCACACTTATCTCCACATCTTGACATATTTATTTCCTGTCTTGCTTATTCAATTTCGTTAAAATGCTGACTGGCTTGCAAAAGATTGTATGTTTAAAGTAATGTTTATAAGTGTGGTCTGCCATTCTGTAATAAAACAACGGTTAATTCCTCACTAACTTTTTTCATGCATCCATCCATCCATTTTCTACCGCTTAATCCCAGAGCGCTAAAACAGGGAGAACCTGTATATATAATATATTATATTATATTATATTATATTATATTATATTATATTATATTATATTTCAATGTTTTAATGTTTTAACATTTAACTGTCTGGAAGATGAAATGTGCTACACAAATAGCTTTGCCTTGCTTGCTTCTGGCCCAACCACCAGTGGAAATACTTGAGAGTCATACTAATGAGGTAAACTGAACCAGTTGAGCCCTGAAATGCCAAGGCCTGACATCAACTTCAGGACAGAATAAATCTGAACACCACCATCACTCTGAGAGGGAGTGAAACTTGTTAATGGCACCATAATCACTTAACCTTTGGATAGCTTTGCTGACTGGGAAGTTGAGATATATCAAAACTTTGTGAACATATGTTCTACATTAACACACCTTAATCTTGGTTTCATCTTTCAGATAAAAGAACTTCATCCAAACTTTATGGACAGTCAAGTAATACATTTGTGCTCTATTTTTATTTTATTTTTCAGAAAACCAACAAAAATGGTTAAAAAAAAAAGTATATAGAGCGCTTGTAAAGTATTTTTTTTAGATTCCTCATACCATAAACAAAGCTTTATCACTTTCACCCACTGAGGGGAGCATTAGGGTTCCAGTTAATCTAAAATTTCTATCATACCACGCAGCTCTTCTCTCTCCTCCTTTCACTCATCCCTCCAGGCCATGCTGAACCGTAATGGTGGCCTCATCGCATGTCTGAGTGCATACGCTACACTGAGCAATGCTTTTCAATTACCTGCGCTGGAGCCCGAGACGAAAATACATTGCACATATTTCTGGGGCAAAATGCTTAGGTCAGACGCACAGAGAAATAAAATATACCTCGTGTCATTTAATTTGACAGTTGTCCTTTCCTAGCAGCTGAATAGAGGTCATCACTTATGCAGCTGTCATAGTAAGACAATGTACAGTTCATGAGGATGTGTGCATTCGATACAGACATGTTTATAATTCAAGCTCATTCATTCTGGGATTTAGTTTGGAAGCAGTATGCAGTAAGATACCATTACCATCCCAGCTACAATATTCACCTCTGCAGGGTAAAACACGGTTATTGTCACCCAATCACTTGTTACAGACAAGCACAGGTTGTAGGTCTGAATCTTCTCAGTAACACATGAAGATCAAAAACATTAATCACTCATGTAAACTATGACATAAAACACATTAAAGGACTGAGTAAAAATGCTTTAATAGATGATAGAATCATGGAAGCTACTACACAAAGAGCTACTTCAATGATAACACACAAAACAGTTAGTTGCAAGAATATGTAATAAAAATAAATGGATTATATGTAGAATAAGGAAAAAACAACACAGTGCAGAATGTTAATTCCCCCAAGTGTCTGAATAATTACACAACGTGTGAGTTCAACAATTTATTCCCACAGGACAAACAGTATTAAGAGAAGGGGGAAAATCTCCATTGGTCAACAGCTTCCGTCACCATTTATGGTCTTGTTTAAATCCCTCCTGCCGATTCATTGTGTGATTCAGATATGTGTCAGCACAGCAGTATGTCATGACCAGCAACGATCAGACATTTTTTACCTGTAGTTCAGGTAAATAAATCCTATTTAGCAGGTTTTTTTCAGAATAAAATGAAGAAAAACAAGAGAAGGAAAGGCGTGTCAGAGAAATCTCCCGGTGTCCGCCCATGTCGGGGGCTGCATTAATGAGATTCAAGTAGAGAGCAGAGGCTTAGGTTGGGTCTGTAATGGTGTCCTTCTGGAATAGACGGGGCTGTATGTGTGAGTGTGTGTGTGTGTGTTAGTCAGAGAGAAAGTAAATTGGGTATGTGGAGCTGTTTGTAGGGGGTGAAACAGGACACCTCTGATCGCTGGCCCTGACTGCCACAGTTGGCTTAATGCATCTGCTTTCCTCGACCGTATCCAGCTGGGGTTGGCATTGGTGTTCATAACCCTGGAAGATACCCAGCAATGCTAATATATATTCTCTGTGAAAGAAAGAAACACACACATATACACATCCACCTGATTGCACATCCAAACTTTGGAAAGGAGAAAAACACTCAGGCAACCGAATCAAAACACAACACAAGTCGCCATTTGAGTTTTAGTTTGGAGGTTACACTCGCGCCCTATTTTACAACATTTAGCAATTAGGTGGAAATGCTCAGATCAAATATGGAACAACAAACACTGGCAGTTATCTTTTTATAATCTCATGTATGGAAATGCTTGTTTGATTTTCTCCTCATGCAAATGAGATTTTCAATTAAGTAAAAAAAAAAATCTGGGGCTTGGCAGCGGATTCAGTGTTTGTCTATTGTGTCCTCCCCACATGCAGAAATACATTATGAATACCTAAATAGAATTTCACATTTGAGGTAATTATAGTGCTGGGAAAGAGAGAGCAGGGAAAAAGAGCATCTTTTAACATGCAAATAAAACACACCACTTTGTTTTCTCTTCCAAAGATCAATCATAATTGGGCAGGTACACACAATCACTGGAGTAATTTGATGACCTATTTTATTTTTGGATCATGCAACCCGACTCTGTGCTCCTCTCCCATGTGTACTGCTCCGTGTCTGAACTACATTCGCTTCAGTAAAAGAATAAAAAGTCTCATTTTCAAAGGCCCTTATCCTGACAGTACAGCACAAAGCCACATTTCATTGCTCTCTTTCGCTTCTCCAATAAGACATCTTCCAGTTTTATTTTCTGGTTTTTTAGCTTTTTTGGCATTATCTAGAAGTCTGTACGCTTTTAAAATGGTAAACAAGCAACCAGAAGCCGTTGCACTCAGATTTTTTATTCATTCTGAAATTCCTACTTCAGTATCTGAGTTTTTTTTTTTTAAAAAAGAGCTGAAGAGCTGCTCTTTATGCACTGCTAATGAATGTTCCGACAGTGGATTCTTCAATGATGCACCAGAGAAGCCATTAAGGATGAATTGTGTACACATTAAGAGAACAAATGTACAGTGCACTGCATACAAGCAAAGTGAATATCTCACATGAGTGCCGACTCCCACCCACCACCAAGACACACACACACTCACACATACCCACACAATATGTGTTCATTGACTGGTTTGACATAAACATTAGAGCTTTGGCCTTACATACAATACGTTTTGTCTCCGTCTTCTTCACAGTCCCTGTAGAATTTCTAGTCATCACAGAGTTAGCATCTCTAATGTAATCTTCAGGTTAACACTTTCAGAAAGAAATAAGTTTAAGAGCAGAATTTGAGGTTCTAATATGACCAAAAAGATCACTAAGAGGTTAATGGTTCAAACACACTGTGTGTCACTTTAGTGTACAATGTTTGCCTGTCAGTACATGCTTTCACACATCTGTGAACGTATCTTGTAAAAGCCAAGAAAATTTAGGAGATGCGTTGCCACGGTGTTACAAGTGCTAAAAGCAAACTCACTTGATGGAACAAGTGCTGAAGTCAGATTAGTGATGTCTGGATTGACTAGCACAGTAGCACAGTTGTTCACTGACCACTTCAGCGAGTCAAACACTTAAGAGATATGAGTGTATGGTTGTGTACACTGTGTACAGCAAAACGAGAGTGCTGAGATTGATGCGAACACATTTGAGGGCTGCTGGATGTGTTTACCAGTGGATTTCCACTGTACAAGGGGCTAATTCTGTAGGCTTTTACACACAAGTATCAATCTTGTCTGACCTGGCCTAAAGCTGCATCTTCCCCAAGGAATTTACTCTTCTTCCTTACTCCCTTTCCTTTATCCCTTTTCTCTTACCACCTCTCTTTATTTCCCCTCCTACTCTGTTTTCTCATTTCCTTTGACTCATTCTCCTTCTCGCCTCACCCTCCCTCTCCTTCTCTCCTTTCCCTCCATCTCTCTTCCTCTATCTGACCTCATCCCTCCACTAAATCTCTCTCCTGTCAAGTGAAGCACCAGGAACGCGGAAGTTGTGAACTTGCGAGGAGTGAGATCAATAAAGCAAGGACAGGCTGAACGATCCACCCAGAGACAATGCATTTTGTGGGGAGGATGGGCACGGTGGGCCATAAATCCTGCCATCCGGGCCGTCTACTGGGCAAAGATCGCCAGTCGTCATCATGGTCCTCGTCATCTGGAGGGAGCAAAGGAGTCACTGTAAACAGTTGCGTCAGTCCTCCCATCACTGCCAGTGGAACAGATAAATCCATATTAGCAGGAGTGATGAAAGAGACTTTGATGCATGTTCATAACCAACTCCCATCCATGAAATATGAGTGGGCTATGTCATATATGTCATGACAACATACTGTGGATGGCTTTTCATATGAGGGAAGCACATATACTGGCTGAGATGAGCTTTGAATAAGCTTCAGATGATGAGTGTGATTGGCGACTGAGTAGAGGTGTTAATCTACAACCTCTGAGAGCTTGAACACATCTTTGACCTTTTATATGATTCTCTATAATGATCCATGTTATTGCAGCAGCATGCTGATCTACTGACAGATATGTAAATCAAAACCTGATATAGTGAGATCCATGCATACACATACACACACATACATGCAAACACATAGAAGTGTGAGTTAGAATTCAATAACACTAACCAAAGCTGCTTTTTAGAACGAGAGTGTGTGTTAAATACGTATGTGTGGGTTAGAAGGAACCACACAAAATATTTTGTTTGTATTCCATACATAAATAGCAGGCTGTTTGGTCCCATCCCAGCAGTCTTCATATTTCCTGGTGACATTATCAGCTGTCTCCATCATGTGCAGTGCGGGAAATAAATTGCATTTTTGCCGGTGGTTCTGTGGCTTCAGACGGCAGGAGAAGCATTATAATATAAAACATGAATAAACAAAATCACTCATGAGCAAATGTGCAGGAGCATGGGGAGGTAATCTCCTTTAGGCATGGTCCTTGAAATTAACTCAAAGAATCTGCACATGAAACGTGTTAAGAAGATTAATCAAATATTTCTCCTCCCCTCAACACCCCATCACCCCCTCACAACTCCCACTTCCATTCAAAGTTTTTTTAACCTCTTTTTTTATTCAAACATTATGGTAATTATTTATCACTTTGCCTTTTTTAGAAAAATTGCTTGGCTACAGGTAAATCGGACTGGAGCAAAGGATAACGCTGTATGTGTGAAATTGTCATATCATCTATTTTTCTAATGTGGCTTCGGCTGGGCATGAGTGTGCCAAATGTGAGAGCTGTGCATGGTGTTGAAAGTGCTGTACGGCGTGCACAGGGGCAGTGGGCTTGAATAAGCCAGAAAGTAAGTGAACTAGACAGATAATACTTTTAAACTTTAAAAACTGTAATTGGAAAACTTAAAAAAAGGGACAAGCAGTGGGTCACAGAATATTGGGTGACTTTCACCAAAAGCTTTCAGGGGCTGTGTATTTAAAATATTCCCCTTGATGCACAGCAGAGGGAATACACCTTTTTTTGTGTATCAATATACACATACAGCAGTGTTACACAAAACAAAAATAATGGACAAATTGTTTTATAATCACCAAGAATGTCTTTGTTTTTATTTTCAACAAATGCTGGATCAACCACAATGGGCATGCTGTAATATAGCTATGTCCCCGAGGCAGAATTTGTTGGATAAACATCCATCCCTGTGTCTTGCACCCCCTCACTGCCACGCATCAATTATAGGACATGATGCTAGCTGCACTGTGGG
Organism: Pseudomugil gertrudae; assembly: GCA_037177535.1. Classification (NCBI taxonomy): domain Eukaryota; kingdom Metazoa; phylum Chordata; class Actinopteri; order Atheriniformes; family Pseudomugilidae; genus Pseudomugil; species Pseudomugil gertrudae. The sequence continues at coordinate 10,878,667 of JBAMHV010000021.1, read as the reverse complement.
CTACAGTCAAAGGATCCACAATCAGATGCCACTCATGTCCTTTATCAAAAAAGGCTGTCAGACATAAGCACAGGTAAATCACTCATCTGTCCATGTAATCATGCAAATTGGTATTATCCCTCATGTTGCACACACCCTTGTCACTCATTTATGCATGTTTTCTCTGTACTTTGTCATCTAGATTATGTTGGGTGTTTTGTTGTTTTTTTTTTCCTCTGTGATGCATAGGCAGAATTGGCACATGTGACCCTATTCCTACACTCTCTAGCTATAAATAACACAGTATAAAAATCCATCTAAAAAGACCAGCCGGTGTGACAAAACAAGCTACGCTGGCCTTCAGTTTCACATACAATAAGTGACAGAACTTTGCAACACAAAGTCACACTCAGACCTTGGAATATGTTATGCCATGATTTCAGCAGATAGTTTGGATATTGGTATGGATGCAGGAGAAATGGAAGGCGGGGCTGAGCTGGTGTTTGTCCCCAGTGACCAGAGAGTGTGCACGGCTGATCAGTCTGTGGCCTGGTCTGCTCCGCGATGACTGATGAGTTGGCAGTGGACCTTGGAGGTTTGGGTGATAGCCTTTCAGTGTGTGATTCACGGGGAGCGCCCTGTGCACTGACATCCTCTCGCACTGTGATTGAGTTCACAATCGTGCACCATTCCTCCAAAGTGTATATGGCTCACAAATAGATAAATGGCAGAATCATGCGATCCCAACTGCAATACAGTAGCAGCAACAGTCATACACCCAGCTACACTGCAGATAAGATTATCTGTAATAGTATTTTTTTCTTAGAAATTATTTTATCCCACTTTGTCTGGTCATACTGCTGCATACCATACTTGAAAATGTACCTACATCTACAACAAACACCAAATCAGATGCTGGAGCAGCAACCTAGCAAAAGGGTATTTATATACCAGATTTTGTGGAAGCACAGAGTGCCGCAGAGAGCAAAAGCAATCACGAAACTTTCAACTAAAAATACAATGTGGAAAGATGTAAAGATTAGAAATGCAAATTTAAAATGGAATAGAATAGAAATGGTATTTTTGAATGAATTAAATTTCATTTAAAAATGAGTGAATGTTTAATGTTTTCTTTAAAAGGAAAATTGTAATTAATTGAATATCAAATATTACTATATATTAGTTTTAATAGAAAATTAACCACCTGGTTTAGTATTGATTCCCCATACTGTACTGAATATATACTGTATGTATAAATAAAAATGTAGTTTGAAAGTCCTTCAAAGAATCTGAGCGCAACATTTCTGCCCTAAACATAGCTGTTGCTCTGCATTGTACTTTGTAGACAGTTTCTTCATACTTGTTTTAAACCAGCTGGACACAGAGACCAGACCTCTTTTTGGTTATTAATGCATTTCATCCTTGCTGCTGTTGTAATGTGTGTGAAGCATTTTTAAGTCTATTGCTTATTGCTTAGTGCTCTATTGGGTTGGTTCTGTTTACCTCATGTCATCTACAAATCCCATGCCATCTCCATACCTGCACAGTGTGTGGGTATGGCCATGTTACCTTGGTATTACCTTCATGATGTGAACCAACATGTTTAGATCCTGTCAGCATAGAAGCAGATATACTGTAACTGAAACTAAGAAGTTGGTTAATTATTAGGCAGAAAACAGCCAAATTGTGGTCATCAGCCAATACATAATTCAATTTCACATACTAACAGTTTACAAACATGGACAATAAATGCCAGACAAACTAGATTATTTTTAGAAAATGACAGCATTAGAAAAAACAAAATGTTTCATTTGGGGTGTTCAGGCGGCTTAGCAAACCTAATATTACAGATGTCCTACATGCCCTTATTGACATGGCCATATTATCGGCCAAAATCGGTATAAAAATGGGATAAAATATGTTGTTGGTTTTCCACCTTTTGTAATAAAAACTTTTACACAACATACAGTATACATATTATATATGAAAATTGTCAACTAAATCACCTCTAACTCAAAATGACCAAATATAAAAAATATCATGCAAAGTTTTCCAGGCAAGTTTGTTTAGCATAACTCCAATAAATGTGTGGCTGTGACATCATCAAACTGCATTATCACCTGCACCATAAGGAGCTTGAAAAGAGACTCGTCCACATGTTTTGGAATTATTTCAAAGTGTCTGCAAACATCAAATTTCCTGCCAAGTAGCTGTTATGTCTTATTTACTGAAATGATTTTAGGTTTTATTTTTTTTTTGGTGGCATCAAAATATTTCGGTATTGGTTGATATCACTAATTAGGGGTTGGACAAAATTGGTATATTGGATACTGGTTAGGCCAATAACAAACATACCTACCTAATAACAGGTTAACCAGCAGCGGAGACCAACTCATACTCATTCAGGCTCATACAAAAAAGAAACGAACATGTCAAGTCCTAAAAAAATAAATAAATAAAATTAAAAAAATTATAAAACAATTTATAAAATCCAAGTTTCTAAAAAGCCGTATAGGTTCAGCCTTTCAACATTCCAGAGTATTGTTTGCATTTGAAACTTTTTTTCTTTTCTTTTCCAATGAGACATGCACTATAGTGGTTAAGCCAGCTAGAAACGTAATATCCAAATCATCTAAGTGTGTAAAGGTAGCCATGATCCATTGATCTATCTATTACTAGTTATGATCTCACACATTTATATAATTGAGGGACATAAACATTTATCATGTGGGTGTACACACATGGTTAAAAGCTGGCATAAAGATATCAAGTGATATCTTGATATCTTGTCTTGTATGATGTCTTGAAGAGACAACAAACAGGAAACACTGAGCAGAGTGGTCAGATCATATCAGAATAATTCTGTTTCTTTTCCTGCATAAAGGTGTAAGCTGAGCTGGTGAGTTGAGTCGCGCAGGAGCGGAGTTCTACCGCCGGCCTGAGACAAAACCTCCTTTCTGCAACAACCTGGAGTTTGGAGAAGTGATAAAATATTTCCAAATAAAACGTTGGCCGAAGGCTAAAGCCTGTGGAAGACCAGAAGATACTATTTTACAGGACAGATAATTGAAACTTGAAACAACAAGCCAGGGTCTGAAATTGGTTGTGTTTACTTTTATTTTCTTGGGTAGTATAAAAATTTATTGTTATTGGTTGATATCAAAACAAGCTCTCGCTAAACAACTTGAAGAGCGCAAAAAGCTAAATTACTTCATGCAAGGTTTGCATGTAAATAAAGCTAAACTGAATTGACTATTGTAACTTATAGTATTAAAAGAGCTAGCGCTGAGTCAGACAGTAGCCTTTAGCTCTGGTAGTGCTCCACGTTATTGACTCTTTTGCAGCAGTTTCTTCTCTCTGGATCCAGAATCCTTTTCCTGAAGCCTCAACCAATGTGGAAATCTATGCTGTTTATTCAGTTCTCAAAGAGTTACACTTGAAAATCAAGGAGACACTTTATAGTAACAATGACCAAAAATGCACATAAACAAAGGCATATACGTACAAAGATTGTCTATAGAGACAGACATCACACTCTAACACAAGGTCAGTGTTAATCCAGTTCTGTCTCTTTATCCAATAACTTCTTCGCCAGTGACCATTGGTTATTTAAAGATAATGTCAAATCTGGTTATCCTCAGATGAACGTTTTCTCTAAAAACATGCAGTGCCACCGTTTGCTTGCTGGAGCCCTTCATATGGAGGTAGGGCCAGGGGCTGTGAAAGGAGAGAGGAGGCAGCGATTCTTGTGAACATATATGAACATGCGGCTGGAGACCAACACAGACAGACAGTGAGTGACATCATGTTATATTTCAGATAAAATTATCTCTGTAGTTTGTTACATAATGATATTTCAATTCCTTCAATCTAAAAATGATTAGTTTCCACTTATTGTCTCTTTAAAGCTATTTTTACATATGAACTTTGATACACATGGTAAATTGGCAGAATAATTAACCTGTCACAGCCCTATGTGGACTTTATACTACAAGGTTAAATTCCATTCAAAGTTCTATACATCTGATGGAGCCATTATGTCCCAGTTTCTTTTGACAAGATTCTGTGTTCCCCTTTACTCTCATTCATTAGAGTCAACTAGCAATTTACAGCTTTAATTGACATATTTAGTTTGATATATAACTAAATGCATTTTCAGAAATATGATTTGTTTAACGTAGCTGCATAGATGTGCCTCTATTTAGCAAACAATACCATTAACTTTTAGCTTTGAGTAGCTTGTGCTTGTTTTTCCTGACTCCACACACTATTACACAAAGCATGGCTGATGTCAGCGTCCGTGTCATCAATCTCATTGTTGTATTTACCATCCACCACGTTCTCTCTGCCATGTTAATAACCAGTGAACTCCTTGAACCACTCAGGCTTCTACAGATTTGAGGCAGGCTGACCGTCTCCTTCTTGCAAGACCTATAGCAGAGCATTTGATATCATGTAAAAAGCGGATTTGCACAAATAGCTCCATAATCTCTAACAGCCAGTAACAGGGTGACGTAACTGTTGCTGTTAGAGAATAACGAGGCAATATGGAGGTGAGTCATTCCTCAGTGAGAATGGGGTCTTAGCCAAAGACTTTAAGCAGATAAGCCTGTTTGGGCTAATGAATGGGCAGATTCTGAGATGTCATCTGAGATTTCTCTTCCTCACATAAATAGCAAAAGGACATTCTGAGGAAGGGCACACAAATGCACCAGCACAAAACCATTAGAGTCAATAAAGGAATTAGAGAGTATGTCATTTTACAATTCATACGATGTTGAATCTTGTTATAATTCACTAGCAACTTTATTATAAATATATGAGGCATACAAATAAGACAGCCAAATGTCTTTGATGTACACAGTAAAAAGGATCTGGCTTGCATAGCTTTCCACTCACAGATGCATTATATCAAAGCATTACTATCAGCACAGAAACATTTGGTTTTCACCACTCCACCCTTATTAAGAGTGAAAATAAATGAGCTGGAAATGAGTGAGAGCTGCATATTCAACTCCTCATAATACTGGATCTGTGGACAGCGATAGGAATCAGAGAGAGAGAAAAAACAGGATGCACAGTTTGTCTGGACCTCAGATGTTCAATGTAAGAGCTACTCGTCTTATCAGTCTCATGAAATGGCCCTCTAATTGGGGACATGTCCCTACGAAACGTGTAGAAATTGAAGGTAATTGCTTTCGTATGCATGGAAATGCTAATTTTCCTTCATAATGGCTATCAAGAGAAATATGCAAACTAGTTCAGTGGGTTCTTGTATCATGAACAAGAGAACAATAAATAAATGCAGGCCTTGCACACGGTTTTAATGTAAAGCAAATGCAAATTTGAGATGGAACTGCTATATCTCATCCTTTCAAGTGCTACTATGGTAATTACTTACAAAGACCTACACAACTGCAGCCTTCCCGTCTTATGTTTTCTCTCCAGAGAGTAGAACATGGACATAAAATGTAGCATCAGAACACTTTCTGAAGCAATGCACCCACTTGAGATGCTGACTGCCTGTGATAACTCCTGGGTTCAACGTCCCATAGGCAGAGATTTGCAATAATCCATTCTCCATACAGATTTCTCCCACGGAAGCGGCTTTATCCCATTATCACAGGCATTATACAAATGTATACTGCTGTAATCCACACACTTAGAGCCAGATGCTTTTGGAGACAGCCATGTTTTCAGAGACAAACAGCCCTATATACAGAACAGCACACACAGAATCAGCTCAGAACAAGTGGATACATGCACTGGAGGTAAAGTATGTTACCACAACAAAGTTTGAATCCCAATTAGTTAGCTTGTGTGAGTTATGCACACATGTGTTGCAGCAGTTCTAACTGAACTATTTTCAGAGGAAGATGTGCATAGAAAAGTTGGCCTAGGCAGTATGGGGATGTTTAACATATCCAAGATCTCCAGCAGAGACAAACAGAGACACAAGCGGGTCATGGGGGAGGGTGATAGCCCTCTGAACTCAGCAGGTGGTTGACTACGATGTGATAACTAGATGTTCGGGATGACAACAGCAGTGGAGCTGGCCTGTCCCTAATGTACTGTATTTGCCTAATAACGCAGCAGGCAGCAGAGGTCTGGGTGTGATGAGAAAGAACCCCACACCCCAATCACAAACACAGAAGACACACAAGCATGTATCATATACCCTTCAGGCCATGTGACCCATGAAGGTCAAAAGAAAGAAAACAAAAGAAAAAAAAGAAAAGAGCAACTAACAGGATACACAAATAATAATCTAGAGAATTAGATTTTTCACAGATGCCTTTTAATTGGGAAAAATCTGTGCACACCAGATAGGCTTTTTGCTCTGGCATCATCTTGTGCACATTATTAAGGTGAAGCTTGCCAACTGATGCAAAAGATTTATGCTTCTCTGGGTAGCACAGTGCTGTGGGAGACATCATCCACAGATGTGCACAGCTCACCACTCTGCCACCTCTATAATTGACATCTGCATGTAAGAGAATGGCAGCAGCACCAGTCTGTGCCATGTTTCTGGGAAATAAGGCAGAGAATAAGCAGTGCACATCCTAAGAGGTTTACATCAACTGTCTCTGTAATGCCTGCTAGTGCTCCAGCATTAATGGAACATATTATGCCTCAAATTAGAGAATCATATACAGCAGCTGTTGATCCAATTTGGATGTGGCATTACAGCTAAAACAAGTCCCTTCAGGGCAGAATGTCTAGTTTTGGTTTAAATGGCAAGATTCTGATCTCTTCAGCTGGCGTCCTTGGTGCATTTCATAACTTTATGTAAAAATGCTCCATTATTTTAGAAAGGATAAAGACATGCCTCAGAGGATGGAAGTGCAGAACTAACTACAACAGCGTGATCAATAGCACAAAGCAATCTGCAGGAGCTTATAGGCCACTACAGTCCAGTGATTTAATCCATACAAGTGCATTGTGTTATTGGTTCAAATCTTAGGATATTGGATTCACTCAGTTGAAACAAAGTGTCACAAAGTTGGTTGATGTCTTAATGTTTTTTTTCCTTTCCTCATTTGTTTCTTTTGCAAAAAGTAGATTTTACTGAGCTGTAGGTGTTTTTTGTGTCATAAACATACAGTCTATACCAACATCTCCTTAAAAACATGTGACAAATATCCTAGTAATATTTACTTAAGAGGCTGTTTCAGAGGGCATAATGTCTTTCCGCTTATCTTGAGTTATTGTATATACAGCACACTGGACAAAATGAACTTCTACCTTCAACTGGGATTAAGCACAGCCGCTGTAACTAATCAGATTTCTGCAATGGAGAGAATTCATCGAGATTTACAGTGGGCCCCTCTCCATTTGGGGTTAATGAGTGTCTTCCACAGCCTCCTCATAGCTATTTCATACCTAGGGGATTTGAATAATTCCCATTGATAGCTTCAAAATCTCAAATGAGACAGGATTAATCAAAAGCAGAAAAAGTAAAGCTGATGAGGGTGAGGTGGCGCATGAGGATGAGGAGGTCCAAACCAAGAGGAAGATGACTGGTTATACACAGTGGGAAACATATGCGTACCATTTTAATGGCTGGTCGGGGTCTGCTCCTAAAACACTGTAAGTGGCTTCACACAAGAGCAGAATGGATTTTTAGAGCTACAAGAACACTTTATTCAAATAGTTTTAATCAAAAGACATTTCTACTTGAGTTGAAGTCATTTGAAATAAAAATCAAGCTGGTGCACCTTTTTGTTCTTAGGTTCTGTTGGATATTTATTATGGTGCTACTTAATTGGAGATTAGTTGCTCTCTTCTAGTTTCTTTTTTTTTCAATAAGTTGCAGAGCCTGCAGTCTGGCATGACCTAAATGACCTGATTATAAAACACTCCAGCATAGTAATAGTAAGTTTTATTTGTAAGAACTGAGGTTGCATACAGCCATTACACTATTTTAAACTACCATGTTTCTATTTTCTAACATTTGTTCATTCATCTTAAACAAGTCAATTTCATTATTCACAGCAGAGCTTTTGAAAAAAACATATAGAAGTTGAGCTCTTGCAGGGTTGACAGCCCTGTGTGGTATGGGCATTGGTATTTAAGTTCCCCTGGATAAATCATTTACGTCAATTCACTTACTGATGAGGCATGAATACATATGGCGAATTCGGTTCAGATGTGATTTATTTTAATTGTCACACTGGGACCAACTATTGCACTGCTGCAGAATGGGTCACTGCATTAGAAAATTAAAGCAGACGCTCCAATTTGAAATCTATTTGTATATTCTGGCCTGTGGGATAAGGATGTGCTGAGCACATATAGATGGCCTCCCTGTGCAGCTCGAACTTATTCTAAACTGGAAACCAGTCACCTAGGTTCACTGCTTCCTCCCAGGCGTACTCTGGCAACGCGCTCACTCTGAGGGAACTCAAATTAAGCTGCAGCAAAGGCACAAGTCTTACATGAATAAGTATGTGGTGTCTGAAGTGCCATGTGTGGTGTGAGGTCAGCAAGTGTGTGGCATGCCAGAGGCTACTTATGTTCTGGATTTCATGGGCTCCATTTCCATGGATCATTTAATGCTTTTCCTCATCCACTTTTGGGGATATCTCAGTGGAAGCTGTGGCTAGGAGTAGCTGTTGGCAGTGAACCTTACTCAACCTGGGACTTGTGCAATTAAAGTTGCCAAACTACTGTATAATCATGATTCAGGACTGCTGCTGTTACTGCTGCAGTCTATGTCAAGCTCAGTTATCGTCTAAACAGCTGTTTGACAAGAATGAAGTGTAGAGTAAAAAATTTATGACAGATGCTCTAACTTTTATGTTTTACTCCCAAAAGATGTGCTCCCTGGTGACATGTCATATCTACTGGCAGGGAGGCCAAGACCCCACAACCTTGTCTGACAGGTTAGATTTATAAAAGTGCTCTTTCACATGGCCTTTTGTCTTCTGTTGTCATCAGTGTCTTCTCCACTTTGATGTTTCTTTCAGTTTGGGACCACATTGTTCCAGGCCAAAGATGAGCTCACTGAACTCCATTTAAATAAGAACCATGGGTCATATTTTTTCTTTTCTTTTTTTCTTTTGCAGCCAACTTTATTTTCTGACATGCTTTCCATCCTTTGGTACTGTCACTTCAGGACATACGCATTTCCAAATCTAATCGAAACACCACAACAGAGTGGGAATATTATGTAGCTTTAATATTCATTGGGCTTTAGATATGCATGGTTAAGAAAAACAATAATAAAAATTGTTTAATAAAAAAATATAGCCACATGTAGAATTAAAAACATTATAAAACTAGTTGTCATTTGTATAACTACTAATTGTCGCACCACTAATGGAAAGGTAAGATAATGAAAGCGATAATGTTATCAAATAGACACTTATCAGTAAAAATAAAACAAAAACTAAACAAAATAAAGAGTAAAAATGCAATAAGCTAATTTAAATATCTAATTAGATCTCCTGGAGTCTTTATGCATAACACACAGATGCAAATATTTGTAGAAACAACAACTAATGGAAACAGTGAAATAATGAGAACATAAATTAAGAGGAAACAATAAATGAGTCATTATCATACTAAGCAAGCTCCATTGAATTGTATACTTTCAGGTAAATTATGAGGTCTGATTTCTTTTTTCTCCTGTTAAGAACACAAAACATTCAGTCTGTACAAGTCAGAAGAATTTGATACATGGGGACTTTCACACAGCAGATAGTCATAAATACCAGTTTAAGTGGAGTAAAAGATGCAAGAAATTCCATTATACATCTTATCAAAGACACTGATGGCTAAATGCACTTATCCACATTATTATGTAGTCTTAAATTTTAAAGACCTGACAGCTTAAGGAGTGACACGTTATCAAGCAAAATTCTTGTAAAAGTGGAATCCTCTGAGTAAAATCACACTTCAAACTCTAAACATTACATCTGAACAAGATTCAGATTAGTATATCCACAAAGAGAAATGATATGTGAAAAATAAATTAATTTAATAGTTTTTCTTTACTATTCATGTTTTATGAGCATTGTTAAAGACTGATCAAACACAGCCCACATCACCTGCACTAAGAACAAGTACAGCTCCCTTTATTCTGTGAGAACTTTGAATAAAATATTTTAATAGTGCTATGAATTCTTTCACTTCTAAATTAGAAATTCCTTGCTTCCAAGTGGGCTTCCTTTCGATAATGATCAAGCATAAGTAGAATGAGCAGTGAGTCTAAAATAATGAGATCCTGTTTCCCGTTCGGTCTACCATTGCTTTCCAATAGTAAAGTCAAGTTTAAGTAGAGAGAGAGGATGATAGATTAGTTGAAAAGGTTTTCTGACAAGAGGGAGAGAAGGAGATAAAGAGAAAAAGAAACCAACGAACAGCAGCTGTTCCATCAAACCTGGATAAAAGTGCTGTGTAATACCCCCCCACCCCCAACCTGTGCCGCCCCCCGGTGAAATGCTGCAGAACCTCTCCACCCCCTTCCCAAGCTGACATCTCAGCAAGAAAAACAAAGATGACGTACAAATGAGATCATGACAATTGGAAAAATTCTCTTAAATGTCATTCAAATCTAAGAATAAAAGGGAAGCAAATCAATTATCCAGATTGTGGCCTACAAAACAAACTATGAAAGCTCAGGAAATCTGAGGAACAGCAGAAATGAAGAGCATTTTTCATCTGACGTTTCATCAAGTTTGCTTTGTCTCTTAAGAAACTCCTTGTTCAGAGACGCCTCATCTTCATAAACATAAGTGGGAGATATCTGATGTTATTCATGTGAAGCTTAAAAACAAGTCAAAATATTTAACACAAAACGCCAATGAAGTTTCCTTCTCGTGGGGGTGCATATTTTAATGATGAAAGAGAAAAAGCATTAACTAATCAAAATGACATGTATGAGAGCTTGCAGAAGCAGTTATATAATGAGTAGAGTTTGCAAACGATAAGTTCCTGTGTTTTTAAGTGGAGTGCATCCTCCTAAGGCCTGACATATCATATTTGATACCGTTTCTGAGACATGTTGCATCACTTTATAGTAGAAACTTTACTCAAAGCCCTGTTGGTCTCCTGCGTCCTGGTAAATACCAGAAAGCAGAAGATTACACAATAATAATTTTGACCTGTAATAAATAGTAAATAGACAGAAAAAATGAATTTGTGTTTTCTTACAGATTTTGTTAAAGGGTCAAATAAAGTTTTCAGGTTTTAAAAATGGGATGTTTCTGCCCAGTTTTTAATTCAGGGGTAAAGGCGTTAAATACAAACCTGGGGTATATTCACAGCCTAAGCCCTGATTGTTTTTTTTTTTTAACTGCTTTACTCTTCTGTAAAAACAGTGGTGTGTGTGACAGCTACATGTCTGTAGCTAACTAGTGTAGTTCATGGATTTTGGTGGAGAATTAAAAGAGGATTAATATAAGGTATTCAAATTGCTTTAGTCAGCAGTCATCTTAGTTTTGTTTAGACTCATTGTCTTTGTTTTAAAATAAGATTGCGGTATGAAGTGTGTATTTATGTTCTAGTTAGATTATTTAGTTATTTTACCACAAGTAATAGGAATTTGGGAGGAGTTTGGTGAGGCCATGGAGAACGACTTTCGAACGGCTTCGAAGAGATTCTGGTCCACGATCCGGCGACT
>JBAMHV010000021.1:10842473-10866962 GCA_037177535.1 Pseudomugil gertrudae | reverse complement strand
TCTGGGCTTCCCTCCTTAGGCTGCTGCCCCCGCGACCCGACCTCGGATAAGCGGAAGAAAATGGATGGATGGATAATAGGAATTTATTAATACAATTTTTTTTCACATTTTAGTAACACTATCAAAGTTTGTACTTCCATCTGCCGTATGCTTCTGAAGTTGCAAGAACATTTCCTCATTAAATGAGCAAAGTACATTAGTGCTGCTGTTGGACAACACTATGCTAATTGATTTGTTGGAGGATGAGAATAATAAAACAAACAAAAAAAGAGGTGTTAATTAGAGGGTTTAAGAGTGCATCATGTTTCCAGATTGCTTCTGTTCTACAAAGACAGACCAGCTATGCACCTTATCATTTTGCTATTACACTTTACATCAATGATCCTGTCATAGAGCATAGAGAAAATGACCCAGACAAAACAAATGATTTGTCACAAAAGCTATAAATCTAAAGAAATCTACTTTGTAATTGTCCAGAACAGCAGCACCTCAGTACCTTTATCCTGCAACAGAATATTTGACTAATTTCATTGCTTACAAATGCATTGAGATTGCCACATATTACTGGATACATCAAAAGATAAGGGCTATGTGGTGGCGTAGTAGTTAGCATTATTGCCTCACAGCAAATATGGTCAAGCCTCTGCTGGGGGCAGGTTCCAAACAGTGATGTTATTCTTCCCCTCTATGTGTGGGTTCACTTCTTGTACTCGGTTGGAGAATTGCAAGTTAGGTTAATTGATCCTTCTAAATTGTCCCCTGGAGTGAGAATGAGGGTAAATGGTTGTTTGGCTGACTGCTGACTTGTCCGGGGTATACCTGCCTCTGGCCGGCTAATTGCTGTGATTCATCCACCACCCCGATGTGTGCAGAGTTTACAGTTACAGTCCTGAACACAGCAAGACTGGCAGAAAGTAAATACCCCCCCTGTTTGTTTTTTTAAAAACATATTTCAGAATAATACACTGTGTGAAACATGTGTAGGCTAAGAGTAGTTAGCCCGTTAGCTCGATAGTTTTGTTAGCATCTGATGCAATGTTTTATTAATGTGTGCCACTTGTTTTGAATATGTGCTGATTTTGTAAACTATTTTCAAGTTCAGTTAAGTCAATTAACTTTAAAAGGCCTTTAGAGAGGTGAATGCCTAAAATGTTTAATTTTATATAAAGTCCCATTAATGCCCCTTGTGTTGTTTCTATCTGTCTGTCTGTCTGTCTGTCTGTCTATCTATGTATCTGTCAATATAAATTTGTGTTTAATGAGTTGAATGACAATATATATAAAATCTTTTCTAATTATTTTACTGTGTTTATTTGTATTAATATTGATTTGCATATTTCAATAGTGTTGGAGTAAATAATAATTAGATTAATTACAATGTTGCATTTATTTATGTAATTTTCTAACCATTAGTTCATTTCTGGGAAGCTGGGGCTTATTCCAGCAGTTAGCAGGTCAGAAGCACTGGACATGCCTCCAATTAGGGCAACACAGAAAGACAAACCTAGAATTAAACAACCATTCACACTCACATTCACCCCTAGGAACAATTTAGTGATCAGTTAACCTGACATGTGCGTCTTTGTATGGTGGGAGGAAGCGAGAGTACCTGCACAAATCATATAAGTATAACATGCCATGTCACATTCTTTATACCAACTTTTATCTAATAGTTCAAACTTTCATTCATGATTAAAAATATGACCAAATAACACAAACCAAGTTGCTGCGGCTCTTCCAACAGTGTCATAAAAATCGTAAACTGTATATAACTCAGTGTTACATGGGACTGGTGCTACACCTGATTATGAATTGTCCACGTTTAATATCATCTCCATAACTGTAAGACTGTTGTTCAAATAGCTACCAGTTATGTAATTATTGTTTTGTCCTTGTTTCTATTGCAGTTTTTAGGAGAGCAACTTGTTGGAGCTCAAATGAGAAGACGCTGGGGGTTGCAGAAGTGTTTGAAAATCAAATTTGCTTGCACACTGACTGATAAAGGACTGCTGCTCAATACAAAGATATTTTAGACTGCAATTACCTTTTTGAGTGACCACTGGAGGCCTCACCACAAATTGAGTCTATATCTGTACAAGTTCAATCATGAGAACTTCTTGTTCATCCAGTTACAAGAATACATACTTAAGTGTTTTTTTTTTTTTTGTTTCCAGGTTATAGTTATGGTGATGTTTTCTGTAATGCAATATTACCATGTAATAACACAGAAAGAGGCAATTGGTCAAATTACAGCCCTGATTATTGGTAATTACATAGAAACGCTGTTCCCAGGTTATTGATAATGTGATTTCTGCTGTATTGTATAATTACTATGAAATAAAATGGAAACATTTAATGTTCTTGATTTTCTTTATTACATGGGAACAACAATTTATTATTAGGTAATAATAGTATTATGTCCCCATTATTACTCCATTCTTTGAGCGTGATTAAAATATTTGAAAACATTTCCATGCAACTACCACTTAATTACCATATAGTTTCACATTTTTGTTAAAAGTCACCCCCCCATTGCTATTGGTTACAGACAATTTATCCTTTTAACCATGAATATTACCATAATTACCGAGCTGTAATGTAAAGTCCTACCAAATAAATATGTAACATGACGTCCAGTAGGTGGCAGTAATGAGGAAGAATTAGTCTGCTAACAACAATGTAAAGAAAACACTGCTGTTCGCATCCATTGATGTTAAAGAAATGATTTAGCTTGGCCTTGGCCTTATTTATGCTTCTGCTTGTCTGACTTTCTGCATTGTTTGGCGAACTCCCTTCTTCTTAATATGATCTATCGCTGTTGACGGACCAAGGCCACTGAATTATAACCATCCACTAATTATTACTTTTTACTATCAACCCTAATATTAAATTCATGCATGCACTCTATAATAGAGTTGTAGCCTCACAGTTGTGAGAGGGAAATATGCATTCTCTCTGATAGGGCACGTCACAGTTTACTTAGAGAATTGCTACCATGGTGAAGAGCCTTACTCATTAGTTGTTGCCTTTCAGACTTGTATTTAATTTCAAGCAAGATCTTAGAAAGCAGCATTTGAATTTCATACTTCTGTCGACTCCTCCAACACCCATTTCTTGGGCTGAAAATATTGTTTGACTGGTGTGAATTAATGTGTTTGGCTTTTTATGCTACAGTAGCCCCTATTTTTCCATGTTTCAAATCTTGTGATTGGTTCTGAGACAGTGTATAATACAGATATGATATCTAGGTCACGGAAGCCCCAATATGGAAACCAAGTTGCCTGCATGATAACCAGTAATCCACTTTGCTCTGGCTCCAGCCGGACCAGTGACCCCTGTTGACCTCTTTGGAATTGATTTTGCGCTTGAACTGAAAGCGGGGACAAATTAAACCAAAATATCAGCGGAAAACAGAAGAGGGGAAGAAAGAGAGTGACAGAAAGAGATAGAGAGAGGAGAGGAAGCAAAAAGACTGGAAAATAAGAGCTGCATTGGGTTCTACTGAAAGACTGTATTTAGCCAGAGGACAGATAGATGGTTACAATGACTTACTTTGATAGAACATCTGTAGAATAGCAGGACAAAATGACGAAGGCCTTGTGAAAAGCTGTAATTTAATAGCCTAATTTCCTGCCCTGCCCGGTAGAAATATACGCCTGACACTGACAGCTGATGAAAATGCACCAGGATTTGATTTTCTCCCAAGTGGTGAACAAGTTCAGACCTATCTCTTGCTCTGTAAAGTCCCGCTGGCAATAGTCTGTATCTGTGTGTGTGGGTTTGTAAAAGGATAGACAGAATTTCAGATACTGTGGTTACTGCTTCCTCGGGGCTAATGACAAATTTAGTGATAATCGTCATGTTTTAATTGATGTTTCCGCACCACTAACTCAAACCACTGGTGGATTACATCAGTGGATGATAGGGGGTAGCTTTGTATCTGCGTGGCCTACAGTTTTCCTCTTTTGCACCAGTTTGCATCTGATCTGTTCACCGCTCAAGGCTATGATGCACAAGCAGTCCACCTCTGGGACACTACAACCTGCTCAGACACATGATTTTTATTGTACATGCTATCCCATCTTCATGCCACCACTGCTAAAAAGAAAAACTGAACAAACAGCAAGCTGCTTGATTGCCCTGCACCCCTCCCGATGTGCTGTGGTATGGAGGACTAATGTATTTATAACCCCTCTCATATGTGCACTGGGAACAAATTAGAGACAAATGAGGCAAGATTTCTTCACTCGCCCCGGAAAGCTATGAAATTAGGGCAGCATCATTTTCAACAAGCACAACATCACAACAGCAAACCAATGCAACTTTAAACATGCTTAGCAAAGTGTCTTTACAGCATATGGCACAATGCTTTATTGGCCACACTGCTTACTTTCTGTAATCAAGGTACTTGATTTGATTAACTCAGTGACCAAAGGTATTACAACTTACTTTAGTGAACAAGTAAATCAACCTATTCAGTGTAAAATATGCATTCTTGTACTACAAATAGCTTAAATTATCATTAAATTGTCCCAGACTTCTCATGTTAAAGAGTCTGGGAGATTCTTGAGTGCTATGTGATGAAAAGAACTATGTGCATGGTAAGACTGAGGCAGACCCTGCAACAGGACTATCATATGGATCATTTTCAGCTATGTAGAAAATCGTATAAAATAGATTTTTTGTGTCTATTACTTCTTGTATTTAAATTATTCAATTAAATATTTCCTCTTAAAAAAGGTAAATACATACAAATCTGAAATTTCACATTGTTGCCTTTTGAGGGTCTCAAGCAGCTGCTTAGTTTCCTAATGCCTTGATGCCAGCTAAAGGTATATCTGTGTTTATATCTGTGTATGATTGCCAGATCCTCATTACTATTCCAAACAAGCTTTATTTTGAAGGAATTCTCCCCATTCATACCAAATTCCGGCTTGGTATAACAATGTTTTTACGCTAAAAGTGCATTTTCAATTATTATAAACAACATGTTTTAATTTAAGTTTAAACTTGAACCTTTATCAACTATTTAGGTCAATAAACAACTCCATAGATGTATTTCTCTACAACATAGGGACATCAGTAATGAATCTTTTGTCATTGGTTACTTTTAAAAAATATCTTCAAAGTGACATGGAATGTCACATTTTCAATAGTTCACTTCCAGACACACAGTGTCTGCTCAGCAACAAACAACAAACTCTCTATATATGTAAATCAGATCAATAGGATATCCATGCAAACGGCCTGCAGCTGTGTGTTGCCATCAAGCAGCTCACCTAATGTAATAAGGAACATCAATAGTTGATTTTCAAACCTAGTGGTGCAGAGAAAGAAAACTAAGATGATGAGATTAGCGCAGCTTGCCTCCAACATCGAACTACATTTTATAAGCAGGCACAATTAACACAATCTGTCTTTATAGAAAAGACAATGACACGAGTTGGAGAAAATAAATTAATAACTTCACTGCATGAGTTGAAATCGGCTGCATTACAAAGACAGACTCATATTTGTATCTTGGAGTCAACACTGGCATTTGGACGTTTTGATGTGATAATTAATCATGATAAAGTGAAACACACACATGTGCAGACAGAAGGTTGGGTACAGTGGTTTACACATTCATTGTATGTTGCTCTTCAGACAGGCATAATAATGTAGTTTGACAATCACCAGCAGTATATGATAACACAGAATTAGCAGGTGTGCTCTCTGGCAAAAACACCTCCATTAACACTACATCCTGAGTGATGTTCCCTGTGGTGGATTAAGCCAGGTCTTAACTAATTATGTTTTTTTTTTGCTGGGAAGAGGCATGATTTTCATAGAATAAAAAATTATTTAAATATAGATGCTATTCTATTCTACTGTTAGGTGTAGTGATTTGATGGTTTTTAAATGAAGAAATTCTTTATGAAATCAGTGGAATTTTATAATCATTGTTTTTTTTTTACTTTTATGCCCTAATTGCAGACTGCAGCTGTTGCCATCTATTATTGGAGACGATGTAAACAATTACCATGCAGGTGTTGGCTTTCTTCAAAATGCCAATTTAGCATAAAAGTTTTGATTTGTTTTCAATGTCAAGACTTTACTGGTTCCTTCAAAAAAATCAGTCTCCCATTCATCATATAATATCATCATTTTTTCAAGAGCTTGCTAGTTCTTTAAGCACAATTAAGTTCCATAGATACAGAAGTATTCCAATACCACGCAGTTGTTGCAGATTCGTCAGCTGCACTTTTCATGATACATGTCTCTTGTTCCACCACATCGGAGAACAGCTTTGGTCATGTTCAAAAACCCAGTTGGACATGATTTAAGCTTTGTGACATCATGCATATCCTGGTCATGGTCAGTAACAATGTTCAGGTGGACACACACTACTGCAACTAGCTTACAAGGCACTTTCATGTTGCTTATGTCATACTCTGATCCTACCATCCAAATCCAAGAGCTGAAATCAGGCTTATTAGACCAGGCAGTTTTTGTTCTTACAACCAAAAAACATCTGTATTCTCTCAACTACATCTTTGCATGTAACATAGCTGGGCACGTGTCCTGTTTATCCAATTTCTTGGAAAGCTTATCTTTGGAGATATACATATTTAAAAGATAGCAGACACTTTTGCTTTTATAAGCATTCTGCTGACTTCTACTGACATGTAGCTGTTCTTAGATTAAACTGGTGAAACCACAGCCTATATGTAATCTTTAATTAAATGAGTTATGTTATCTAAAGACATGATATGTGAGTCTGCTATACTGGTGTAAAAAAAGTAGGATGTTCACATTTTTAGCCTGTAATTATACTACCTCTCTTTCCATAATAAATTTCACTTCAACCCTGTACTTCCCACACAAAGTAGGAGGACTGTCAGGTTTGTGCTCATAAGCCCTACTTCCTGCATAGCCAGAGGCTGTTTGGAGTGTTTCACCAAGAAAGGCATTTGGAGGAGATAAAGCTCAGGCCTGTTTTTTTCTCACTATCTCTCTCTCTTGGTTGCATTTAGATTAGTCAGAGCTTGTTGACTCAGCTATTTCTCACTGACACAGTAACAGCCTACCCGTGGCATTTACAGGCACCAGGTGAACCAATAAAAACTCTGCTTAGGTGTCCCTAGGCCAACAGAATTGCAATTCATCTACAAACAGCAAGAGAATGAAAAAAGAAACATCCCACTAAAGGGGTCAATCTCTTTCGCCTTTTTGTGTTTTCATTGAATACTTCTGTCACTCAATTCCATCGAAGCAAGTTATATACATTAAGAATAATTCTTTGAGAAAAACACAATTAATGACAAAGATAAAAAAATCCCCCACAGCTATGAGTGAGAATAAACTTAATTTTAAATCAAATATGTGTTTATATAGCTGTGAGTTAGTAGCCTTGCATGTTATAGCAGCAGTGTCTACTGTTATTGTCTTTGGTAATGTGTTTTGGAAGCGCTGTTATTGCTGTTATGGTTTTGAGGCGGGTGCAAATAGCTCCCCCTGCCCATGGACACATAATTGAAGGGCCTGAAGAGGATTATGGTGGAAAAGAAATAAAACAGGGCTTGAAGGAAACAACTAAAATATCAGGGAGTAGAGAGCAAGGAAGAATATGTTTGGATAGCATTCAGCCACATGTCTCAGATTCATAATTAACTTTTTAGAACCTTCACAAAGCTACAGGCCTGGAGCTTATGCCAGCAGAATCATTCCTGTTTCCTGGCAGATGTAACTCTGTGCTATTTCATTATGTTTATTTAGATGTTTCTTGTGTGCCAGCTGGGTATGAGGTAGTTTGGGCAAGCACATGTTGCCAAACAAGTACACCATTTGCTTGCAGGAAAGATACAGCAGTCCATAAAAACAGCATGAAATCTCAGTATGACTGAGAAGGGTAAGTAGTTTGCAGGTTCAATTGTAAAGGAAATGCATTATTTTATTTTATTCCATCCATCCATCCATCCATTTTCAACCGCTTAATCCCACTTGAGCGGGGTCGCGGGGGGGCTGGAGCCAATCCCAGCTGCCTACGGGCGAGAGGCGGGGTTTATTTTATTCCATTTAATTTTATTGTATAATTTTATTTCTTGCAGTTACGGCACTCAAAATGTCTGAATTCTATTAGAAAAAAAATCCACTTAATCACAGCACTTTAGGCACCCACCGGTACCGGAATAATAAGGTAATTGATAATAATTAATTGTGAAAATGAGATGTTTTTATCTCGTAGTGAGTTGGCCAATCAGTTGCCACTGACTATTGTTAGTAAATCATTGTCAGAAGTTGCTGGTTAAAAATGTTGACATTGTGTATACCACTTCTACAAGCTAGTGGTGAGTCACGAACCAACAGTAGCAGCAAGAGGCTTTGACACACTTTATACATTGATGTATAGAATATATTTCATAGTAGAAAATAGGAGAATAAATCATTTAAGTCCAGTGACATCTCCCCAGACCTGGCATCTGTTCTAATCACTGACCAGTGGATCTTGAGTAGCGGGCACATGGCTCTTGTTAATCCCTTCCCTTTCTTTGCAATAAATTATGCATCAGAAAAAAGCTTTTTCCACCTCAATGAATGTGTCCCTTAATCCCTGGCTCCTAAAACCTGTTTAATCTGAACTAAGTCATTAAAACAGTAAAGGGATATCACAAAGGACTTTCAAGCCAATTGGCTTAACGGTAACATGATTAGATCATTGATCTCAGCAAAGCCTTGGGCTTCCAGGTGCGAAATGACTATTTAATGAAATCAGAGAAATCTCGTTACTAGAAAATTACTGATCAAAGTTAAGACCAGGTGACTTGGGGTGGCACTGGTATCCATGTATCTGGGCAAAGGTATTTATTCCCCAGATCCCCTCTTGACATTACTCAGAATGCATGCGACGAGCATTTTAGATTGTGTTCCAAATCCTTCACCAGCCACTATCCATAGCTCTATGCATCTTTAACAGAGCTTGCTGATTTAAGTTTTGATAGTGATCATTACTGATGAATACATCCTCCTTTAAGCACACATAAAAGAGGTGGCCTAAAGTCATTATGGCCTTGATTATTTCATGGTTCACCTTTGAGCTTCTACTTGCACTTTTTATTCTTTTTCCTGCAGTCTAATAAATCAGGTCCACACCTTTGAGATTATTAGATGGATGTTGGTTATCACATGAAAATAAAGCTCACTTGTCTTGTAGGTGTAATGCAAAAGTTCAGTCACCTCACTTTAACATGTTAATTAAAGAACAATGAACAGCCTAATACCATGACAAGTATATCAAATATTTATCCACAACCTCCGAGTAAAACAATACCTGACATCACTGAGAGGATTATGAGTGTCCTCTTCTATTCTAGAAATAAATAATTATATAACTTTTCTAATTAATGAGAAGAGATGAAATATCACTTAATTTCAAATTTAATTATGAACCATAATATTTCCTTCATTGGACTGCCTGGTACTGGTGTGCAGTTTCCTGCTGCTGATGAATACACTGTGTATTTAAAACATGAACATTTACAGTCCCCTGGACAGCACATGAAATTTCCCTTGATGGGAAAATTCTGTAGGTGGTGGGAAAAAAGGCAGGTGATACACAAAATACACAGAGACAAAGGTGTTACACACAACAAGCTGCTATCAGGACTTCATAAGATAAAAAGGTTAATAAACACTTGGTAATGAAAATTAATGGCATAAATCATACACAGGCTTCAACACACTTTTCCTGTTTAATTGCAATGGCTGAAAAGCACTCATTTTAATTACGTTTAATGCAACATTGATGTCCTTCAGTGTCGAGCTCTAAAGTTCTCTCTGTGCATATCGGTACTGATGAGCATTTAAGACCATTATCATAACCATGACAAAGGTATTGACTTCTGTCCTCGTATGAGTTTTGCTTATGCAATAAGAATTGCCATTAATTGGGGTAATGAGGCTTGGATACTGACTTTCAGCGCCACTTTTAGTCTCAATCATATAGTGATGATTTGGCATAAAGATTCCTGGCTGGAGTCCTGACTGAGGCCATTTTTAATGTACAGTTGCCATTTAGTTTCACTTTTACACAGCTTTCAATTTTTTGTATGCATTTTTAAATGTTTCAATTATATGCAAATATTTTAAACATTTAATTACTGTTTTTTTAATGTAGCTTAAAAAAATTATAATATATTACATATGTAAACACACACACTATATATATATATATATATATATATATATATATATACTGTATATATGTAAAAGCTTCTCGCCCGTTGAAAGCTGGTATTGGCTCCAGCCCACCCGTGACCCTGTTTAGGGAAGAAGCGGTTGAAAATGGATGGATGGATGGATATATGTAAAAGCTCCTTTTATAGGACAGCAAAAACTGACAAAGAAGCCATATGCAGCCGGGTTATAATATGCCAATCAAAGATCAATACGTCACACAAATGTAGTATACAATGAAATGCCCACCATACAGATATTGAAAAGAGATTCATTTGGCTGATTTAGTGGAAAATCAAATGCTGAAATTAAACTAACTGCCAATGTTTGGAGCCATCTCCAGGGAGGGAATGAAAACACACAAATT
Source organism: Pseudomugil gertrudae (assembly GCA_037177535.1). Lineage (NCBI taxonomy): Eukaryota > Metazoa > Chordata > Actinopteri > Atheriniformes > Pseudomugilidae > Pseudomugil > Pseudomugil gertrudae. Next base: position 10,856,380 of record JBAMHV010000021.1, on the reverse strand, counting down.
GCAACGTGCTGAGTCAGCACTTTGTTTCAAAACTTAGGGAAAAAAGAGGAAGAAGAAAACACATCCTGCTGCTGGTTACATTTTGATGATGGATTTTGAATAACACAGTATGATGAATTAGCCAACATATAACATTTTGCTAATTAATTATAATTAATCATGTTGAAGTTTTAAGAAGTGTAGTCTGCGATAATGTTGTCTGTTTGATGTATTGCACATATGAGGCCCAGCATGTGGATCAACCCCCGTCTCCGGGCAGAAGTCGTCTCTGGAACTGTGCTTTGTGTGTTTCACTCAATGTGTCCTCCTCGTTCGAATCCACAGATGGGACTTCATTTTAATTGACAGTTACCTGCATCCATTCATCAAGATGACAAGCGTGGGGAGGGGCATGTGTTGAGAAGCACTCTGCATGCATGCATGTAAAAAAAGGAAAAGGGCGTCTTTTATATATGTGTGTTTTAATGTGTCTCTTTCTGTCGTTGTCCATTTTTTCCTTACAGGTGCCACATAAGTCAGTTGTGGGTTTTGTTGGAGTGTGTTTGTGTGCAGGTGTTTATAGTTGCAAGGTGGATAGCTGGCCCGTCCATTGATCTCAAGCGCTTGCTGTGAAGTCTGGTCTTTGTTTGTCTGATCTACCTCTCTTGCTGTTCTTCTTTTCACTGTCATTTCCAGACACGGCTCTGACAGATCCTGAGTGTAGCACCGGTGGGAAAATAACACGAATCTCTGACCTCTTGAACTCTTTCTTCTCCAAAACCCCTGGAGAAAGAATGCTTTAGCTGCCCACTACTTTTCAAATGTCTACCAAGGGAGACGGCTATTGAGAAGAGTGGGACAGAGAGACATTTGAAGATAGGTATAGATCTTCAGCTGGTGTCAGGTGTGGATATCGAGCAAAACAGCCGAGGATTTATGACTTGCACACTTCATGTATTGTGCATGGACTGCAGAGAATCCAAATGAAGACAGTTTTGTCAGCAGTTCTCAGTTTGGCTTTTTCTCTGAGCTGATGCAGTGTTAAGTCAGACTGTATACAAAGCTGCTCAGATTTTTTTCAAAAGGTTTAAGGTTTTAGGTTTAAGATGCCAAAACTACTGGACATGCAAAACACCTTTTTTTAAGGTGCAAGCCAAGGCCGAGAAACAGTGGTGAACTGACATAGTTAGCTAACTAAAATATCATCAGATGATAGGCTGTCACATCATATCAAAGCCTCATGAGTCCTTCTCAGTTTTCTGCTCTCTCAGCACTTGACAAATAGCCGTAAACTCCCCACATTAGGCCATTCGAAAGCTGAAAGGAGGTTCGTGGGCAGACACAGGAGGGGGTTCTGAATGGTCACATAATGTTGTCTTTGGACGGGCCGAGGAAGCGATGTCACAGATCATTCACGGAGCCGGTGTATACATTACAGACTAAGGGGGAGGGGATTGGTGGAGGCCGCTCCACAGCAACAGAGGACAGCCTATGGAAAATAGCTCAGCTGCCCAGCCAAGGCGATGATGTCATCAGATTGAAGCATGCATTGACACACGCCGTCTCCTCTACTTCATGTGTGTGTTTGTATACCTCTCCTGCTGTCCATGATTATGTTTCTGATGGGAGCAATGTGAAAACACCTTCCATATGCTGCCTCACCTTCAAGTCGTCCTCAGTTATTCTACACTGATGTTAACCTCCTGAATGATTCTGTCATGTATAAATTAACTACACAACACAGTACAGATGTGATAATGTCAATACATTGATTAATCAAGAGGACCATATGCTTTACTGACTATTAATATTGATAACTACGTGCCACCTGTTAATTAAAAATATTTAATTGTACATAGATCCATCACAAAAAAAAGAAGCTAATGTTTTTATGATTGTCTTACCATGTGGAACTGGTGACCTGGAGAATTACATCCCACCCCCTCAAGAGCTCACGCTCGCTTTGTGCACCCGCAGTGGTGTATTGTGTCGCTGTGGCCAGCATCTTAAAGAAGTTTGAAAACGTGTGCAGCTTGCTCTTTAGTCCTCCTTTTCTAATCCGTTTTGGCTGCACAATGGTGCTTTACTCAACAATAGTAAAAGCACTGAAAAGGACAAGTGCAAGCGTGTCCATGACGTCTGAGTGTTGATTTCATGCACAGGGGGATAAAGAAAAAAGTGTTGTGCGTCTACACATACTATTAAGCACAGTGTGGACATACAAGTCTATGTATTATTCTTTTGCTTCTCTTGCACACGTTTAAAAGGTATTGCTGCCCGAGTGCTGGCAGCATGCTCATATAATTCAAAGCAAAATTGGAACAGAAGCATGAATGAAACACAACTACATGTTTCCTTATATCTTTGGTTGTCTTGTTGTCAGAAATGCAAAATTCCTGAGCATGGAACAAGAAATAAAAAAGACCAAAAATACTATAAACTCGTCAGGTAACTACACTGAATGACAAAAGCATGTGTAAAATAAGTCTGGCATATCAAGAGGGAACTGTTTTAGACTGTAAACCTGACAGTCTTTTATTAGTAAATAATGTTAAGCTGAGTAAGTAGTCTTCCACAGCCCCCAGCAGCTGTAACACAGTGTTGTTTACCGACACATGGCCACGAGCAGAGTGGTGGCAGAGCCGATTTGTTGCGCTGCATTACACAGACAGATCAACCGATTGTTGACAAACACCTGAACTCGATGTCCGTGTCATCCCAGTCATCTCCACTGAGTTGTTTGCTGCTGTGTGGTGATTTGCTCGGGCTACATGAGATGACAGCCATACTTCATTCCTTACTTTCATTGCACCATAAAGCGGCCTCTATGGTAGTGGATGCTGCTGTTTAGGTTATTCTTTGTCATCATTACGTGGTCACAGACAGGATAACAAGAATTTTTGAGGAGGTGTGTGTGTGTGTGTGTTGGGGGGGGGGCCTTTGGATTTTAATATGTGTAACCATAGCTGGGCCAGGGGTCAGTGAAGGCCACGAGAATCCTCTCATCTATTCATTCGTCTTCATGTACCAAAATCCCTTAGGACAACAGAGGGCTCGGCAGCTCAGAGGATAAGCGTACAGCCTCATGCCCTGACCGGCATACATGAAAACCAACTATGAGGCAAAGATTTGTTTTTGTTGCACAACTAAGTGAACCTAACTAGTAAATGAAACTGTTCTGTCTGGATCTGTGTTTGAAGTAAAACTAGGAGTAATTCTAAAAGGTATGAAAAGATTTAAGCCGAATAAGCTCTCTAAGCTACAGGGAGTCTTTGATCTAAAAATGATTTGTATGCTCTGTGATCACACAGCAAACACCATGGGGTGTTTTTGCAAAATTCCAAGCATCTGTGTCTATTTGCACCTATCTGTTTTGTGTGTGTTAAAAGCCTTCAACAGATTCTCTCTGCTCTGCACCTGAAATAGAGACTTCACCTGCAGATGAACCTGAGCCGCGTGGAGTTTTGTTTTTTTTTCTGTGGGTTGTGTGGGTGAGACAGCATCTTCCATATTTCCCTGACTATGGGAGAAGATCCTTTAGGTCCTGCAGCAGTCTGCTGTGATACTGGGATAACAAGGGGGGGGGGGGCTCTGATCTCATTGTGCATCAGCTCACTTTGCCGGGAAGGAGCAGGATGATGTAATGCTGTTTGTGCGGCTGCAGTACACACTTATCAGATGCGTTATGGAAAAGAAAGGCTTTACAACCAACGTAATAATATCACCTCTACCATAATTTTATGATGCATCATTTTTATCAAAGCATTACTGTAACAGTCATCATTATCTCCTACTTTAACGTTTCCTCACTATTTGCAGCACATATACCACTTTGTTCCTAGCCAAACCAGGTGGAGTTAAACCAGTAATTCTGCTTTTGTATCACCAGTGTGTTTTGAACAATGAGTCATTGTACAAATCACAGAAACATGCATGAATTTATTCACTACCTCACACATTCAGTCCATGCAAACCTGTCTAAAATAAAAATGATGCAGACAGTTTAATGGCAAATCATATAATCAATCTACTTCACATTCTACTCTAATATATTAATATATGCTGTAAATTACTTAATTAATTGATTGCTACTTTTTTCAGGAACTCACAAAAACCCATACATTTGCATTCACTTCATCCTTCCCCTTGCCACAGCATAATATAGTCACCTCCAGAAAATTATATGACTAGTCCTGTAAAATACAGGGGTGAGAATATTATACTGTGGGTTTTATGCTAGGTAATTAAAAAGATCACCGTTTTATATCCTAGGCATGGACAGACCATTCCTGATTCACAGCTATACACTCTAAAGTGGGACAGCCTCATTCCTACTCTCAACTCCTCAAGTTTAATTGCCCTTTGTATCCAGCAGATTTTTTTCTTACTGACCTAATATACGACACATCATGCAGCTTTTTCATTCAGTTATTAAAATGCAACCAATGTGCTGAGGCAAAGCATCACACCTGTCCATAATGTGATGAGTGGGTCTGCATTACCTCACCTCATTTTTTGCATGGTCCTGGCACAGACTCACAATAAGACTGAATTTGGCGCCTGCAGCCACAGCCCAGCCCTTGTCCTATACGAGTGTCTCTGGGGTGAAACATGTGTCAGGAGCCCAAGAAAAAGCCAGAGAGCAGGAGATGAGTCAGATGAACACTTGTCAGGTGATGTCATCTCCAGTGAGCGCTGATGACCAGCCCCAGCTGTTTTGGTGCACTGAGGCACACTCCACAGCACCTGTCTGAGGCAGATTTAGCTCACACAACTGCAGCACAGACTGGGGTCTGCTGCTCACACAGCTTTTATTACTCCCCAGTGATGAAGCCAACAGAGGTCAAATGGGGCAGACAGTACATGTCCAGCAGAGCGTGGTTTCATAGTTCCAGTTTGCCTGAGAACATGTTATTGAGAAGATCATTGCTTCTTAGCACATTATCCATCCATTTATGTGATTCAAACATAATCGACGCCTCAGGTGTTAGTATCCAGTAATGCAACCTTGAGCATTTTTGATGACATCATTTTTGTCACACTCACTTATGGATCATCTGCCTTATGCAGTGATGTAATCCTAGTGTAACCTTTACCTCACCTGAAAAAAAACTAACCCAAAAAAAACAAAATCACTCAAAAAAAAACAATGCAGACTAAGCCCATTTTCATGGACAGGGTCCATTTTTATGCAAACACATTTTGTAATAACTCCTGAGGTGGTATATGGAAATCCACGGGAATGCTATGGACAAAAAAAATAGTTCCAAACACTGTGGAACAACTGGGGTGAATGGCACACATATGCGACCCCTCACACATACAATAAGGCAGGAGGTCTTAGTAAATCAAAAACTGTTTCAGTATAATAGCTGTAGTTTGTAACAGCTATTGCAGTGGAATAACTCTGGTTTAATCTAGCAAGCAATCAATATTTTTGACTGTTATGATTGATGAGCATTAAGTAGGACTATTAGCCAGGTGAAAAAAAGTGTGGCTGACTCCCACTGCCAGTGTGGCTGACTTCCACTGCCCATCACTCGGTCAAGCTCTAATGTGGAAGGGAAAAATCTGTCAGCTAATTTACCAACCAGTTTAGATCAACGGACGTATTTTCTTAATGAATATGTGAATTACTTGAGCATTGATTTTTATTGTGTGAGAAAATTGAAAATGTTAAAAGAAGTGTCTGCACAGGCGCCTGCAGACACACTTCACTGACATTTCACTTGGATCCTATGAGAAATATTGCATATGCTGAAACCAGCAGATTGTGTATTTAAAGCCTCTGGTGAATCAAGGTTACAGCAGTGACCCTTTTAGTAGTAGCCTGTCATACATTTAGTGGTGCAGGGGATCATTACAAACTATCTTCCATCACATTATGACAGATCTTAATTGACTACCAATACAGCTTTGCTGAGTTGACAGAAAAATCGGATTTTAATCTAATCACTGCAATATACCTGATTGGCTCCGAGCAACACTCTGGCGTATTAAAACGTTTGCAAGGCTGGGATGGGTCAGAGAGATTGCAAAAAATTAAATTCCAACATTGTGTTTCAGGTATCAAAACTGAGTTATTGTGGCTTTCGTGCACCCTTAGTGACTTTCTGAGAAAAAAATAGTGTTTATGTGTTTCTATGTAATCATGTGATGGTCATTAATCAGTTGAGTTTTCTTCCTCTACTGCATTTTTGAAGGATTCCTCCTGTAGTGCATTTAAATTACAACCATGCTGCTACAGGACACATTTCACAATGCAAACCTTTGATGATTGTTTTTACATGTTGAAGTCTTGTTATTCTTTCTTTATCTTCTCCTCCAGCATTCTCCACAATGTGCCACTTCAAGTTTTTACATTTCCAACCACACAGACAATTTTCACCCAGTTCTCTCAGGTTTATCACTGAACCACATCATTAAGAGGTGCCCCATGGATCCCTGTCTAAACTGCACGTTAACTCGCTGCCGCTAACTCCCTGGATAAAAAGCCCAAGGCTGAGCAGGCTGACATTCTCCTGCACACAAGGAAATGATGGCACAGAGTGTGATGGTCCAGCATCCCCTCAGTGGTCTCGGTGGAGAAGAGAGAGAAGGAGAATGATGATAGATTGCACGGAGAGTGGGCTGAGTGGACGGATCAGGTCTCTCGTACCCGAAGAGCACCATCTGCTGTCAGTTTGGGTGACTCATTCAACCGCACTGACATGTGCATGTAAAGGAGCAAGCTGAGCACACATCAAACTGCCATCAGGCACATTGACGATGGGCTGCATTATACAGAGGAGGGTGTGGAGGGAGAGCACCGTGGAACAAGACAGGTGGGGTACTGAAAACACCATCTCTTTTATCTTCACTGAAAATATTGCATCAACTCAAACAATCACGTCAGGCCTTTTTTTTTTTTTAGATCTTTCAGATCATGTTTTGCTGCATTTGGCTTAAAAGTTCATTTGTTTTACCAGAAAACGTTCAAAGACAAATGCAAATAGAGGAAGATTCTGTAGATAAAAGGCTTTGATACAGCTGACATTTTTGTGTGGATGCAAAACAAAACGGTTCATATGAAATGCTACATCAACCATGAGTTTTGAGTATGAACTCTTGACATTTCCTCGAGGAGAAAAAAAAAAGCTCAATACACATTCTTCCAAAGCAGCATGTGCTTGCCTTATACTGGCAATATTTCATCTGTAGAGCCCCATGTGTACAACTAGAGTGAAATAACAGAATAGCTAAGGGCCGAGAAGCCAGTATAGTGCCGGTATCAAATGACTGTGTCTAGCCCTCTAAAAACAATGAGCTGTTTATGGTCAATTTTAACAAGCTAAAGTACTTCGGACTGCTGCCTTCTCTTGAAAAGCGTTAGTGCTCAGAGAAAAAACTGAAGATGGTGTGGTGACACATAAAACAAAAACAGTAACACTGCCTTTTGGAAATTCTATTTAAATATTCGGGATAAGAAATAGTGTGGCACTACACAAACTGTTTCTCAACCTACCATTAAAAACCTAATCCAGAAAAGTTTCTCTTTTTCTGTTTCTTAATAAAAAAAAGAAAGAAGAAAAAAAAGAATTCCCTGAAGGGGCCACAGTTACATATTTCTAAAATGAGGTGTAAGGTCAGCATCACAAGAAGGGTCTTGTCATCTCCGATTTCATTTCATGGGTCCTAGGAGCTTTATTGTCAATAAGGAGCAGCTGTATTGACACCTGTGACACTGAGCTGGTTTGCCTTGGACTCCCAGCCTCCCACTTTATACCCAATGGACAGAATCACATACAAGACTGTCTTTACTAGTGACGGAGCATGCCAATACTAAAAAGGTTGCAATTTATGAAAAGGCCATAGCTTCAAAGTGCTGATCAATGGTTTCCATCGGCTTCAAACTGATTGATTCTATAGGTGATACTGTTGCCAGGAAAGAGGTCTGAATATGTGCTGGCAGTGTCAAAAGGGGATGCATGTTCAAGCTGAAAACAGACAATTGTAAAGGATTTGTGTCAGTCAGACTAGGTGGTTAGACAGTGATGGGAGACCCTACTGACCTCACATGGTGATGCAGACTTTTCAGTGTGAGACAGGTGCAAACTGCAGGGGGAATATTACATTATGATGAATAGCCGCCTTGCTCGGTAGCTGCAATCAAAGAGACTCTCCCAGCTAAGACCATTTTATTATGGACAATGATGACACCGTAACGCTGCACGAAATAGGATGGATAGATGGATGGATGCAATTCTGATGAGATGATCCAGACAGGTCGGCCCGAGGGGAGGTGAAGTACATTAGTGCATGTCAATGCCAGCAGAGCAGTGTACATTCACACTCTGTCTTATGCATGAGTTCCAAAGTGGCTTAAAAGGCCTGGGATTGCTTCCAGTAACAATAAAACACAGTACATCACTTTCATAACATTATGAGATTATATTCAAAATAAATACATGTTGGTGTTACTTACTATGATATTTTATAAACTTCAGGATGTGGTTATTCAATTACTTGTTTCCTTCTTTTTTCACTGAATTATATTGATCCTTGCAGCAAGAATCAATTACCACAACTAAAGATCATAGACTGATGCAGAAACACATTACTGAATACATCTATAGACAGCACTCATGTGTGTATGCATAAGCACATGTTTACCTCCACCCAATGCGCAACCACAACCACCTCCTTTATTATGGACTGGAGGTGTAGTTGGACCAATGTCACTGCTGAGAAACAGTGAAACAGAAATATTAAAATGATGTCTTGAATGGACAGGCAGACTCCAGGACATCATGAATAAATAAGAACATTTCAAAAGAAAGTATTTCTTTGTATTGCATTGCTTTTGTCGATGCCGGCAGAAGCACAAGGATGTGGGTGCAGGACCCGTTTGCAAGCAAATAAATAAATAAGCAACATGTTCAAAAAGTGCAAGCTGTTAATAAGTCTGTGTGACTTACAAGCCATACAGCAGACACAAGATGAGCAGTGCTGCACATTTAAGTCTGTTATTGTTTAGTTTATTCTCTATGTCCGAGCAAGCAAAAAATAATACATTTGATCACATTAATGTTTTCACCCATGAGCAAGATTATTTTTGATAAATTACAGTGGGCCTACAAATGAATAAATAAACAAGACTGATGATGTTGAATGAATCCAATTTAGCATGCAGAAGATAGTCAATACATTTACCTGGATTCCCATGCTAAAACACCTTTAATCGACAGTACAGTATGTGGTTGTTGACTTTAATTGCAAGGCTGTTGGATGCAGAAACCATGGGCGGACAATTGATAGTCGCCATTAGTAAATGATTAGGTGGACAGAGATGAACTCTACTGCATCGATTTGGCTAGCTCACATTTCCGACTTTTGCAGGAAAATAAATAAATTCACCTGCAAATCTATAATGCATGACTTTATATTCATAATTTCCACCAGAGAGGCGTCTTCAGCTCCCTGCGTTCTATCCAGTACACACAGAGAAGCTGGCAGCTCATTTAAGTCAGGCATCCACAGTGTCTGTTGTGTGCCAAATAGCAACCGTTTTTTCAGTCAAACGCAGCATTATAAAATGTTTTGTTGTGAAGATTTATAATGAGATGAGGATTATGAAGTGAAGCCACAGGCGTCCCTTCACACTGCCTTCTAGGTTTTGTGAAACCACTATTATATAGAAGATTTTTTATATTGTTTCCTAAAACTGACAAACTATTGTAATTTCTGCATGTGAACCGACTCTAACTTGTTGACTTCAGCGGCCTTGGAAGCCTTCTGCTTGTTTGAAATAAAGATCCATACCCTGTGGGTTGTCTGCTGCTCTGAATGCAAATGACAGATTGAGCAGGAGAAGTCTGAATAGTTCAAATAAAATAACAGACACACACTCGCGTTTCTACCCATTGAGGACTGGTAAACGAACACACACTGTAGTTCACTTTTCTATCAGTGTGGTCCCTTTTATTCAATCCTAAGTTTGTTTCAGCTATTTGACATCTTAATCAAAGCAGAACCAGACTGCTGAAAAGTTCAGCGTCAGATCTTGAGAGCGGCCTAATTACTTTGTTTGTGTTCACCTTCAAATTTCCAGCATTGAACTCTCCAGTATGCTGTGCTTGGGTTATTTGTCCATGTTGTGGGGCACATGGGTAATCAAATAGAAAACTGAGCATTTAGTGTCCTCAAACCTAATTTGGCTGCTTGCAACTCTGACCCTCAGACCTCTGACATTCCAACCCTGCTGGCGTGGGTACCAAACCATTTATTTTCTTTGTGGAGACACAGGCCAGATGAGGAGATTGCAGTCTCATGGCAAGAATGTTTGGAACTCACAGCACAAATAAAAGCCAGATTAAAATGTAAACAGTTAAGGCCAGCCAGTACATGACCCTCCATTAACAGTCTAGCCCTTTTGGGTAATATATTGATTGCTGTTGAATATTGATTCCCAAGAAACATTGTCATCCATTAAAACGATCATTATCCTTTTTTTATTGAGCCTGATCAATTTGATCAATTATTCAGACAATAATTTGAGGTGGCAACAAACGCTTGTCAATAAATAATTGTTCAACTCACCTAGAGACTAACCCCATGGAGGCTAATATACATATCAATATGTCAGCCATTTCTCTTGCATGTTCACAATGAATTTGTTGCTTAAAAAATACATTAAGCGAGCCTTGTTGTGAAGTCAAGGGTGAGAAGGAGAAGGCAGAACTTATGAGGTGGATTTTATTGGTTAAAAAAAGTAAGCTACATTCTCTTTCCTCCTCTTCCTCTCTGACTCTTTATTGCTTTTTTTTCCACATTTGCAAGCTTCAAACCATGTCTCAGGAGGATTATGCAATGGTGGTTTACCACATGTCTTTTTCCAGGACTATACTTGTGTAGCTCCACTCATGCTTCACACAAGCTCTCAAGGCACACCCAACATTAAAACCTAGTTTTTGGAGTTAACAGTGCTTCCCTAAAAGCAAATCATCTGCTGCTCTCTTGTTCTCTTGCTGAGCCTGTGCTGCTTCTTCAACAGTCAGCCTAAAGCATACCCACATGTGCTGCTCAGCTCCTGCTCAGCCGAGCTCCCGCTCCTCTCCTCCCCCAGCCTTCTCCGAAAATAGACCCATCTCTGGGCCTCAGAACGTTTGGCTGTTTCCTTCCTCTCATCTTGTCCACGCCTGTTTAAGGGTTACAGCTGCTCTCGCACTGACCGCAGTTTCCATTGCTCATCACTGTTTAACTCCCAGGCCCCTTCTGGAGTCCATTACCAAGGCTAACTTCCCCAGATTTATCACCGCTATGACCTGCAGCAGCCAAAACACCAGCAGCATGAATGCAGAGTGCTGAATGAGCTGTTCCGACTCTGTTTAGGCCCAGTAAAAGTTCTGTGCTGTGACGAAATGAGGTCTATGTTTATGAAAGTATATTTTAAGGTTACCCTCTGTGCAGTGCCCAGACATTCTTGTCTATGTGTAGTGCAGATGTTTTGGGAAAGAATGAGTCTGCAACACTGAGGAGCTGCTGTAAAGATGTCTTTGATGGAGGCTCGAAGAGAGTGGTTGATGGGATCATTGCCATTTATTTCTTTCAACTTCATCCATGGGTATTTCCATCTACATTTAAGAGCTAAGCTGTTTGAAACTAACACCAATCACAACTGGAAAGAAATGTGTTCCCAACATAACCCCCAAAACTCCTGTTTTAGTTCTTAGTTCACAGTTTGTCAGTCACTGAAAGCTTATCAAATGACAGGAATTTAAACCACACTCCACAGAGTTCATAAGAACTCATATTTACTGAAGTATTGCATATTCAATGAGGCCCTAATGATGGAAAAGACATGTACTACCCTGACCTACCCCACTGGCTGTTTGTTTTCATTAAGAAGCAACATTTATGGGTAATGCATTTCTTAAATTACTCCGTCATTAATTTGTCAAAAAGGAAAATAGACAGTGAGAGAAAGCAGAGGAGACAAGGAGGCAGACAGAAAAGCAGGAACAGATTCACGCAGCCTAATTATCCATCCATGGGAAAGCTTATGGGAGAGACAATGAGTCTTGCGATGCAGCGTTACAGAATTTTGGTTTCACACGATAGGCTTATTAATCACAGTAATGAATCATGAGATAGTTTGCAGAGCAGTGAAATCTGGGGATAAACAAATGCAGATGATATCCTGTAGATAAAGCTGATGGAACAGAGACAGAAAAGCCAGATGAAGAAATGGGTGACTTCATGTCACAAAGTGAAATTCTATTTTTTTTTTCCAGTTTTGGACATTTTTGTCTGGACCATCTTTGTAGCATTACTGCTTGTTTAGCATTCATTTGAAGATTTGTGTAATAATATGCTAAAAAAAACAGTTGTGCATCTAAGTAATTACACTGTAATTGATGAGCTAATAGACATGTAAATTATGCAGCAGCGGGCCGGCTGCAGAAGAGAAAGTGTGGAGTGTGTTGTATAATTACAAACTCCAGCTGCCACAATTCTGTACCAGGGTAATAAATTTAGCACACAAAATTCGAATAAGGTAGACTGGAGCGGGTTTCCACTGTATCTCGTGGTTTAGATATTCTACGTGTTCTTTAGATGTCCCAGAGTTTATTGGAATCACACTGCATACCTTTACAACATGTAGATATGGTCTAATAGAGTTACCTGATAAACCATACAGTTATCATATACACAGCGTGACTTATTTTCTGCTTCATCTACTATATAAGCTTGGTGTTAAATATATTTTTACAATAATTTAAAAGTTCTTAGAATCCCTCTAAATAAACAGATCCTATTGAATCTTTATTTACATTCCTTCTATTCACTTTCATAACATAGCTCAATACAGCTTTCTTTTGCTTTGCACACAACTGAACCCCAAACTGATGCTTAAAACTGATTTACAATATTAAAAGCCAGAAGCTGTTGATTGCATTTAAAGCAGAGGCATGATTATAACCTCACGTCAGTGGAGTCATCGTTTTAGGGTGGCAGCTTGTAAGGCTGTAACACTATCTGTTACTCGCACTGTCCCATTCCTCCTCTGAGCTCCTGCACATAATTACAGTGGTTAATCTTCTGGTTCTCCCCTGTCTCCTGCCCACTCTGCCTCACTTATTAGCACCTCCTTTGCCCACCTGAGATTTTGCCTTCTTCCCCTCCCATTTTTCCTCTTGTAGTAGCAGAGTAGTCCAATCAGAGTTGCCATTGTTTATTGTGATAAGTTGGTATAATGAACAAATGACCTGCCACCTGGAGCACTTAGAGCCTAGTGTTAAACTCAGGTTATAAAAACCTCTTCCAGCTTTATTGATTTACTGGCAACATTTGATTGTACCCACGGGGCAGGGGGCCTGCAAGGCTGCACAGACCTCTTACTGTTTTACAGTCCTTATTACACCAAACAAATAAATCTCCTGACCATTAATTCACTGCCTGTGCCCTCACTCACCAGACTGATAGACCAAAAATCAGAGCAGATTCAGTCTGTTGGCAGACCTGGACAGATAACTAAGTAGTTTGAGGTAATGTTTCCTTTTCCATGTACCCTGTTGTATATTGGATTAGTAGACTGCAGACAAGTTTGAGTGTTCTCGGAAGACTTTATGAGCCCTCGGGATGAACACACAAGGAAATAATTTGAGTTGGGTTATCCTGTTTTGCAAACAACATTCATTATTTCAATATCCTGTGAGGTTTTTTACAATGCCCCTACCGCAAAAGTTTTTAGCTGCATCTCCCAAGTACAGACCAGGAACATGGCACCTTCTTTTACAGAAGTAAGCTGCAGGGACAGTCAGGGTAGGCAGCTTTTTATGACTAAAGGCTTCTGTAAAAGCCGAGTCTTACCAAAGCCTGAGTTAGCAATACATACGGCATGGCAAACCACTTGTAAAAAAACAAAAAAAAAAAAAAAAAAAAACAAA
>JBAMHV010000021.1:10812468-10842373 GCA_037177535.1 Pseudomugil gertrudae | reverse complement strand
AAGGAGAGAGAGAGGGAGAGAGAGGGAGAGAGATGAGAGAGAGGTGGAGAGAGAGGAGAGATATGAGAGAGAGATGGAGAGAGAGAGAGAGAGAGAGAGAGAGAGAGAGAGAGAGAGAGAGAGTAATGTCCAGTGAAACCTCAACCGGTTAATGAATTTAACCTTAAAGTTTGTTGGCGTAGCCTCCTTTTAGAACAAGATTAATATCTTACCTCATTTGTTCTGGAAATAAAAATCTGTAAACTGTAATGTATATTTATGGGAAAAGATGCTTGAGCGCCTTTAAACTCCTTCACCCTTCTTTCCCAGCTTTTTCACACACAAACCATATATACCTCCACACAACTCTTCCAGACCTCAACATTAAAGTCTACAGCACCGTGCCAGGATGATGAACAAACTGCCTGTGACACTAAAAGATGAAAGACTCCCTGATTAGTTCTTGCCAGTGTGTTTACCATACTTTGAATCACTACCATAACCCCTGATTGTAGACTTATGTAACATACGTTCAAATGCACTTTCCATCCTGCCCACTGGTTTCTCAGAGGCATAATTGTCAACATATGTGAAACACACACACACACAAATACACACATGCTGTGGCTTCACAGCACACATCCAAAACTTCAGAGTGATATCACCTTCAAACCAAAGGCTCGGCTAACCTCAAAGATCACCTCAGATTAAATGCTTCTCTAAGCAAACCCAAAATTACTTAAACACATTTATGCACAAACTCATGTATTTGCTCCAACAGTGTGCAGTTGTACCAAGTCATCATTTGCCTCTTCATCATCCAGTTGCATTGTAAAGTTGCTGCTTATCAGGCAGGAGTAGCTTATCACAACATAGCGGTAGCTTTGAACACCTGAGCTGTAAGGGATACACAGCACATGAGTCTCAGTATCTGCAAAGCACCTTGAGGAGGTTGTGGATCATAAATATTTCTGACTCCAACTGTCAGACCTGTACTTTTCCCTTGTGGCAAAAAACAACATATACATATTAATAAACATTGATGTGTGTTGTTATGATAAATTACAGTACAATGCCAACATTTATAGACTGTGTAATCCATGCAAATCTCTCAGACACTTAGAAGATCAAAAGTGGCAACTTTCCACTGCTTTCTCTACACATCACCTGGGATTATTGCCATTGCGAAGCCTCAGCAGGGGACTCCAATCACTGGATAAAAGATAGGACCACCAGATGGCTAGCCAACAAATCTGCAGCATACTGTTAATCTGACAAGCCATGCTGAATAATAAATATGTACATCATGAAAGAGGGGGGTATCACAAGGGATGCAGTGAATCACTTTCCACGTGGTAGGAGGCATGGTGTGTCTGCAATCAATGTGACTTCCAATGGGTTAATTCACAGTAGAACAGCAGAGAGTGTGTCTTTGTCATGATGCTCGCTTCTTTGGTTACATGCAGCATTTTTTTAAACCCCAGTAATAATATTTGTAAGTACAGTAACCTGCCAAGTCTGACGCTCATTCATTTCTTTGTTTTTTTTTCCTTTCAAGGGCAACCTTTAATCGATGCATGCACTTGTGCATGTGCATATGTTTAGGTTGTTTATGTAGCTCTAAATCTCACAGCAATCTAATCACCAATCTAGGACAATATGACCCATAAATGATGAATGAAAGCATGCCGCTATGGCAAAATGCCTTATCTTGTCAGCTATAATAGCAGTTAATGACTTTCCACTCAGAGTCAGTTGTCTCAGTGATTTAAATCAGCTTTTTTTTTATTGCAGTTTTTAAATTTGATGCTCACTTTATTGTTTATTTATTGAGTAATATAGATAGTTCTAAAGTTATTTAAAAAAAATCCTTAATACTATTTAGTGTTAACATTTTAGCATCAAATAGGAGCATTTTGTAAAGTTTTTCCCAATATGTCAGACAAGATGTCAACATCCAAGAACTATGTTCATACATATATCTTTTTTATCCTGGCCTCCCCCTTCCCTTATTGGTCCCCATTTCCTTCTGGGAGGTGGGCCTCACGTTACCTTTCAACCACAACACGCTACCTGTCACTATACAGAGAACACACTCACACACACACAAATCCCAGAGCATAGTGCAAGAGGCATGTGACATCTGCTCTCTCTCTGGTGGGGTCCTCAATGTCCTCGACCTCATCCACATCGTTTCTGAGCACCTGGGGGCAAGGAAGTGAGGTGCTGTATGACAAGGGGACATAGTGGATAAAAAGTAGATGAAAGGGAGATATTGTATGTAGGGGTCTGTGTTTGTGTGTGTGTGTGTACATGCGAGGAGAGGAGGATTATAGAGTCTGGCCAACCACAAAAAAAAGAAAAAAAATCCAACTGCCACCATCTTTCCTCCCAACATCACTAACTCTTCTCTCCATCACCTTGACCTGAGCTGGATGCTTTCTGTCAAGGTCCTTGTTGTCACCAGCTGTGCATACATGCTGTCCTGAATGTACATGCAATGTAGGATGCATAAAGATGGGAACACTGGGAAAAAAACAGCAGCACGGCTATAGCTTTGCAGGATTTAGGAAACAACAGCTGTGGGAAAGGAAATGCTCACTAACAAGCAGGACTGTAGTGCCCTTGAGCAATTTAACTGCTTGATTCATATCATTTAGCAGCAAGGAGTTATAGTACTATTATGGTATGTTACTTAAGCCAGTGTAGAATCGCTTTAAGCTAGGGTCCTGGTAACAATTAGTAAATGTAGACTACATACAACTCTGTATTAGTTAAATTGTCATATAAAGGAAAACTGCAGAAATATGACACACAGAGCACCCTAAAACCCATACGTATACCTTTATCTGTTCTCAAAATGCATATCTGGGACAACTGACATACATACAGTCACCTCAAAGCAGCAAAACAGTTTTTATTTTTTTACTCTTTCAGTTATACTGAAACACTGCAAAAAGAAATGCTTCCCATTTTCAGTCACACAGGCTGCTTTAGTGCTGGTGCTGTAACTGGAATAATATTTCAAAGTTGCTAAAACTGTGACAAAGAAAACAGAAATGCATGATCACCTTAAATGTTTAACTTGTTAGCAAATAGCTACCTATTTACACATCCAGCACATATAAACTAATATTAACTGTGAGTGTTGGTCTTTCCTTTATTAGGAAATGCAATCAATATCTAAGAAATTGTGACATTGGCTGGTTTATGGCATGTACTGTTCAATCAAGAGGTTTAAAGACCAGTTTAACAGCAAACTTAACAGCAATTGGTTATTGATTATTTTTTACACCCGTTAACATTAGCTTATTTCTGGTCAAATGGTTGATTCAAGTCAAGCACAAGATGCATTTTAGCCTTTTTAAAATGTATTACTTGTTATTCACTAACAACCATCAGGGTTTTAGCCATAAATGTTTATTACCACCTCATTAAAACTATTTTAGATATGTAATCTCCTCCATTAATTTGAAGGCAAACAGAAAATAGGTGGCAGTTTTTAACAGGTTAACAGATAATGTCAAGCAGGAGCAAGTTATTTTGTATCAGACCTAAGGTTTGGTAAATAAAAGGTATAATGTTTTCTGATTCATTTTAGTTTCCACAAAAGTAAAGTTGAAAGCAACATTAATGTTATCTTTGCCATTTCTTCAGCAAATTAATGTTACACAACAAATGTTGTTAAGTTGAGCAAAAATGCTAACAGGGGACTTCATATTTCTCCTGTTTAAGATGTTTTAGATCTCATAGTTCCATATTTCCCCAACACAGAACACAGCTCTCAGCTGCAGATTTGCTTGTGATTCCCAGAGTCTCTAAAAGTATAGGAGGCAGCTTTAGGATGAGCCCTCTCATATTAAACAACCTCGTTTTGGTTTGGATGAGAAACCTTCTTTACCTTTAAGATGGGCTTAAGACTTTCCATTAGACATGGGTTAGCCATCCATATAGTTATGCTGCCACTGACTTGGATGGACATCCCATGATGCACAGAGTACTTCTTTCCTTTCCATGTCTCTTTGCTCTTTATTTTCCATCTATAAATAAATGACATTATTGGCATCACTCACATGTATGTATTGTCTTCATTCTCAGCTGGTCTGACTAACAGTTCCATTGCTGGCTAAACCCTTTTTCCTGTCCTGTCCACCTCAGCTGACTGAGACAAATACTTACCCTCCCCAGGTCTGGGCTGGAGGTTTTTCCTAACTAATAAAAAGGGATTGAAACAAAGAGAAAACTCGATGCAATCTGCTAGTTTCTATAGCAAGGCAATTATTTTTTAATGAATTGGCTTGTTTGAAAACAGTTGTTATAAATTGAACTAATGCAGATTTGTTTTAATTGGATCACAATGAATTAGCTTGAAATGATTAGCTCTGCAAAGTGCCTTAAGATGACTTTGTTGTCAATAGGAGCTAAGAAACTAAACTGAATGTTTCTGTTATTCCTTGCTGGTTGGTAATACACAGTGGACAATTCGAACCAATCAGCATAAACCAAAACAATCACAAAGGCCAAAAAACAAACAAACAAACAACAAAAAACATAAGTTAAAATAATATATCATTCTGTTTATTTCTAGCAAACTTTTCTAGATTACATTAATTTCATTCTTTGCTTTTATGAGCATAGTTCTGGCCAATAGAAGATCCTTTATCTAACCTTATAGATTTTAATCTTGTCTAACGTATCGGTCGCAGTTCCACACAAATGTCATATTTCCATGATGTAAACTGCTTGTGGCAGAGCCAGTGCCTGTTTAACACATTGACTCAACAGGGTCATGGGTTTGTTGGCTTGTGCACAGCTTCCTAACAGCTTTTTCAAATCATTAAGTAATGAAGAGGATGCAATTCAAATATAAAAGCATCCACAAGCCAGAATCCTTTCATGTTTCAAGTCATAAATACTGCTGGATTTTTCAGAGCCAATATACCTACCAAAGCCATTTCCAACATATGCTTTCCTTCTAAATAAATGCAGGACACTGAGCCAGTTGCTATAGCTGTACACCAACGGATTTGTTCATTCAAAGGATACAACATATTTATCCTGCTTTTTCTTAATTTGTTGATTGATTATTGTCTAATCTGTCAAAGATCCTGGCTCAGAGCCTTGTGATTTAGAGTACTGTAATTGTGTATAAAGCTGCTTTAAGCACAAGCACAGAGAAACACAAACAAAAAACAGCAAGATCAGAACCCCTCGAAGTAAGTCTCCTGATACTGACCTTGGTACACATATCTGTAGCAAACTCCTTGCTCCATCCATCTCTCTTCCCTTCTCTTTTTCTGGAGTGGCCCCTGGCCTGCAGCTCATTGGGGGGCCTGGAGTCAGCTTCCCCTCTCAGACAGGCCCTAATCTGGGAGGCAAATGATAAGACTGAGGTTTACAGGAGGGGCTTTACACTCACCAAAATTTGCATTTAAAGGCCCTCAAGTAATCTTTGGGCTTATTTAAATCTCAGCAAGACACTAGCAAGAGTGATAGAGGGGGGAAATTCTGCAGATCCACCTCGAGTGATTCTTTCCCATGGTGTACCAAATCCCTGCCATAAATGAACGAGGATGTGGATTGCTTTGCTGTTCTCACAGCAGCCAGTCTGTATTATCAAGGCCATTTAATTGACTGAGAATTATTTTTGCTCTGTGCATCTAAATAATGCCGCCACATGGGACATAAGCTTCAACCATGACTGTAAGCCGTTTGTAAAAAAGTTCAAATTTGCCAGAAAAATCCGTGGCTACTGATTTACAGCTGGCTGCACAAGAATGGTGTTTTCGCCTGCTTGTTTATCTGGTTGTTTTAAATGAGCACATTTGACTAAGCAGTTTCTCATTGGCTTTTTGTTTGAGAGATTATGAAAAAATATGAAAGCCGCATCTGCAAGTGTTTCAAACACCCACAAAGAATTATTATTGTATGGCCACCTAAGCAAGACATTATTGTCATGCAGGTTCCTTATCTCGGTCTTATTATTTTAAAGCCTCCCACAAACTTAATGTTGCTTCTCTGTTGTGTTTATCACCAGTCAGAATTATTCATTTGATGAAAAGCTATAAATGGAAAACATAATAATGAAAACACCAAAGAGTTGCTGGCACACTGTTACAATATGTTCTGTCCCAGTTTTAATTGTGCATATTTCTACTGACTGGAGCTAAGGAAGGTACTGTTTGTCTGTCAGCACATTGACTCGTTTTCCGGCAACACATCCTGCAGTATTCACGCTAAAACAGCACTATACTTCTGCTCATCCAGTTTGCATCAGCATCGGGGGGTTTATTTTCCAAGTGGAACTGTATGGTCCTTCCTACACATCCAGAAGGGATTTGAAAGATTAATCCTCACCTTTCCAACTGAATGTATGTAATTTGGTTTGACAAACACCAGCCCTACAGGGACATTTTCTTCATTAATACTTGACAATGTGCCTTGCATCTCAGGCCTGAGGAGATGTAGTGGTGTGACGGACGAGAGCATTAAAGTGACCCAGATTCAATCTTTCTTTCTCTACTTGCAAGCTTTTAACACTCGGTGTGGTATCTGTGATACAAAATTCAGTTGACAAAGCAACATAGACTGGTGTTAACAGCCATTACAGCAGGCCGCACAGATGAGACACAATAAGATGAGCCACTCAAGCAATAAAATATACTGAAATATTCAAGAAGGCTGAGGGGTGAAGACCTTACAAGAATCTGTGTGATCATCTTTTGCAGGTTATTGACATTATGACCGTGTGTAACACATGTCTAGATCATGTGAACTTCATTCATTTGAGAATTTTTTCTTAAACGTGCATTAGGAAATTATTTAATTTGGAGAAATAAATACTACCTGCATGATGGCCATGATGCTTCTATTACTAATTCCAACTGGAATATCTTGGAATGGAGTTGATTACTTCTCTCTCAGGGCTCTTGTGATGTCTAAAACAAACAAAACAAAATGCTTGCAGTAGTCAGATATAAACCAGACTTAATATATTTAAGCCAGCTAGTTTTAAAGACAAAACTGAAACACAAAACAGAAACCAATACACCCTGAATCTAATCACTCCTACATGGATACATTTAATTAGACTCCAACTGGCTTGGAAAATCCTACACATACTTCTCAGTTCCCATCACAGACTTTGACCCAGAAATGACACAAACAAGGAGAAGCTAATGGAAAGTAATGACTAAGAATATATTTTTGCCTTTTAATTAAAAACACAACAGCATGTGGTACAATATAAATGTACAGATGTAGATGAAACAGTCTGGTTTGCCGATAGTCACGTTTGTTTGTCAGTTGTTTTGTTCTGTGGTGTGAAAGACTATTTCACTTGTCATCTGGATGCCATCGTCCAGGTGACATCTGACATACTTCAGTCAATTTCCCTCACATTAATGCAAGTGGGAATATATAAGTGATACCACTGAATGAATCAGTCAAATAAAACTTTACAACAGCTCAACTGTGCATGTAAATGTATTGAATGTGTGAATTTCTCAGAGAGATGATCAATGCTGTATGATTGATGGACTTGATGATATTAAGGAACATCAGAATACAGACAGCATACAGGATAACCTATCCTAGCTACCTAGCTAACTAATTATTGGGGACAGAACTTTTATTCTTCCATCTTTTAAAAAATATATTCAGTGAATCCTGAATTCACAGGAAAGCCATGACCAAGTCACCAACCCATGCCAAACAAGACCAATACATGTGTCAGTCACACTCATACATACAGTTAATTTAGAATAATGCAAACTGTCATTCAGAAACATTTTTTGGGGCTCTGGTAGTTGCTGTAATTGTATATGACAAACATTAGCAGTTACAGGAACACATCTGCAAAGTTTAACCAGCAAAGTTTAAGCAGGGTGGGTGTAGGACTCATCTTCACATCATAATGCTGTCAAATCAACTGCATTCCAGCACTATATATACTCAATACATATTACTCTATACACTTAATAGATAAGACAATTACCACAAAGCACATGTGATCTACAGTGATAGTTTGGTTTTGGCTTATCATCTTTGATTTGCATGAAATAAATTGAGGATATGTGTTACGCCAGCATTCAAATTACTTACAAATTACAACTTATTAGCAGATGGGTGCAGCCCATCTACTGAAGAAATAGATTTTAGTTGTTTGTTATCAACATTGATTGATAGAAAGATCATGAAACGTATTTAAATTAACTTCATGCTCACAATGTCAACACTGTAATATAGGAACAAATAATACAAAGAATATATTTAAAACAAACAAAGTCATAATAAATCACATGGAAATTTTTAACCTAATTTTTATTCAATATTCTGCCTGAATTTCTTTTTGCATAGACCTCTTCACAGTCTGAAGACAGGTCAACTCAAGCTCATGCATATAAAAGCTCTTGCCCTGGGCAAAGATTTAAGCAGCCCGGATGGGTCTCCAGGCTCAGTGTAGCAAACAAAAAAACACCCTTGCTGCCATCCCAGCTCTCAGAAATATGAGAAGACATGAGGAAAGAGATTTGGACAGAAGCCCCCACCATCTCCAAACATAAATGTTAGCTTGGCTTTCCAGTCAGACTATGGAGACCCTGTTCATTCTTCCATGCCACAGCTACTTCCTGTGGTTCTAAACAATGCAGACTCCATTTGGGCTGCTGCAATGGCTGACTGCTTGACATAACCCTTGTCAGTGAGAGCTGAGATAGGTGACACTTGACAGATGTGTAATTGCTGGAAAAGCTCACTGACAGGTGGATGAGCTTAAAGACACCTGATATGCTTCTGAGGCTGTTGACTCAGGGGATTACACCTATAAGCAGCGTCGGCTCCACAGGGTGTTGTTGCTTTTTTCTGAGCACTTCAACAGAGGGGAAAAAACACTGTTTGGGTAATATATTCTAGGTGAAATTGGTTTGATTTGCCTGAGCCCAGATATAAGCTAAGCATGACAGCAGAAAAGGTGAAGCCAATTTCATAAAGCCTCCCTTAGCATAGGGAGATGCACAGGCCTTGTGAGGTAATGTATGGTTTGGAAATCATTTGAGCATGCTTGTAAAGCTTGTGCTGTGGCGTGATAGCCTTCCCTCTCAGGTCAGCTCAGGTGAGCTGGTACCACGAGCTGAAGATAACACTCCACCCCTATAAAAGACAGGAAGTAAGATAAACGCTCACTCCTTGATTAGGAGTGAGCTGCCATGTGGGAGGCAAGCAGTCATAGGGGTGTAACAGTAAGATGTGGATGGGGGCGTGTGTGTTTGTGTGTGGAGGGTTGTGTTTTATGTGTGAGGCTGCAATGCAAATCAATGATCTCCTCCAGTGCAGAGCAGAACAGCACAATGCCTGCACACCTGTCCATCATTCAGCATCTCCTGTTCCATCTCTTCAAGCTGGGTGCAGAAAAAATAAAATAAAATAAAATCACTTTAGCTCACAGTCAAGGGGTTGAAAGCAGGGATGGGGGTGGGGGGGTGACGTGTGCTCAGAGGCCCAGGCATTCACTTTTCTTTTTTCTCGTTGAGAGGACCATGTTATCAGAACAGTTACTGAATTGGGAGGAGGGAGATGGATGCTTTTGGATGTGACCTCAATTGCACTGGCACACTATCTCAGCCAAAGTCTCATTTCACCAAGAAAGACAGCACGACAGAAAGAGAAATTGACAATATCTTTTGTACCATTATGCATAGACAGCGTATAGAGATTTAGAGATGATATAGGGGGGTGGAAGCTCTCACTGCACCCCTGAAGCTTCACTCAGTTCATTGGGGGTATTTTCCCTTATAACTGGGGTAGCTTTCATCTTGCCTGCCAAAAGGCGTAGTAGCGAAGAAGAGCACCAAAAGGGAGCTATCACTTCCCCTATTTCCTGGCCCCAGACAAAGGCACCCAGGCAGCCAGTCTGCTGAAGATGATGTATTTCTGATCAAAGAGCCTGGAGTTGTCAGCAGCCGAGGCCAGCGCAGCAACCTGATTGCTCCTGGATAGATTTGTCCCTTTGATCAGAGCAGACTTAGACTGCAGGCACTGTTTATGCAAAGAATAAGATGGCAGAGAGAAATCTAACCAGTGGTATGTGGAAACAGGCTGGGGGAAGGACTTTAGCTTCCGGATATGTTGGCTCACACAATAATACAGTTATATCTATTATAATTACTGCTAATGAGATAACACTAAGGGAAGAAAAAGCCCTTTCTACAACTTGTTGCTTTGACACTCCTCGCTGACAGCAAGAAATTTTACTCGTTTGTTCCTCCTGATTAGCTGATAAAAGTTCTGTGTCTAATTATGACCACATACACGAGATATGTGAGTGAGATAGTGTAATATAGGGAAACAACTGGTATTTTTTAGAAAGCAATGAGTTTGTTACACTATTCAAACAACTTATCCTTGATTTAAAACAATCACAAACTGTAAATCTATTTTGATTTGAAATGGATTTTTCCCCAAAGGTTTAAGATATAAATGCATTGCAGGCAATGAAAGTCATAATAAAAAATCCTGTTGTCATAGTTTTATTCTTCACAGTCACATGCAATTATACTGAGATATAAAAAAACACACCTACATTTAAAGCATTCAAAGATTACAGTGGGCTGTGAGACACAACATGAAGCATGAAGGTCATCTGACAGTTCACTACATGCTACAAACAGAGATGAACAGGTTTGAAACTGAAAATGCTTCACTGCAATTATATGTGTGTGAGAAAACATGGCTGTTTACATCTATTACAGCTATTTTGACAAAATCTACATAAATACATATTTAAACACAGCTCAAATTATTTTTCATAAGCTAAAAAAGTAAAAACACAGCACTAACTTGTGTGTTTGTACTCTGCATACTGAATAAGTTTGGGCCACTGCTTTCAGGTAATCAGCTTTTGTTTCTGTTTTTTTTTTTTTTTTTTGTCATGCTAAATTAAACAGGTACAACTTACACACCACCTGTAGGGACATACAAAATTTGAGTTTAATTTATGGAAAATACATCTCTCTTATTCATTTGTCTTCTATTTTGTTGTGTTTGTGACAGGTGCTATTTAGGGAGATTTTAGACACACGTGTGCATACAGTTCATGTCAGTGCAAAAAGAGGACTGAGTAGTTATGTAAGCTGTGATCAACATATCCGACGGCTGCATTTGGGTCAAACAGTGA
Source organism: Pseudomugil gertrudae (assembly GCA_037177535.1). Taxonomy (NCBI): domain Eukaryota; kingdom Metazoa; phylum Chordata; class Actinopteri; order Atheriniformes; family Pseudomugilidae; genus Pseudomugil; species Pseudomugil gertrudae. Next base: position 10,831,221 of record JBAMHV010000021.1, on the reverse strand, counting down.
TGGGTAATTCAGGTCATTTCTGACAGCTGATGAAAACAGGAATCATCATGGTGGGCGGTGGGCGTAATTATGTATTTATGAGTGGAAGAGGACCTTCAGGGTAGCAAGCAGAAGAGATGAGCATGTACAGAGAAGTGCCTGTACACTGCCTTGCTACTGTAATGACACCTCATTTCCCTGTGTGGATGTTTTTCTCAGCTCGGCGCAGAGCTTTTGTTAGTCCCACTAGCTTACTTTACCTGCCAGCGAAGCCTTTTATGGACAGTACAGGAGGGTTAAGTGTTGTATTATTGAGGGATGAATGCTCTGCTGAGACTCAGGCCAAGGAGAAAGAAAGTGTCCTGCCGCAAGGGTCCTCCATGGCAGCTTGTTTGTGTCATGAGAAACATTGCAGGGGTTTGGGTAGATTTAAAGAATCATATAATGCTGAATTACATGTGTGATTTATGTATACATACATACATACATGCATACATACATAAGTGTTTATATACATTTAGAAAGTGACATTTAGAAAGTGACACTAAATAAAAAATGTTACCTCTGTAAACAGGTAAAATTGAATTTAAAATGGGTAGGCTTACCACACTAAAGGGTGCAAAATGCTGCAACAACATATGACCGAAACAACTGTGATGCAGAATAAGAGGCACAGTGTTTAAAGCCAATTTATGATAGCAAATATTTTGGAGGAATCCAAAATCTTGAACATCAAGAATTATCTTAAGATGTATTAGTTGACATATCAATGACAAAGTCTGGGATACAGCTCAGAGTACATGAGAGTTGTGTTACACTTGGCAGGAATTTTGAAATTATTTCCTCTGGAATATGAAATTGTATCAGACAATGAGACTGAACCATGTACCTTCAGCATACTCGTCCAAATGACACTTAATGCCAAACACTGTGGAGGACAAAGACAGAAACCATGTCATTCAATTCCCGTTTGCTATCAAATCACTTTAGTAAAATATTGTTTTTATTCTCTTGGAATGAACTAATTATATACTTGCAGTTATATACTTCCAAACTCACACCAGCTGCCATTTTTGTGCTATATTTTTACCACAGTGTCTGAATAAACTAACGCTGAGTGTGAGGTGAGAATCCTCTGAGCTTTAAGCAGTTTTGTTTGACCAAGCATGGTTTAAGATAAGTAACACCTTAAAAGATGCATCAAAGAATACACTACACATGTTCAGAATTCCAATGTGGTTACCTGTTATGTATTCATATTCCACTGGATTCATTCACAAATTAAATCATGTTTATGTCAGAAAAAATTATGGAGCAAACTGCATTTGGCATATGGATTCATTTTAAACATGTCTTTACCTCTAGAAATGACTTAACTTTAAGGAAATGCAGTGCAAATTCAGGTAAGTCTTGCATATAAATAGTAGCTGTCTGTACAGCTATTAAAAGCAAAGGGGCTTCTTCATCGTTCCTTTAGTTGGGTGCACAGGGGTTAAATTATGGAACATTATCCCCAAGATTTCAGGATTTACTGCTCTATGTGCTACAGTTGAGCACACATCTGCAAGTTGTCTGAAAATGTACAAAAATACATAAATGAATGCAAAGGATGAACAGGAAGTTTTATTCTGTAAATAAGATATATAATGGTTTAAAAAGTGGTTTAGTAAATACTTTGCAATTAGACCTAAATGATGTCCCTTAATTTTGCAACATTATAAATGTATCGTAGTTTTTTTTATACAGAATCTCAACTGCAATAATTTAAATATATACATGGTTTAATTAAAAAATTAGTGTTCAATATGTTTCATGAAACAAGAAAATTATGTGTGCAATAAACATTAATTAGCTTTGATATGAGGTGATTTATTAAAAAAACATTTTAACATACATACACATTTAGCTTCTCGGCAGTACTTGCGTATACAGGTCACAAGCTTATCAAAAGGACAGACAGCTAAAAATGGAGGATGGAAAAAGCAACATTGTAATAGCCTGGGAATTAAATCAAAGCTATTTTCAAATCAAACCTTTTGCTAGACTCCATCAATCCACAATGACATTTGTGATATGGGCAACACTTTCAATCTACGGCTGCTTATTCCATTGGCCGTGTAAAGTTTAATGAGTACCTTTTGTAGAGAGATATGAATAATGTATACATTACAGAGCTTTAAAGCGCCTATGGTGCATCTGTCTCTGGGATGGACTGAAAATGCGAAAAGGACCAATGAAAATTAAAAAGCCTGAGGGTAAAGAAAGAACAGAGATAGAAAAAGCGAAAAGTTGAAGGCAGACACATTCATTTGAATGCATCAATGTGCCACTTCCAATGCACAACAAAAGTCATCAATCCAGGCACAAAGCTCACCATCCCACCCCCCCTTTATCTCTTGTCTGTTCCTCATCTGTATCAACCAGCTCTTCACATCAAGATGTGAAACCAACAGTGACCAAGACGGCAAAGAGAAGGTTTCTTTAGAAATTCTGCAGAGAGTAGCAGGTGATGGGGGGAAAACACAAGGATGGATAAAGTGGATAACACTGTTTCTGCAGTCCAGCAGATAGCATTGATCTGTGGAACCAGGGGAGATAGAGATCCGTTACGTTTTGATTAAAAAGTTCATTGATGAAGAGAAAAAAGGCCCAGACACTTCACTTTAAATATGCAACAATAATGTAGTGTAAATTCTGCAAAATTACTGTATTGTGGTATGAAAATGAACTGAGGACTGCATGACATGACAAAGTTAACAATGTTATTCTATGGAAAAGATAAAATGAGGCTTTTTTTACCATGTCCTTCAACTAATTTTTACTGTTAAAACATAACTAAAAGGGACCTACAAGCATTTCACATGCAGGGTGTTACACCAATAGCTGCACCTTTCTGGCTTGTTTTATTCTGTGCAAATCCAAATTGCTCCGCCTCAACCCAGACCTCAGCAGTAAAATTAGAAATCTCCTGCGTGTCGACTGCAGCTCCTCTAACCCCTCCCAATCCTCCATTCAAAAGATTGGTGGGCCTCTATCTTCTTAGCGATCTGCTCCCTGTTGAATAAGCAATGGAGCGTTCCCACTTCACTTGTCCACGCCAAGCTGGCCTAAACAGCCTCCTCCTCTGTTACCCCCCTGCTTCTCTAACCACCATTTCCATCTCCACAGATTGGCCCCTCGCCCTACTCAGCTCTTGCTCTTTGCTGACATAGACACACAAAAGAAGGCCCCAGCTTAGTGGCCTTGTGATGGATGCATTTTCATCGGCCAATCTCCGTTATCTTGGAGAAACAGGTTTTGGACTCCATTCTCTCAGGGCTTTGCAGTTTGCACTCCGCTACTCACCGCACTCACTTTTGAATTTCTCATGTCCACCCTCCATCCTTCTGTCCACAACCAGCATTTTCTGAAACTCGTGCATTAATACTCGCGATGATCGATGTTGACCTCGTAACCTTGAGCTTGAAAGCTAGGCTCTCCCATATCTAGCATCTGAGTTTTAGTCACTGTGTTCTGGCTTGGGTACAAAGTGTGGAGGTCCAGGTCACCCCCAGGTCAAGGACAGGCTGACATTCCACCCCAAAACAATAAAAAACCCCTTCCTCATCACATCACCTTGGATGCCCCCTGGGTTGTCTCTTCAGTTTGATTATCTGCAGCAACATTTCTGAGTCAATCAATTTAATTTATTTAATGCTATTGCACCAAACTTTGGAAATGTAGGCATGATTACATGATTACAATGTCAAGTTGCATGTCCTTATTTTCAGAATTACTCTTTAATAAAATTCAACACCATTGAGTTTCATCTGAGGCTTAATCATGTTACCACATTTCTGGTTCAGTGGTGTCCATTTATTTACTTGTAAATGATGGAAAATAAAGGTGCCAAATACATGCAAAGCTTGTGACAGATATCAGGTTGTTTATATTTCCGCCATGCAATGTTATACATTGTGTTGCATTGTACCCACTATCAGTAGACTAAAGTTCCTGGCTTCCAAAATGCAATTGCAGTGTAAAAAAAAAAAAAAAAGAGAGTCCCTCTACAATAAGCTACTTCATTTTCTGCCCACATTGCAGTTTCTAGCTTCCTTATTTCCCAGCTGTGGAGTTTCACTGGGCCTTGATATATCGTATATCTCCCTGTTTTTCTTGCGTGGCTCTTTTTAGGCCTTAGGTCAGGGGTGAAATAAAGCAGACCCCATTTTGAAGCTGACAGGGTCTCCAAAGTCTGAACCTGAGGGCAGCCTCCCCAGTCCCTGTCTGACAGAGGCCGCGTCCGACAAAGGCGCAGTTTGTTACAAGCTTCTGAAGGGGGGGGTGAAAAAAAAGGAAAGACGAAGAAAAAAAAAAGACAGGGAGGGTTATTTGGTGTTCCTTTGACCCTTTAAGCCCTCAGAGATGAAAAGGCTTTCAATTTTTACCAAGGAAGACCACTTCAGCACAGAACCCCAGTATGGGCTTCAAAGCTCAGCAGAAATTTTAATCAGTGACAAATTACTGTATATCGTAAAGTGCACAGCGCACCACAGCAATAGTTTACTGGGGCAAAGGGGAAAACATGGATCAAAAATGGTTTGTTCTATTCACCAATACTCTTTGTATTTCAATAACAAAAAAAAACAAAAATTAAAAACAGAAGAGAGCATTAATGATCCATAAAGTGTGGAATATACTGTAGTTACTATTCTTTTCTTTTTGTCTATAAAATAAATCTAACAAGAGATCAAGAAAAGTAGGGTGCTTCAAGAAAGTTCTCTAGCATGTTGCAGTTTTATGAACAAAACTTTATATTTTTTTATTCTTAAACAATATTCAAATATAACAAACAGATTGAGTAATAACCCATCCTTTTGATAAGTGCTATTGATGATTATATAAGGAAAAACAGGATTGGCCATTATATTAATTATTTATTTAGATTTATTTTTAAAAAAGCAAATAAACAAACAAAATACAAAGGGGAAAAAAGCCAAAATAAATGATCAGAATCACACTGTAAGTCTTCCCCTGCTGTGAATTAGAGTGTGGTAGTAGAATTTGTAAAGCATGTGTGGTTTGCATGTAGCCTGCCATTTTAAGTTGTGTAAACTGAAGGAAACTATTTAAAATAACAGTGCAGCTTAAAGCAGCATTTTACCTAATATAAACATATATATCAATTACAACATGAGGATAAAAGAAAAAGTCCAGGAGTGTGCAGTACTTTATGCCATTTACCAAACATTTTATTAAATTTTACAAAGCCTGCTTAATATTTAAAGATTTGGTCATGCAGCCTAATGGTCCAGGGCACGCATAAGCTATTCAGGGGTCAATTGTTTTATTAAGATTAATGAGGGAGAGCAAAAGGGTACATCATATCTGTACCACATTCCCTCTTTCTTTGAGCACCACTGTGGCATATTAAAAGCAGTAAGTAAGGTTTGCCACTTAGCTTATCTATGTAAGTGGCTTATGGATGTATTTGTCCAAGACACTCAAGGTACATTTTTTCATCAATTCATTTTTCATCAACTGATGAACTTAGCCCACAGAATATATCAAAGACGGCTTTACTTCTCCGGCTGCATGAACATTTAGGTATTAGTGATAGGCACAAAAGAATAGGGGAGAAAATGGTTTTAAATAAATACATTTTATACTCTCTAATTTAACTGAAAATTGGCTAAGTAGTCACCAAATATATATGGATTTAACCACTGTTTCCTGTAGGCATAGAGGTAAAAGAGAAGAAAGCACCCATCCGTTTTTACCACAAATGCTGCTAAGATACAATCTCGTTAAAAATCATTGGTGTCCTGCAAAATATCTGACTACTGAGTCTGAAATTGTATTATAAAACAGTTTACACAATGAAAATTCTACTACAAGCCTGGAAATAAAGCTCTCAGTTGGGGCTGCTGCTGACCGACTGCCCTCAGCGCAGCAGCTCAAACTGCCATGGCTCTGATCAACACAGCACATCTATTGTCAGAAAATGTTTGTCCTGATGCTTGGGGAAAAGGAGCAGATGGAACTAAGAAGTGGGTGGTGACAAGGAAAAGCAGCCAGCAGTTGCCTTTACAGGCATTTACACTCCATCAGGCATAACCCCCAAAACACATTGATGCTATTGTTGTAATTGCTTTGACACTATGAAGCTGGCACTAATCCTGTTTAGACATAGACCCATACTGTATTGAAAATAAGACACATTGCTTATGTCCATCAGGACATCTGTCCTGTTCAAAAGCTTAAACCTTATAATGCCAAAAGTTCAGACTTAAACTAAAAAACTAAAAACAAGTTTTAAATATTCTATAATTAAAAATAAAGTTGTTGTTTTCTTTAAATATAGTAAAATTTAAATAAGATGTTAAGAGGAAATCCAATATATCTGAAGGTGGGTTTGAACTTCGTATTGGTGAGGTAGTTCAGGAGGGGAAAACAAAGATGTCCAATGACAGCAGGTCCAGAGGGGTCATTTCATTTCCACTGGACTGCCTCTTTTTCTCTAGGCAGAGCATGATGTGAGCAATGTTTTATATGGCCATCTTCAACTACCATCTTCATAACATGAAAGCAATTCATGTGTGTGTGTTTGTCTCTTAAATTCAGCCTTTCTATCGTCTCCAACACGCCTGCGTGCACCCTGACACGCTGACAAGCTGGGAACGAGTCAGTGTTGTAGCTGACCCTGGAGGCCAGGCCAGGAAGGTTTGAAGTGAAAGACAAGGTAGACAAGAAAGGTAAAGTGCAAAGGAATAAAATACCCCAAGCCAACCTTTAGCTATGGTCAACATCTGCGGGCTGCCGGGGTCAGAAGACAAAAATGGCTGAAATGCACACGGTAACTCAACCCTTGGCAGTTAAGAGCACAGTAGCACCAAAGAGGGCAAACTTGGTTTTCTTACATCATTTCACTTCACTTCATTTATCAGAGGAAATACTATTACTGCACATGTGAATCCTTAATGTTACTTGTTATGATAGATATAATGAAAAACTGGAGTCATTTGAAGTCTCTCAAAGGAGTTTTTCACAATGTTGTCTACAATGCCTGGTGCATATATAATTGGGTGTATGTCACAAATGAGTAATTGGTCTTAATCTCTTGAAAAAACTTTTTACATTAATAATTTTGATGCAAATATTCTCAGTACAAACAGACTTTCTCTACCAGCTGAGCTTTTCCTTTTGAGAAAGTGGGTAATAGGTTTTTTTATATGGATGTTTTGGAAAGCAAAATGCAGCAGAGGAATGTGTTCAGACATATGCAGTTAAACTATTTATAATCAGCCATTAAGTGCCCAGATAGACTCAGGAGTCACGTAAATCTTCCTCACCATGTTTAGTGAGTCGGATGTAGAAACAAATATCCCTATTTATGCAAAGTTTTGACCTTGTTTCACTGTCCCTGTTCTCTGTAGAATTGGTAAGAAGCTACCGGCAACAAGCTACAAGTAATACATACCAAATATTCTGGAAAAAGAACAAAGCTAAACAATATCAGATAACAGCAACACTATTTGTTTGATTTCATAACTGATTTATGTTTTCCATTGTCTTAACCTGCTTCATAACCAAACCATTCAGACTGCTTGTCAATTATAATGTGACCCTGTCATTTAAGCCCTTAACACACCTGGTCCAATGTGAATAAACGCCACAAAACTGCAAAATAACAACTTCTATGTGTGCACACTAGGTGTGATGCGAAATTGCTAATAAAATACTCAAACTCCCATCAAGCTCACATCAAGCAACAATGACATTTTGCTGTTGCTGGTAAGAATTTAATTGTTTAGTCCAGGAGCTGAAGCTGTTTCAGGACCTACTTTAGGATGTCTGTGGAGCAATTTGAGGATCAGCTTCAGCATTAAATGAGCTATGAGAATTTATCTTCTCATTGGAACTGTTGATCTAGGTAATGGAATTTAAAAACAGTTATTTCAAGACCTGAGGGTCAGTGATACCAAAAGCCGCTTTTCCACTAGTACCTACTTTACCCGGCCTTACACGAATATACCCAGAAACAGAGCATTTCCATTAAGATTTGTTGTGCCGTGCGGTTACATTTTCCGTACCTACTTCGTTGTGGTTTCAAGCATGACGTCCACAGGCTGGCGTCCATTGATTGGTCTGATGTGATCCAGGGTGTTTTGTCTTGCCCTCCGATGGCTTCTCTTGATTTGTGCCATGAGTCCATTTCCGATGAATAACCATAATACGAGCCCCAGGTAAATAGGGAAGTCTTCTATCTTCGTGTCGGTCTTCTTCTATGGTGTTCTGCAGACTCTGTGCAAAGCGTCTAGAAACTCGCATTGCGCAGGGGATCCTTCCCACATTAGAGGATCGTGACTTGTAATGGAAAAGCAGTCGAGTACAATATAGTACTGCCCAGGCCGGTGGAGTAGTGTCGCATATGTACTAATTGAAAAGCACCTAAAGAAACTAAGAACTATAAAACATTTTTAAATGCATCTGCAAATTTTGGTCAAACCTCATAAAGACCAGACATGTTGAACATGTTCTGACCAGTTCCTCATGTGTTCTGGGTGGCCAAATTACAAGGAGAAAGTACTGATTTGAAATATTCAAACGATTTGTAAAATGTTCTACAATAAATATGCAATGTGTCAAAAATAACCATGTAGACTCATTGGGGTCAATGTATTTGGGATTTTATAGAAGCATCAGCAAATGTTTCACAGCTGTCAAATGATTGTGACATAGGCTCTGTGTTTTTTTGCACATATAGCAGTTAACGAACATTTGATCACAAGTGGAAACTTGCCAGGTGTAAACTCACACTTTTGCTTCATTCAGCTAACCGGTGGGTGATCCAGAATGCTTCATATCACTTACTGTGAATTACCTCCAAGGCTTCCCGCTGCTGTCCTGACAAGCTCATTAGCTATGCAAAAAAATTACCAGTGGCACATTAGATTAGAAACACATTTTCCACAGGTTTCAAATGACACACACGTTAGAATCAATCTGACTGTGATAAACTGTGGCTTCCACCAATTGGTATTGACAATTGTTTGGGTAAAAATAAAATGGAAGGATGGACATTTCATCTAAATTAATTTATTTGGTTCCCACTGCTGTGTCTATACTGTATAAAAATCAGATAAGGAGACCAATCAATATTAGCATGCATGGTTTTAACTTTGAAGCATGGGGGTGCGGTTTTATGGTTGGGGATGCTTTCTTAGTGAATGATGTATTCAAAACTGAAAGCAAATTTACTACATATCTCTACATCTCTGCAGCAACAAGGCATTCATCCTGGATTGTGAATCAGAAATGTGTTGAGACAAACCAACCCCTATAAACTTATACAGCAAAGGGTAGTTACATCAAATGAGTTCCTTTCCACTATCAACAAAACTTCAAAATCTTATAGATGAGAACTTTTTTGAATGAGTTGTACTATGTTTCAATGTTTCTGTTTCAATGTAAAACACTTTGAGTTGTCTTGTACATGAAAGGTGCTATACAAATAAACTTGCCTTGCCTTGCCTACACACCAGAAAAACAGCAACACAGAAGGGCTTTAAATATATGGGACCTCTGTTTGGGGGACTACCATAAGATTGTTGGAAAGCATTCCAGGAAAGTACCTCATGCATCTGGTTGAGTATGCCAAAACTATCCAAAATCAAATCATGAAAAAAAATGTAGCTACAAGGAACTTTCTCAATTATAAACAGTACAGATAAATAAAGAGAGAAGTTGTGTTCGGTACATAGGGACTATACTTACATATTACTCTGCGTAGACTAACCTTGTAAATTGTATTACCTACTGCCTCGGCTGGGTATTGGCACTCCTTAGGTAAACTTTAATGCACAGTTATGTCCAAAATTGGTTGTCTGTTCCACCAGGTGTCTGGATATTCCATTTCTTTTAAACTATTACAAACATTTTTAAATAATGAGTAACAACAAAACATTTTGTTATTGATATAAGACATTAAAGTCACCGTGATAATGCGTTTTTTTTTTGTTTGTTTATTTTAATTTAGTGTCCAGGGGCCTCATTTGTAAAACTTTACATAGAATATTTAATAAAATTGAACTTAATAAACAACAAGAAAGTTGCGCAGACCTCCACCAGGCGTATTATTTTCTCACGTTAGATTAGCTAAAAATGGCCCAATCTAAAAAATGATAAAGAATCCTTTGAAACATTCCTGAATCAAGACAGTATAATCGCCTCTCTTATATATTAGTATTCTAAGACTACGAACACAGACTGTGAGGCCAACCCTGCTGCTGTTTACTACAGATGTTTGGGCATTGGAAACATTAGTGAAACAAAAATGAAACTCTACCATGGTTCGGGATAATATGTAAATGATCAATATTTCTAATTGCAGAGAGGAATGATTGCCATAATTATGTTGACTCTCTAATGAGTCCACCTGTTGGCATCATGCAGAAAACAATTTTCCACTTGACGAAACATAGCGTATGTAAACTCTTGTGAAATGTAAAACCAATGGAAGGCCTGTCATGCTCTGTCAGCTGCACCCTACAATTATGCAGCATCCAGCGATAACTTGCATACCAATCTGCCAAAACAGCTCCTTCGCTCAAAAGATAGAGGATGCTGTTTTATTCAAAGTATGTTACACATGCCATCAGTAAAAATCTAGCATCCATTTCTATTACTATTAATTTATTGAAATTTAAAACTCAAGCTCACACCAAGACATCTGATGTAAAGTTGCTGATGTTGCAATTATTTAATGTGTTTTGAGGACTGTAGGGAATATAAAAAGTTCTTAAATTTGATATTTAAAGTCGTAGGACATCAATCCCGGGAAAAGAAAATATACAGTATTATACACCTACTGTAATACTGCTCACTTCAAAGACATGTCCTGAGATTCAGGAGGACAGATATTGATCCAGTCTCTCAATGAATCGGGAATTGATAACTGGACACTTCAGAATGCACTTTCATGTGTTTTTTTTTCTTCACTTTGAAGCTCTCCATCTTTCCAGGGCATGTTATTACAAAAAAAGTGTCATTAATGTTTCACATCCACAGTACTCCGTGGTTTCACTAGCTTTTTGGAAGCTCACAGTTTCTTTTCATACTTCTGAATTCTTGTTGTAAATATAAATGTAAACTAAAGTTGGGCATGACAAAGGACACCTTCCCTTTATTTCAGATGAAGTTAAGCAGGTTCCAGAGCAGGATCAGGTCAGGTGTGCTGAAAGGAGAGCCCTGGCCTCACCGCCTCCTCCCTTTATTGTCCTTCACTCTCTGCCAAACCATCATTCTCAATATCCCGGAGGGGCCTTGCTAACCCTCAACATCTGTCCCACTTTACCACTCTGACGATGGAGAGTCGGCTAGTATGACAAGCACGCTGCAGCTCTGTGCAGGCTTTAGAAACTGCTTCCAGACATCTCAAAAGTGCTGTCATCTGTAATTTTCTGCATTTACTTGTTCAATTTATTTGTCTGCAGTTTACTTCAACTAATCACATGTGTGTTTGAACTGTCTCACCAAGAATACATAAAGGGAGAATTTAGTATTTTTATTTACCAATGCTGTTTGAAATCTTTGACAGTCTATGCTCAGCACTGCTTTTACCGTAAAAAGATAAAAAGAAATGTGTCACAGCTGACAAGAAAAACTGAGTTCACCTAAATAGATTTTAATACTGAGTAAAGCAACCATAAGATACACCCACTGTAAAGAAGCAACACAGGGGTGCTATGTAAGACATCATAAACTCATGTAAGTCAAAAACAGGATGCTGTATATTTTGTGAGGGGTGTTTGGGGCATCTAGACTGTTGTAATTGTGTGCCAGCATTCCCTTTGGGGAAAAAATACCTCTTCCCATATATGGCAGTGATAAACTATGGGTTTCTGCTTCCTGGCAAGAAAGGTATATCTGCCCTCTAACTAGACAAGAGGGAGCAGTAGACAGAAAGAGACAGAAGGAGAAAGACAAACGAATTAAGGCTGGAAGAAGCAAACAGATAATGTGTGGAAAAAAGAGAGGGTAACCAAACCACTGCCTGTGTGGTTAGTGGGTCTGGGGTGATTGTATGAGGGACAGGAAGTAGCTGCATTTACATTGTAGCTGCAGAATAAAAAACAGCTTTGGCTTGTCAGTTTTCTGACTAGCGTCATGAACCGGGAGATGCCCATGACTGAACGTTATACTTCAACGCAGTTCAATACCTTCAACTTTCTTATTCCCAAAGAGAAGTATACTCACACAGCCCCCCCCACACACATACACACACACAGATGTGTATGGTCCCTCTGGTGTGTTTGTGCTTCCGTTTGTGAGCATTTGTTCCGAATCAGGCACCCGGCATCTTTTGGGAGTGCAGACTCCACCAATGAGGCCCCCTGGACTGTCATATGTCTGGATGCAGACCAATACTCATCACACCAAACTGATCAAAAGCAAAAGAAAGTAAGAACCTTGAACTCTATACTCCAATATGTATGTTTGCTATGTATTTCAGCTTATTATAATGACACACAAGATCACAGCATGTAATCATATGGATACGCATCTTCTGATCAAGTTTTCCTAAAAGCTGAATTTCGTCTTTTTTCAGTTGGAATTGAAATTCACTGCAGGTTAAATTGAACCTTCTCTCCAGACTGCAGTAATACTCCAAAGTAGGTATAATCAAAGTAATTACAACGAGACACAGGTGTTCCACGCTCCACGCCACTGAACACGTCTGCGACAGTGGATGAAGCAAACATTGGAAAGTGAAAAAAAACAACATCCAAATCAACTGTCAGTAAGGCTACTTCATCAAAACTCAGTAAGTGCGCAAACAAATGGCAGCTGTTATAATCCGGTGCTTAACATGGACGTTTCAACCCTATGTTCATGTTGTTTCGCTTCCATTTGTCTATGATGACAGTCTAAAGCTGAAGAATTACAGAGCAGGAAAGAAAAGAGGAAAACATCTGTATAGTATAGTCTGTATATATTATTGAATACATGTTCATTTTTGTTATATTATTATCACTATTACCTATTAGATCAGCTCAGATGTGAAGATGTATAAAGTCATTCTAAAAGCTACCCATGTGCATCCTCCAAATCTCATCTGGTGGAGAAAAAAATAGGAAAAAAGAGAAAGAGAGAAGGCAGGGGGGGTCAAAGAGGAAAGAGCGCAAGAGAAGAAAGACGATGCAATTACCAAGAGTGTAGTCTGAGGGATCAACTTCACTTCAAAGAGGCTGGGCCCCGCGTCCCATGCTCCACACAGCCCCAAGTACCAGTGTTGTGAAAGTAGGTAAACATGAGCAGATCACAAGACTGTTAATAGCAGCCAGATCTGAAGAGGTCTCCACCTTATGCCTTCCTGCCTGCCTTTTAGATTCTCAGACAAGCCCTTGCCTGGAAGGAAAAGACTCATCCTGCACTCTCAGCTACTTAGGAGTGCATGTATTTGTGTGTGTAGGAGATCATGAGCATTATCCAAACAGCTCATTTTTTTAATATATAATTGAATAGTAAAAGCCCACAATTCCACGCTGGACCCTTTTAAATCTTAGCTAGGCTAAACCAATAGCTGCCAAGACAACCTTGAAAACATGGGCATGTAAAAGTGTCAGTGTGCATAATATAAATGGGAATACCCCAAAGTATTGTTATTCTTTTAACTTTAGATCTTGCAGTTAAGGTGTGGGATGTATCAAAACATGTATTTTGTTGTTTTTCTTCTAAATTATTACAGCATCAGACTTGCAGCCAACAGTGACTTTATGTTAGCATGTTTGCAGCCATGTGCAACCTTTCTTCCATTGTACCAATGTGGAAAATGTCAACTGTATGTGGACTGTGTTTAACACCCACTAATCTGTCATCGCTGGATAAATACGATAACGATAGCAGTGATTCCCAGGAGTTATCACAAGCCTGACGGCTAAACAGGATTAAGCGCTTGGCAATATGCAATGTAAAGAGTGAGCCGCAATATTTACGGACAGGACAGCACCAAGCAGCTCTAAGGAAATGCAGCATGCCAGCAATCACAATCACTGACTGGGATTTTCTTCATTTCCACATACAACTGTGGCATAATCCACAGAGAGGCTGCTTTCAATCACATGACCAGGGTTCAAACCCCTGTGTCAGGACATATTCACCTTGATGAAGCGTTACAGAACAAGACAGCTGGTCAACCAGCTCCTGGTGAGGTGATAGTGAGAGGGGGCTATGCTGTATCTGACCCAGAGCTCTGACCTCCCTTGAGGAGCGACACAAAAAAAAAAATCCCTAGGGGGATCAATAAAGAATCATATTAACATACATGATGTATATCAAAGTAAATCTTGGATCAGCACATCTTTTGCATTGCTAATTGTGTCTCAATGCAGTGTCTGAGACTGAATTTGAATAACTGACAGCAGAGGTTCACAGTCTGTGATTTAGGGGAATCAACTTGAAATGCTGACATCTTTTGGCTGGGATTTGTAACTGCATGTAAGTGGGTCTTCAGTGGACGTGCAGGTAGAGCATTATTGCACTGAGGTATGTAACAGATAAAACCTGCTTCCCTAGAAGAACAGCACACAAAAACACTTAAAGCAGCACAAGGGGCAAAACTAAAGTCATGAACCAAGATGAAAAGATGCCTCCAGGCTAACCTCACAGCTGAAGCGGAATCACCCTGAGTGCTTTTAGTGTGGCTTTCTCCTCAGATGTCATTTGTTAAGAGAGCACACCCCTTCATGCTTCTGTGAAACTTAATTCCCTGTTCTGTCCTTGAGCACTAAATTCACCCTTTCCCCGGCAGTTGAGAGTGACCCCTCCATTTAAAAGAAAAAAAACGTTATCCTCTCCTCTTTGACTCCTACCACACCAGATGTTACTTTTCGTCTGTGATTTATCACACAGTTTAGATAAGGGTAAACAAATGGTCATCACAGTTATAACTGCAAACACTGCTTTTCCGTCTAGCTTATCACAGGTCACAGCAAACAAAGTTAGCCGACTGTGTAAGAGGAGAGGAGGGGGAAAAAGTAAAGGGTGGGTGGGGGGTTGGCAGAAAGAAAAACAAGAAAAAAACAAACTGCAGCTTTTTCTCTGAGTCGCTGAGTTGGCCAGAGCATAAACATACCCAGAGTGCCCCTGCACACTTACACACACAAACACACACATAACTCTGAGCCCTGACCTGTAGGAATGTGTGCTCACGTTGGAGGACGATTTGCTGGCCAGCCTCTTAGCTCCTTCAACACAGAAACCTCATTGTGATAAAACCCAGTCAATGTTTGCTGACACACGTTATCTCCAGCCCCTCTCTCCCAGGGCCTCTAGTTGCATCGAGCTGCCACAGCTCTTTACAACGATTTAGGGAGCCATTTGTTTTTCAAGGAGCTGTTTACACAATGGCCACCTGCCGTACTGGGGGACAGAGGGGATGGGACAGGAGTGAGAAGTCTTCTGAAATATAAATCACAACAGTGCCAGCTTTTATCTAAAACAGCTCGGCCTTTTTGTTTTAGACTTTCCCATCTTTTTGCATTTCTTATCATAGGATGGGGCGATAAGAGTAAACAAGAAGAGATTTTGTCAGCAGCTGCCAATGTATGCCACAACGAGAAAAGAAACACTTATCTTGTGTTTGTATGCGTATTTGTGTGAATGCATGTGCATGTCGAGGAGGGTAGGTGATAAAAGAGAATATTCCTCGAGGGGGATCAATAGTTGTTATTCAGACCTGCAAGGGTCTCTCCATAGGAAGCACTGACACTGTCCTAAGAGTCTGCCGGGTGTATTGATTTTAATTTATTTTTAACTTAGTGATGGATATGGGACATGTCATGAGAGAGAGGCATTGGTCAAATAATTACCAACATCTATTCATTAATTGGAAGGCAAAAGAGATGGAACACTCAATATTCATTAAGGACTGCAAAGACTTTCTAAATGTGCAGTCTGTCACAAAGATGTCAGAGAAATATGTCGATCACCTAATCATGCAATGCAAAGTGTCCCTGTGAACTGCAATGGATACAAAACACTTATTCAGAACTATACTTTAATGTTTTATACTTTTTGTGTTTTGTGTCCAATGTGAAAAAATCTAACCAATAATAATCTGAATATTGGCTCAAACATTTGTAGTGTTGACACACACTCACTTAATTTAGAATTTACTTTAATAATATTTTTTTCAGTAAGTCTATATTAGTATAATTTAAAACAATGGTGATTCAATTTTAGGGATCAAATAAAAGAGAGATATATATTTAAAATATTTTAATGTTTAGGAAAAAATTTATTACTTCAGTCAAGAAAGTGGAGAGTTTATGCTTTTACCAGTGATGATCTTTCTGTCTGTCTGTTTGCAAATTTACAAAAACATTACTGGTGGGAATTTGATGAGGTCTGTATAATGGTGCAGTTAGCACCATGGCCTTACAGCAAGAAGGTTGCTGGTTCAAGCCTCGGTCTAGGGGAGGTGACCTTTCTGTGTGGAGTTTGCAGGTTCTCTCCAGGTACTCCAGCTTCCTCCCTCTATTTAAAGACATGCATGTTAGGTTAATTGGTTAGTCTAAACTCTCCCTAGGAATGAATGTGAGTGGTTGTCTGTCGCTCTGTGTTGGCCCTGTAATGGTGACTAATCCAAGGTGTACCCCACCTCTCACCCAAATGGCTCCAGCTACAGCTGACTTGGATAAACAGTTATGAATTGGATATTTGAATTTTGATGATTATTTTCTTTAAAAGAATTTGAATGTAAAACAGATCAGTGTCTGGATCAAGGTTTTTTTTTTTAAAAGATTCCTTGCTTTTGTTCATTCATTGCAAGATAGAAACAATTTAAGTATGAATACATGTAACTCCACAATAAATGTTTGGGTGCTTGGCTAAAAAATACAGAAGTTTCAAACAGGTATTACAAGATATGAAAGTTAAATTTGGATCCTTGCAAAATTCTGGATATTACTATCCAGAACAAAAAAAAAGGATGTTTGGAATTTTCTTCAATGCAAGAAAATCTAACAAACACAACTTTACAGCCATGCTGGATTCATTGTCAATGTATCTAAAATGTAAAAAATGTATATGTATAAAATAACTAATATAAGATGGAAATCACAGTGAGGAAATGAGCTGTAGAGATTTGGGTTCTTCTTGTTCTTATTTCTGTGTTTTGCACATTTGATCTAAATTGCATTATTTTAGCTCTTGCTTCTATAAGGCCTTAAAAGGAGTCCACTCGGCTTTGATTTGTCAAAGAGTGTAAAGCAGCTCATAGGATGTGTTAACCTAAACACTGGGCATGCAGTGGACAATTGTGTGTGGGACAAAGAAAAGCAGGGGCCTAAATAATACATTTTGATCAGATCAGAAAGAAGGGATGCTGTAAACTCAAGCATTTAAATGCACATGTTAAGAGTAGGACTGAACAGAAGCAATGCTCTTAATCTATCTTTAGCTCTTAAGCAATCTATTTTACAAATTTCAAATCAAACCAAATGAGTTGCAATTAAACCCACAAAGTTTGACAGCTGTAAATCTCATTAACTGTGCAAGTGAAAAGTGATCTGATGACAATGTTCTGCCTTCTAACCTTGCAAGTTTTTGGCCTCCACTGAATAAAAATCAGCCTGTTCAGCAGATGGAAGGTGCTGCTGTGTTGCTGCAACAGAATCAGCATTCTTGTCATACATATGCCGCATAAATATATCATCAAAACCTTTGTAACCTGCAATAATATGCTTGATTGGCTCTGTGAGTTCAAGTTCCTTTGGTGTGCATCAAGTCAAACTGACCAAAGTGGCCTGTGGGCTCTTGCAGACAAGCCCGTGGTTATTGAGTACAATCACAACACTAATTATCCTGCATGCAAACTACTGCAGGGCTTTGCCCTCTGAGAGAAGCAATCAAACAGCTGATGAAAAGCTGAATAATCATGCTGCACAGAGTATGCCTGGTGTTGTGCATATATATGTGTGTGTGTGTGTGCGCGGGGGGGGGTAATGATTACTGTAAAGTTTCAACTCTAGCAAAGCTCCCATCACTTGTCAGAATATTTTCAATGTAAAGTGAGAATGAACCCCTGTGAGTTCAACAGTTTTCCATCCATCTTTTTTATGCAATTTCTTTGACAAAACTGGACAAGTCAGCCTTAAATTCCCATTTGTTTTGGGATGCAGATGAGAAAAAACTCAAAGCAAAATCCAAGTCAATGACCTCTATAGGATCTTATCTCGCCTCATGTTGCATCATAAGTATGTCCCAGACTTCGTCTCCCAGCCCACACTCCAACAAGGTCATGGTTAAGTTATGATTACAGTATGATGCACTCAGCGAAGACGAGCAATAAAGAGATCTCTGTTGAGCCATAAAACTGTCAAAATATGTCATGAAGTGTCCGCTGCTTTTCCCCACTCTCCTCTGTAAGCAATCATTGCCTTGACTTCCTTTAAGCTAAATATTGCATTAGAAGCAATTGTTTTGGAAGACAGCAAAAACTACAGTATGTTGATTATATTATCTTGCTGCAGGATTGAGCACATCCATCCATCCATTTTCTACCGCTTTTTTCCTGTACAGGGTCGTAGGGGGGCTGGAGCCAATCCCATCGCTGACATCAAGCGAGAGGCGGGGTACACCCTGAACAAGTCACCAGGCCATCACAGGGCCAACACACAGACAAGCAACCATGCACGCTCACTCCTATGAGCAGTTTAGAGTCTCCAATCAGCCTATCCCCAAGGTGCACGTCTTTGGACTGTGGGAGGAAGCCGGAGTACCCGGAGAGAA
>JBAMHV010000021.1:10794874-10808116 GCA_037177535.1 Pseudomugil gertrudae | reverse complement strand
AGAGGGGGGTTTTTCTGGTTTGAAAGGGTTTCCAAGGGTGGTAAGGAAAAATTGTCAGGTTGTTGGGTTTTGTCTTCTTGGGACCCCCCAACCCCCCCCCCCCCCCCAACCCCCCCCTCCTCCTAGGATACTGGATACATGCTCTCAACATAGTGCTGACAGACACAGCAAACCTTTTTGGCATAGCATGCATGCACTACCTGAGCAACTTTTGTGTATTGTGGACACCCATCTCATGTTACCTTTAGTTGTAAGGGCATTGGCAAAATAATAACATGACCAAAAATGAGCCAACAGAGATACATACAGGGAAATGGTCTGCAGCCATTGCCTGCAGGACTATTTCTTTAGACCTGTTGGTCTTTTCCATTTGTACAATCCAAATTAAAGTTGTTTTAAACTGTCTGTTCATCCATCTATTTCCCTCTGCTTATAATACATGTAGTGAGGGCAGCAGAGCCAAAGTTGAACATCACTGCTTGATTTGAGTTTTGTTTCCATATGATTTTTCTTTTGGTTGGATAAAATTACATATAAAGTTATTCCATAGCATTTACCAAAAAAAATGAAAACCTCCAATGGGCCCAAGCGGAGACCATATGTTCCAGGTTGGGGAAAAGCAGACTGCAGCGTGATAATTTCATGGATATGATAATTAGTTCACAACATCATCTAACAACATTTAGACACTCTATTAGCACACTTAAGCATCAGCGTGCCATGGAATTAGAAACACCCGTGATGTGGGACTGACACAGACAGCAATGTTTTTCTTTCTGCATGCGAGCATCGTTTTGAAGTGGAAGCTAAACCATCACCTGTGACAGCTCCAGCTGGCACTTATGGAAAACTTTGTGGACACGAGATGACTGCTAAAAATAAACTGTAAGTTACCTAAAACACTGTTCCTTCTTCTATCCAGTCATACTGTATTGTTCTTTCTGTTGTAAAGTCTAAAGTGTCTTTAAGCCCTTTTGATTTCTCCATTTAATAATTTATCTATATCCATTAATTTATTGCTTCATTTACTGATTAATTTTTAATCATTAGTTATAATAAGCCAAATTCTGCCTCCACACAGTACTTTGTCATGTTTGACCACACAGCTGTTGGAATTTGCCAGTAAACATTGGTAAGTTAAAGTGTTTTTTTATAAAGTGTGCAAATCACATTATTAATTAATCACTATAGAGGCAAAGCAATGATTAAATTAATCTATTTTACATTAATTTATATACCAACAGTAATATAAATTATTTGAAGACTAGATAAAAAAAAATGGAGAGACTTTATGTATGCATGGAAGATCATGCAAACTAAACCCAGAAAGGTCTTAGCCCAGACCCAAACTGGGAGCTTTCCCGCTGTGAGGAAATTGTGCTAACCACGACACAGCCCTAGTTGGTGACAGTCAGTTGGATAAGCAGGAAGAGTTAACACTTTTGCTTCAACACAAGTACATTTTCTTGATCTTGAGCTAAATGTGTAAAGACATATCAATACATTATTCATATTGGAGAAGTAATTTAGTCCAATGTGATGAAATTCTGCATTAGCAAATGTTAAAGCAGATGGGTTCACAGTAAGGTCTTCACACATCCATGACCACGCATGCAGAAACAGAAAGAGGCACCTTGTTACTTCAGATGACATTATGTGGTGTGGATCATTACCATTTATGTCATTAGACCATGGAGTGACAATTGTGAAACATTAAAGCAGCTTTTGTTTTTCATGATTCTAGTAACTGCTTTCAAAGGGTTGCAGGATTTCAGGAAACATAAATGTTTGATATCCTGCTGGAGTGATGCGTGTGTGCTACACTGAGCTTAAAAGCCATTCTTACTGAGAATCTGTCATATATTTAGAACATTTCTAGATTGTTGCAAGAAATTCCCACAAGCCTAAAAACAAACCTAACTTCAGGATATTGCAGATCATGTGATCAGCACTGATAATGAAGAAGAAGACTTTTTTTTAATCAAAAGGAAAAGCCAGAACTGCACACAGAAATGCAAACATTAATCAGCCAGTGGCTGGATTTGGTTAGTTTGCAACTTTATTAGTCATGACTGGATACCAGCAGATCTATATTGTATACAATTCTATGACAAATGTATGATTCTAGTTACACAGGCATTCATTTAGCCAAGCTAGCATGTTTTGATACTGTGTGTACAGCCATTATGTCTGTAATTTTTTTTTTATATGCTGGCAATAAAGTTTCCTTTACTAGTTACAATCATCCGGTATGCAGAACACATGCATATGTAGGCTACACTTGTACATCCATGCTGCAGAGATTTATGTAAAAACAGAAAAGTGAAACAGAGAATAAAAAAAGAACAAATCTGTAATGTTTCAAGTGCCCAGGAGTACATCAGCATCATATACACAAAATAGAAGAAGTCTGGCATCACTAACTAACTTTGAGGCTGCTATATAGTGTAATCCATGTATGACATGGAGGAGAACCATTTAGACAGTAATCCAACAACCATGTATTTAGGGCCAGAGAGCCAACATTTCTTATTAAAATGAGAAAAATATACATTTCTATGGAATTTTTAAAAAACTGTTTCCTGATTGAGTCAGCCCACAAAAAGCTAGATATACAATTATTTTTTTCCTTCTACAAAGCAAAAAATGTGTTCTAGATATCCTATGACCTCTCTGTCAGAAGAGCAAACCTGGCACTGGTTCAGTCCTTCCACATGATTTAAATGCTCCATGGTGCACATTTAATATGATGTAATTGTACTATTGACAATGCTGAATGGACCAGCAGGTGAACCTGATTTGTTTAATATTTAGCTGAGAGAATTGTATTGACTTTTCTTTTTGCTCATCTACTCACAAGATGAAAATATATCTTCCTACCAAGAAGCTTTGACCCAACATTCCTTTTAATGTTTTTCAGAAGGACATGCTTTAATACACCTTTGTGCACATGCATGTCAATGTCTGTGTGCGTGTGTGTTTATGTGTATCCAGGGCTTATGTCGATATATAAGCCAGCTTTTCCTCTGATGGCTTCAGTGACAGCAGCACACCATCAGATAAGAGGTCATTGAACTGTAGCAGCCACCTCTTCATTCAGAATAAATGGGGTGCACCAAGAGTGCACCTTACAATGTGCCACATTGCTCTGGTCATAATGAAAATGTAATGCATTTTGTTTTCTATCAGCCATAACTGCTGCAGTAGATGGAACACATACTGCTGAAAGCACTCATTTTACTCACCAAATCTGTCCCTAAAAAAGGACACGAGGACATGAGCAATCTTCACATTTGATTTGAGAAAACCTACTGTCCACGCATCTGTTTAAATTCAATACAAGTTATTTTGAGTATTTTAGCTGCCCTCTCGCATTTTCAGTACATATTTCCATCATATTCAGTTGTCTTATTGTATTATTTTAATTGTTGTTTCAACATACAATTAAAGGAATAGCATTCAAACAAAAGCCAGATATCTATAAAAGCACGTCAAATAAAACCTTTTCCGTATCTTCGCACAGCACGACCATATGGATGCGTAGACGCTTCAATTTGCTTGACTAACTCTTAAGATAAGAAAAAGCAAATGTAGTGAGTGATATTTTTTTCAAAAACTACCTGATATCCACACAGGAGTTGTTTTTTTTTTTTTGCTCCATCTGTCTTTAAGCCCACCGAGGGATATGACAACCATAGATGGTGGAAAACACTGATTGAGGCACAGCTGAAACATGCTAATGCCCTGATTTTGTTTTCATTGAGAGAGCTCCCTGGCTGTGGCATATCATTTGATTTTTGCATGCATCGAATAGCTCCGTGTGAACTGTCACAACACGTGTTTCTGTCTGTTGACGCCTCGATGAGCACCTCTCTTTGAGCAATCACCTGGGGGACAAGGCTGGATGTTTACTTTGGCAGAAACCCCATCATGCATTCATGCTCATTTCCTTTTGTCCAAGCAGCGACCCTGTATGTCACCATAAACCAACTGAAAAGTGCACTTCCAGAATCAGCCTGAACTGTGCAGAAAATGCTATGATGATCTCTGCACACTTTGAGAACCTGAACAATCTGCAGTTAACTAATTATAATTCCTTTTGCAATCTCTATCGTGCCGTTTTCTATCTTTCTCTTTGCCGTTCTTCTCAGTTTAAAACCTGACCCATTAAAACACCCAGTGCTTTTAACGACAGCATGTTAACAGAGCCCTAAAAGGAGCAACCCGTTTGCCTTTTCTTCATTTAAATTCAATTATTACCAAGAAATGACAGCAAAATAATAATAATAATGAGAAAAGTGTGTAGGATCAAGGTGTGCAACGGCCGCGTGGTGACATCTTTTGTTCTGTTTTTGGATAGGCAAGATAATGGCAAGGGCTGCCGAGAAGGGGGCCAGGAAATGTGGAGCTCACTACGCAGGTTATCTTTCATGCTGTACAGGATAATCACAGAGTTGTGAAAACTGTTGAGCAGCTGAGAGATATCTTCTTGGAGATCAAGGTCAAAACAACTCAAAGGAAGTTGGAAATTCACTTTCAAAAACACTCACAGCTGCCTGAAACATATTGATCTAGAGCCTCTTACCTCCTCTTACCTCCAAAGTCATTTCTCTGATAGACTCTGGTAGAAATATATTATTTTCTTGTCATAGGCACAACAATGGATCACTGTTAAGAATATACTACACTTACAGAGAAAGGATAGGCGGGAATCTTAAGAGCAGAGCAGGATATGTTTGAAATAATAATCCTCTGAATGACCTCTGCTTCCCGTCAGTCCTGCAATATTTTCCCCATTTTATGAATTTCCATCAATCAATCAAAGCAAGACTATTAAGAGTATTAAGAAATGGATGTCTGTGAAGCCTAATTAGGTTGGAGAGGCCACAAAAAGCCAGTAATATGTCAGGAGTGGAATTGCTAAAAATCAGGATTTGGGGACAGATAAATGTCCCATGTCCAGTCTGGACCTCAGCTTAGCTTTAAAAATGCATAGCTGCTTTATACAGGGAATCACTCTGCTGAAACTTTACACAGACAGATCAATAACAACGCCAGCACTGAGACTTCTAAGGCATTGCAGTAAGCTCAGACACTGACATATCTGAGCCAAGTGGCCTTTGCAACAAAGGAGTTTCAACTCCCTCTTATTCCTTTGATTTATGCCCTTGGAAGTTGGTACATATTCCCACCAAAGAAAGCATATCTGATTGAAGCGCTTGATGTTAAAGAAAATTGTTATCCTTAATTCACAAAGAGTTAAGAGATCAAAACATATGAGGCAGACTTAAGTGAATGATTGTTTTCCATTTGATTTTAATTCCTTCCAACTGATAATACAAACTCATTTTCCATGCTTAGCAGACACTGATCATGTGCATGGGGCTCCACTGTGACTCAAGAGAAGGGTATTTTACTGCCTTCTTAGGATTTTATATAGATCTTCAGTGTGCTTTACTCATCTCACGCTGACCAGCTGCTGGGTGCTTTTCAGATGCTGTTGCTCCACAGTCCTGCATGACTTTCTCTTTGTTCTAATCTCAAATCCTTCTTTCATTATCCAGGCAGTAAAATAAGGTCCTGACCTGACTTCCCTGTTGGACATTCTTCCACATTTGATGTCCACCTTCCCTATTTGGGATTAAAGTAATATGCTGCACTTGCTTTGATGTCATGACTAAGTTCAACTTTTTGTCAAAATGTAATTTGATTGAGCGGCAACCTGGCAGATCACAGAGCAGAAGCAACTTTTATTAAATGTATTCAAGTTTTGGCTTTGCCATATAAGCAGCTGATGTTTTTTACAGCTAATTTTGATAAATTACAATGTATAAAGCTGGTTTTATTTATGGAACCAATGTTTTTTTATATATTTTTTGTCATAGGTGCAGTATGGCTATTTTTTTATGTATTATTTCATATGTATGAATGTGATGAGGATTATTGCCATTATGAATCTTGAACACATTGAGAGAGGCCCAGCTCAGAAATAAACAAAACAAACAAATATTGCTGCCTTGTAAAAAGCCACATACTGTTTGCATTTGATCAATTTGTCAAAGTCAAGCTTAAGAGTTTGTACTATATGCAGTAATTCTTCCTATCTTCTGTTAGTTTAATTTATTGATCAAAGACTTAATTGATTTACTGACACTATTCTCAAAGTCACCTCATCTGAATGTTCAATAAAACCTAACCACTACTATGGATGAGTACCTTATCAAGCTAATCAACTGCTGTTAAACAGATGAAGATCAAACTAATATTTAGGCTATTTATGCTAGTCTGCGTATGGTAGTGGTTGACTTTAAGCAAAGCCATACTTTTCAGATAATCAACCAATACCATGCTACAACAAAAGAAATACATAAACTAGTTGTTCCATTTACCATTATTTTAACTTCAAATAATCCGTTGTTTGGTGGAGCTGAGCTTTTTTAATTGCTTCCGCCTCTCCTCTGGAACTTAATCCCGGAAGCAGTGAGTAATTACTCTGACCTGACATTAAGAAATATAACCAAAACTAATCTTTTCAGAGTTGATTTTTTATTCTAAATGATTTTTTCAGGGTTTTAACATTTATGTTAAGTTCTGTTTTAAGTAACTGTTTAATAGACTGCTGTTATTCATCCAGAAAAACACTTTATGAATAAAATGTATTACTATTATTTTCAAAATAGCTTTATAATATTCCTTACAGTCATGATATTGAGTTCATGTCTATGGGTTGATGTTTTATCAGGTGATCCCAGAGGCCATAAATCCATAAGTGAAAACAAGGCATTCAAAGAGGTGGCAAGGTTTATGAGAAAATTCATCTATATGTTTGAATCCTTCAGTATAAGTCTTCTGAGATTTGAACACATCAATCATTAATAGGAATAGAGGCTTTTTGACCACACAGAGAACCTGCAGGAGATGGTGACACATGCATGGTCTCTTTGAGTATTATTCCATATTTTCACATGCACACATACACTCACCTATACACACTGACATGTAGCTTTCTTTACCAGAATAATTGCGTGCCACCCTTGGCTGTCAAGCTATGTCAGTGTCTTGTTAGTTTGCATTGGCGGCGTCTTAGCTGGTAGCATCAGGAAAGGTCAGAGTGGTGTTGCCTGCACTGTCACACTGTGTGCAGACTGCACAGAAACAGCAGGCTTTGCCCCGTCTGTCTAGGCAAGCCGGAGGGAGGTTGAGTTTTTTTTCTACACTAAAGCCTCAAAGAGGTCGGCATCCGTTTAGTTGCAACTTGTCAGCTGTGAGCATGATGTCAAAAAATGCAATTTTCAATGGAGCAAATGTGCGGGTCAATACGAGTTTGAACTTGCATAATAATGTTAAGAAATCATTTTCAAATATAGTTGCTAACTTATTTTTTATGCTTATCTAAAAACCTATGGTAAAGATTAGAGAAGTTATAGACTATTTTATTGCTATACTATTATTATTATGACCAACTACCCTTTCTTTCTGATTCCAATATCAAGCAATAGAGATTAATTTTGACCCCTAACCAGAAAAAAACATGTGACAAGTCCAACATGGTTTTTATGATACAGTGACAGAACTTTTTGCAAGTTGTGCAAAACAAAGAAAAATATTTGGAAAATTATTTTTGAGTTAGAGGAGACATAGCGAAGGAGTTTGATACATAATATGTACATGTGTAAAAAATTGCCATTAAAAAGTTTAAAAACAATGCAGATATTTTCCTTATATTACATTTTAAATTTGATATTGGTAGATAATGGTATTAGATGGTACCAGAGCCAGTTCTTACACTTCGCATCTTAAGCAACTTATTAGGCCATCACACCACAAGGCAGGCTCTTAAAAAACAAAAGTTGCCTCAATAAGTGGTTTATTAGCTTTGCTATGAAAACGATTAGTTCTCTGTCTGGGGCAGAAAAATAAGAAAAGAAGAAGTCTGCACAAGAACAAGATAATTTATTTTGCAATGATACTGTTAAGATAGTTATTAGTCTGGTGTCAGCGATGGTGAAGATGAATAGACCAGAAAAATGAAAGCACATTTTCTACTCCATTCTCCAGTCATTTAGCAGACACTTTTCTCAAAAGCAACTTACATCTTAGAATATCAATAGGGGCAGATTTGATTTAGCAGGTGCAAACAGGTTTAATCTGTATTAGTTGTTGCTCAAGCTAGAGGTAGTTTTGCAAACCCTCTCATAAAAACAACCACAAACTTTCTGTACAGTAAAACATGGCGTACTGACGTCTGTTTGTTCAGCAGGAATGATCCAGTATTGAACCAAAACCAGACATGATTTGTTTCATAACTGTCTAATTCACATGTCTGGTGCACACGACAATAAATTTACCAATAATAAATTAAATCAAACAGGAACTAGTGAGGCCATTGAAATTTTTTTAGCGCACACTGGCATTGCTAACAACACCCAGGACTTTTATCAGCTGCACAGCGTCAGTGGAGATGATTACAAGACAAACTGTACAATGTGTCAGCGAGTGTTTTCAGTGGTGTGTGGTGGGCTGTCTGAAATCCAACATCATGCAGAGATGCAGACACATGAGAACACAGAAGACTAGAACATCACTGTCCCGGTTCTTCATAAGCCAGTCATCCCCTGAGACTGATCCCGTGGACATCACGCCCTATCTGGTTGTGCTTTGACCAGAAACTGTGAGAGCATGGTGGAACCTGCTCTAGTAGACTACTGTGGTTTTATTGTTGAATTTGGAAAGTTGAATGAATTTGTTTAGTATATAGTAGTATTAGTAAATATAAATATTATATGCATGGCTGTTTAAACAAAAACTCAGAATAATAGGTCAACATTTAATAAATTGTGTTCAGAAAAGAAACATGTTTAAAATAGAAAAATGTTACACTAGGTTTTCTGGATTTATCCATTTTATATTTTAAAAATTCATTGTTGCCCACTCCACACCATCGGATCTCCTTTAGTTGGGCGGGTTGCTGCCACATGGTCAATCATACAGTATATAAATGTGTATTTCTTTGTTTCTAAGACATTTTAACCTTTAAATTCAGTGTTTTGATGTTGACACATGCCTACCATTTCATTTGATTCCTTGTAAGAATATAATCTGTACATATCAATGGGTTTTGCCTCAGTTATTTTATATTTAAATAATAACAGTGGAACAAACTAAATAAATTGCACCTACTTTTGTCTCTGTCTGCTAATTGTATGCCATCATATTTTTACCTACTAGGTTTCTAGCATGTTTTGAAAGAGTTAACATATGTAATATTATGAATAAAAGGTGGAACATCTAGCCAAAAACGTAAAAGCATGAAGGGAAAGGCCCTCACAACTGTTCTACTTAGGGCCTCCTGAAGACTAGAGACAGCTTTGATATCGGACATCACTAGCGGAAATAAAGATTTGATTTAGCAAATAAGGAAAACTTGCTAAAATGCAATTACGATATAAACTAGTATTATCTTATGGATGTAAACATGTTGTTTCAAGGAAAAAACAGAAGAAAAATGGCAGCATTGGACTGCAAGTGCACTAGCTGCCACACAACAGAAATCTTTACTGCTTCTCAACCTTCCAACCATATAATTATTCCAGATAATCGACAGTAGTTGGACACACGAAGACATCAAATAGCCTCATAAAATTATGATGTTTGCAAGCACAAGCATTGCTCACAGGTGTAATGATGTATGCCCTTTTGCAGACCTATTTCCACTATTGAGGAAGACAAAATTGAGTGTGAGAAATGTACAAGAGTCTTCACCTTGGTTTGTTGTTATGCATACACCATCCAGAAATTTTCTGTGTGCTGCATGTTGTCATACCTGCCAGTATGAATGTGCTCAAGAACACAAAACAACAAGCATAAGTCCAGAAATATGCTATATTTGAGACACTGTCAAACTGTTTCAGACAGACACGGTCTTGTTTCCCTTCTTCACAAATCTGAGTTTGGCTCACAAAAGCATCTCTGAATGTGTTTGAGGTTTTTAAATCATATTCAGATTGGAGAGTGGATGAAGGCTGACAGGTGGAGAGACACAAACAGGAAACATTGCTGATGCCCTGTCTGCCAAGCCCCTCTGATACATCTCCAAACCCTGACAGTACTTAGACAAAAAAGGTAGACCCAATTTATTCCTTTCTGTTGCCAGCCTTTCATTTTTTTTTTTTGCTACTTGCCCCAGTGTGCTTATCAACTGCAGAACTATTAGCTGTATCAAATCAATGTGTTCATTGCTCTCTCTTGCCTCCATTGCTCTCATCTTTTTTTCTCCCCATCCTCTTGCTCCCTTTCTCCATTCCCTCCTCTCTGCCAGACAGGTCAGATATTAGAAACCTGTATTATCAGGTCTTCTCAGGATGCTGGTGGAAAAGTTGATTTGCAACGCCCGATTGAATCTAGTTATCCTTCATCCCTTTCCAACCCCCAGTCAGCTGCCCCAGCAGACAGGAGCCCAATGGCCTATCTACACTGAGGTGCCAAGGAATAAAAATATCTATCTACAGAAAGAGGCGGAGGGAAGGAGGGTTGGAGGGGATTGGGAGAGAGAAGCAAGGAGAAGGACAAAGTGTCGCCCACACGTCACGCTTTGGACAGCTTAAGGGGAGGAGGTGGCTCCATACCACTTCCCTTTCTCCAACCCAGCCCCAACCCCCCACATCCTTTGTAAACCTTTATCTACTAGCATTATACAGCCATTTATCAGTCAGCAAACAAAACATACCACACCCCTCATCCTGAATCCCACCAGCTCACAGCACACACATCCAGGCAGTGCAGAGCAAACCTTTCAGATTTAAACAGTCACATCCCTGAAAGAAAGAAAGCAAAGCAAAAAACCACAGAGGACACTCATTAAACGACAGTAACTTGTGCTAATTGAACCCAGCTGGTGATAAAAGGGAAAATGGAGAAAAGAAATATTTATCTGTTGACAGGGCTGCCAAGGCTGAGTGGCCGACAGTAGCACAAAGAGAGCCATTATGGCTTCATCTTTGTAAATAGAAAGGAAAGCAAGTCTCAACTGTAGACTGGAGGGATAACAGGGAAGGAAAAGAAATGGGTGACATGAATGATGAGGAAAGTCTGGGACTGTGGCTTGCAGAGGGAAAAGAGAAGAATACATGGAGTGGCAGGAGAGAGAGTAGCAAACAGAATAACTGCCATCAT
Source organism: Pseudomugil gertrudae (assembly GCA_037177535.1). NCBI lineage: Eukaryota > Metazoa > Chordata > Actinopteri > Atheriniformes > Pseudomugilidae > Pseudomugil > Pseudomugil gertrudae. The sequence goes on along the minus strand of JBAMHV010000021.1, from coordinate 10,796,944 downwards.
CAAGAAGTGATGGCAGGGGGTGTGTGACTGGGAGGGGGTTGTTCCGTTGAATGCAATTATTGTAGACCTCCCAAGTCTAAATACTGAATGGAGTCAACACTGTGGAGGCAACCTAAGTGCCTAATTTTGTTCTGTAAGCCCCTCACTGATGGAAAAAAAAAACGCTGAGAGTAATGACGATGGCAGGTGTCAACACATAAGGAGATGTCTCCAAAAAAAAAAAAAAACTCATTTAGTAAGAGTGATGAGGATGACAAGTACAACACTGAGCCGCAAAGAACTGACAGGGTCAGAGATCCATATTCATCTGCACTGACACAGTCACAGATCTAAAAAGACAGCTGTCAATGTAAAAGCAGATGTCAGCAGACTAGAGCTTCGTCTTTGGACAGGACTTTGATTCTAATCTCAAACATAGTACCTCCTTTTGCCAAATTCCCCCAGCATAGTCCTCCAGTTATTGGCACGGGTGCACCTGCAATTAAAGCCCCCAAAACAAACCGCATTACCTCCAATGTGCCTTGGGGTTTGCTGCAGATGCTTTCTGACATGCGAGCCAAATGACGTTTGACTGTTGGGCTTTGGAAACTTTTAATGGAGTTCATTCTGCAATCAACCTGGCTGGGGGAGCCAACTGAACTCTGACTTTGGTGTATTGATCACTTCCAATGTGTTTACAGGCTGAGGTCACCAGAATGCCTTCTCCAGCTGTAAAGAGGTCAATAACGTCAATGCAGTAAATGAGGTAATTCTGCTGTAAAACATCTCAGGATGGTTAATTTCCATTTTAGTAAACTTTAAATGTGTGACACACAATTACATCCACGTGTCAAGTTGTCACACACTTCAGCTGGACACAGATTGAATCTGGACCAACCAGCTGGGTGTATATATAAATGGGTGTAGCTGAGCAAACAAATTACCTTTTGTCAAGTCCAATGATAAATCATTCCTCTATCACAGATGGAGGATTAATGACATTTAATGAGGTGTAAGGGTCAGTAAGATGATATATTAAGTTGTTTAATTGTATTCATTTTACAGTGTAATTCTAACCCTTGGTCACTTTTTACTTGCTGGAGGCAAGGTGATGTTAAAAGAAAATACTTTTTTTTTATTTTAAAATCTGTATTTATGTTTTTACTGAGTGGTAAAGCTCAGTTTGAAATAAATAACACATCAGAAAACAAGACCACTTGTATTTACCAAGGCTACAGCTGGGGACTCCAACACTTTCAAACTAATTATTTTACACGTGCCACACCATTCAAATCATATTCCACATCATAAAATGACCAAGCTGGCATGCTTTCTGTATGATAAAATGTCTACAAAACCACTTTTATAGAAGAAAAAATGTTTTATTTTCAAACTAGGCCTCTTTTTCTGCATTTTTCACTGTGTAAATGTTTTATATGGACAAAAACAATTGGAACAGGTTCAATATTGAATGAGAGCCCATTATAAAGCAACCATGAAATATTTGCAATGTTATCCAGATGGCAGTTGTCCACAACAAAGATAACATTTCTGTTGTCCTGCTTTCATGTGAACTGATGTATGTCCAAACAAGACATTTTCCACAATAAAAAAAAAAGTTTTCTTTGTGGGGAAATTTGAAGTAGCATAATTCAACCATCTGACCTTAAAAATATGTCATTTCGACTCATTTTGATGCCACACTGGCATTTATTATGTACATTCCTGCAGCCACAATGCAATGCTAGCAGTGTCCTGAAGCTGAGAAACTACTTCACAAATTTTATTTCTGGAACACCGTTTTACTTTACAGCAGCATTTTGCTTACAGCATGCCATCACACGCCAGCAAGTAAATAACAGCACACTATGCACCTTTAAGTCAACTGTCAACTTTACAAATAACTCAATTTCCACTTTGTTTTGACAAAACAAAAGAAAAAAAACATTTAGCAGTCAGTCCATCAGTGTCCACTTAGCTTAAGAAACTTTTTTTTTTTTTAACGTGTCTGTTCAGCATCACAGCAGGCAGAATGATGGTCTGGCTGCTATACTGTGATGAGCAATTTTGCTTTGCCAAGAAGATCTTCAT
>JBAMHV010000021.1:10780525-10794737 GCA_037177535.1 Pseudomugil gertrudae | reverse complement strand
ATATGTCTTATCCTGAATAAACCTAGGGAATAACTCAGTGACTGTGTCGTCATGCAGAACGTACGGGGTGAAAGATGGATGGATTTTCTTAGCTTAAGAAACTTAAGAAACAGTTTTTAACATCATAGAAGATTTTGTACTATATCTAACTTGCATGACAGGAGAAGATGCGATCAGAAGTTACCCGTATCTGTGAGATCATCTATAAGCAATGAAGAACTCTGTTTTGATATTGTAGAAGCAGTTTTAGACTGGAAACTGCTGCACAACACTGATAAATTGGCCAAAGTGGTAGTTCCACAAAAATAGCTGGCTTTCAAGCTTCTGTCTAAAGCAACCACATCTGGGGAAATGGAAAATGTTGCTGGTTATGTGGCACACAAGACATCACCATTAATGGTGGATACAGTCTTTCCAAAAGTTTTTGTTTCTTTTTTTTAAATCCCAGTACTTTTATTTCATAAACATGGAGCACCAAATGTTCCATTTTTTATTTATATAAATAATTTTTAAGTACATTAGACAATACTACAAAACCTTTTCTCTTGAGGCTGAAAAATCACACATTGCAACTTGTTTTGAGCCATAGCATGATGTGACAGCTGTATTTTGTTTTACCACCCCACGCACGCCACACACAAGCAAATCATTGTACTGGCTGTTCAGACACCATGGTTGGAGGAAGTAATGAAAAGAAAAAACAAAGTGACAATGCATGGAGGTACGACAAGAGTAAACATGGGATGACTTACTGGATACAAGAAAGTTACTGAATTTGGCTTTATTAAAAAAAAAAAAGTGGACATATACTATTGTTCAGTTGTGTTTCTATACAAGGGAAGCTTCAGGTTAATCATAAAAAAATAAAAACACACTGTGGTATTAAGTAAAATCAGTATTTTTAAAGGTAATTGCTGGCTGTTTTACATTTGGTAAAGTAAAAGTCCAAATTAGTTACTTTTCACAGCAAGTGGCACAATGATCACACTAGCTTCAGTTGTGTAAACGTAAAATGCAAATCGTAACGTTTAAATGTTTTTCCAAGACAACACACCGTCTTATAGCCTGAATCAGATCAAATCTAGATTAAGAGCAAGAATTACCCTTATATTAATATTTTGTGCAGGTTTTTCTGCACAAAACTGACATCTAAATGTATTTATAGAAACATAAAGTTCAGAAGAACCTGCAGTGAGGAAACATAACAGCATTTCATTTCATTATTTCTTTTAACACTCTAAAATATTCTAAAATTCTTCATTTTAATGTCCAGAAGTAGAAGTCTGACTAAACCATCAATTTTATACAGTGAGGTCATTTTAATTATATAATTTGTACTTAACCCAAATTTACTAAATAAGAAATAAAGAGCAACATCAGCATTAAACAAACTCCAGGGAAAATGAAATGTAGACACTGTAAAAAATACAAGAAAAAATACATGTAAGAGACATACTACTTGATCTTCTCCTGTATGGCTGAATTCACAAGAAGCTTGCAGCATGTAATAATGGAAGTAACATAGGATATAACTTCTGTTGACTTTTTAAAAATACAACTACATATCAGTAGCTAAGATTTTTTGTGAATTGGTTGATATCTGGGCCTTTTTACCCTGCATGGCAGCTCTGTAATTTAAGACAATTTATGTAAATAAATAAATGAATACAAATGATAAATATGTGCTACAAATCAAGGCTGGACATAAAAAGGGAAAACCAGCAGTGACTACTGAAAAGCAAAGGTTTGCGCTTATATAATCATGTGAAGTGGTCACAGGGTGGACAGAAGTATCAAGGCCCTGTAAAGCACTCAGACAGACATCACATGAGGCATTCAAAGATGGAAGTCCTAGTAGAGCCTATTGCTTGATACCACAGGGGAAATAAACTGTCTAAAATAGGCACAAGGGCAGGAAATAGATTTTATTGGAGAACTAATCAAGGGGGCCGTTTTAGTGGGGTGCAATTTAGATTTTGATTGGATTCCTACTGACATCAGGGTTATCAATGCGTCTCATACTGGGAGGTGTAATTTGATCTTTGATGTCCACACGGTGGTCTTGATGTATGTCCTCCTGCATGAGCAATGACTGCTGTGCATGTGTTTGTTAGAGCAGTAAGTGTGTGGGTGGACAGAAGCCAGTGTAAACAGTTTGTGCATGGGTAGATGTCTGGCAGAAAGGTGGAGATTACTGTGACAATTGTGTCTCAAACTAGTGCTATCTTTGAAGAGAAAGTAACAAATCAGTCAAGAAAAAGTATTAAACTAGACAGAGTTTAAACTGCAAGAGTAAAAAGTACTTTGTAGGCTAAAAGCCTGATGGATGATGCCTAAGATGCATATTCATGATCCATTTCAGAAAGATAAGATCATCAACTGTAATTTCTTGGTAGGAAAAGAGCTGTTACCGCATCTTCTAAGTTCAAATGTCATTGTGAATGTGGGAAAACTTCAAGGGTCATTAACTCATCTGAATAAAAACTGACAGTCTATACTGCTTCATATCTCAAACTAGAGGTTGCTGTGTGATCTGGCAAAGGGAGGTATCCGTTTGACCTACTGCATATTTTAAACAAGTTAAAACTCTTCGTTAAGTTGCTCATGCACAGTACAAATACGTCCCAGTGTGATTAAGGAAGCCATGTGTGAAAGTATCTTTGTTTTTACACAGTAAATGATATCGTAATGGACAAAGCAAGGTCACTTCTTAACTAAAAGAACAGCAATCCTATTCAATCACAAGTCTTCTGGCTCCCCTTGCTCACCACCTGAATGATGCAGCAGAAGCTCCACAGATTAAACAAAATATTATCTGTTTAACTGTGCTGTATCCAGCACATCCAGATGCATTGCTTCAAATTAAGCTTTTATTTAAAGGTTTATCCTATAGAATGGCCCATATATGAGAAAATGAGCTGCTTTAATCGGTTGCTTCAGTAATCATTTTCATAATGAGTTAATGGCCATCAGGTCTTCCTTAATGGAGCATCATCATTTATTACAGTTACGTTGACAGAAAAAGTCAGGTGAGCTTGGGGTTGGGATATTGTCACAATCAATTAATTTCACAATTAATCGCAATATTAAACAGGAGGATTAATTAATTGTAAAGATCCTTTAAAAATCACCACTTTCCATAAAGGATTACATCGTAATGATAACAGCAGATTAGTACAACTTCCACACAGAATGGAAACAAGCCTGCATGTTGCATGACGGAGGAAATATATTGAATATGTTTCACCACCGGCAGGATAATCACCAGTTTTTTTACGCAACAGTAAAAGGTAAATGCACAGAACTTACAGTACTCTGGTTAGAATTATGTGAATGTTAATTAACAATTACTTTCAATGTAGTCATATTATTTGCAGTTTTAATTATATATGACTCAGGTTGGACTTGCAGTGCAATGTGACATGTTCAGCAGTGGTCACTGATCGTTACACTATAAGAATAAAAGAAAAAAAAATACCTCTTTTTAACGTATAGTTTTGCTGCTCAAACACAACCGTGTCAGCACAAGATTGATGTCTTGTAGTCGTCAGCGTGCAATGGTCTGTTGAAGAAATGGCACTTCATTTCAGATAAATGGTCTTGTTTATTTGTTTTCACTGTTCCAGCAACTTTTCAGCTGAAGGACAACTGGAAGTCAAAGCAAAATGTTTTGGGTTTTTCTCCCCCTGCAATTCCAAATTCTCAGTTTCATCAGCAATGTTCAAAAACATTTTTAAAATGCAGTTTACAGAGAAAACCATCCAAAATCCAGGTAAAGGTCAGTTTCCATCATAGTCAGAGTACTAGCAATAGTTTGTGTGTAGTATTTATTTCATGTTTACAGAGCATAAGGGATTTGGTTAGAATGACACTTCATGGTCATTTGATTTCACATTTTCAATATCTGTTATGTTGGCATAAAGAAACAGATAAATCAAATTCACTTTATCTGTTAAGACCTTGATTTGCAAAGTAGTCACTGATGCAGACACAAAAACATGATACAACCATTCATACTGTTTACAATACAGTAAAACGTTAAATAAATAAACGTAAAGACTTATGAGGAGTGTTCTATGTGATCTCATTCATATGTAAAAATGTAAAATTATCAAATCAACTAACAAAATGGACAGCTAGTTTCTGCTGTTCCCAACTGGATCCATTTGTATATAAAATTTTTGATGGCAAAAAATAAGATGTTGAGCTTGAGGGTTCAAAAAAATATTGTCCAGTGATTAGCTAAAGTTAAAGCTTGAAATAGCACATGCAAGTTTGTGCACCTAATTTTTGACCACATGTGCACCTGTGCAAGTAAAAAAAAAAACTGGTTGGATTTTTGCTAACATAATTAGCATATTGTTGCTATATTTAGCTAGTATTCAGACTCTTCAACTAGTTTTTCCTTTTCTTTTTATCTTTCAAGTGACTTATGAAAAATTTAGCAACATTTTCTGGCATTTTATGTCCCTCCAAGCTGCATCATCTGTTCACCTCTGCACCCAGACTAAAATTTAAACATGCCAGCATTAATCTCTGCCCGGTTTACAGTCAGATATTAATGTTTATTAATGTAGATTGTGGACAAAAACATTGAAAATGTTAGACTTTTGGATACCAAAGTATTGCGACAAGCACTAAGCCATATCTCCCGAAAGACATTAAACCTGTGTTACCACTTTCTACCACTAGATGACAGACATCTTCAATGGAACAAGTTAAAGGTGGGGGGGGGGGGGTCCATTTAAAGTTTATGAGAAAATCACTTTTGAAAAACCTTAAAGCTGATGAAGCAACACAGTCAGTGATACAGCATGTATTATAGAAAAAACAAGCCACAAATCGAATCACATTCCTGAGGAAGATGACGGGTCGTAAAGAATCAATGATGATGATACCTGTCAATAATAACAGCGTACCTGGAGGAGTAGGGTGTGTGTAGGTTTCCCATGTGGCCAATGAACAATGAGCATCAGGGCCACTATTCAAGATGAAATATTCAAGATCCTCCAATACATCAATATAGCCACAAGACAGGCAGGACTTTGTGAATATCTCAGGCAGTGAACACTAGAGAATGATGAGTGTCTATCATGGAAAGTAAAACCCCTGCATAGGTTGTATCACCAACCGATAGCTTGAAGTGGCAGACATGAACAAGTCCTACCAATGGTAAGACAGGACTGGACTGAAGGACAGCACAGGAGCAAACCTTGAGCACCACACCAGACAAGTCCCCAATCTTCCACACTGGGTGCAGGATGCGCAAAGAAGCCTTCGAAACAATCTAACACCTCCCAACAGAGTACAAGATACTGGCAGGCAAAGAATACATTGAACACCATAACAAAGTACCCAGCATAGTACAGAATATGGAGTAGAGACAAGGTCACAGTGGGAACACATCCTAAAGGAGGTGGATAATGAGTGGGCTAAAATCCTGTAGGACTTCCAGATTCAGACAGACAAAATGGGAATGGCTAACCAGTGTTGGGTACAGAAATATCTATACACAAACTGACAGTAATATGTTACTGTAACACCATTACTTTTAACAGTTATTAATACACTTTTTTTAAATAAAGAAACTCAGTTAACGTTACCCTATGATACTTTTCCCTGTTAATAGCAAAATGAATCAATTTTGGCCAGCAACTCTGTTCTTCTTCCCGATTACATGAATGATGCAACATGACATGAGCATTGCTGCCATGTCCGCTTATTCAGCAATTGTTTATTTGTGATTTTACTTGAAATATCATCAATCACAGGTTGTTTTCTAAGTGTAGTTGCTTACTTAGACTTCATCTGCTGCCTTTGTGAAGGCATCATGATTCTCTCACAGCTGTGCACAACAAGAAAATGACCCTTGGATGAGAAACATGAATGCAGTGCCCACAGCCTTTTTTCCTTGGCTACCACAGCTGTCCAAACTGGCACTCCCCTACATTTCAACTTCACATAACAGAGAGACATAATTCTAATTTATCAATAGGTATATCTATTTCTCTCGCTCCATCTATCTACCTCTCATCTATCACATTGTCCGTCATCTATCACACATCACACATTGTTTTATAAAATAAATATTGCCCATTGATTTAATTTCTGAACAGCTGTTATTATAATTTCATTGATTTATTCAAATCATCAGCTGGCTTCAATTAAACAAATTGATGTTGAGAAAGTTCATGACTTTGCATTATACTTTAGTACAACTTCAATAAAGTTATAATATTATGAATGGGAGGACTTAAGAATATATTTTTTTAAAAGAGATAAAATAATACATTTTAATAAAAATCTCACCCGCATTTTGGTGTGAGTAATAAAACCATAACTCAGTTACTTGTTTAATTAAGTAACTCACTTTTTAGTAACTTATGCCAAATAACTGGAGACAGATCTCCAAACAGAAAAGAGGCTCTAACAGAAACATCAGACATCTCCATCCAGAAGAGTGCAGTCCTAGGAACACTTAAGATACTTTGCAGGTAGAGGATATGAATTTGTGATATGATGTAATATTGTACTTATAGTTAATTTCATATAAATGTTTGAAATCCATCAGTTTTGAATTATCCTTGAATTTTGTATGAACGTAATGTTTTTAACTATGATTGAAAATTTGGATCAATGCCCAGCACTAATAACCAAACCAGCCATTAGAAACTGAACTGAAACATTTTTTTATGTTTAATTTAGTATTTGTTAGATTTTTATATGATTTTTAAAAGATGACATTTAGATTGACAGATTGAAGTGAATGTAGTATTTCGCAAATTTAGGTTGTGCACATGAATTATTTTTGATGCAAGTCATTTTTCTTACCATATGCGCCACAATACTCAAAAATGTATTTCAAGCCCTGATGAAGCATTCCATTTGGCCTGAGTACTGCTGTTCCAGCCTTATCATGAATGAAAATGGCAGTCAAAAACTAGCCAAGCTTGTAGACTGTAATTAAGAACAGAATAAGCAATGAATTGGCAGTTAGCAAACAATGTAAATGCACATCTGCGAACAGTGTGTTCTGATGCATTTGAATATTGGCCTCTACTCTTCACTAGCTGGTCCTGCCCATACCGTCAGGTGTCACCGAAGTGTTTTTTAATCGAATGTGACATCTGGTGTGCTGACTGGCAATACCTGAGAACAATTTAGCTCGTAATTATGTTGGCATGCGACAGCATTAAGTTAGGTTCTGTCCAGAAAGGTGCACTTGACTGGGCCGCTAGTGAACTGCAGTTTAAAAAGGTGTTTTCGGATGTATTCTGCAGTAAGCATCAGAGGACTAACATACAGCAACCAGAACATCTAAAAATTAAAGGAAATCATGACACAATTCTAAGGAAAGATACTCTGGATTCATGGACGTCTTGTATTTTGCAGTTTCATGCTAAAATTTTTCTTTGACACTGAAAGATACGTTTTAATATCCAGGTACAGTGAGACACGCAGCAGAGGCCTCTTTTTAACATGCAACTCTCTAATCTCATTTCAGTTGCAGCCAACACAGACCAGAGCCAAAATATCATCAAAACCAGGGAGCTTTGATGCCAGGGCCAAGCCTTTAAAGACAAAGGAATGTGGTAGTGTGGGCAAGTGCCAGGTGTACACCTCAGTGTAATTAGGCCTGACTCACATTATAAAGCAGCATATAAAATACTATGGTACGTATTACCAACATATTCTAAATATGTTCCTTAGATAGCAGATCCTGAGGAAAGGATACAGGGAATGTTATTAGCTTGTAGAAGCAGCTCATCTACACATTACCAATGTGGCATTTGTCAAATCCATATTCATAAGAAGCAAAGACATCCAAATTCAACTGTGTGATGACAAGGTGACATTTAAAAAGGACATGAAGCAAGTTTAAATCCTCTAAAGCAGACTAAATCACGCTGACTTTAAGGTTTAACAGATCATTCTCTGTCCACATTTTTATACAACTAATATCATTTAGGGTGTTTGTGAGATAAAAAGCACTTAAATGCAACATGCAAGTTTGCATGTGAATGGAAAGAAATACAGGAACCGTCTCATCACTTATCGTTTGTATGAAACTCTGATGTTCCTCTTGTCAGCTCCAAATAAACCCATTGTATCCTGCTGATAAAAGGCAATCAAACAAAGTATATAATTGTGAAGTCAAGCATTAATTGCCTGTATAACTACCGCCTAATGCTTGAATAATTAAGAATGTCTCTTATGGGGGACTGGCAATGCAATTATCACCTTGATGACAGTGCCATACAAAGACATTCAGATGAGGAGCAAACGAGAGAGAAGAAGGGGATAACACAATTAGAACGTGGCTGAGAGGGAAATGAAACAAAGGGAAGACAGCCTAAGGCTTTTTTCCAAAAGGACTGCCAAGTCTACACACTTCATTTGAATCTTTATGTTACACAATTATACTAAATAATCATCCAAAGCTGTATAAAAAGCTCGTGCAGGCCTTACATAATGATAGCTGGTTTAATAATTGCAAAATATCTGCTGTTTCTCCAACTGTTCCGGGCTGAAGTTGATTCATAGTAAACTTGAACGAATATTAAGAGCGAGCAGGTGCCAACGAATGCTTCACTTCACTTCATTTCCCACATCTACTTTAACCTTCATCATCCCAATTCACTACATTACAATAACAACCCAAGTGCTTTTAGCTGTAGGGTAATCTGCATTTTTAGCTCTTATATCACTGATACTGCAGCTTGTAATACATACAACACTGGACAAAGTCGTCAACTTAGAAAAAGGGGCCAATGTTCTATTCTCATTTTGCATTATTAAAGGTGCAGATCAAATAAAATATTCAACAGATGATATGCTGCTTTAATATTCATAGAAATGAACTTTATATTACAGAACACATTTTTATGGGAAGCAGACCAGAGGCCACTGATTAAATTTCACTGTTTGATCACTATGCAAGGACATTATTGGCTGGCCGGTGCACCCATTTAGCAAATATTTAGGGGACGACTCAAAGGCTGGGCCACTTCAGCAGGGCATATCACAAGTTAATGATACTTTGATGTGTTTCAAGATTTATAAATAATAGTTTCTTAATGCAAAGCCGGAAACATATTTGCGTGAATATAAATGGGAAGTGTGTGGGAACTATGTTAATAGCCTCAAAAAGCAGCAATGCATATTCATGTATTTACAGGCAGAGATATCACCTAAGGCAATCAGAGTTCTGTAAATATGAATAAATCAGATCAGTCCCCCAGTGCAGTTTCTGTACTTTTGTATACCAGGCTGACTCTTGTGTTGTTTTGTTTTGTTGTGTACATAGAAATGTTAAAGTGTTAATTAAGTTTAAACTAAAAGCAAACAAGTTTCATTACACAACTATCATGAGAGACCCTTCAGACTCTGGTGCGTCTCTGGATAAGATGTAGGCTAACTGGGATTTGAGACCGGAGCGTTTATCCTCTTGTTTTTGAATGCACACCAACTGGTCAGAGGGCTCTGAAGAAGGGATGAGCTCCCTGCTGTGACTCTTAACAAGATGGCCTTTTCCAGGGTCGCGTAGGTTGCAAGAGTTCGTGTCTACTTTTAAAGTAATGTGAAACTCTACTCACGGCTCTCTAACAGTTATTTAATTGGATTAAGTCTCAAAAAGAGGCCCCCTTTTTCATCCCTGCTTTTGTCCATTTGCTGCAGTGCAGAATGGAGCTTAAAGGGCTCCAGACACTGAGGACGGACAACGGATTAGGTGAAATATCCTGGTCAATTAAGACGAGGCCAGGTGTCTTGCTGATTGCAGGAAAATTGAGACCTTGGTCGACATGTGTCTAATTCCCCCCTCACTACCCCACAACTATTCATTTGCTTCTCAGCTGCACACCCCTTGCTCTTTCCCCCCCTCTTATTTTGCTTCCTTTCCACCTTTATGAAAGCAACCTGAGCTGGCTTCCCTTGACCCCTCTCTTCCGTGGAGAGCTAATCAAACCCACCTGGAGCTCCCCAGTGTTCTGTTAGCTGCTGGCTCAGCTAGCAACAGCTGATCCAAAGAGCAATCCCTGGGGCAAGCGCTGGGGGCCTGGCATTCAACTCACACCGACTGATAATCAGGTTTGGGATATTTTCCAACTGATGGCTCATTGAACCTTGAGCAGAATCACCAACTAACCATGATAAACAGAGAGACAGAATCTGTGCTGCATGTGTGCATATGCACCTGGATGTCAAAGAATGGCTGCTCTGACATGAGAATCTTCTCTTATTTCTCGATTTGCAACACATATATTTATAAATCCAACTTGTAATATAAAATGCATTCATAATAAATAAATATGTAATAAATTAATGTTAAAATGTTTAAAAAGTGAATGCCTTTTGTTGCCCAATCTTGTTTTTTTTTTGGAAATGGATCTCAAGATTTTAATTGAAGATTTTTTTGTAACCAAGCTGTGACAAACTCACCGAGAAAGATCAGCTGACACTGCATTTCCTTCCAATCTAACAGGACATTATAAAACAGCTCTACCTGCACAGCATTTCAGCATTTAAACGAAACTTTAAATACTTAAAAATACTCTATATAGTGATGCATCTGCTCCTTGTAAACATAGAATAGTGATCTTTGAAAAGTATCAGAAATGTGCCATTTACTGGTGTGTCCATTTAAGTGTTTACTAAACACTGTTTAGTGCATAAGCAGCAGTATGCTACTAGGCATGGGAGCCACAATTATGGAGCGTTTTACTTGCTGCTGAGAATCTGCCCTAACTTGTTGAAGCACTTCTTCCTCATTTACATTTTCTAATTCATTGTAAAATTCTGCATTTTGATGTTTGCTTCATATCGTGCCATCTTTACTAGAAACAAACCAGTCACATGACCCCAACACATAACTATTAAAATAGTGTTGCCATTACACATTTGTGATATACTTCTTAAACATTTGTAAAATGAGCTCACGAGACAAAAAACTTTAGCAATAGTTTTTTTGTGTTTTAATATGTTTGTGCTTTTATTACTGGAATTTTATTCCAATATTTGTGCCAATAAGTTTGTGCACTTCTACAGGTTCTGTTTTGTTTGAGAATGTATGCAGCGAACTGCTGATGAACCAAGCATTAACAGTTACCAGTCAGAAACTGAAGACAGCTGCATGAATGGAAATGGTCATTATATATATCCTGCTTTCCAGCCATCTAACTCTTTCTCCAACACATTTTCTTTTTAGGCATGTATAAAAAATGTTTATCACATCATTAAAGAAAAATTCAGTGTGACAACTGAACACAATATTGAATAATATATCTATAATGTACATATGACTAATGTAAGTTCAATTGTGTTTATTATTCCTGTATTTTTTTCTTTTTTATATGAATTTATGCTCCAACACTATATTCATACTTTCTGATTTCCAGCAGTAAGTAAAAACAAGATGTATTTGAGTAAATTGTTTTGTGTTTAAAAAAAAAAAAAAGTTGAAAAACCAAACTACTTTTTTACTTTTGAGGAAATTTAACTCATACACAGTCAGGAACATCTTTCAATGTCTTTTGTGCTTTCTGTATATGGAGAGTAAATTCTGCTGGGTACGCTCGTCAAAATTTCCTCATATTGTGTTTTCTGGGTATGCACACAGAGCACACTCAATACCCTGTGGATGCGCTCCAAGTATGCACCCCAAAGATGCCCCAACCTGCTACAACAATCTGCAGTCATGAATGTTGAGACAAAATGCTCCAAAACACCAGCAATGCAGGGCTTTTTGTATTATAGCTGGCAGCCAATAAGTTAAGAGGAAAGAAACTGCTCTTACTTTGCTAAATTGGATAACACTTTACCTGTTACTTTAATAAAAATCAATACATGATTCCATTTAACCAATCGAATGTGGCCATGCAGTCACATGACCATGGCAACATAGCTGCTCAAAACATTCACACCTAGTGGACAGGGAATGAAAAAACACATGAACATGTCAGAGGCAACCGTCTAATGCTGAAAGACATTGAAGACCCTTGGTATCCCATATTAAAAGCTTGCTTTGCTTTCAGGTCTGCTCAGTGTTGATATAGGGTACACTTAACATGTAACAGCATCCAATCCAACATGATTAAGGTGTTATTAAACTTTAGCAAATCTTTTTCAAATAAATTCAGTCATTATATTGCTGATATGTAGGAGAGTCAATCATCATAAGTGAATAATGTTCACAAAAGAATCTGAAACTTTTAGTTTTTGTTTGACATAGATATTAGAGCTGTGACAGTTCATTTAATAAAATCTAATTTAAAACAGAGGGTCTAGTGACGTATCCAGTATATTTGCCATTTTATGAAAATGTAAAAAAAAAGGGTCAGCGTTTATGGTAATAAGTAGAACTTTTCAGTTCAGAATAGATAGTTTTATTTCTGTATTTTGGGGTCCAGGATGTTGATAAAAGTTGTTTAAGGGGGGGGTGGGATCTGAATTTTGTTAAAAATACTAATATGGCAAACACTTTTTCTAATTTTGTATAAAAAGACTAAATCAAAAGTGCTAAAAACAGCCAAAAGGTATCAGACCCATAGGATCTATAAAAACTCTAAGGGATATTTTTTTCTGTTCTAGGGTCAATTTTTCTGAGGGAGTCATGCCAAAGGGATTATTAAAGTTAAGTCTAAGTCTATGTTTAAGTCATGGCTTCAAACCCCATTTACAATAACTTTTTAAATCATTGTAAAAGATAGCAATAATGCAGTTATTATGGTATATACAGAAGAGACCTAATGCTTTATTTACATGCAGTCATAGAGGTGTTACATGGAAAGACTATGTGAAATGTTGAGGAACCACTTCTATAGGCATTTGTAGTTTTAGCCATCAACTATTGCAAATTAGTAATGTTCACTATGGTTTTGATAACTTTGCTTACATCATCACATCATATGACAAACAGTCTTATCATACTTTTTCACTGTTACTTTAGTAATACTTGGATTGGAGTAATACACTGGATGAGTGCTGTATATACTGTATACACACACACGGACAAAATTGTTGATACCCTTCAGTTAATGAAAGAAAAAAACTTACCATGGTCACAGAAAGGAACATGATCTTATCACCATGAAACACAGTTTGCTTGTATCTGCATTAAAATACTGGGGATCTGCACAAAATTCACAGCGTTCATACTTAACATAATACTCTGTGTCAAGTTAATGGGTGTATGAGAAGGACAATAGTGCCAGGGGGGGCGGACCGTTGGCCGTTGCTTGCAGCTTTAATGTTCTTTCTAATTTCCTGAGACAAATCTTCCTTTGCTTCCTCTGGTCCATGTTAAGTGTGGTAGACACCATGTCAAAAAACAGCACAGTGGTTACCTGCAGCCCTATTTATAGGCCCACTGACTGATTACAAGATTGTAGACACCTGTGATGCTAATTAGTGGACACACCTCGGATTAACATGTCCCTTAGATCACATTATTGTCAGTCTTTTCTAGGAGTACCATCATTTATATCCAGGCATGTCTCATGAGTTTATTTTTGTTAATAATTCTCTTGAAGCATGGTTGAAAAGTAATGTCTGACTTTGACAGGTTATATTTCATAGATTGTTTATACATTATTACTTTTCAGGTTCAATTAAGTTCTGTGATCACTGTGAGTTTTTCTATCATTAACTGAGGGGTACCAACAATTTTGCCCTCATATGTATCTGCTAAAGAATGTCATAATCACTTCATTTCACAATTAATGATATTATTGAATGTAATGGCTAGTTAAGCTTGAGAATTGCTTAGCATTGTCACACTGTATTAGTGATTATGAACCATAACTGATAAATAGTTCTGAACGAAAACAAAGTTATGTTGTTGCTGCATTCATTTGCGTTGCAAAAAATTCAGGGAGCTAATTTTGCCCTTTTTAGTCAATGGTTTGGCTCACACCATGCTTGCCGTGTTTCATAACATAGGTGTCCCAGAAACACCTTGTCACATATGCACTGGGTCTATTTATGACAGAGCGTGCTTCCAGAATGCGTGAAGCTCAGCAGTTCAGATAGAGCCAGACAGGAAATCAGACATGGGAGCAGTGTAAAGCATCAAAGGCAGACCCTCTGTAAAAATTTGCAAATACTAAACTATCCATTTGGGGGGGGGGGGCATTACATTTTTTTTTAACGTGTCTGTCCAGCATCTCAGCAGGCAGAATGATGGTCTGGCTGCTATATTGTGCTGAGCAATTTT
>JBAMHV010000021.1:10762381-10776670 GCA_037177535.1 Pseudomugil gertrudae | reverse complement strand
GGGAGGAAGCCGGAGTACCCGGAGAGAACCCACGCTAACACGGGGAGAACATGCAAACTCCACACAGAAAGATTCCCTGTTTGACCCCCGCACCAACCGAGGCTCGAACCGGCAACCTTCTTGCTGTGAGGCCACAGTGCTAACCAACTATGCCACCGTGAGCCTCATAACATAATATATTGCATATTTCTCGAGTGTTCTAGGGTAATGTTAAATATCTTACGTATATATTTGTATAGTAACTATTCTCACCACCAGGCATAAATAGACGTATTTTATTCTGTCCAACACAACCCAAAACAAAAGCACACAAATGTCATTCCAGAAAAATCAACTGAATATTAAAGGAAAGAAAGAAAGAAAGAAAGAAAGAAAGAAAGAGATGAATGAGTTGAACTACACTTTCAGAGCTGTGACCTTCTCATATTGCACAACTCTTTCATATGATACCGCAGTTAACACTTTAAGTGCACAGTTTCCTCTATGGCTGCAACAAAATTATGGATTTTTACTCAGCTGCTTGTAGAATCCTTTTATATTTGTTTAATTAACCTTAAAAATGAACATCTCTGTGCATGACAACACATGGTAAAGTTTCTAGTAACCACAAAGCTAACAGCTTGCTCGTTTGTTTGACTTTTAAGACTAGAGGTGAAGACTGACTGATTGGTCACCTTGAAAACGGACCGTGGCCTTTGATAGGCTCTTTGGTTTGTTCATTGTCACTGCAGCCAGTTCAGTTAGTGTCACTAATGTAGTGCAGTGTAGTGTAGAGGAGTCGGTATGTTGCAAACGTGCTTAAGGTAGAGACGTGTACAAATAACTAAAGAACAATTATTTGTAGCAGATTTAATTTTCTGGGGTTCTGATGATTGCTAAAGTGCTCAGAATTGTAGTTTAGAAATATATACCGGTACGTAAATACAGTTAATATTCATATTAGCTGTTCCTTAACTGAAATCTATGCATGTTGTCTGTATTTGGAATCATATACATACAATATTGTATTGATTTGTTGTCATTATAACTTATCTAGGGGTATATGGAGAAAAAAATGTGAATATGTGTTGAATGGAATATCTTCTTGGTCTTTAGAAAGATCTTTATTAGCAACTACATAAAGAAATCAGATAATACTAAGTGGCCGAACTTCTCAATCAATGTTGTCCTCTAGAAGTGAGCCAAGGACTGCATTCATACATTAGCATGATTCCACAGTCAACCCACGTCTTCCCAATATAACTTTCATGTCTCCAAATGCCCAACAGAGAGCCAATTTCACTCCTCACACTGGCGACCTTTGGCATCATATATATATGTAGTGCTTGTTGCCTGTATGACAGATTCCCATGCATATTCATACCTACATATGGCCAAGCAGAATGAAGTCTGTCTACTTGCAGCAGACTGAAGAGCACATGAGGCAGTTCATTACTGGGAGTTCTCAGTTAGGTCCAGTCAAACCCTGAGGATTTGTCTGTGCATGCGTGCGTCTGTGAAGGTCTGATGGTGGTGGAATATTTTTTGGTTGTGTGCGTGGGAAGAGGATGTATCAATTTGAGTTTTGTTGTGGGTTGCAGGGAAAATAGAGGAACTGATGAAAAAGAGGATATAACCGTGTGTGGTTGTACGTCTGTCATGGAAAGGATGGCGGTGGTGGGAAATGTGCCTATAAATGGTGGGGGTGGTACATTTCTGCATTTGTGCATGTGTTTGTGTCTTTGAGGCTGTGTGGGAGTGTGTTTGTGTGTGTTGTGGCACACGCTCACAGGCTTCGTTTGTTTGTGAGGTGAGAAGAGAGAAAAGTTTAGTCCCTTAGCATGCCTCCACCTCCTCTTGCTCCATCTGCCCATTTCACTAGGTTCTCCATAAATTAAAAACGCTCTACATCTGCTTTGGGGTACATTGTTAGTTGTGTGCGTTTGGTGGTTCCTCTGTTCATGAAAAATTAAATACTTTTCTGCATTTGATTATTTCCCCATACTCTAGAAAGCCCCTCTGCAGCAAACATGACAGAGGACAATACTTCACCCCAACATGTTGAGAAGACAACCAGGTTTTTCACCCTTCAGGATGGAGAAACATCTCGAAGAAAAAAATCTGTTCATGGTAATGGTGAGCACATGTGTAAAGCCTGGAAATGCCACTTTGCAATGGTATGATGATGTGTTCTCACAGCAGCACTCAACCACAACAAAACATAGTCTGACAAACAATGACAATACTATTAAATGCGGTACATGTGTTGTTATATTTCTTCCAACTGCAGTTTTCTGTGCATGTGTGATAGCATGATGGAAAGAGTAGGAGGAAAAACTTGGTTAAGAACAAATAGGCTACTCTGCAAAACAGGAACTATTGCTAAAATGTTTATATGATGCAAAATTGTGCAGGCAGGATACAGGAGGCAGACAAAATGATGAATGCTCAGGCTTTAATCCAGGAACGTAGGAAATACAAACATGGAAACCAGAACTAACCTAAGGAGGCTGGAAACTAAGGAAATCTAAAGAGTACTGAAACTAATGAACCACAAGGAGGAACCGAAACCCGGGAGTATAAATACATGAACTGAAACAAGACACAGGTGGAGTGAAGGAATAAACTGAAACCAGGTGGAACTAATTAACATGAAACTAGAACAGGAAACATTACCAAAATAAAACAGGAAACTAAACAAACCAAACTCAAACTATGACACACATGAGCTTTTCCTAAACTATACATGGACATTCTGATAAAAAGATCTGATGAAGTATGTTTTCCTGTAGATCAAAGACTTGCATGTGAGAAGGTGTGTATCTGAAGATGAATGGACACTTAAAGAGACATCATAGATAATTGGGACAAAGTGCTCTACAGGATGCCCACTTAGAGCAGCCAGGCTTTAGTGGAATAATGAGCGTAATCAGAGGTTGTGGTCACCATGTTGCCCTATACAGAGCACCCAGGCCACTGGGGAGGACCTGTATTTGTCTTTGACATTAACATGCAGGGCTCCAGGGCAGTCATATTTGGCCATGGTTTGGTAACCGTGAGCTTCGTAGCAGAACAGGTGTTGCACGCCGACGAGGCCATCAATCTCTCACTGGCCTGTCTCTGTAGGATTCAGGGTTAATTATCATCAAATAAGTCATTAAAGAGAAAGATGGGAGTTTAAAGTATGAGGAGATGCTAACCTTGGCAAGAGGGAGACAGCTGGGTTGCTCAGTTAGGTTAAGATGTGTTTGGATTGTGTTGCTAAGGTAGATCATTTTTGAAAATACAATCTTCATAGCTGTGCCAAGTTTTTTGTGGTTAAGAATTAGTTTTAAACTGGCATTTGCCCAAAAGGTTGGCTTAAATTGTTTTGAGATGAGAATTACATGTACTTGTAATTTTTGGAGTGTGTATAAATCAGTTGTTGGGGGGGGGGGGGGGGGGTTGTCTGTTGCACTTTCCTAATTCCTCAATTATGCAATGAACCAATAAATGTAGCTGGCTCTTCCAAGACCGATAACTTAATCAATGACATGCTTCTTATTTTTGTTATCTTTCATTTGAAAACACTTACTTAGTTAACAATGAACTGAAAACTGTAAGAAGAATATCTTATATTATTTAGTAGATATATGTAGTAAAACCTACATATATCAGTAGCTTTCAATCAGAGTGATGCAACTGAAACTAGTTTAATGATCTTCACATTCCCACATAATACTCATCTCCAATTACAAATGTAGGTAATATGTTTCAAAGCAGTCAGGGGTCTCATATGCTCTCATGCTGGTGCAATAAAGTACTATATTCCTACCCTTGTCAATAAATGTCTTGTTCCAGTAGCCTGATGCAATTATGCTGAAAACTTTCAACATATTCACGTTCCACTTTAAATATTTATGGAAAGGTTTTCATTCAAATAATTACTTTATATTTTGTTACTTTTTATGGAAGATATATGAGTAAATGGTAATGTTTTAATAACTTGTATTTGTGTGTGGGGGGTTTGTTTGTTTTTTTTGTTTTAACTTGGTCTGATATATCTAACAGCCTTTTGTAAAAGAAACATATTGATCATTCTTGTTCTTTGTTACAAAGTAAGAACAAATTTTTCTACTATGCTTAGGTTATCAAAGTAGATGACGTGCTCAGGTTAAAAGTAATGACAGGAGGCATCAAAGGTGAGAGTCTATGTTAGAATTATATAGATTCATTTCTATATAAAACATCCTCATAAAGTGCACCTTTTACTGCAGAGCACCTTTAGTGCTAACGGTATTCATCTCAGTGTGGATTACTTCATAATGCATAAATGTAAAATGTCATTAGAGTTTCTTTTCATGCTCTTAACATATTAATTGGCATTACAGCGAATGTCAGATCATACAGTAAATTGTATCCTGGGAAGTCAGGGACACCTGACCTATTGAAAATTTTACAGTGTTCTTATACCTTCATTTATCTACTCAATGTTCCCATGAATATTTAAGGCAGACAATTAAACCCCAGCTGACCTGCGGGATGGAGCAAGACCAGTGCTGTCAAAGTAAAGCAGCATAAATGCACCCACACAATCACGCTCATCAAAAAACCCAAAATGGCACACCCACTCACCCTCACTCACACACATACACACCTTAAACAGAAAATTGCATATCGTTCTATGAGTTCTGTCACAGTGTCACACGGTCGCAAAGCCTTCGCTGGTGTATGACAGGCATATTACATATGTGTCACATTTATGGGGGCATCAACAGAGGTGGTTTGTGTTTTGTGTATGTAAATGTTTGGCCAGGGTCAAAGTTAATGCACGTCAGTATCCAACTTCACCTTGGTTTGGTGATGAGGAGCAGAATGCGTATGAGGGTGGTGACACTAAAACTGAATATTAAACAGTGCAATACCACGTTGTACAAAAACAGCAGCACACGGTATCCTACAGCTGGCTGTGATAAACATCACATTTATTTGAAAAAAACTACTGCAGAGGAAAAAATAAAACAGCTGGAGTTAAAGTCATTTTTTAAAATAAAATATGGATCACATGACTATGTGGAAGGAGTTGATAATGATGACAAATCCACTAAATTATCTCAAGACTCTCCAGCTCCTCTACAAGGTGCTTACATTTGTTATCTAAACAACACATCCATCATCTCATGGCAAACACTTAAATTTGGTCAGCTGGGTACAATGTTTATGCATTTATTAAGAAAAGAGTCGGCTATTCCTCTCAACAAATGCTTTAGACCACAAAAACAGACAAAAAGCAGTCTTAAATAAGCTTAAATCAGAAAGTAACTAAAAGACATCAGTGGAATTAAATATTGGGGTTGCTGTCACCGTTTTAAACACCTGCTGCATACCACACCGTGTCAGACCTGCGCTCACCAGGTGGTCTGAAACAGACCTTCAAATGAATGTTAATACTGCTCCACATCTGTTGGATGTAACAGTTAGCAAACAAATTTGCTGCATCAAGTTAAAAGGTGATATTACAGCGCTGTGTTTGCAAGTGGCAGAAACAAGAAAATCAGGATTCTCATATTTCTTATTTTTTTGCATGTTCATGCTCTCACGTGTTAATAAAAAGAGTATTCATAAAACACTTCACTGTTAATGAGAGAGAACTATTCCCAGCACTGATCAGATCCCGTTGTGATCCCAGACAATCAGCAAGAAATTCATTTACTGTATATCAAGCCAAACATAATGGGCTTGTGCTGATCTGGCAGCTTTAAAGCATCTTTTTGAAAAGTGACAACACATTTTCATCTCTAGTCTTGTATTAGCACATCTGTCCAGAGAATCCCACCATTATAAACCATCATTCTGACACACGCACCTTTTTTTCCTCATCCAGCATGAGCCGCAGTGTCTATAGGTCAGATTATTTTTTCATATGGTATGAAATATAAATGAACCAAAGCTTTTTCTACCATGCTTAATCACTTTATTATATTTTTATCACTCTGGCCATGAAGGTAGAAGTGGATTGACATTCTATTCCAATCATAATGTCATACCCTCAGGTTAGAACTTCCATTCTGCATATCGGAGGAAAATGGGATTGAATGAGTCTTCATATTACAGTGTTTAATGTATGTAAAAATAGTCCATTTATTCATGCCTCAGCAGTGCATTATGGTCAGAAAGTAAACCTATCAATCAAAAAATAATTTAAGACAATCCTGGTTTAGAAAGGAAATACTCAGACTTCTTTTTCAATGCAATATGGCCCTGGTATACCTAAATGGACCAACTGATTCTACAAAAACATGAACTCCATTACCTCAAAACTTCTCAAGCATGCATCAATGATGCTGCAATTTAAAGCAAAAGCATTTTCTCTAAATTGTTTCACACATCCCAAAACTCCCTTTTTTTTATTTTTTTCAGGTCCACTTCCAAGTTTCCATTTATGAAAAATGTCTGGTTAGGGATCTATGATTATAGCAATCACTCACAGTGTTGGATGATTTCGTCTCAAACACACATCTTTATCTGAGGACCTGTAGACTGTCCCAGGGCCAGCATTTCTCAATATGCTATTATTCTGCACAAACGGTGAATCTCCACAGGCAATCTGCATCTAGCTGTGCCATGTGTTCACAGTGGGAATAGAAATCAGACACCTGATGGAGAGAGAGGATTTTTCCCTTTTTCTCTTTACAACAGCTCCATGAAGCAATGCAGCCATGCATATCAGAGCAGCAGTGTGAAAATGTCTCCTTATGGATTAAAAGGAAGTTAGATTGTAAAATAAGAAAAGAATTCTGGTTGACAGACTTAAGGGACTGAAATAACATTCTGCCTGGTGGTTTCGCCATCACTGACATCTGGGATAGTCATTGTATCTTAAATGGAATCACCATCAGTGATGACAGCTTTTTGGATTCATCATTTTCTCTAAAGACTTGTGGGTTTCCTCTAGTTTTTTTATCAGGTACCTAAAATGCCTAATCTTTCTCCTTGTAAAGCTGGGGCATGTTCAGGCAACAAGTACAACCTACCCATGTTACTTTTTTATGTTTCTCTGCTTCCCTTTAAAAATGTGTTGGGAGTTGTTTTGATTGGTATGTTTTTTATATTTCCCCTGGAGAAAATGCTGAAATATGTGACTCCAGGTCTTGAGGGAAATAACAGCAATTGTGAATGGCATATTGACAGATGTGTGTGTGTATATGTGTGTGTGTGTTTTGTTTGTTTATTTGTTTTTTTGCACCGTTATTTTCCCTGTCAGATTGGGATCCGTTTAAAGAATGATCAAGGTTGCAGTTTGAAACATCTACCTGAAAACACCAATCATTGTAACTGGAAAAAGTCTTATAGTGTTCAGAAACATCCCTCTAAATGTGTCCAACCTCAAGTCACATTTTCAAATACTGTGAATCAGACTGTTGAACAATAAAACTTTTTCTTGTATTTAAAGACCACTTTGTAAAATAGCCCTTGTACAACTGCAGTTAAATTTTCTAAATCTTTTACACTGTCTGTATCACGTCACTATTATCACCAAATTTCACTGAACATAAATTAAATCCAATCTTATCTCTGAGACTTCATTAATTTGAGGCTGCATCTATCCTGCTCTACTATATTTTTCTGGAGAATATTCAAATGTAACGCAACTCAGGTCGAGCAGAACAAGACACTTTGAGATCATAATTCTAATCATGTGGGGGAGGACAACCTACAACTATACACATTTAATTGGCTCATATACCCATGTTGAGCAGGTGCTGATAACACCCCACATGCTTGTGCCTACTGCTTGTCACAAGTGTGTCTCCCCCACCAACGCCCTCCCATGTTCTTTGTGCCTCTCTTGGGGTAAGTAAATGGAACGTCTGCTTGAGACATCCTTTAAGTAATTTTTCTCTGTATGTTGAATGTTTTTAAGGGGCTTATTTAAAGAGTCCTTCACCCCTCCTCACGCCATGCATGCACACCATTATATGAAAGTTATTATTAAAATTCACTACATATTACTAAATAGAGTGGGGGAGTGTTGGCATATCCAGATGGATACTCCTTAAATCTGTCTTCAATTAGTGTCCACTAACTTACATCTTCCAGCTGAATTCTGATTAGCTGATCTGGCAATTTACTCAGCCTGGCTAGAGAGCACTTGGTCCCTCTCCTGAGTGCAACCTTGCTGCTTTTGAGTATTGTGAACCTTTGATCAGCACCCTCTTATTGCCTATAAAAGCCAATACCTTTAAATGTCATATTCCCTCATCTCCTTACCCACAGAGCCTATTTCTTTTCTGTAACAAAGATCATAGGGTAGTGAAATAGAAAAATGGACAAAAAAGATGTATAACAGTAAGGCTGATGAGAATACCATTTAGTTAATATGTCTCACATCTTTCCATTTTGATCTTGCAACCTGTCCTCTGTGTCTGTAACTAGCTGCTTCCCTCTTGTGGACAACTCTGAACTCCAGCAATGTCTGACACCAGGTCATCATGCTCGTTTTACTTCTCATCGCATTTTCAAACAAAGAAGATTATAAAAACAAATCAACACTCTACTGACATCCATCTTCAGTGCAGCTCACAGGATTTCTACCCCCTCCATCCCTCCACCTCTTCTCTTCTGCTGCTGCAGGAAGGGAATCAGCAGGAGAGCTAAACCCTTCCCATTAACATATAGAGTCTTATTTAAATCCTATTCACTTATCCATCCATTTAGAAGAGTAATGCCAGCAGGTTACAGAGATGGCATTGCATCAGGCTCTGATTGAGCTTCAATTTGGTCATGTTATCTGATTGTGAGGTAAACAGTATCATGATGGATAAGATCTCATTACAATTGGGATGTGAGAGTTTAATTTCCTGTACATGCTCCATCTTTATTAATGTCAGAGGGAGGAGGTCTTAAATTGTGGCACAGGTCTATCTACTCTGGCTGGGCACCTTACTCGACAGCTTTGAGCCAGCTCAAAGGGATTACATTTGGCATACATTCACCCCAGCCAGTTTCAATTTGGCAAAAGCATTGACATGGCATCTCACAGAGTAAAATTGTTAACAAGTTGGAGTATAAAAACAATGAAGTGTTAGGCCGTTTAATTAATCTGTGTTGTTGTCATCTCAACGATTCTCCTCCTGATGTATTGAAATAGCTGCCAAAGCCGCAAGAGACCAGCTGGTGTAGAAACAGCAGACTTGTTGTATGTCATAAGTGAAACCACAGAAGAAGACAGTAACTATCACACCCTGACACCTCCTTCACAGTGAAAGAAAAGGGGGGGGGGAGGCAAACTTCATAATAAACCTGTCAACACTCCAATCTGAATACCCAGGAGTCAACATGGTCTCCGCTTCCCTGGCGATAGTCATCATAACGGACACTCCTGAGAGACAGCACCTCATCTATCAGTCACACACAGCTCTTCATCAAATCTTTTCTATTGCTCTCATTATATCCTTAACACAATCTAAAATACCTCCAGGCTTCTCTAAGAAGCAGATGTATTAGAGCTGCTGACTATTAAGGTGTGAATGTGCCTGTGCATAAGTGTGTGTTGGTCAACGCACAGGCTTCTGTCTGTCGCACAGTCTGAGAGACAACCCTGTTTGTTTGTTTCACTTCTGTAATCCACAGTTGAGGTTTGCAGTGCAGCGCAGAGCTGTAGCTGTGATGCCCGAAGGCCTCTGGGAGCTGGAGCAACACGTCCCGTATCAGGAAAGGAGAAGGTGAGGGACTCATGGGACACCTACACCCCCCTGCACCTGATCATTACCATGCTAAAGTTATATTGATTGCAGTAGCTTAACCGCTAAACCATGAGATATTCCCTCGACACAGTCCCTATGTTAGTTATGTGGTGGTGGTCTGTTAGTAATCCAGCAAAACCACAACATATATTGTATCTGGCTGATATGATATCATATATATTACACAGTACATGGTAGGTAGCATTTTTTTTATCCTGACCATCACATTTAACAGTAAATTTTAAAGATGAGCAATAGCTTCTAAATGTGGACTGGTACTGGGAAGGTCAGGTCCTGATGCAGCAGGCACCAGTAACCTGCAGTTCAAGACACTCCCTGTTTTTTCTGCCCTTGCTCTGATGGATAAACTTGCGTGTGGTGTGTTTGTGGTGTGCCTCCTCCTGCAGGCACCTTTCATTACACATATGCATATGTGCTTGCCCTTGACATTATCATCAGCAGATTTGTGCAAAAGGCCCCGAGGTAAGGTTGAAATACTGCTGAGGCTTCGGAGAATGGTCTGCTTTAAAGCGACTGTCTGTGGGCTAAAAATGCACTCAGACATGGAGGCAGAGGAAAGGAAAAAGCTCAGTAACTGAACCTAGCAGAGCACCCCTCAGGGGACAGTAGTAATTAAACAGTGATTAAATTAAGGGGCAATGCGGGCAAAACACTGCCTGATTGACACTGCTGCCTCCTCTCTACCCTATTCACTATGGGTTCAGCTCTGTCATGAAGCATTGCTTTCTAGTGACCTCCAATTACTCACCCAGTCTAAATTCTTCAAAGCCCAATTTTCAAAAACTATTTTCTTAACTGTGTTAAGAGCATGGATCACTGCACATTTTTCTCTGAAAAGGCTGAGCTGCTGGACTGAAATACAGACGTTAAAAAAATGGGGGTAATGTCTTTGTTCTTCCAATACAGAAAATTTTTACTTCAGATAAACTCACAAACTACAGCCGCTCTGCTGTTTGCACCCAGACTATTATTGGCCTTTGCTACAGAAAAAAGTACAATCACAAGAAACCATACTCATGCAGAATCCAAAGCAGGTGCCTTTCTTTGAGCCTGCTTGGGCAGCTTTAGAAGTGCCTCATCAAATGCTCTCCTGCGAGGGGAAATACTATAAATTACCTTTGGCGACTCCTTAAACCAAAAGCAAATAGACTAACAGAAAGCTGAGCAACAGCAATAAAACCAGCTTTAACAAAACAATCGTACAAAAACTGAGACACTGAAATTGCCTTCTGCTAAATCAAAAATTCTGCTCACGTTCTTGGATTTCCTCCACTTGCCACACTGCCCCAGGTCTTCCAGGTATTGGGTGTTCGTATAGATTTTTATAAGCCAGGACTTGTGCTTATGAAAATAGTTCTTAAACAATCCCTTTAAGTCTTCTGATGGTGAAGATAGTCCTCTTTGTCTGTAATACAAATTCAAATAGTTGTAGGGAGATGGATTACATGGCACAGAAAGAACAGGGGCCCACTTTAAAAGGATAAGTTTAAGATGACTGGTATTGATTAAGTGCTCAATGAGAGCATGCCTATGAAAGGCCAGCCACCACACAGCTCATGAAAGAATCATATAACTCATACACAAGGCTCTCAGCAAACATACAGCAGTGGCATGAAGGCGTGAACACTCTGCGGCTTGTCATATCGCTAAGCAAATAGTTGACAACATGCTTGCTTTCCTGTGGTTAAAGACATTAAAAATTACATCAGACTTTTTCATAAGAATTTCAGGATCCTATTAGTGCCTATAAATCTAATTAACTATTGAAAGAAGCAGATGTCAACTGCAAGCACGCAAAAGTCTTTTTGGGAATGTGGTTTTGCCCAGACAAAAATGAAATTCGTTATTTCAGAATCCATTATTTCTTGCTCTGAAAACTCAGTCTGACACCACAAATTCCTTCACTTCTGACAGTTGTATTGGAGACAAAAAAAGAAAATGCTCTTAAAACATGTGAAGTTAATTTCTTAGTAAAACAGCAAACCAGGAAGACTTAGTCCTCCAGAAGACTACATTATGCTGTCGATTTGCTGGTGTCAGAGTTTGTGATGATACCGTGTGATGACAGCCCTAATAGAAAAAGCACTGCCAGCCTAACCCACCTCATCATCCTTGACATTTAGCGCAGCACTGTCTCCCTCTCTCTCTCTCTCTCTCTTATCCCTTCTTCACAGTAAACAAACATTTTATAACCCTGATTTGTATCACTGAAACTGGAGGACATGAAGTGACTTCATGTGTGGCAAACTTCTTAAAAGGATGCTGATAAAATTTTTTAAAAAACAGATGAAGTGGGGAATATCTGGGAAGAAAAATTGTAAAAAAAAAAAAAGAGCCACAAAACAAGAGGAAAGAGTGAGCAGACAAACAGGGATGACAATCTGGCCAGATTGCCACCACCTAACCTGAGGTATCTGAAACTAATTTCCAAGGAAAGCTGTCAGGTCTCTGCAGACAATGTTCTGATGGAAACGAGGCAATAAATGCTTCTTAAAGCCATCATAAATATACAGCTTCCTGCCTAACAGCCACTGCTCAGACCTGAATCCGACCTCATTATCCTTCGTCTCTGCTGGCAGATTCGCATGCCAAGTTACAGGCTGGATCACTAAAAAACCCCTTAGCGCAGGCCTCAGTGGGATATGTGGCTCATCAAACTAGAGGACTCTTTAAATACATATGGCAAGTTGGGCTGGATAAAAAGAAAAAAAAATCTACACTTGACTTGCAAGGGTTTGGTTAAATTTTGAATGCACTTAGACAAACTGTAATTGTTCATTGAGCAATAAGACTTTCTGAGTGGAAACCAAAACATCAAGTATGTATGATCTCTATTTTTTTCTCCATTATGAATGGACTGTATGTGACTTAAAGTGGATCACATGAATAATCAAATGGTTCAGCAAAATCTCCAGTTAGATCGAATATATTAGAAAACAGCATTGCACAGACACATCACCCAAACGCTTCCACACCTTGCAATGCGCACAAAGAGTGTAAATATATGAATACGCTCATGTATTCTGGTCTCCATATGAAGAAATATGGCAGAATGGTCTCTGTGTTATGTCTATAAGGCAGAATAAAGGTAAGAATGGGAGTCTATCAGCAGCTCCCAGCATTCCCGCTTCTCCGCCTGTCTGTCTGTCTGGAGAGACTGACACTACAGCAGCGTGCCCTTCATTATCACTAGGTAATGCTCATCACAGTGGCCGTGGCTTTTCTCTATACCCCCTCCCCCCACCACCCCACCACATCTCTTAAAAGTCTTACTCACAATGAAAAGCAGGGGAGATAAGGTGCGGGAGACCATTTCTTTTGACATTCACGATGGCAAACTCATCAGTCATGCTGTCAAAGGCACTGGTCTTGGCTAGTTTGGGATTTATGAGAAATAACGATGAGGCGAAAAGGACTAGTAAGGTTTTTGCTTCTACCGGTAGTTTGGGAGTGTTGTGTATTGAGGCACGCTCTGCATAAAACCCAATTTCTTTTGTCA
Source organism: Pseudomugil gertrudae (assembly GCA_037177535.1). Classification (NCBI taxonomy): domain Eukaryota; kingdom Metazoa; phylum Chordata; class Actinopteri; order Atheriniformes; family Pseudomugilidae; genus Pseudomugil; species Pseudomugil gertrudae. Next base: position 10,763,446 of record JBAMHV010000021.1, on the reverse strand, counting down.
GTGACCCTTGCACAGATTCCACATCCAACAGAACTGACATTTCTGCCTCATATGATAAAGGAGAATGGCGGAAATAAGTTTTTCTAAAATGGAGTACATCACCACAAGCAATAATAACAGGCACCACTTACTTTGATTTGCAGGGTATTGGTAAGTGAGGGGCAAGGCCTTTATGCTATGAAATGCACTTTAATGTATTTTAAGAAAGTTGAACATCTCTGACCAAGAACATTTTCTCTTCCTCCACATGTCCCTATGTGAAAATGGGACAAAACTGTAATAGCATGTGTCAAACACTTATATTTTCTGCTCAAACAAGTGACAGATAGTGACAGATGCTCCCTCTGCGATTTTCTTTGTAAACATCTTGGGACACAACATCACTCATGTAGCAGTCACTGTACGGTGACGTACCACATGGTCTGGAAAATTTATATAAATCATTAATTTCAAAGTCATTTGAAAGTGGATTTGAATATTTGTGCAAGGACAACATAGCTGAATCTTATAGAACTCCTCGATAGATTATGCCTTTTTAATGAAATCCCAATGGACTGCACTGCAGGGATCTCCTGGAGCACCAAATTATTAGTCAATTTCAGATTATCAAGTTTATTAATTACCATTCTTAATATATCTTATGAAAGTGCCGGGAGATTTAGTCAAACTACCTACGGGCAACAAATGAGATGCTCAACACACATTTATAGGGAGTATATTAAAAATATTAGGTAAGCTAAGAATATTTCAGCTTGACACTTCAGAAACTTGCTGAAAATGTTCAAAGTGCAGCGTTGCTTATGAGCAAAGTGTTGTGAAATAGCTGGCCAAGTAAGTTCGTGGCAATTTTGATTCAAGTGTGTGAATGAGACCTCTTAAAGCTCAAGGGTACTTGAATCTGTGTGGAAATTAAGCTATGAGATTGCAGCTGGGGGGGGGGGGGGGGGGGGGGTTGATTGAAAGATGAAACAAGGTGCGGCATGATGCAGCTTTTGCAGATTGCTCTTATGTGTCATGGGTCCAACCTCTCGCAGAATGGAACATGTTGGAGGGAGTTCGAGTAGC
>JBAMHV010000021.1:10736076-10762281 GCA_037177535.1 Pseudomugil gertrudae | reverse complement strand
CCCCCCCCCCCCCCCCCCCCCCCCCCCCCCCCCCCCTCCCCCCCCCCCCCCCCCCCCCCCCCCCCCCCCCCCCCCCCGTTGGATTGACAGCGACATTAGCCCTTCGGCACCTCTGCTGTATCACATCATGGCTCTGTAAAATAGATGGACAGGAATAGCAAATTAAATCCCCTTAATAGGAGCAGGAGATGTAGTAAGGTTGGTTTGAACTATAAGACTGCACAAGCACAGGAAATGAAGGGGGGTTAGGTTTTTAGTGGAGTAATATAAAGTGGCTCTAAAGTGTTTTGGTTAATGGGCCTCCTCCAACCAACTTTATACAGAAGTCACAGTCATATTTACATCAGTTGGAGATTACCTTCTTCACAATGCTTCGTGTCCTCTTCTTGAAAGGAGTTCACAGGTCATGATTCGTTCTCAGTGCTTAATTTGAATACATTTATCAAATTCATACCACTGCCAACACGAGAGTTGCTCAGTAACAACAGAGTGGCAAAACACTCGTAGCTACACCTCTGAGAGCCCTCATAGCAGCTTGCTCTAGTGGCTTTGTTGATGGTTTTCTCACAAGCTGTTTTTCCTTCTAGGTTCAGTGACACCACATGGCTGCGCCACATAGACTAACCTTAATGTAGACAAAGCCAAGTCTGCAAATCTTTGCAGAGGCAACACGCGTGCACGCACACACTTCGACAGCAGAAGGAGCAAGGCGTTTTTCAATGCATTTAGATGAGACCTTTAACAAAGGTCCCTAATGCAGATATCAATGAACCAAGGTACTGAGCTATCGGAGCGAAATTGGCTGACGGAGGGATGTCACCCCTGTGCATGAAAAATGATGGATCCCATTTGTAAACTTCTCTCTCCTCCTCTACCTCGGAACACTTAAACATGCACACAAACACTCGTCTTGCCTTCATCACCTTCTCAGTCATTGGATATTCAACAAGGAAGTAAACCTACTGTGATGCTGGCGAATAACAAGTGATCTGGTAAAATTGGCACTTTACCGGCCATTTCATATGACTGTCAGGGAGCCCAGAGAGAACCTGTTAGACTTCAGTGATGACAGGACAGATTAACATCGTGGACTTTGTTTTTTCCATCTTCTTTTCATTTTCTATGCTATTCTCTGAGGACATCAGCAAAATGAAACCAATATCTACAAACCCACACACAAACAGCCAAAGCTTTCCAAATATTAGATTGTGCTTGCTGGATTGCAAAATCTACTCTTTCATTCTGCTCCCTCCATGGCTGGGCTTGATTTGAGAAGGTAAAGACAACACCTAAATCCATCTAATACACTGAAGATGAACAGCAGCATTATAATGTGCACTTTTTGTACCCTGAAATAAAATAGATTTATGTGTCACATATAACTTCACACATTTTTATAGAGCGAGGCAATGGTGTGAATGCAAACATCAGCCCAAATGACACAACACACATACACACAATGCAACAATATACAAAGCTTGCAAAAATCATGCTAAGCATATAAAGCATGATAAGCAACATAATATGCACACTGAGCGTTTCTAGGGAAACAATGATATATTGCTAATCATCCTAAAATGAATTACTGCATTTTTTTTAAAGCAGTGTGTTGAGTCAAAGGTACAGAGGTTAATATACGCAAGCAGGCATCTCTGGAAGAAAATGAAAACTTCCCAGTGGAATGTGATGGCCAGCCTAAATGCTGACATTGTGGTTTTGATGATGGAGTGACTTTGGGAGGGTTTGCGGTCTGGCAATGTTCAAAGCTGTGCCTTGAGGGTAAGGGGGTAAATTTGCTAAGTTAATCACATAATGAGACCAATTAAACATCGGAGAACCCAGGTGAAATGGAGGCTGTAACTGAGCCAACGGCAAATGATGTTCTGTGGTTCAGCCAAATCTCTGGACTGAGGATGGACAACCCAGCTTTAGCATCAGTAATTCTCTGCAGTATTCACATTAATGTGTAGATGCCCCCTAAAAAAACAAGAACAAACTGGATTCTGAACAAGAGCTGAAACACACATTCACTTTTATGGTGTAAGACCTTTATTTGAGTACAGAACAATTATTAGACCTTTGTTTACTTTATGTTCATTTTAAAAGGGACATTTGTTTTGAAAACACGGGTGGTTTAATAAGGAGAGATAGCAATCATGTTGCCACTACAGCTTATAATTAAAAATAATTTTTTTAACAATAGCTTTATGGATCTCTGTGCTCTCTGAGTGCTTATAGTTCATTTTTAATCTTTTAGTGCTTCTTATCCTGGAGCAGCAACGCTGCCCCACAGCATGATATCTTCTCCAGCATGTTTTACTGTAAGGAACAATGTTTTTTCCCCCTCTGAGCTTTACAAACTGATATACTGTATTACAGAGGTATGGGCTGTTTCTTTTCCATAAAAGGTCTGAAAAAAAGGATTCATGATCTTGGTTGATATTTTTGTAGTATTTAAAATTACATGTTCTAGTTTATAAGTACACATAATATTAAAGCCTTGTTCTTCCCTGTTCTTTAATTTTCTTTTTACTCTTGAACGCTGCTTTTTAATACTAGCACTAATAATGGATATGATGCCTTTTATATTGTCGTTCATTGATTTAATGGCTTAATATTTCCTGAGAAAGATTACAACACTAATTCATTTGTAATCATTTGTGAGATGGTATGGTATGGGACTGCAATTAAAGAATTGTCCCTTGGACTGCTTTACAAATCAAATCAAATCAAACTTTATTTTTAGAGCACTTTTCATGTATCTGCAACACAAAGTGCTTTACATAATAAAAACAGTTTCAGTTACAATAAAACACACCAAGTTATTATATCAAGAACACACATCACAAAATATCATTCCCTCATACAAATATGCCCCAACTCCCATTACACACACACACACACACACACACACACATAGACATTTTCATCCTTAGTCTCTTTGCCAAAATGTAGATCTGAATTGTTGATAGATTTAAACATCTGGTTTGACACTACAGTGAGGAAACAACATCATGGGGATCCATTCACACCAGGAGCCAGCTCACTATCACCACAAGCAAACCGGGGTCCACACCACAGCTACAGGGCTGCAGTGCAATTCATGCCGACCAGGCAGGGAAGTGAAGAAAGTTACCTACTTGTGAAAATACAGTCTTACCTATGCTTTTTAAGTAACCACTAAGATCTGTGGAGGTTAATTTTGAGCGCAAAGGAGACCTAGCCAAGGATAAAATATCCTCCTTAGAAGCTGTAGGGCTCTTATAAATAAAAAGCTAGATCACTGTCACAGACACAACAGAAGGCAATAAACTGTGTAGTGAGCAGTTCATTAAAATTTGAATACATGGGGACATATATGAACAGTAATGAAAGAATGTTTCATCACCACTGAGGGTTTATAAAACGGCCCACCACTCTACCAACCATGATCCACTAATCTGGATGTAGAGGATTTGAGCAGAGTAAGATGGACAAGGGAAATTAATGCAGACACATTTTACCGGATCATATTGCGACGATTTGTTAATAAAATGCAAAGCGACACAGTAGATGTGAAACAGCAACTAAAGCATGGCCACGATTTAGACTTAATCCGTCATTATCCTGTCTTTGAAGTGACCTCGCTGTGCATGTTCCCACTGTGACCCAGAAGCACACTCTCATCTTCTTCATTAGCCAAGATGAAACACAGCAACCATACAGACAACTTTGATGTACCGTCCTGCACACACTAATACATGCATAAACTCACACATGCAAGACATCTACATGCATCCCCACTCACAGATTGAGACTTATCACTGACTACTCTGACTACTCTGAGGCATGAAAAACATTATGGTTTTTAATCAATTATAGTTCTAACCTTTGGGGCAGCACATTCATTACACGTGATGAGAGCGGCTAAGGGACAATATTCTGATTGCGTGCTGAGATTGAAATGAAAGAAATTGTATGGTTAGAGGGTAGACAAAGACTACAATTTCACACAGTGGAACATTCTTGACTGGATTTACATATGTGGATACAAACCGAATGTGCAGCATGTGATTTCACTGATATAATGTCATCTTGTATTTATAATTTAAAGATCAACATTTTGCAAACAAGCACAGATATCCTAAAAGACCAAAAATGGTAGCTGCTATGGAAGTGTGGCAATGAAATGGAATGAATCCATTAAACAGGAACAATTTGTTGTTATGTGATGTCCAATCATATGTGCATATGAGCATCAATGCAATTATTTTTTGTATGTTGTATATTACTATGAGAAATTCTAAATATACTAATAATTTAAAGTCATGCACATTGAAAAAAGTCAATTAAATACTGTTTAAAAAGCTAAAAACAAGACTATAATGCTGGCAGAAACGTTCCTTCCCTACCTTTTGAGTTTAAAATATAGGACAAGGAGTTTTGAGCCACATGTAGGTCCTTAACCTTAAAGAACTAGAAGAAAATAGAAACTAATTCTGCATGATATTCATTAACAACAATGGTGGCTCAAAGGAGTGCTTGATTTGTGTTGGGAAATTATAAAACAGTTTATGTTTATGTAACAGCAAAAAATCTTCCATTAAAATACGTCTCCAGGGGTGACAAGAATCTCCAGAGCAAACAAAATTGCCCCCCCCCTTCTTTTTATTGAAATCTTGTCGAATTTTGTAAAAAGGAATTAATGCATATTCAATAAAGTTGATGTAGCTACTGCTGCAAGTTTTGTGGTGTCCAGGAGATAAGGCCTTTCATAATTAGAGAATGTACAACATAATAATTAATCAATAGCAGGGTGGAAGATATTTTCATGAGCAGTTTTTACAATATTCCTTAAAATCCCCTTCACATCCAGATTGCAGCCAATTAGTTAAGTGCTATAACACAAAAACAAAAAAAAATAAAAATAAAAACAAAGCCTGTCACCTGTGGAACAAACAGGACTGACTAAAAGAGCATTGAATAATTTTAACCAATCTTTCTAAACCATAGAATGATAATATGTCTATCAAATTATTTTATTTTACTATTAATTGCTATTCCTTCCTTCAGTTTGTCTGCGCATGCCCTTCTCTTGTGGTTGCCCGCTCTCCTGTACTTGCAGCGCTTGACAAGGCAACGTAGCGAGAGCGGGCAGGACATAGACAGAGCTTGGCTAACAACATTAGCTAGCTATTATCAGACACTTACTGAGTGTAAGAAACTAAAAATAAGCTATAGTAATTATAAACACTATAAACTTTATTGGACTAGGCGGAAGTAAAGTTTTGCAGAAAATGTTTTAGCTACCTGAAACAATTGAACTATAAATAATTATACTTAAAATCAGTGACGGCTTGTTGTCCCGCTAAGTGGGAGGGCTAACATATATCTTTGAGACAAACGGACCACATTTTAACTTAAAAGTGTCCCATTACAGGAAGATCTGTTCATCCTTTGGTTTCTCTCTGCAGATCATTGGGAAATGTTCACATGCGACATCCAGTTGTTTTTTTTATCAGTTCAAACGACATTAGGTGTCAGGCTTTCTCAAAGCGAGCTTCTGACTGCTCCATCATGATGCTGCAGCACTGAGCGACCACAGACGTGCAGACTGCGTGGATTTCCTCTGTTACAGCCATTGCTTCGAGTTCAGTTCCACAAAACTCTTTTGCTCATGTCAAGTCATCCATCATTGGTTGAAATTCGCCTGCTGGGTCTGCGCAGATTTATCCCAAACGAGAAGCAAATGAAGGGGGCGTGTCACACTACCTGTCAATCATGCAGAGTCCAATTAAACTGTGTTGATCCGCTTGGGCTGTAAATGATTAGCCCATTTTTAAATGATTAAGTTTTTTCTGTTAAAATTTTGCTCTATGTTATTATTAGTTTTGCTCTAGGTATTGTTAATTAATCAAAAATTAGAACAACCTTTACACAGTTTTTAATCTTTCCTGAAAAATCCAGGGAGGGCTAAGCCTTGTTAGCCCACTTACCAGCCGCCCCTGCTCAAAATATTCAAGGCTGAGGCAACCATGAGTGACTGTATTAAAATATTAATATAAGTTTGCTCGTGTGTCTGATAGGCTAACTGCACATTCAAATCTTTATCAGTACAGATGACTGAAGGAAAAATTCATTTGGCAACCCACAAAAAATCTCCAGCAGCCCACTTCTGGATCAGGACCCTGTCTTTAGGAATGAATAACAAATTACAATAAAACATGTTTGACAAGCTCATGAACCTTTGGGAACAAACATTGCATGTTTTGGGATTTTGGAGGAGTGGTTTCAAGGGGGAAGTATGGAGAAATGACTTGGACTTTTAAATTGTGTATTTTTAAAATAGCTTGCTCAGGTTGTCCAGGATCCCCTACCTTAGTTTTTAAATAGCAGAGCATCTGTTCTTAGTCTTTTAAAAACTGAAGATTAAAGACATGTCTCTGGCTGCAAAGACTGTCAAGGGCAGGCATAGATGGTTTTCTATGAGGTTAGCCATGCTTATTTATTAGGACAGGTGGTAAAAATATTTTTTTTTATTAATAAACATTGCAGACCATGATATAGCATAAAAAAGTTACTGGCAGCAGAAGTCACTAATTATAACGAATAAGTACAGTAGATTAGAAAAACACAGAAAGTGTTGTTAGTAAAAAAAAAATTAAAAAAAAACAATAGTTACCACAAAATGTCCAGTATGTAACATGTGACATCTAGTGGCAAAGAGTAAAAATCAGAATCAAATTGCAACAATGAGAAGAGTTAATATCCATGCTCGACATTAATGTTTGGATTTCTGGTTTGTGCTACTGAAGAAATCCTGCTCTGCAACATGACATCCTTCAAACACTACAATGCCTATGCTTTTACTATTTATTTGATTGGCTTGTTATATTTATGATTATAATTATCATTGCATTGTATGAATAGTATATTGTACCTGCACTAATGTATAAAAAAATAAGAAGACATACCCCTTAACAAAGGAAGAAAAGGGAAATGTTCAGAAAACCTTAAACAGGTAACAAAGGGTTAAATCCACATTAGAAAATAGTGTGATAACAATTCTCTGAATAATAAACATATATAAACATATCAATGTGATTATTATTAAACTTTTCTAGATTTTTCTTTTTTTTCTACATTAAAATGAATATAAATGCTTACATTTTTTTCAGGGATCATTCAAATAATTCCCTTGCCTGTGTTACTAAAAATATTCACTTTTTATTCACTTTTTTAAAATTCACTTTAGCTAGCATTGCCCCCAAATCAGGGTTTTGGAAATTAAAGTAAAAATTGTTTAAAGATGGCATTTTTGTCAGGATTCCCTCCAAATAGGAATAATAAATAAAATAATTTTTAATAATCTGGTGTTTATTTCTAAAACCCAAACACTTATTACTGCATGTAAAAAATATGCATAACAAAGCTAGCTGACTGTGTATTGGCTGCATCGTCTGCTAGGGTCCAGTCTGACAAAATAGATGAGCATCCATGCAGTGAACTGCAGAGCACAAATGTTTGCTGCACTGTGCAGAACTAGAGTTCTTTCCCCAGGCAATGGCCTCATCAGGCCAGACAAGACGGCTGGGTGTTAAAGTGTGAGCTGGGTACACAGAGTAACAACATGGCCATCTGCACTGGGAATGCACACATCCATCTTACTAAGGACAGCAAGTCTAGGAACTGATAAAGGGGAGGGAAAGGGACAGAAAAGGAAGCAGTGGGGAACTGAACAGAAATGAAAAAGCAAATCCTTATGCATATGTATGTGCACAATGTTAGTGCCAGATGAGCTGCAAGGGACCAAATGAATAAAAAAAAGTATGTAAAAGTGCACAGCTTGTTCATCAACAGTAAATCTTTTGTAGTTTAAGAAGAGCTGAAATTTCACAAGTATTATGGTTTTATCAATTATTGTGAGTCAAAGCAAATAGTCTCTAACTGTAAATCACATGAGAATAAAAACCTAGTTAAATAATGTTTTCAGTCTTAATATTCATCAGTCAATCATGCAATTGAAAAACAGAATGCCATTCTTATTTTATTAAGCATGACATCAGTGGAGAGGACAGCAGTAACTCTCATCTCCCAGCATCATCTCTGCTTCATAACCATCTGGATGTGACTCAAAGCCCTGCCGTCAGCAATCTGGGGTCAGTGATATCATCTCACATTCTCCATTTGTTTTTATTTTTAGACCATTTCCTCATCCCTGTATAATCAGTGTATATAGTCCCACTGATACAGCAGTCTTTTACTCTCTCTCTCTCTCTGACTTCATATTACCTTATCACACTGAGAGCTTTTAGCTGTGCTTCCAGCCATTAGCTCCAGACAGTGGGTAGCTACCAGGCTGAAACAGAAAAGGCAGAAAGAGTGGCCTCCTGGTGGCTCTGGATGATGTCAGTTGTGAAAAGATCTTTTTATAACATGACCTGCCCATCTTTTCTCCTCTGAGACACAATACAGGTCTCAGAGAATATAATATAACCTTCTGCTGTCTTTATCTTACTTAGAAATACCCCCAAAAAAGGGAAGAAAACTTAATAAATGCTGAATTCTGTTGCATGGACCAAAGCATGGTCCATGAAACCTCTGCAGTCATATCAGATCAAAAATCCATCTCTTACTATTACTGCAATTATACCACAGCAAGAAAACAGACCTGATATCTGCCTACAGAAAACTCTGTGGAACCCTAACTGAAAGGATTTTCATGACTCCACCCAAAGCAGAATAGCTGATGTACAGTAACCCCACACTGAGAACGATTGTTCAGCTGCTTACTGAGGTGTCTGAGCTGGTCAAAGTGCCCGCCGTGATGTGTTATTGACAGATGGTCAGGCTCCTTCCCTCTGTAGGAGACTTCCAAACAAACAGCTACTGCATACACAGAGGCAATCTTCACATCAATATCAATCAATTATTCACATATTAGTGCTGCCTTGCAAAAAGCAGCTTGACTGCATTTCACAAGTGCCAGACTCACATACATTTTGTAGGAGGTTGATGAGAGTGCGCAGCGATTGCCCAACTTTCGATCCCACAGTTACAGTGAACTAAATCTCACACTGACACAGCGTGACACAGAACTGCGATTAAGTGGGTCAATTGTTCTTACTGTCTGCACTGTTGCTATTATAGAAGAATACATCAGGTGCAACAGTTCTCTATTTAAAGAAAGATGTAGGGAAGCCTGTTTTATTCATTTTGAAATTGTTTCAACATAAAACGGAGGGCAACAGTTAAACTTCCATGCATGTTAAGTTTGTTTGAAGTGGGCGTGCTGTTTAATGAAATAGGGAACATTTTGTGTGGGTGTCTGATTTATAGAACTTGCTGGAGAGGAAGATGTGGCACTAGCAAAAGTACTATAGTTACACAAGCAGCTGTGCCCAGTGGCTACTTGACAGAGATCTAGTTTATTATTCCTTGTTTAGTCAGCCTCTCTGGATTTTTTTTCCTTGAAGTGCTCCATATGAAGTGTAAAGTAAAGCTGTATGACAGTCTTTAAAATGAGTTTTGCTTTAGTACATACCATCAGATACTTTTCCTATCCTCATGTTACACAGAAATATTAAAGCTGTGCCCCAAGGTCAACAGCAACAGCCCTCACTCTACAATCACTGCACCCTTGCTGCACAACTATAAGAGGTTCTTTTTTGATCCACTCCAATATCATTAAGTTATTAGTTGATTTCAGCGGATTTAATCAGCATAGTAATTCCTCTCCGTGGAAAGATAAGTCTCTCTCAAGAGCTGTTAGTCGGTCCACTATGCCTACTGATTAGACACAAGCCCCCAAAATAATTCATCACAAACTGCAAAAAATAATTTATCAAAAGTGCTTCTCACAAAACCCGCTCAGGACCTTTGCTCCTTAATAATTAAACTCCGCAATTAGGCATCTTACCATGAGCTCAGTGTGAGGCTCCATGTAATATTCATAACCATACATAATTATGCAATATATTCACTGAAATAAGAGGCCATATATCCAAGGCGGGGCTGTCAAGAGCAAGACATTTTTATTTGGTTTATAACACTGTTTCGTCTCATAGATGAGCAGCTGGCCTCTGGAGACAAGCGAGAGTGAGGACGTCTGGTCCTTAACAGTCTGATGCTCTGTTCTGTGACACTGAAAAAGAGAGAACAGAAAGGGTTAGTAAAAGCAAATGAGAAGACAGGCACTGAATGGCGAGGCTCTTACCAAGGTAGCCAGTAACATCAAAGCATGTGCACTGGACTCAACAAAGATCCACCTTAGTGCTATACTGACCACGGTCAACACTAGATGAAGAGAAGAGAGGATAGGCATTAAATTAAAATGGAGCTGAGACAGGGTGCTGTCACAGGATGCACTGGATGATGAATTATACATAACGCTCAACACAGCATGGTAAAGAATTGTAAGAAAATAGTCATGATAGTGGCTGGATCAAATAAGCAGCGGCGGGAAGCTGTGGTGGACACACTGTGGACAAGGTTGCCTTTCATCTTGAGGCACAGTTGAAAGCTATGGCTCCACACACAACAAACTGGCAATCAAAGCTAATGTGTGACTGGGCAGTGGTGCACTTCATCTGTCGTCTCAAGTGCACCAGAGATCACACAGATGCCTCTTTCACATCACAATGGTTGATTTTCAACACACAGCCTTTGGAATTTATTATTTTTACCGTGGAAAGACTTGCCGCTTTTGGGAGCTGTGGACTATTGAAGGCCTCTCATGACATGCGTATGATGAATGAAAAGAAATGCATACATTTTCTACTAACATTACTGTAGTTAGCAAAGGCTGTCAGTGATGCATAACACATCTCTTTGCTTAATTAAAGACAACGTTGGATGAAAGCAGGAGAAATGTCATAAGAGGAGCTGCAGTAGACTAACAAGCAGAGAGCATGTGATTAATAAAGTGTCATAATTATCATGAGCTCTTTGCCGGGGGGTTTTATATGAAGACATTTATGCATTGTACAGTGCATACCTTTTAGAATTAAACACATATTTCAAAACATGTAATGTCAATTTTCAAGGACAATTCCATCTTCTTAAAACTTTTTTTCGAACAACACCATTGTGTTTAAATTCCGTCATATGTTCTGCACAGCAATGGCTTTTTTGAATGTGACACAGTTATATTGTCAGTGTAATACAGATGTGATTAACATAAATAAGAGTTAAAGTCAAAGAGGCGTAAAGGTCGTCACTCAGGACTACTCACGGGTCCACAAGGTGATTTACAACAACTTAATTTGACTGTGAGGAGTAATTTATCTGTGACAGAGCAAGCACTGGAACTCTGCATGTCGTGCACGCATGCAGGCAACAATATGCCATGACTGCACACATCTCACATCTACCCAATCAGTCAAGATGCTTTACAACTTCTGTCAGAGGTCTTAACAGTTCTCATAAATTATAAGGCCATTGTACATGGTGCCAATAACTTTTGAAGGAGAATCTCAGCCAAATTGAAGCCAGTAGTATCTCTTGCTTACAGGACACAAAATGGGATACCACTCAGGGTAAATATCTAAAATAGGAAGAGAAATACTTTGATGGTACATTTAGGTTTAGACCAAGCCTTTCTAGTCTTGCTCAGTTGAACAATTCTTTGCAAGAATAAAAACTATAGCCTAGACGGTGACATTTTGATGCAAAGCAGGCGCCTGGCAGGTTCGATTTTGTTACAGATAAGTTGCATTTCCTCTCACATTCCACTTTCCTTCACCAAAACTCTGTATCTCTAGTTATGCTTTGCATCTGTGTCATCTGCACATCTACTGTGACACCTCGAGAATATGAGGCATGAATGATGCAAACCCATTCATAAGAAACAACGATATAGCTTGATAGAGACAAAAAAAATGAGTGTGCAGGCCTTGAGTCTGCAATATATTGCGTGCTGTTATTTTTTTCCAAATGCCCCCTGCAGTACCCATTGATATTCTACGGGGAAATCATAGCCAGTAGCAAAATGTAAAGATCTGTTTCTCAACCTCTGGTACTATCAATATGAAGATAATTGAAACAAACTGCATGTATCTACACAGAAATAATGTGCAGCAATATAAGCAACATTAAATACAAACTGCTGTCGGTTAGATGACTTCATCCACACGTGAGCTTTCATGTTTATGTATGTCTGTACTTTCTTTATAGTATGAGGTGCATTTGAGCTGGGAAGGGAGCCTGCTGATAGCACAGGCTGCACTGATTTTCCTGGTGTCACACTGACAGAGGAAAACTCAGATTGAAGGGCAGAAAGTGATAACCACCTGCTGGTTTTCACATCCCGTTCCATTTAACAATCTTTGGAATTCTCACAAGGGACTATCAGAGATGCTGGGAAATGACTGAATAGGCACCAAAACCAAAGCCTGTGTTTTGTCAGCAATTAGAATAAAATTGCCTGAACCTACCGAAAGGCACAGCTCCTGATGAGAGAGATTGCCTACTTTACACCAGTTCAACCCTTTTGTTTTAACACCACGTTTTTTTTGTTAGTTTGTTTTTTTCAGATGTGCTTGATTCTTAATCACTTATATAAAAGCAAGACCATTCAATTCTGTTGGAAAATAAGAAATCATAGAGGAGAATGTGTTTTCATAATAACAATGTACATATCTCTCTTATTCTCTGTGAGTGGTTCCAAATTGCAAACAAGATGAGAAGTGCAAACAACGATGAACAAGACCAGGCTCTCAGCATGGCACACCTTCGTGTGCAGGTGGCTTTAACACTTAAAAAAAGTTATCGTAGATTGGGAAGGCAGAAAAAAAAACCACTCAGCCAGATGGCCTCCATAAAGCATAAAGTAAAGCTCTCCCAGATGTTGAGAGGTAGTTGTGGATCCTCACATGCAATGTGAGGGAGGGATTGGTAATGCATAGTGTATTAGTGGTCTCTTTATGGGTACATTAGGTGCTGTGGAGGGGAACGCGGGGGCCACTACTAAAGCTCCTGGTGAGTTGCTACTAGACTTTATCCTTTGATGGACCTACCCTTGAAAAAACGGGACACCCGTGACCATATTCTGCTGAGCCTGTGTGACAACACCCTTCCTTTAGCCTCCTGGAAAACATAAATCAGTTCCTCATATCATCATCTAGTCATATTCCATGCATATGCAGCTCTAATCAGTAAATCTGTCAGCTTTCTCGCCTTTCAGTGATATATCTGAAACGTAATACTCTTTCACTTGGGCAGTAAATCTCTGATGAAGCCTATGTTTTTAAAAATCTAAAGACAGGGCTCCATGAAGTGAAGAATCTCACTTGAAAACAGACACCAAGATTGGAGTACCAGTTCAGTCTAGGGTATCTATACTGAAAGCTTCAGTGCGTTCCAATATGTCACCTCTCATCTTACCACTAAAGCAGTGGCCTAGACAGGAAGCCAGAATAAATTTCTCCTGTTCATTGTCCCCGCTGAGAACTAGCAGAACATCTCAGTCTGATTAATGGCTGTACACTATCTAATGAACAGTAATTGAATGGTAAAATGCAGCAGGTCTTTAAAAGCCCAGAGGAGTCGTCTTCCTCTGCTTACTTCTTTGGAAAAGCAAGGCAGTGACATTGTCTAGAGTTGATTATAGTTGACCTTGCATGGGGAGACTGGGGCCTTTGTAATGGCTAACTGAAGCCTTGGGGAATAGCGGCATGGAAAAACAGATGAAAAACAAATGAAATGGACTTACATTGGAAAAGTAAAGGAATGAATCAATACCTTGGTCAATAACGATTCGATTCTTTATCACAAAATTCTTAAGGAGAGGAAGACAAGTGATCAAATATCCCTAGTTGTATTGGCATTTCTAACAATATTAATTAAGAAAAAATGCTAAGGTGACTGGTAGATAAATCAGCCGATATCGTTAAATCAAAACAAATGATAGTTGTAAACCCAATGCCACAGCAGTGAGTACAAATCTACCCTTGTCTACATTTCCTCAATGTGTATGACATCTAGTACATAGACAGACCACATCGTCAGGAAATCAATCAGCTCCTTAACAGAGTACACTTTAAAGACAACCTTCACAGAGCCCAACAGAAGTCAGTCAGGTGATAATAAGAGTTGCTTTGATAAATGTACATCAAGCTCCAGCCCATCATCCTTTGCTCTCTGCCACTGAGACAGTCTGCCTTTGCTCTCAGCGGACATTTCCACTTGGCAGAGATGCTGAATCTCGTTATTCTTTATTTGGCCTGGACCACACAGGTCAATATCACATGCATGCGTCCGCTTCGCCAGTGCACTGTCTGTAAACGCATTTAAATTCTTCGCAATAAATCATTTAAAGCTTCAGCTGAAAATGTAATCATGTAATTGAATTTGGTCATCAATATCTACCATATACATGCACGTATGCGGCGTGGACGAGGCATTCCACAACTGTATATGATCACTGGAGTGGGAGGAAATCTGTCTGAACTCAGCTGAAAGTATGAGTCATAGCAGCGCAGATATCCCTCATTATTATTCACAGCCCTTTAAATGATGGGGCTGCTGACGACAGGACAGCCACAGTGTGTTTGGCCTCAAAGAGAAACGAGGGGAGTATGCATGAAAGATGATTAGGCTTTAAGTTAGGTCTCATCTTCCGAACCATTATTTCCTGTCTGACAACGACTTTAAGTTTAATCTCTGATAAAACATGAATAAACCTTAAATGAAATAAAGAAATTCTTAGTTAAGTGAAGCATGTTTGGATGAAAAGTGCTGCAGTGAAGTTCCTGTAAACGAACTCCATGTGTTTAAGGTGTGTTTAATAAGCACAGCTTTCAAGAGGCTTTCAGCAGGATGCCTATATTCTCTGTCATGTCATGTTTATTAGTTTACAGATTTAAAAAACGGCTTGTCCAGATCTTTATTGCAGAAAAAAGTTGTGTCCGGAGAAGTACTATTATCATCGTCATTATTGTTATTATTTTCCATTATCTAATGGTCATTTCCTGCAATCTATAGCCACTCTGAATCAGCAACATTCATGTATGACTAAAAGCAATAAGTAATGAATTAAGCTATTGATGAGGTCTTTAGCCAGGGCCATAACTGGCCCCCACAAGTCAATAATTATCCTAATAAGAATATCTGTGTTGCAAAAGTGCATACAGCAGCAAAATCATCACCACACCAAAACATTCCCCTGCGGTGTAATTGCTACTGCTTGAAATTATAGTTTTCATTAAAACCAAATGTTCAAGGTTATTGATTGCTTAAATAAGACTCAATATCTTCTCATTTCAAAGGCGTACGAAATTGCATGAAATAGTAATATCATCCAACTATTGTGCACGTTCATCACTGTTACACAGCTTCATACTGCTGTCCCCCGAGGATTATTAGAGCTAAATAAGTGTGTTTAAATGAGTGTAATTTCTAGGAACCAGAAATCCATGCAAAAACATCTGTACACAGTGTTCTGCCCTACTTCATCACTGTGACCGTGCACAATAATAAGGTAAAGGACAAAAATCATGTATGCGTACTAACATAAGTTTCCACTGTAGCCATGGCTTTTAACATAATAAAAGCACAGCTAAGCTGTCAACATGAATGAGATATTTACCTGATGCTCAGGTATGTTTAGCCCTTTATTTGCAGTATCTTTCTGTGTAACCTTCTCTAGGTTACACTTACCTGACTTTTCTGACTGATAAAGAAAACAATACACATAGAGGGAGACAGAAAAACAGGTCAGACACATATTATAAAGAGGTCTATGTGATGCTCTTATAGCTGGGGACATTAAAATTACCATACTTTTTATGACCTAATCTAGAGGCAAATGAGAAAATTAGACATTCTAATGAAGTGGAAATTAACTGAATGGGAGTCAGAACTGCATAAAGCATATAAGACAGTGAATTGTTCCTGCAACCTTCAGATGAAGATGCAGTATGTGAATCATGGTGGGAGGCTTTCCTCTCCACAAAATAACTCCTCTTCAACTATCTTGGCCTCAACCTGCCGGAAGGGATAGGATCCCCCAGTGGCACACTCTGGGCTGCACTACTGTATTGATTTTGTGATATTTATATATTTATGTAGCTCATTCTTCTGAGCATTCACTGGCCTTATTGTGAACATAAAATCACATTAGACTGCACAAGCATATCCTCGATTCTGTTTGAAGCTGAAAAACATACATAAAGGTAAGATTTAATGGGTGGAAGCGGAGGGGAGAGATTCTAAAGCTGCAGACACTTCTTTCATCTCACCCTTTTATTTACATGACATTTCAACTTTTTTTTGCTGTAATGGGTTTTTATGCAGCAGAAAGATATATAATTGATGAAAGCTAACAAATACGACGAGTAACTGTCAAGATGAATGTGTAGAATGAGTGGGTGTTGGGGAGGCTCATTCATGAAGCCTGTGCATGAAGCCTGTGATAATGAGTTTCCAGACAGGGATTAATTCTTACTTCCTGTTTGGTAAAGAGGCCAAGCTGTTCAAAGACTGCATGCTAAAGAGTTCATGATGTGGGTGCTGAATGGGACTATGTTTTACCTGATCAATTGGCAGCTCCACCTTTAACTGGCAGTCTTCCTGCACCTGCGCTACTCCCGCTATCTCACTCCTTTTGTTTTGTGCATTGGACACGCTGCTCACTGAGAAAGTGATTAATCACATTTACCTCATCTGCTGGCAACTGCCCTCTCATTCTTCTGCATACTCTCTCATTTTCTCTCCACGATACCCCTCCATCCCTCACTGCACTCCTGTCCTCTCCCTGTTCTGTTCCTGTTCAACCTCCAAGAGATCAATGCTGCTGTCAAGGCATTTATTCATAAGAGTGGTCCTGCAGACGAAAGGGCCACGGAGAGACACGGCCACCCTCCCACATATATGGCCAGCCAACTTGAACCTTCAACCCCCGGGTTAAATCTCAACAGTATTGTAGGAGTTCTTAATGCATTTGGAGAACTGCTCATACAGCAATGTTACACTTTTTGCTCCTGTAAACAAATTATTTTTATTTTTGTCAACGGCTACTTAATCGCATACAAAGTGGAATGTTAATAATGAATCACAGCAATGGATCTACATGAGTTGCCTTAAGTGCTTTAATTTAAATAATAAATAACCATGCATAATAGATTAATCAGTGCTAAAACTAAGGAACAATGTATAGAAGAATGCATTTGGTTACCTCAAAGCATGTTTACTTGATCATTGTTTTTCAGCCAGGCATTAATTTTAGAACTACTTTTTAGATTAACTTTGGTTACACAAAAGCAAAATGATGAAAGAAAACAATAGTCTTAGATCCCAAATTAAGCTTGTTTGCATGGGGAGCTCTCTGAGGTCAGTTTCTAATGAAGGAAACCTCAAATTGAACATTTTGAAGAGTTTAGTGATGCAATAAATGTGATCAAGTTTCCACACTATATCCATAGGAGAACTCTCCTATAGAAGTTGATTGGCAGGTTTAATATAAAAACAATTAGGTAACCTACCATCATGTTTGTACAAATACCCCTAGGGGAGACTTGGAGGTTTTTTCTTTCGCATTCCCTTGCAATATTTTTCAGTTACCATGCAATATTTTTGCATTTCTTCACAATAAGTTTTGTGTTACCTCACAAAAGGGATTATCTCAGTTAAAGCTGTTTTGCTCAGTTTATTGGGTTTTTCTGGTCTGCATCTCTTCCTTTCAGCATCAAGTAGGCATAACATGCACATACGCCTGACATTATGACCATGCTCACAGAGGATGTATGTTTCTGTAACAGTTTAATCACAAATCCAGAAGAAGAGGTTTGCTGTAATCATAAGCACACTGCTGCTTTACTGTTTAGGATGCATCTGATTTACGAAGCCTTATTGAATAAATGAAAGCAATGCAACTTAATTTATAACACACTGTAAAAATGATAACGTTGACCAATATGCCACAATGTAAAGAATTAAAAGAAATTAAAAATAAACATTAAAATTTAAAACTCCAAAAGAAGTTGCTAAGCAACTAAAATCAGCTCCGACAGCTCCTCTGTCAGGGCACCACCATTCAATTACTTTGAATGAAGTTCATGGCCAGCCAGTGAAGCGATGTGATGATGTGTACGTACTTGCCCGTGCCAGTTAAAGGACATGCACCTGCATTTTGTACAAGCTGCAGTCAAGCTATGACTGACCCGGCCCAAAATAAAATATGTTGCAGTAATCCAGGCGGGTGATGACAAAGAATGATTACTGTTTCAAAATGCTGCTGCGATAGAAGAGGATTAATTTTACCCAGCAGCCTCACATGAAAGAAACTTAATTTATCTTCTGACCAAATCTGACTATCAAGCTGTAATTTGGAATTCATTTTGAAGCCAAGGGTCACAACCTTTGGTAGGATCATTTCAGATTGTTCAGGTGACTACCAGCAGAACAGGATCCAAACAGTTCCACCTCTGTTGTGATGCATCGTCTGACACTTTAACAAAGAGTTCAGACAAAAAAAAAACAAGGTTAAATTATCCGTTTAGAGGCAGAAGAGGTTGGGTTTTAAACCCAACCAGAGGGGTGTAAGGTCACCAGCATTCAGTTTTAGTTTTTAGCATTGGCACTTACATGCAGACATTTCTCCAGATTTTCTGATTTTTTTTTAAAATAAAATCCTTATACTTCTTGTAATTGTACCTTGACAAACATTGTTCTTAAACTTTTGGACTAGTTGCTCACACAGTTGTTTCCAAAGCGGTAAACTTTGCCTCATTCTTGCTTGTGAATGATGTAGCCTTTTGGGGGTGCTTCTTTTACATCCAAAACGAAAGAAAGAAGCAAGTTGTTTTTCTTTTAAACTGTGTTTTCCAATACTGGGAAACACATTTCATTTTAAAATGCAATCCTGGGACTTTATTACTCTCTTGATACATGCAATGCCTTTAGTACCAGAAGCAGGAAAGCTGTTCACAGCATGACTGCCTATAAAACAAGCTGATGCACAAGATTCCCAGAAAGCTTATTCCTGGTTTGATCCATACACAAGCTTTTATATTCATTTTAAAAAATCATTCAGTTCAAATAGATATTCATTTGTCTCAAAGGAACAGTTTAGAAGCTTATCCATGAAGATGTATACGTTATTTGCTTTTGCTTTGTGTTTTCTGTCTCTCTTTGTCTTTTAATTGTACCTTTTTATTGTTGTGCTGTCCTGCTTTGCTTTTGCACACTAAGTTCCTACTTGGTTTGTACATTACAAGCTGAAACCACCACTTGAGATTACTTCAGGTCAGCCCATAGTTCTTTAGATATTTTGTAGTTCTCTCTCCCAAAATACAGACCAATTCTTCCAGCAAAGATCCCTGCCACAGCCTGAACATTTTAAAGATGGTATTACTCCAAGGTGGAGAAAATTTTGAACTGATGTAGTGATTCCCTTGTAACGTTCAGGGTTGTTATCAATGTGTGAACAAGATAAAAGGGGTGGAAAAAAAGAGAAATCAGCAAGATTCTCATAAAGTTAAACCAAATTACGGTAATATTAATATAAGAAGTTATAAGCCATGCTTGGATTGTCCTTTAAAAGGGGGCTGGAAGGGTAACTATGCAGGTTTCATTTAAAATCTTATTTGAATTCATCAAACAGATCCAACATTTGTTTTTATTTTTTAATTTAAAAGAGCAAACAAATTTGGTCAGGAAAACATGTTGTTATATGATGTGCCAAGTGTACAGAAAAGTGTGTTTTCCAATGTATGCGGCATTATGCAGGGTGTAAAAAACCCTCAAATTACCTAACAAGACATTTCTGTTATTACCTGCTAAACTAAGCAGTGTAAGTAGTAGTTGTTATTTTATGATCTTCATTCTGTGTTTCTAGGCTTAATAATCTGTTATCATACAGTATTGATTTCCACATCATGAGAAAATTAAGAGATTTATTTTCACCCTTTGTAGTTAACAAGAGTTCTGAATTCATACTCAACAAAATGACCTGATTTAATTCATTCATGATTTAAGCTCCCTTGACAATGTTTGAAGTCTGTTCTGTTTAATATTCACCAAAAAAATCTGTGTTAGTTTCAAAGAGCACCAAGCTGTGTTCTGTTTGGACTTGAACAGGTTGAGAATCCAATGAAATCTCCTTTTACGTTCTACTATAAAATTTCCTATATTTCTAACACACTTCCTTATTCTCTCTCTCACACACAGAAGAATGTACAACCATGCACACCTTGACATGTAGGCCAAAAAAACTCTAGATATGAATCTGTAATCAAAAGGCAACAAGTTTCTTCATATAATCATACTGAGAAAGAATGTGTCAAGTAGAAAAAGGACAAGGGACAAAGAGGTCTGGAAAGAAAACCAGTGTGAAAGACACTGTTATTGAAATGTTGTGCTTACCCCCTGTGGTCAAGAGTGCTGGGTGTCTGAACACCAGCTTAGGTTGTTTTGCTCTTCCGGCTTGGTTGTGCATCTCTTCATGAAGCAGAAAACAGGGATTTAATGCATATTTCCTATTTTTTTATTGTTGTCATAACTTATTTTTTGCTTGTTTTACAAACACATTGACCAAAGAGACCCATGATAACTTTTCTAATTAAAAAATAATTTTAAAAATAAATTAGAATGGCTAAATTTACTTTGCCTCTTTTTTACTTTCTGTTTTTACATTCTCCATTTACCTCAATTTTTCATGAGCTGATATGTTTTGTAGCTCCCCTGTGACTTCTACTGTATTGAATTCATCTGGTTCCAATATATCCCATGCACGACCTATCAATCACGGGGGAGCGTGGCAAACTAATCATTTATTGATGAAATGGGGCAGCCATGAATTTCTAACTGCATTTGTCTTATTTATCAAGCCAGATCAAACAATGAAAATCCAAACAAGCTTAAAGGGAAAAGGAGTGGGAGTCACAGGGAATAACTTATTCTTCAGTTGTAGACAGCAGAAGGTTATTGATGGAGAGGGGAGGCAAAAAAAAAGGAAAAGAAAAGAAAGAGGTTTGGGACTCAGCTGCATGGTGGGAGAGCGAAGGAGCGAGACAGGAAGAAAGAAAAAGAAAGAAATAGCAGAGGGCTGAGTTCAGAGTGATGTTCAGACAGCAGGGTACACATCTGAATTAATGCTTCCACAAAAGGCAATTTTCTCCTCACAGCCAACTCATCCCCTCTGTAGGTAGGAAGTTGAGGTATGTCTCCCTCATAGACTCATAGAGAGTGAGCAAACTCAGGGTTTCTCTTCAGCTACAGCGCTCTTTCCTGCAGGTTCCCTGGGCTGGCTCGGGGGATAGTGTAGTGATCTCAGGCTTCCACAACAATACACTCCTGGCAATGGTGTTTGCAAGCTCACTAACATAGAGCCTTGGGAATAGCAGAGTTGTTTCTTGTCTTGTTTGCTTTCTTTAATGCGAAGGCAAAGTTTGTTGATATTCTTTTGAATTTCTAGTTGTTAGTGGGCAGCGGAAGAGAACGAAAACAACAAAAGGAGAATGAAGTTTGCTTGCTGTTGTATATTCAGTGATGAAGAGTTGAAACAGAGTTCATGTAAGAGCGCTGTGGTGTCCACAACTACAGGAGATCAAAGGCAGAAAAAGCAGTGCCACTATGGTGCTAAGCTCTTTAGTTTCATAACCTCCGTTTATATGCGAGTGAAGCGAAACCTCCCCATAAAGTTCAAAATCAAGACATCGTATCAAATATTAAGCAGCTTGTTTTGCTTTGTTGACAACCCGGTGGTGAGATGTAAGTACTGTAGATGATATTTAAATCAACAAAGCTGTATCCAAACTGTCTCGCTCAGGGAGAGCGGCGAGGAGGGTGAAGAGGAGGAGAAAAGCAGAGGATGAGGGGTGCTTCATAGCTGAGGGAGTACCAGCGCAACTGGAAACACAGTACTGGAAAAGCTGAGGTCATCTAATGTCTCCAGTATTACATATCTGCAGTACTGACTTGTGGAAGCGGACCACTCTCTATCAGGAAGGCCCAGCAAGGGAAAGAAAGTGCCATATTTAGTGCAAAGGGGGCTCGAGGAGGGCCGAGCAGAAAGTAATCTGTGGCCCCTCTCAAGTAGCAGAGAATAGGAGTCAACAAGAGGACATTGTGATATGATAGCCAGGGGAAAATGGAGGACCCAAACAATTGGACTGACCAGCCTCCAGCCATCCTGACTGTGATATCAGTAGGAGCCACTCCCAGAGCTAAGTTCTCAGTGAGTAGACATGCTGGCAGCAGCAAGGAGGTATAGTTTTCCTTGGGGCACTGCTAATTCCCCTAACCAGTGACATCATACATGAAAAGCAGAAAAAAAAATTGTGGAGCAGCAGCGAGTCTGCATTTAGTTCTGTCAGCTTTTTTAAGCTGTTTTCACAAGATGCCTTGTGTGAGGTTTGTATAACATTAAAGTTTGATTCTTCATGTACTCTATTATTCTCTCCCTCTTTTTATCATCTCTAAATATTAGATTTACCTCAAAAGTTTCTACCTTGTTATGTCTCCAGTAACCTAACTCAGCATGTGTGGATGCCTCAGAGGAGAACATGATGTGCTGGAGAGTTTCAGTAATACACTCTCCAGACCAGGTGTCCCATTCAGCATTGCTGAGACGCTCCACCGCTGGTGCATTTAGGACAGGACTCACACTGTCCTCTTACAGGGAGGTTGCACAGGCAAGGTTACATTTTACGCAGCCTCAGTGGGCATGTTTAAAGGATCTTTTTACAGGCGTTTCGAACTAGACTGCTGTTGTTTTGTGAGGTCAAACTGAAATTAATGATGGATGCGACCCTATAAAAGTATGTGTAATCAGTAGGCCAAACAGCTGACAGATCAAGACATTTTTGCCACACAAATCTTTTCTCTCTGGTTGGTTCTTATTTAATGATCAGCTCATGTTTACAAATTCATGAGAGATCAGGCATTAAGGCAAGGGAAGTAAAATGTACCAGTGTTATGTTTGGTGAATGACTATCACTACAATAAGAGGTGGATTCAAAACACAGTCATAAACCTGTCTCTGTCTCCACCTCATGGCACTAAGTGAAATGACAAAAACTATAGGCGTACAACTTATTTAACAAGTCAAACTAAGTTTAATAATGGTGTTGCTTTCATTGATTATTTTATGCATCAAGAGATCTTACAGAATCCAGTATTCCAAGTTATTCTAATATATTGCAAATAAATATAAATTTCTCAGAGTATAAGGGTAGTCAAGCAAAGATCCAGCTAGAGATAAGGCAAGAGGTATTTTTCTCCATCTAATAAAATTGGCATCTGCAACGACATTGCCATCTTTCATGGTTAGAGAAATCTGATGTCAGACGCTCACAGGGGCCCCATCTCCACCTCAACCTGCTGACAGTGCATGTTCTCACGTGATTTGGTGTTCATCTCAGACCCACAACAGCGCAATCCTCAAATGGATTCAAAGCATTTGGCTGTCAACTTAATCACAATACAAATTGTCCTGGTTCTGGTTTGAATGAGAGATTTTTGTTGTTGTAGTAGTTGTTTTCAGTAAGTGAAGTCCCTCTGGTGCATACAGTATGATCTGCCTGTGAGGCTCACTGCACTTGATCAAGTGGGCCAGTCTGTCTCTGCGGGGATTACCCATCAAAGTGGAAAGCAATGGTAACTCAATGCGTCTTGTAGACAGTGATTGATGATAGTGCTGTTTCATAACGAATTGCGCTCCCACTACAAGCCTCGAACAAGTGGGAAATGTTAATTGAAATGCTGTGTGATTCGACTAAGGTGTTAGAGCAATAAGCAAGAGAGAAAGTAAAGAAAGTGTAACAGTTACACATTATATAATAAAATAAACAACCAGATGGCAAACTACACCAATTCTGAAGCAACAATCCTCAGTGTATTTTCTTTCCAATGGCAAGATTTTTTCCCCTCTTGTTTTAAACGTGTTAACAAAAATGACATGTTAGTGTTTACTTGAAAAATATTAAAAAACAAACTTATTGATTTATCTAAAGTACTTGCAGGGACTAAGTGGTCATATAGGAGAGGTTTAAACATCTTTGCTGCAAGAAGTGCTATATTTTTCTTCAGAGGAACTTGCAAACTGGTTGTCTGAAAGCCTGCAAAACACACACACACACACACAAACAGATTTTTAGCATTTATAGTTATAATACGTGAAAACAGTGCCAGTGAGATAACCCACTTTCTCTCAGCACAGTTAAATATTTTACACATTTTTAGAGTCTACTAAATTGAGCTTTAGGATCCTGGTAAGTCTCTGTTGATAAATACACGCTTAAAAGGTTTTGGAGGCACAGAGATGTAAAAACATGATTAATTATCTTTTGTGGGGAAACCTTTATTTATTTTTGATCTATATTTACTTTATTGTACAAGTCTCATAAGCAAATTTATTCCAGGGAGCTGGAACTACTATAGTGCTGCAACAGGTTGGCGCTGAAAATCCAAATGAAACTGTTTTTGTGGTGCATCACAGGATTTCTGCTTTTTAGTGCCACTTGTAATCTAGCCAAATGACAATTATGTTGTGTATTTTCAATCACATATGAGCCATTACACAATACCTGGCCCTAAAAAATATCACAACCAAATACAAAAAGGGTATTACTCCACTATTTTGTTTTTGACTTTGATTACAGAATGCATTCGCTTTGGCGTTGCTTCAACAAGCTTCTGCAGTGTCACAAGATTGATTGCTTTGCTGTGTACCATTATTTTCACAGAGATCTTGAACTGATGATGAGAGAATCTAACTACTTTGCAAAGCCTTCTCCAGCTCATTTCAAAGACTCATACAATCCAGATGTCTGGATGATGTCTCACGCTCCTTGAAACATTCGTTTGCAATCTGAGAGCAACAAATCCAGGCATTGCCATCGTGGAATATGGCCATGTCATCAGGAATGGCCATTCAGGGTATTCTGCTGAGCTCATCCTTTAGGCACATGTTGTTGAACATAAACCTAACCATTTACAGCAACACCAGGTCATTGCACTGCTCCCACAGGCTTGTACAGTCGGCACTACATGATGAGTGCATCACTTCATCTCCCTCACTTCTTACGATGAAGCTCTCATCACGCTGGATGGAGATTGACTCACCAGACCACATAACCTTTTTAATTGCCCAACACTCCAATTTATTTGCTTCCTAGGAAAATGAAACCCTTTTCTCTCATTAGCCACACTAGTTAGTCATTTTCTAATGACTACACAGCTTTGAGTCCCAATCCCTTGTGTTATCATTTCTTTCTGTTCCAACATGTTCCTACTATAAAACATAGCCCTGAGTTTTACTGTTGTTTTTCTTCTATTTGACTTCACCAAACATTTAATTAATTTCTGATTGTTCGGGATTTCTACTCTCATTTCTCCATCTGTGACAATGGTTCCCCACTAGCCTTCCAGTTTTGCTTATTATTTGAACCTAAATTACCGGTAAGTGGTTTCTAAAATCTCCTTACATGCTTTCTCTTGTTACATACCAATGAATCGCTGGGAGAGACAGCACCGGGAGCAACTGGGGGTTCAGTGTCTTGCTCAATGACACTTCAACATGTGGACGCCAGAGCTGGGATTTGAACCACTAACTTGCTGGTTAGGAAATAACCCGCTCTACTACATGCACCACAGCCGCCCTTTTCATGCCAAAGGTAACACAAAGTGCTGTACATGATAATAACAAATAAATTAAAACACCCAAACAGACAATATAGCACAGAACCCGCAAACCCCATAACATTCACTGACACACAGGCAGACACACCTCCAACCCCCACTCCCCATCCCCAACATGGCTCGGCCAACGTGGCTTTTGCAAAGGAAAAGTAAAAACATCTGGCACGGCACTGATGTTGATGTGAGGAAACTAAATTAATCGGATCCATCCACACCAGGAACCAGTACCCCCATGTTCATAGAGGCCGCCACCACAGCAACCACCAAGCACACAGGTCAAGGCAGGCTGGGGTGCACGTGTGGGACCCCGCGCCACTCAGCCCGCTGCAGTCACTATGGCAACAACCCAACACT
The DNA here is from genome assembly GCA_037177535.1 of Pseudomugil gertrudae. Taxonomy (NCBI): domain Eukaryota; kingdom Metazoa; phylum Chordata; class Actinopteri; order Atheriniformes; family Pseudomugilidae; genus Pseudomugil; species Pseudomugil gertrudae. The sequence continues at coordinate 10,736,310 of JBAMHV010000021.1, read as the reverse complement.
AAGAAGGAAGCACCCCCAGTCTGGAGGATCTCCACGATGATAACAATTTTTTTCATTGCTTTTACTTCTTACCCACTCACTTTTCATTGCAGATTCATCAAGCACAATTAATCCAGTGCAACTGCACAGGCTGAGCACATAGGCAATGGGGCAAGTTATGGGGATATATATATATATATATATATATATATATATATATATATACACACACACACACATAATGTTTCTTGTTTA
>JBAMHV010000021.1:10710067-10734270 GCA_037177535.1 Pseudomugil gertrudae | reverse complement strand
CCCATACGCTCACACATTCACCCATACGCTCACACATTCACCCATACACTCACACATTCACACACACACTCACACATAATGTTTCTTGTTTATTTTCATTTTATTGACCGAATCCCATAAAACCTTATCTCAACTTTTCAGGGTTTTTTCTCAGTTTAAGATTATCTGCTCATTCCCAGTTAGACCAGAATTGTTTACCACAAAGGTAACCAGAGAATGCACCAACAATGGCTCCTAATTGGTTCATACCAGAGAACTCCTGGTCAATTAAATGCATAATTCATTTCTCCATTAATTATTCATTTCTTGAGGGACTGGAGCTGTGCTTTATTTGAAGAAATGCATCATGCATATTCAAATTTCACTTGTTAATGGGCCACAATACTGTATATCATCTCAGCTAGGATGCCCATCCTAAAAAACAATAGCTGCCAGGACTGTGAGACATCTTCCATTAATCACACAAGTAACAGAAGCTGATTTGAAAGATGAAAATGTCAAACTAATCTAAAGTATGTAAAGTCTTGTTATTTTCATTCAGCAAACATGGTCCAGACACAATGTTTAGAGTGAAATGGATTATTATTTAAATCTTTTTATTGGGGTTTAGGCATTTTAGGCAGTGGTTTTTATTTAAATAAATGTCATGTAATGATAAATGTTAACTGAACACAGAGTGAAAACCCCTCTGTGCATTTCGCATACAAAACCTGGTTTCATTTAACCAAAGCAAATAGATCACAAGTAAAGAAAAAGTTGGTTTTTGCCAGGGCGCTGCTTCAGTGTGACTAATGATTAAAGATAGCTTTTTTTCTCAAGGGGAGAGTCTGCTTTCTTTCACTCTCTGAAAGGTCAGCAGCACCCATTTTTAAAAGTTGCATTTATTACTGAAAGTCATCATTCTACCCTGGTGCATCAGAGCTACTTGTGAAGCTACAGACTAATCTGGAGAGTGAATGTTGTAAAGATATAGTGTGACTCAAATGTAATTGCCCTCTAGATAATGTATGATATGCTGTCTTTGCTGTTGCCCCCAATAAAGTATTTTATAAAGCACAGCAATGTATTTCTGGTGGGTTTATGTTTGGAAAAAAAATGCATAGTGACCACATTTATGTTATTTTATATGCATGCATTGCATAAGAACAGCATTGTATTTGTGCATTTATAGCTGTAAAACCTGAACATTTTGCTATGTCATAGCAGGACAAAAGAAAATCAAATGGACATTGCCACAATGCAATGCACTTTTTATTCACTCAGGTGTCTGCTGGATTTGGTTCTACTACAGTAAATAAGAGCAAAATGCTTAAGAGTAGAAATTAATGTGCAGATTTTTTTTGTTTACATTTCCATCAATATTTATGCACAGCAACCACCACATAATGTTTTATATGAATGTGAATGTACAGTGCATGTTGCCTTCTTTGATTAAAAGCACTCAACTGGAACCAACATCTGTCCTTTAATTGGAAATTTTTCCACACAATGTATAGCCCTCTGCTTCTTTGCCTTGTTTGTCAATGGGACTTTACAGAATAGTTTGCATAATATAAAAATTCAATATACTGCCTAACATGCTGCTGGAAACACAAATGAATTACTAAATGCACTTGTTTTAAAGATGCACTTAGCATGACTAAAATTTTAAAAAGAACGTCAGGGTGTTTTCTTAACTCAGACAATAAATAGCCTCTAAGCTTGGTTAAAATGAAGAAAAGAAAAAGAAATCTTAGCTGTTTGCCCATTGCACGCCATTTTGACAAATTTACACATGCAAGCTGCACACAATACATCAACTTTGTTCCATATTCGTTCATTATTTTGGCAGTTTATCGATCGAAGTCAGACAGCATCTTTGTCAAATTCACAGATGAAGTACATGGTGGGATGGCATGCTACATCAGTCCACTCCCCAGAGGCCACTATCTCAACACAGTCCTCATCATCGTAGGCATTGTTGGGCTCTCCTTTTCTCCATTTGCTGAAGGTGGTCATGGCAGAGTGATCCACGTAGGTGAAAACGCCCTCGTGGTCAAGATCATGAATGCCAATGTAGACTCTGTTCAGGCCTGCCTCGGCTATGTACCCTGAGATGGCCGTGTTGGCACCCTCGTCCTTGGGCATGGCAAGATGTCCTCCCCTCGTCTGACAGTAGATCTCTGCATCGACGTAGCGCTTCTCCTCCTTCACCAACAGATAGACCTTACTGTCTGTCTCTTTTATGCCAGCAACAGCTGCAGGGGAGGGCAGTGCTGAAAAATGAGCACTTGGATTTCTATAAACCTCACACTGACATGTCCACCATTTGCAATTCTATCAGGATAAGCAGTTAAAACATCACATGGAAACATGGATAGTTGTAAGAAATAAATGTTTCTACATGCTATTTTTTTCAAAAAGAAAGACAAAATGTTACCATTTTTTATGAATTTCAACTCCGATGATAGCTGTGTGACGAAAATATCCATTTCTCCAATCATCTTTCTCATTGGCGCGCACTCACATGGAACACCTTATAAAGCAGAACATTAGGGGGACAATCACTCAGTCCAATTCTGGAATAATATGTTTGAAAAACTATAAAAACAACTTTACATAATACCTGGCTCTCCATTTGCACCTCGTGGACCAGGGTCCCCCATGTCTCCTTTGGCCCCTGAGACAAAATATAATTATCCATCAATATTGAACATCCTCTTTGTATTTATTCAGTAAGGAGGCGCAAAGATAAGCGCCATTTGTACAACCTTTCATTCCATTTGGACCAACTTTTCCATATCGTCCCATGATGCCTTTCTGTCCTTTCAGCCCAGGTTCCCCTGAAAGAACAAGGATTTTTCCCAAATATTATTTTTTATTAAAAACCAAGCATTGTTCTTTTTAGATAAAATCCTCAGATAAAGTCAAAAACCATTATTTACGTCCACTAAAGTGCATTTATTAAAAAGATTAGATTACCCTTCACTACTCATTAAGGCCTTCAGTAAACACTTGGATTACACAAATCATTTCTCCTCCAACCTCTCAACCAAACGTAAACACTTGCCCGTTTCTGGTTTACATGGAAGTGGTGCAACTGAGCATTATCAGTCCAAGAAATGTGATCTTTGCCCTACTTCTCCTTGTATGAGCTTAGTTTTAGTGATGAGAAAATTGGTTTGCACACATTCCCAAATGCATTTTTTCATCTCAGTATTATATTTAATCTTGCTGAACAAAGGCATTTTTAGAAATTCTATTGCATTTAAAATATAAATGAGTCATTCTGCAATTTTGTTTGTTGCATGTGCGCAATGTATACCTATCTCTCCTGGAGGACCAACTCTTCCCGCTCTGCCGGGTGCTCCTTTCTGTCCTTTGTCTCCTGGTTCTCCTTTAAAAAAAGAAAAACATCTGATTGATTCTATTTTCCCACAATTTTGGTGTTTGGTGGGCAGTCTATGTGTTTGTGTGTGAAAGAAACCATGCCTTTAAGTCCAGGAACAAGGATCTGAACTGTGCAAGAGTCTTCTGGTACGTGTTGTCCGTGTGAAATTTGTACTGGTAATAAATTCATCATCACTGATAGAAGTATCATAGAAAACAACCGTTTCTTCCCTTTCATTCTTCTACATAGGCTGAATGGTGGCCGTACTGGAGAAACAGAACACAATAAATAAATGTTTAGAAATTAAAATGGTCTTTAAATTGGAATTGATAGAAAATGAGCAAAACCAAGAGAAGCTCCAGCATTTGTTTCAGCTACATAGCCCATTCATATTGTTTAGACGGCTAATATAAAGACCTGGCAGTCACATTCAAATTTCTACTTCCTCAAACCAAATATATGTTTAGCTTTAAATGATGAGTAATTGTAAATAGAGAGACTTGATTGCTTACCTTTAGATGTGTTTTCCAGAAAGAAAGAGGAAAAAGTATTTCTAACTTGCAGAGATTTAGAAGAGCTTTGAATGCTGGCAGTCCGGCAGACACATTTCATGTCCCCCCACGGGCACTGCAGAATGTGTGTGTTAGGACATTTATAAACAGTTCACAGATAAAAGTCCAAAGCAGTTGGGGCCCCTCAGATAATTAGCTGGGAAAGAGGTTGGGTGATTTATAGCAGTGGGGTCTGGTAAATATATGGTCACATCATCTAAATTAAATAAAGGCTTTTCAAATAATAATATAATAAAATTCCTGTACAATGACAAGGTAGTGTGTATTAGCCACAACTATATATTTACAGTAACTCTGTTTCTCCGTGTGTATAATGCTAAATTTTTTTCATTATCAGTGTTAAATGTTTAATTTGTTTACTGAACCCCATGGTGTGTCCGTTATGTGTGTTTATTATACAATGTGTGTGATTTTATACCGTAAATTAAAAGGGCCCACATAGAAATACACAGATTTACACTGTAGGTTACAAGATTAAAACCAATAAAAAATGTAACTTTTACACAACTAAAAGGTGACTTAAAGCTTCTTTGTCCTGGTATTTCATGAAAGCATTGAACTCTTATGACCACCAGAGGGCGCTGTTGACCACGAGCCAGATCTAAAGCAGCAGTCTGGACATGTCAGAATTATTTTGACTTTGGTACCACATTATTTACATTATTTATGTTTTCTAATTTTGTTTAGAATAAAAAAATATAGCCAAGCCTTGTTTGTCTTACGTGGTGTTTGTTTTTTGCTTTGTATGTTTGTGATTGGAAGCATTATTTTTACCAGTAGTTATCCCAAAAAATACCACGTTAGTATTTATATTCTGTCATTTTGCATTTGTAATTAGATATGTCTCAATGCATAAGTATCATGTGTCCTAATTAGATTTATAAACCCTGTGGCAGTCAGTGTTTCAACTCTGGATTGGGTGTCTCCTTAAAAAAAATTCCCTCGCAAAAGTTTTAAATTACCTGCTTCTCAAATATTTATGACATTTCAAGGCAACATTTGCGCTCCTTTTATTGCAGCTAGTAATTATTTCCTCTGTTTTTTCATTGGATCAGTTTATAGAGAAGAAAAGTCCAACATATAAAAAACAAAACAATTACGTTTCTATGTATTTATTTGTCTGTTTTCATAATTAATAACATATTTAGAAGGACGCAGGCAAAGTTAGATAAAATAAAACCTTACTGAATAACAGCTAATCTAATGTTTTCCTGTTTAAATTAGTCCATCATGCTGATTGTTTATTTTGATTAAGAAAAAGAGAAAAAAATCTACCTGACACATGATCTTACGAGCAGCGCTTCAACGCAACTCCATAGTGACGTCACCGGCGCTCACCGGTGCGCGAGCCCCAGCCTGCTGTCGCCCCGGTCATCCGTTCTGTCCTGCCCCAAGAAGGACCGCGGAGGAAGAGGGACAGAAAGCTGGACAGAAAGCTGGACAGACCCGTGTGCGGGACGTCAAAGTTGTAAACGTGACTGTTTGAAGGATATTAGTCGTAAGTGAACTTATTTTTATTTTTTTTTCTTTACGTTCCCCAAATACACAGATATATCAAACATGTTGAGGTCCTTTATCACTCTTTTTTGTTGTTCTTGTTAAACCTTAGTGATTCAGAACAGTCTCCTTATACATGCCTGCATCGGTGTAGTATTTACTTTCTGGTATATTGGCTAGTTGTTGATGACATTTTCTGTAAGGCTCATATTGACATTAAAATTTCAAAGTTATCCCAAACTACCTCACCCAATAACTGATTTATCTAGGACATAATGTAGATGTGCCAGTGTTTAATTGAATTGTCTTTACAAGTACGTTTGAAAGCACTTCTATTTATTCATTTCCTAGATTGTTTAATTGGACTGTTTCACATACTAGTTTCAGTTGTGCCTTTTTTATTCTGTTGCTTTGGGATTTGCTGATAGATAGTCATTCTGCTTCCATTTGTCCTGCTTTTTACCCTGCAAGAGCAGGAAACAAGTGGCAGGAAACCAGTGGTTGTTTTTGCACGTCCTGCTTTAACTGGAATCAATGTCCATACTTGTGTATTTGTATATTTATATTTCCTGCTCACTTTATTTCACACAGGTCTCACTCTGTGTTTCACCAGTCATATGACTGTATATTGTTTTTGTATTGTCTTTCCACTAATCTATCAGGTTTTTTTTTTTACATTTTGCTCTCAGTTGTGGTGTCTTACCTTTATATCTGGATTAGGGTCAAATACTAAGAGGATTTAAAGCTGCGGAGTCAAAGTTTCTTACAAGGCACTGGTCTCGCTTAAGGCAGTCTGGGACACTGTTACTTTGTGATGTAGACCTTTATGTACAAGGTCGTTTTGCTCACTGTTATTCCAAACTGTTTTAGAGGATTACCTTGAGAGCAGCATGACAATCTCTGAACTTTTAGTTCATTCAGTTGTGCTGTTAAACAAATAAAGTGGATTTATGGGATTAATACTTATCAGCTCTTATGTCATATTGTTCAGAATGTTTCCATCTCGCCAAAAATGTGAATTCATGCTAATCTTTGGTGGTTGAGCAGTTTTCAAATAACCATATTTACGGTGTGAAAAACTGCATTAAATGTGGAGTGAAGTAAGGAATAGTGGTTTAGCTTTGTGGTTATCAGTAATCATGGAAAAAACAGCCTTCCTTGCAGTCTTGATGGAAAAGTTCAAGCCTAAACGAGTGGAAAAGTGAACTCATCTTATTTCCTGCTGCTGTGTTTTCCTCTGCTTTTTAGAAGAAGTGGTTTTAAATCATCAGAAATAAACTGTTTTAATGTTCATAAAACAAAGCAATACTAAAGCCTTAATTTTTTTATACAGCATTATTTTCTGTCAGAGGTCTTTTTAGGTTTTTAATGAGTCACACTGTTGTTTTCATAGTTGTGTTCTGACCTTGCATGATTGTACTTCATAATCTATCTGCTTCAAGGCTTTCATACTCTGAGCCAAGGTGGAATAGTATCTTTAATATGGGGATGCTAAAACACATAGCAGCCATATTTTAGTATCGGCCTCTCTAAATGGCTGCCTGGATGATCGTATGCTATGCAAAACTTTTTTCTTTATTGTCTGTTGGCACACAGGAAACAACATTACTCTAGCAATAGATGTGTTATATAACAATACCCTCAGATAACAGTTTGCTATTTGCCCATATCTCATGTTTACTTTCTGAGGCTATATTATGTTTACTCTCGCAGCTGTTTGTAAGAATATAGCATCCTTATATTGTAACAAAACTGCAACTTGTTGCATATTTTTGATGATAAAGTCATTGAAATTCAGCTAATGCACTTTTATTTCTTAGGAAAAAAATGCAAGAATCTCTCTTGAATTGGTTGTTCACAACACAATGAATCTAATATAGAAGCTTTTCTAACTTCTATTGCCAGGACAATTGCATTTGTCATCTCTATTTTCATTTATTCAGTGCACGTTTTAAAAAGTTTACTTAAATGACCTAATTTACTGCTGAATTGGGTATTTGAACCCACAGTTTGATGTTAAGTCCATATTATTTAGTGATAACCCCAATGCTGTTTAAATAGTCCCATCAAATAGCCTCTGTGAATCTTATAGAATATGTATCAGCTTTACTTGCTGGCATTATGCTTTGCAGTTGTGGGCCGAAAGCAGAATAATGCTGGTTTGACTAAATATGCTTTAAAATAGTCAACAGATTCAAAGATTTACTTGGCTGTTATTGTAGCTGTTAATTACAAAACAGCATCAAGTTTATACACAGTTAAAAATATAAAATTGTGTTTTTTATTTGAAATTCTAATTCTTTACTAGCGGTTATGTCTAAAATGCTGTTGAATTAGAAGGCCAAGATTAACATTTAGGTTTCATACATTGACTCCTTGTTGTTTATTTGTACACATTAAACATTCATGAACCATTGACCATTGTGAATTTAAGGTAATCGGTGTAAATCTGCATATTGTGGGCAGTTTGCAGCTGGGCATGCTTACAGACAGGACTGCTTATCTGAATAGTTATGTGGGATCACTTGGGGTTATGTTTTACCTACTAGGATTTGCAGAAGTGCCTTAGGAGACAACTCCAGTCTCGCTGCAGTGAGAAATCCTTCTTTATAAGATAAGTAAGGGGAATAACAGGTTAATGGAGTGCAAAGTGGACGGTGACAGCTGGTCCTGTCCCAGTCAAACAATGCAAATGACTGGGAAATGTCACTGTTGATCAGTTCCTTCATTAATTTCTTCTAATCTGTTTTTAGAGGTTTCTTTAAAGCTACATGATGTAGTTGTCATATGAAAGATAAACTTGTTGCAGCTAAATATTACTATTTACAAGACTTTTAAAGAATGATCAGGTTAAAAATTCAGTGAGGGACTTAGAGGTAGGTAATGATGTAAAAAAAAGGATAAGGGGGAAATGAACATGTTAATAATAATAATAATAATAATAATACATTTTATTTATAATGCACTTTATATCTCAAATTGCTACATTACAACAGTACAAAAAGCACAACAGTTGAACCTAAATTTAAAAAGAAAAAAGGACTTGTAAATAGCTGTACTAACTTCAGCTTTTTCTGACATCAGAGTGAAATGCAAATTCTGTGTCAACATTATTAAACATAAGGACACAATGGACACAGTTTGAGGAACTGATGCATAACTAATGCATAACCTGTCCACAGTGCTTTGCATATCTATCTTCTCTCACAATTATGCTCATTTTCTTTATGGATGCCATCCTTCCTCTTTTTCCTTCCTCTCCTCAGAGTTGTGTGGCTGCGTTGACCGGAAGTAAGCCATGGAGGACGGGAAGCCAGTGTGGGCGCCCCATCCCAGTGATGGGTTCCAGCTGGGCATGATTGTTGACATAGGAGCCGACACGCTCAGCATAGAACCATTAAACCAGAGGGGAAAGGTAAGTCATCAGACACACACAAATACACAAGCACATGCAAACTGTGACTCTATTTATGAGCCAGTCGATCTAAAGTGGCACATTTACATTTTTCTGTCCCTCTCCCAGAAGACTCATCACCATCTACATGAAATTAGATATCCATGTACAAAGCTTTAGAGATAATTACAAAGTTTGTAAAAAAAAAATGAAGAGTTCTATCATTCATCATTTGTATCAGTCTCAAGTGTGATATCAGGTAAAAAGGCGTTAGCACAACAATGTGTGAAATGTGAGAAACACTAGAGACCACATGTACACAGAGATAAATAAATAAAGAGAAGCAGCAGGTGTGCTGATAGCGTTGCCTAGACGAGAGCAACTCATTAGGAAGTAAAGGCCACCTGTTACACCTGAGCCGTCACGTGCCTCTAACAAACAGGCCTCTGATGTGTACAAGGAGACATGTACTGTACAGGGTGCCTCCGCTTTTGTTTTGACTGGACAATTATCCCAATCATCCCAGTTGCATCGTAGTTCAGTCTCACTTTAAGGTTGTTTATAGCAGGACGAGCACGTCAAATCCAATTAACTGTAGTTCACGTCTGTTAGAGTGCAGATGAGTGAACCATCATGGATGACTTTTTTTTAGATAAGACAGTGGTACTACTGGATAGATCATCATGGTGGAGCAGTGGTTAGCGCTGTGACCTCACAGCTAGAAGGTTGCTGGTTCAAGTCTAGACTGGGGAGGTTTGTCCAGTGGCCTTTCTGTGTGGAGTTTGCATGTTCTCCCCATGTATGCGTGGGTTCTCTCCGGGTACTCCAGCTTCCTCCCACTCACAACACATGCATGTTAGGTTAGAATCTGCTTGTCATATTGTGAGTCGCTTTGGATAAAAGCGTCTGCCAAATGACTCTATAGTATAGTATAGTATAGTAGAGATAATACAGGTGTCCCTAAGAGCAGTGGTGTATTTAATTCTGTTCTTTGAACCATATTTAAGCCATTACTGTAACCCAAAATGAGTCAGATTAAATTAAGTGCTCTTTCATTTAGTTAATTTCAAAGGTTTTTTGATAACTTTTTATACAGTCACTATTACTAACACAAGATCTCACATCCTCTGTTTGAAAATTTAATAATTTTAGCAATCTTTCCTTTTTACAAGAGCGATTACATGCATGACTTGCCTACATGCCAAAGTGTTTCCAGGTAAAGTTCTCAGCTACATTTGATTATAAATTAGTGCTGTAAAAGTCTGCATCTGACTCATTTTAATGCCATACTGATATTCATTTTCCACATTACTGGGTTTTCTTTGCCCTGGGTTGAGAAACTTTTTTTTACCCAGTCCGGAGCATCATGTGACAGCTGCATTTTTGATTTGCTGCTCCATGTCACATGCCAGCAAATGTCCGTGTTTAAAGTGCCTTTGGCTGATTCAGCAAAGAAAAGTAAGAGAGAAATTAGATCAAACTGAAAGAATAGTTTTTCTAGTCTATTTTTTTCAATTGTAATTTCCGTTTGATGCAATAATAACTTAATGTTGCAGCAGATGATGGGTTTCATATACTTGGTGTAAAGCATTACCAGCAACTCTTCTGAAGCTTATTTCTGTAACAATGTCTCTTTATTTTAGGGTGCTGCAGATGTACTTGCTGTATTAACCGGTCTCATTCAAACATAACATAACATCTTATGTGGAAGTTTGTATTCTCACATGCATCATCTTTTCAGGTTATAGTTCTCCACCTCAAAGATGAATCCGTTTATGTTTTCTTTTTCCTTTTAAAAGAAATTATTCACTGGCGAGATTTTCTTAGTTGTAAAGTGTAAATGATTATTATCACTTTATCAAGGCATAAACTTTGTCCCATTTATGGGATGGATGAAAGGCCCATTGAACGTTTGCCTTTACTGCAAACTTGAGCTCATTAGTGCCTCAGCTCTGTGCATGACCCTCAGCCTTTATTGGTTTTATTGGTTAGACATTTTTCACATAGTTGTTACTGTGGATGACCAAGCCCGGGTTTGTGCCAAGATCCTGCAGCAGGCATACAAAGCTCAATCTGTTTATGCATCCTGGCTGTTTGTGGTAATAAACCATGCACCATTAGGCAGAGTGAATCATGCGCACATTTACAAGCACTGGTGCTGATAAGGAATACAAAGAATGTAATGAGCATTAAATATAAATGGAGAAAAAACATTTATGTTCAAGATATACAGTTTATATTCAGGAAAAAGACAAACAGGCATGATTATCTGGTTTAAAATGCAAGGATCGAGTCAACGGTATGATTGGTTTGTTTCAGAAGAGCATTATCCTCTCCTGACCATACACACCGCTCACCAACTCAGCCAGGTGTTCAGATCCTGTTGCTCTGCCACCAAATTATTCATCATCCTGCCATGTCTCCCCTTGTTTCTCTCACAGCCGACTTGTTCCATTGAGTTTATTTCCATTAACTCAGACTCTCAAACAATAAAGTGAGAACATCTGTAACTAATTTAGCCTGTGAGCTTGTCGCACCAAAATGTCATTATGTGATCCGTAAGCATGATAAATGTTTCATGTTTATGTATGCTTGCTAAACTGTTTACAATATTTAATATATCTTTATTGAAAATTCTGACAAACATTTAGTCTGTGTCATAAGCGTTGCTAATGATTAGAAGTACAACATGAATGTGAACTGCATCACTGTGTTACAGACTTTTCTTGCTCCGATGAACCAAGTCTTCCCAGCAGAGGATGATGTCAACAAACATGTTGATGACAACTGTAAGTTTTTACTGGAATAACTTCAGTTGAAAATGCAGGTATTTTGTCATATTCAGCAAGAGTTACATTTTAACCCTGCTCTTTGTTATATTTCCACATGCAGGTTCACTGATGTACTTGAACGAAGCCACTCTTCTCAACAATATCAGAGTGCGGTACAACAAAGACCACATTTATGTATGTTTTCCCTGCCTTTTTTACTGATATACTCTTAGAGAATAGTTTTTAGTGCAGTTTTTGTTGTTTTGGTTTTTGTGAGATTAAGGCATCACCATTTAATTAGATCAGGTAGCAGACACAGAAAGTATCCGTGTCTGTGATTCCCGGGAGGAAAAGTACCAGCTGGTGAAGAGGGAAAGGCAGAAAGACAAGGGTCAGTCTGACAAACCCGATTTTGACCTCAGACACTCACTTACGAAATTAGGAACAGCTGGTAGATGAGAAATTGAAGAAATGAAAACCAGATAAGGTGTGTTTTACCAGTTTGCAGTAGGATCCTTTTCAATTCTTTTGTTTTTCATTGTTCAATTATTTAACCTCTTCAAACAGTGAACTTAATCATGCTTGTGTTTGCTTCTCTTGCAGACTTATGTGGCAAATATTCTGATAGCTGTTAACCCCTACTACGACATACCAAAACTGTATGGACCCGATGCCATCAAGTCGTACCAAGGGAAGTCACTTGGCACTCTGCAACCTCATGTCTACGCTATAGGTGAGAAGTCTGAGTTTTTACAGTCCTTGGAAATGCATGACAGTAAACAATCTCCATCTCCAGCGAGACATGTTTAAATGTGTTTAAACCAGTAGTAGTCAGGACCTTTTTTGAGGAGATGAACATTTATTTCAAACAAGAAAACTTCTTATTTTTATATTTTTTCATATCATGGACTTCAATGGGCTTTGTGAGTGTTAGAATATAACCACTGTGAAACAATCACAGGTTATTTCACATTATTTCTGTTTTTACTGCATTGTTGTCAGAGAAACATATCAACATGTCTTTCTGGAGCTTGCTCCATCACTACAACTGAAGCCGTTTATGCTTTCTATGCTGTCTCCTTCATCATGGCAGAAACACCAGCACATGCTTACACTTCTGTTTATAATCCATTAATGTTGCACAATATTCTAGAGCTCTTCCTAAGAGTATAACCGCTGTGAAACAAGCAGAGTTGAATCTTTTATAGTTAATTTCACTGCCTTCTTGTTATAACATAGACACTTTCTCCTCATTAATTCTGGGGCCAGAATTAGCTCTGCGTCTCCCAAAGAGATTGAAGACACCCTAACGCTGTCAGTGTTCGAGTTCAATATTGTGTTTAGAAACTGTAACAATTGTTCTCATGGTAGGCTACAGGTGGAACAGAGTTTATTTTCTGTGGTGAATAATAAAGGCAGAATCATGACAGGAAGGAGTTGAGAACATTTGATGAATCAGTAATGCAAGCCGCAGTGTTCTCAAGCCTGTCTCCCTGAAGCTCTTTCTTAGCTCATGGTTCATGCACTTGGAAGTTGGAACCCGACTCCTTTAAAATGTTACTGCAGTCTAAGTGCAGCTTTTAGAAAGTTTGCATAGTAAGGGTATGTAACCACAAGCTTAAGCAAAAGAACGTGCATTTATTTAATTTGGTTTGTTTGTTTTGCTCAGCTGACAAAGCTTACAGGGACATGAAGGTTTTAAAGATGAGTCAGTCCATCATAGTTTCTGGTGAATCTGGTGCTGGAAAGACTGAAAATACAAAGTTTGTTCTCAGGTAAGAGTTTGCATGATTACTTAAAACAACTCTGATAAGGTTTTTGAGTCTTAAGTGGTGATACTCCTCATTATTGTTCCTGATTGTATGTAATTGGTTTTTATCCCTATCCTGTAGATATCTGACAACAACATATGGAAGTGGTCAAGATATTGATGAGAGAATTGTGGAAGGTAATATTGAATGTACTAGAATTATAGTAATTACATATTTTTGGGACATAGTATGAAGAGATGATCATAAATTATCTCTTTTCTGTTGCATACAACAGCAAATCCTCTCCTGGAAGCGTTTGGAAATGCAAAAACTGTCCGAAATAATAACAGCAGTCGCTTTGGAAAGTTTGTAGAAATCCATTTTAATGACAAAGTACGTGGTGATGATTTCTGTCCCTGTTGCTTGTTTTTGTATCACATTAATCTAAAGCTCTTTATTTAAGATTTGTTTTTTATCCTTGTGCCATCAGAATGCAGTTGTGGGGGGATTTGTCTCCCATTACTTGTTGGAGAAATCCAGGATTTGTATGCAAAGTAACGATGAGAGGAACTACCACATTTTCTACAGACTGTGTGCAGGAGCATCTGAGGACCTGAAGAAAACATTACACCTGGACTCACCAGACAGTTTCAGGGTCAGTGAGCTGACAGATAACGGTCTACACAAGCTGAAATGATCTTTCTGATGTTATAACAAGCTGAATTTCTATGTTTAAATCTGGAATCAGAGGTTTTTGTGGAACCTCAACAAATCAAAATAAAACTCATTTATAGTGATCTCATACAAAGCAAAACTTTCCCCAGACTGAGATCAAATATTCACAGTAGAAAACACATTTCACTATTTAATGTTGTCTGTTTAATCATTTTCAAGCAGCATGAACATGTCTACTCTGACCTTTAAAGAGTTTCCTTTAAATAAACCTTTTTAAGTGAATAGTAGCAAAGAATATTCCTTTAAATGTTTATCAAAATATCAAGTTCCTGAGGTGATACCCACATCAACAGAAGCAGTTAGTTCATGCATCCCGCTTCTACTCAGCTGTTGAGCAATATTGGAAAACAATAATTGCATTTTCAATTGTAAAAACAATTATCATCGTTGTTAGGTTTACCCGCAGATTCTGAATATATTAACATGTTCCTCACTTGATTTCTCTCCTTTGCAGTACTTGAACCGAGGATGTACCCGATACTTTGCCGGTAAAGACTCTGATAAACAAATAATGCAGAGCCGCAAGAGTCCCGAGGTAATCTCCTGTCCTGCCTTATTCCCTCTTATCCCAAATGGCACATTTAATCTGGGGAACATTATTTAAAACATTTTGATTCAGCCTAGTTTGCCTATATTAGAACAAAGCCCTTTCTGCTAAGAAACCAAATCAGATGATGTATCCTAATATAATTTCTCTGTTAAAATAAATCATTTACATATATATACAGTATAGCCTTTTAGACAATGACCAAAACAAGACCAAAAACTAATCTTAGCCTACCTTCTTAAGACAATAAGCTGCCAAGATGAGGCAGGAATTAGCTCAGACGTGTTGATTTGATCTATTATAGATAGCATGAAAAGGCAACGCCTTGATGAGATCCAAAAAGTCTGCCAGAGATATGCAATGAATACTTGAAACAATTATAAGACTAACTCGTGCGTTATTCTCTTTGGGAACAATTACGCATGTTCATTACACTTCGTCTGTAACGTGAAAACACGCATTCTATTTTGATATTCACATTTTCATGAAAATCAGGTGAAGTAGTTGTAAAGTAGAATAGCACATGTGCTGCCAGGTTCAAAGCCCACTTATTATTACACACCTCAGAAAATCTGCACTAAAACCAAATGAGTACGGTACTTATTCTGTCCATGGTACTTATCCAGCTCTTTGCTTGGATTCATGAAATATTATCATGCTGACAGGGAGCAATAATCACATGCCTTCATGAGGCTTTTTAAAAAAGTAAGAGTCAGTCATGGCATGTATATAATATTATGGGGACACTAAAGGTTTTTGTTTCCATAAGTTTGGTGGCACTTGTTTGTTGTTAATTCTTATCTTTTATCGGAATAAATGCCACTTATATTTTTTTAAATATGAAATTTAATTGCATGTTTTAAATTGTCAGTGTTTTTTTAACATCTATATCATCATTAGTACTCAAAATCTATGAGCACATTTCATTACATTTTGTTGCTAACTAAGTTAACTCTCATTTGTCTGTCCGACCTCGTTTCTGTATTGTTCACAGGACAATAAGGTGATGTTTTAATGTTGTTTTTTTATTTCTTCTGCTTCGGGGCTTTGTGCTCTTTTATCTTTCTCATATTTTTGTCCTAAATTAAACACTGGCTCTGTTGGAGCTTGTGTTTGTAGTGGAAACAGGAAATGAGTGCATGCTTCCTCTTTGTCTGCATGTGCATGCCAGGTTTGCATTTGTGTTTGGTTCTTCTGGTGTTTTAATTCGTGTGAAATGGGGCTGCATAATTATTTATGTCTTCATTTGTTCAGGTGAATATTTAGGAAGAAGATAATTGAATTCTTATATATTTTTTTCATTATAAAGATCTCGATTTATCATGAAAGATGTATAGACTCTGTTTACATAATAAAAAATCCTTATAAATATTCGGTTATATGAGAGTATAATTGACTATTTAGTCCTAATTGTGCAGCCCTTAATCTTTAATCATGACTTCTCAGAAATTATCAGATGTCTCTGGTGTCATTTTACCTTCTGTTCAAGCAGCGTCCATCACTCATGTTTCCAGGTTTAGAAATCTTATATTGGCTCTGTCATGGCAAACTTGTAAATGTCTTTCCTTCAAACCAAAGTTATATAACAGCATTCACATTAGTTCATCAACTTGCTGTAAGCTTTTGTATTTAATAACATTTTGATTTGTTTATGATCATTTCTTTGTTGTTTAAGTTTATTTTGAAATTTTACTCAGTATATCATGGCAATTAAATGAATCAGGATGCATAATTTTGTTACAATGTTGCAGCATCTGAAGCTGGGCGCTCTGAAGGACCCTCTTCTTGACGACCAGGGAGACTTTAACAGGATGTGCACAGCCATGAAGAAAATTGGTCTGAATGATACAGAGAAGCTGGATCTTTTCAGGGTTGTTGCTGGTGTTCTGCATCTGGGAAACATCGATTTTGAAGAAACAGGAAGTTCTTCAGGTGATGGTAGACATATTTATAAATGCTTGTAATCCTTTTGGTTTATTTCTGATCTGACATTTTACTATAAAAGATTTTACTATGAAAAGTATGTTCTGTGGATATATAGTATTTATTTTTAGCTGTTTCAATGAACGCTGTCAAGAGGAAGAGCAATTTCCCAACAATCTAATGATAAAAAATGTAAAACAT
Source organism: Pseudomugil gertrudae (assembly GCA_037177535.1). Classification (NCBI taxonomy): domain Eukaryota; kingdom Metazoa; phylum Chordata; class Actinopteri; order Atheriniformes; family Pseudomugilidae; genus Pseudomugil; species Pseudomugil gertrudae. Next base: position 10,717,509 of record JBAMHV010000021.1, on the reverse strand, counting down.
ATTTAACAATTAATTATGAATATAAACATAAAAAGTTGGCTTTAATTGGCTTTTGCTGTGTAAGTGTAAGCATGTGGATGTCAGGTGTGTTGCTGTTTTTGTTTCTAGTGAATAGAACCATTGAAAAAGGGAAGCATGTCCTTGACTATCACCATACTTTAGTTGAAGTTGACGATAACAAAAGGACCTGTGTTACCATGGTATCCATGAGCTTTGTGATTTCCTTTTTTTCTTGCTTTTTCAAAATGTATTTTCTTTAATAGGATCAGTTTCTTTGTGCATACATGAATCTGTGTCCAACTTTGCTGCCTCTGTTCCAGAAAAGCTGCTGATATATTTTACAGTTCTGTATAATAATTTCACCAAATTATTAAAGCTCAGTCACATAACACTCTTATATTTTTTACTGCCACTAATTATTCACTGTTTCCTTTGATCCTACTTGTTTTGTGCTTAAAACACATCACTACTCTTCCACTGTGAGGCTCAAAAACAAATCCCTTACTATAAAATGGTTCTTAAACCAATTAGCAGAAAGTGTGTTAAGAGAAAAGTATTTACATTTTTCACAACCTTGTCTTTAACACTTTTGTTTTTCTGGTTTTAGGTGGTTGTATCCTAAAGAATCAGTCCGAACAGACTCTTCATTACTGTGCGGATTTATTGGGCTTAGACAAGGACGACCTGCGTGTCAGCCTCTCAACAAGAGTCATGCTGACTACAGCAGGGGGCGCCAAAGGCACAGTTATCAAGTAAGATCAGAAGGGTTGAAGGATCGAGTTTTAATAAATCATTTCCTATTTAAAAAAAAGTCTTTTTCGCCTTAAAAAAAGGCAAATTTATTGTTAACTGCAAATTAAGCTTTCTGCTGAACTCACTAAATTGGCATTATATCAAAAATAGATTTGATAAATACACCGAGTTAGTAGAATTAAAATAAGTCAGTCTGACAGCTGTTGCTCTTAATCCTGATACAGACAAGTCATTCAAAACTGAAATGTACATGTCTGATGTTCTCATACAGGGGAAAAGGAGAATATGGCATTTACTGTACTCCTGTCTACTTTGGTGACAGTGTAATATTTGAGTGATGGGGCCAAGTTTGGTAGATTAATATTTCAAAAGGGCCAGATGCTGACCTGGCCTGGAAGTGTTTTCTCCACATAAATAATGCAGCCTGTATCTGAGGAGGCAGGGGAGCATGGCTGCAGTACAGTCAAGCCCCAGCGTCTGGGGAGCAGGTGGAGTGACGGGGGGACTGTCTTTGTTTCTAAGCTCCAGACAAATCCACCCTACCCCCAGGAGGTTGAGAATAACGAAGGGGGGTAGCGGCCCAAAGTCTTTTAACTCATCTGCACATGAAACATTGCGGTAAATAAAAATAAATGTCTGTCACTGAGCTCATTTAAAGGGATTATGTGTAATTCAAGCATCTCTGAATTTTGAAATGAGAAAATGAGAAAAGGGTCAAATTAGACTGCCTTCAAAGGTGGACCAGTACTTTTTGTAATGGATGAGAGCTTTTCTGGAGGGCTGACTGGGTTGAATATCAAAAGAAGAAAGTGGGAAGAGATATAACAAAGAAAAGGAGAGATCTTTTCATTTTAAATTCATGTTCATCCCAGCTGGGACACCCGAGTTGAACTCTCGGCCTCTATGGAGCTGCACTTTGTCACATCAGCCAACCCGTTTAAATAATTTCATCTTGAATGGTGGGATGAATAAAGGCCGTTCAAGGTTTAGATTTTTTTATTTAAAAAGCTTTCTTTGAATAAAGATTAAGGAACCATGAAGAACCCCCACTTTTAAACAATCACCTAGTAAAATTTCATGAAAAGTTTAACACCACTATAAAAAAAAGCATTTATTGCCACATTGAGGGGCATAAAAACGTGACATAAAAGAGAGATTATAACTATATTATAAATGATAAATGGCATGTCCCAGTTTTGAATATCTCTAACTAGTCAAATTTGTGTGTCCATTCAGGGTGCCTCTAAAGGTGGAACAAGCTAACAATGCCCGCGATGCCCTGGCCAAGGCAGTGTACAGCCGCCTCTTTGATCACGTGGTCAAACGAGTAAACCAATGCTTCCCTTTCCAGACTTCGGCCCATTTCATCGGCGTGTTGGACATTGCTGGATTTGGTACTGAACTGCAGCTCATGCTGGAACAAAAATGTTTCAGATGAACTATTTGTTTTCTTGATTAAACGAGTAGATTTGAGTTCACAGTTGCTTTCTTCCGGTTTAAGTTTCTCAAAGAGATATTTCTGTGTGCAGCATGTTTACATTTGTATACATAATTACCGGGGTTTCTTCTATTAGAGATTATTTTCCCCTCTACTATAATTAACATAGGCTTTGCAACATTTTTCATTTTGAGAATTAATTGAAATGAATGTTTTTTCTGCTTCTTCAATTTTCCCCCCTCAGAGTATTTTGAGCATAACAGCTTTGAGCAGTTCTGCATTAATTACTGCAATGAGAAGCTGCAGCAGTTCTTCAATGAGCGGATTCTCAAGGAGGTGGGTGATCTGCCTGTGGATTGAGGTGATTTGGTCTGGTTTACCGTTTCAACCCTGGAAACCTTCCACATCACGTCACTGCAGAGTGAAACTTTCTGACTCTTTCATGAGCCTGGAAGAAGTGACTGGCGTGCTAAGCTCCTCCATCTCGTCCTCTTTGTTTTCTCTTATATTGTTCCTTCATCTCTCTTGTTTCCTCTCATTAAAATGCTGATTTCTCAGGGGACATAATGTGGCTTGTTTCCCTCCTGTGATCTCTTAATGTTATTCTTTTCCAAGGTCTTTAATTGTTGCACCACAATTATGATTTTAGCCTTTTTTCACAAACTGAATTGTCTTTTGTCATTTAGATATTTTTGTTTTCTTTTGGAGTAAGTAGATGATGTTCTAAGATCACTCAGGGAAAAAGCTTCTCTATTGAGAGATAATACAAATGCTGTTTCACTGTGGAATTTATGTTTTATTTTGTTGTTTTTCAATTATTACAGGAGCAGGAACTCTATCAAAGGGAAGGGCTGGGAGTGAATGAGGTGCATTATGTGGACAACCAGGACTGCATAGGTATGAACAGTGCCTAAGAATTTTACATCATTCTTGTATGTCAGGTCACTTTTTCTGAGACATAAATAAATACATCATGGATGAAAATAAAGATTTTTCAGCTTTATAGGTTAAAAAAAATATGTGGGATTGTGTTCATATCTGCTTTAGAGGTGGATGACATAGCTATCTTGACCTGTTTTGAAATGACCGAGACTCAAAGTTATGTGTGTAGGTGGTACCTTGTATGGTCTCTTTAAGCGAAAATGGGTCAATAAACTGACACACAATTTGAGAGCTTGTGCTGCAAAAATGTAAGATGTACTGGCAGACATATGGGTGCCTTTAGAGGGACTAAAGTAAAGGTTTCTTATTGTTCTCAATGCTGGCGTATCCATGTGTCAGAGGGGAGCAATTGTAGTGGATATTTTTAGTTTTATGGGGTTTTTGTTTTATGAGAAGCAGAGGAAATTATATCCTCTTGTTTTGGCTATTTGTTCTCAAATGAATCCAGGAATTAATGAGATGAAGTAGTCCACGTATCAAGGTGAAGCAGTTTGATTTGTATTTCAAAGGTTGCAACTATTCAGGTGTGAGACTAACTGACAGCACTGAATAACATTCATGACTTGCAAATGACCGTTTGGGTTGGCCATTAATTCACTCATCAATCTTCAGTATTTATGCACAGGTGCTTGTTCATGCAAATTTTTCCTAAGGTCCTTGGCCATCACATTATTTTCTAAACAGCAAGTTTTATGAATAATTCAAATATGAGGCTAAATGAGCATCCGGATGAACATGTTCTATACTTTTTGCATATTCAAATCCAGAAACTGTAAACAGAAAATTTCAGATGAATCTCGGGCAACACATTTTGTGATTCTTTAACTGCAACATCGTAATGTCCTTTCTGCTGTCCACATTATCTACAATGGAAAATAGAACCAGTTTAATATGTCTGCAAGCGTTTGAAAATTGGGAAACATTCAATTAAAGCAAATTTATTTAACTTCTTTATTTAACTTCTTCTCAAGTTACATTTGCGTGTGCATCAGATGACTTAGCATAGTACAACTGTGATGATGTGATTGTTTGGAAAAAACATTACTTGTCTTTTCCAGATCTTGTGGAAGCAAAGCTGGTGGGAATTCTGGACATTCTGGATGAAGAAAATCGTCTTCCTCAGCCAAGTGACCAGCATTTCGCTCTGGCTGTTCACACCAAACATAAAGACCACTTTAGACTGACGGTCAGATCTTTAGGCTGTCGTCTTGCTCCCTCTCCCTTATTTTATGTTCTTTCTTTGCTTTGTCTCTCCTCTCAAATTATTGTTTTCTTTGTGCTCTTACGTTCTTTTTTTTTTAGCCTGAAAAGATGTGTCTGCGTATATGTTTTGTCATTGTGATCCGTTTTAGTAGTCCTTTATGTTATGACAGTTTTGCAAATGACTTACAGTTCCAGTCTCTTCCCCTATTGCTGTCTTTACCATTGTTGTTTGTCACGCTGTCTGCATATCTGCAAGCATGAAATACTTTTAAAAAACTGTCTCGACATCAGTTCAGACAAAAGACAGGAGGCGATTGGTTGCAAGCAAATTTTTGTTATCTTTGAAATGATGGCTGCTTCATAAATTTAAGAGTGAAAATCCTTTGATGTGATCTAAACTAACATTTCTGCTTCACAATGTTACTGCTTTCTCACAGTGTCATTCATTATGGAGCCTCTTATTGACAAAACTAATGATGCTTAAGTCTTATTTATGGTTGTCTTATTTCAGGCTAAAGGAATTTCTAATTTCCTCTTCAACTTAGGTCCCCAGGAAGTCAAAGTTGGCCATTCACAGGAATCTACGAGACGATGAGGGCTTTATGATCAGACACTTTGCAGGAGCAGTTTGTTATGAAACGGTAATTTTTTTATAAAAAAAAAAAAAATTCTCTAACTTATAACTACAAATAAATACACACATTTCTACATTCAGGTGGTCCAGAAAAGTTCTTCACATAGTTATTGAATGATCAGACTTGATGTTTATTTAGGGTGTCTTACACTATTGTCCTGTTCTGGAGGACAACTGAGCTACAACTGCATCCAGCATCTTCTAGCTCAGCTTGTAGCAACGTCTGCAGTTAATGCTGGACTGTTTGTATTAAAAAGCATTATAAGCAGTGTATCACAGTATTTATTTTACTTTGCATTTAGCACCAGTTAAAACCAACAGAATCAAATTTTAAGACATGATCAGGTGATAAATACACTAACTGACATGTTATGCCTTAGATTACTACAGCTATCAAAGTCCTCTCCAAGGTCTGCTTCGAACTCTTACTGCCAACACCCGTTGAGAGTATTATATATGGCATGATGGATGTGCTTGTTTTTAAACAAACAAAAGCAACACACACTTCAGTAAATATTTTTTTCAATCTTATTTTTTCATTTTGAAATATGGGCTTTTATCTGAAACAAAATGAAAAGGTCATTTTTTTGATAAAACACTGTTTTTGTAATATCTGATCAAAGGTCATAGCAATCCCATTTCGAGTTGAAGAAAGCCAGGACTTAAAATTCCTGCAAGGAATATTTTACAAAGATTATAATCTTTGAGCTAAATAATCTCAGAAAATATTCTAAATATTCACCAGTAAACATTTGCGTGACACATTTATCATCCTGGTTCAAACATTGCACACATCAATGCAAACAATAACACTGGAGAACTACAGGGACAGACACATTGTTTATTTCATTTTGCATTGTATACTAGTATGTATAGAGGTCTGCCACCACATGAGTGAATGCAATGCATGTGTATGTTGACAGACGCGGTTCGTGGAGAAGAATAATGATGCCCTCCACATGTCCTTGGAGAGTTTAGTGTGTGAATCAAAAGACAAATTTGTTCGAGAGCTGTTTGAGAACTCCAACTCCTCCAAGGACTCCAAACAGAAAGCAGGCAAGCTCAGCTTTATCAGCGTTGGAAACAAATTCAAGGTCAGATACTGTTCATGCTCGTCATCTTTAACTAGCATACATATAAGTAAGCCTATATACATCATGACTTTTTGTTTATGACAGGTGTATTTTTCTCTCTATCAGAGAGAATCTAGTCAATGCTGCCTCAGTACTTTGTGCTTATAAACGTCAGTGTACAATCAAAAGTATGCACAAAGTATGATGCATCCCTACTGACGTGGAATGTAGTTGGAATTGCATGTGCCACTTAGACCGCCTTGTCTCCTTTCATTTATAAATATGTAAATAAGTACATGGCACGCTTTCACCTTTTGCCCAAATAATGATGAAAAGCATTGTGTCAAACAGAAGAAGAAGAACTTCATAGAACAAGAAAATGATTAAAAGTGTTTAAACCTTAGTTGGACATAAGATAAAATATGATGTTGAAGGTAGGTGAGTCAAGCCTCCCAGTATTGTTTGTTTGGTAATTGTGTTGGAAATGTGTTCTGATTTACTGCAATGCAATGGTTTCTGCACGTATGTTACAATGATCTCTGTTATTATGTTTTAGTGCATGTTTGTTTAGACTGCTGCTGCTTTTGTGTTCAGTGATGCAGCACTATTATTTTAATGGTGATTACATTCAGGAAGTATTTATTCTTCTTCCACATTTATGTGAAAAATTATTTGACCCAACTAAGAAATATAATGGAGAAATCTTTCTAGTTCATACCGTAGAATTAAGCTTGCTACCCTATCTTATTAGATTGTCTTTCTGTTGGTGTGGATAGTTATGTGTTCTCTGTATAAATAACTGCTAAGACTGACCCAATGTTGTTTATGATTTATTAAATAAGTAGGCCCACATTGGCCACTGTGGGCCATAACCAACACCAAAAAACTGCTGCATAAAGTCGCTCACATTCACTCCACATTGATTCTCAGAACCACAAATGCAGCAGAATTGGACCATGACACCATGGTAAAAAAAAAATGGCCTGGCATTAAAGTTAATGTAACAAAAAATACTGACCTTCAGCAGAGTTTTGCAGCCTCATAAGACGACTGAGTGGCCTCCATCATGAGTGAAACTTTCTGACATCCTGCCAACACATTTTAGAAAATGTGCAAACTAAGAGCAGTGTTGCAGACACATCGTGCACAGGTCAAGTGCTGGAGACTGACAAGGTCAGCAACTTCACCGTAGCTTCACAATAAGAGGCACACAGAACTGAGGCACCTTGGTCCTCAGTTGCTGAGGGACACTGGTCTGACTGGATACTGACCGGGGTGCTCATTTATAAAACTCTGCGTAGGATTCTTACTAAAATTGTACATACGCCAAGAATCCAGAGTTTGCGTAAGCAACAAAATATTCTGATTTATAAAACCGTGCGTGCGCACAGATGCACGC
>JBAMHV010000021.1:10689146-10709967 GCA_037177535.1 Pseudomugil gertrudae | reverse complement strand
ATAAATCAGAAACTTTCCGTAGAAATCCACTTACGCTGCTTTTTGTGCGTAAGCAAGCTTTATAAATGAGCACCCAGTACTTTGCTGCAATCTCAGAGACGTTGAGGAAACAATTAGGAAATTATATAATGAGTCAAGATAAAAAAGACTGCCTCAGTTTAAAAAAATAATTCATATGATTGTTAAGTGTTAATGTTGTATGTGATGGATCAGCCAAACCCTAAATTACATAAACAGAGAAACTAATCAGTTTTCTAAAGGTTCAGGTTGTGGTCATTTTAAGAGAAAATATGTAGGAAAATTAGCTCACACATGATTTTGTTTTGGTATTTAGTCATAAACTTTCAAAGTTAAAGCGTTACTAACGCAAATATCTTTTAGCAGTGTTCATTTTTGGACACGGTTACTGTACCGGTGGTCTGCATAGTTTCAGGAATTCTTTATATTTTTATTATTATCATTACTGCTTTTGTTTGGAATTAAAAACGTATAATAGATCATTCATGATTTAGGAGCAGCGATGGCACAATAATTAGCGCTGCAGCCTCACAGCAAGAAGGTTGCTGGTTCAAATCTCTGTGTGGAGTTTGTATGTTCTGCCCATGTTAGCGTGGGTTCTCTCTGGGTACTCCGGCTTCTACCCACCATCCAAAGACATGCATGTTGATTGAATGTGAATATACATATGAGTACATACATATATGTACATACGTTTGTCTGCTTGTTCGCCTCTGTGTTGTCCTGTGATGGACTGGCGATCTGCACAGGGTCTACCCCATGATTGCTGGGATAGACTCCAGCTACCAGTGACCCTAATTTGGATGAAGCGGTATGGAAAATGGATTCGTATGTAGATCATGATGTGCAGCCCTCAGATCTCATCCGAAACAGCTGATATTGGATGCATTTTTCCTAACAAAAAATGAAACCGTTGTTTTTGTCTGCTTGCCCAAACAGACTCAACTGAACCTGCTGCTCGAGAAGCTTCGCAGCACTGTGAGTAAAATCACTTATGTTGTATACTACTACCATAATACTTTTTTTCTTTTCTTTAAAAATCAACATGAAACAAATCAGTGTTTATTATATATCAGAAAGTGTACGTTATTATATCAGATACATTTTATTTTTGTGGTAATTATAACAAATTTGCCATGCTGAGAAACGTCTTATGATTGATCTTTATTTATGAAGGGCTCAAGTTTTATTCGCTGTGTAAAACCCAACCTGAAGATGGTCAGCCACCAGTTTGAAGGAGCTCTAATTCTCTCACAGCTGCAGTGCTCTGGTAGGACCAAAACAAAATGTAATGGAAGCATTTCAGACACCAACAGAGATATGTGTAACCCTAGCTACTGTTGAGCTTTTTTTAATATGAGAAATAGTTGACAGAAGCAAAAAGCCTTTGCTGTGTTTCATTTATTTATTCATTTATTTTTTCTTAGAAAAAACCTCAAAGTAATGCAGGATATGTAAATTTACATTGTTCACACTTTCAACAAAGGTTATATTATGTTAAACTTAAGTGGAAAAGCTGTTGAAGGCATTTGAGATATTTTTCAGTCTGTTAGAGCAGTTTATCCTTGTTTGGCACACTACTGCATTCCATCATAGCTCTTCAGTAAACAATTTTTATGCTTTTTTAAATTCATTCGTTCACTGAACATAACCATTATAAAGGCAGGTATTTCCTTTTATGCTACTTCTGAAAACACATCAAGTAGAATTGTGTTGATTTATTCATTCTGAAGTCAGTTTTATGCTGCTGCACTTCCTGATGGACATATTTCCACATATATGCCTGTGATATGGGGCATTTCAGGGATGATGTTTCCCATTTATATATAAACACTATATGTTTATCTTGATTAGGAATGGTATCAGTGTTGGACCTGATGCAAGGGGGGTTCCCATCCAGAGCTCCCTTCCATGAGCTCTACAACATGTACAAGGAATATATGCCAGATAAACTTACACGACTGAATCCACGACTCTTCTGCAAGGTGGGCTTACATAGTCTCCTCCTAGAGTGGAGGCACACTGTATGTACATTCGGGTTCAAATATTAAGTTCACTTATTTTAAATAATTCCTTATAAGCTGAGTAATAGTTTCATAGCAAAACACAATAAGCCAAACATGCTCTCCTGGAAAATGACCAACATTTATGAATATTTTAATGGCTTCATATAAAATTTGCTGTGCATTTGTTTCTTTACAGGCTTTGTTTAAGGCGCTCGGTCTAAATGACAACGACTTTAAGTTTGGACTGACAAGAGTGTTCTTTCGTCCAGGAAAGGTAAAGTATCAATGTTGCTGGTCATAATGCACTATGCTGATACCCTCAACTATTTATATTTTCATTTTTTCCATGGGCACCAGTTTGCTGAGTTCGACCAGATCATGAAGTCTGATCCAGACCACCTTGCAGAGCTGCTGAAGAAGGTCAATAAGTGGTTGCTGTGCAGCCGCTGGAAGAAGGTCCAGTGGTGCTGCCTTTCAGTCATCAAACGTAGGTTAAATTCAGCAAAATATTAATAATAGTAATGTCTAAAAAGTGACCAGTCATTTCAGGGTTTTTAGAAACACTGAAAAATGCATTAATCCAACATTACATTTCTCTGTAATACCCACTAAACCAACAAAACTTTTAACTTCCATTTTTTAAGCGCTCCCTCTGCTTCTTTAATGTGCCACCATGTACCACATGGCCAGCGGCGGTTATTTCACACTGATGTTTCACACTTTTCATTTTGTTGGGATTTCTTAGAGAAGCAGCCAGCAGCCATAAAAAAAGCACTCCAGAAGCAATTGCTTGTTACACTCAGTGCCAAACTATCGATTTCCACTATTTAACAAAGTGCAGGCTGGCTCTGGCACATCTACGCAAAAGCATCTAATAAAATTCCATTATAGCTATAACAGAGCATTGCTGCTGGCCCAAGTCATTTGTTATTTATTTCCTACTGTTTAACATTTCATCTCATGGCAAATGTTCCATTTTGTGTGAATGACTGAATTAATGTTCTTTTTCACATGAAATTTAGCTCCTGAATAATAATTTAATCGTACAGGAGGATCGCATGTCTTTTTGCCAATTGTACTCTCTTCTTTTGTCCCCTCAATACCAGTCAGAAATAAAATGGAGTACAGGGCTCAGGCCTGCATCAAGATTCAAAAGACTGTCCGTATGTGGTTGTGTAAGAAGAAACACAAGCCAAGGTGAAGCTTCTCTTTTACTTATTTATTTTTTATTTAAACTCTCCAGTGTGCTTTTTATCTGAACAGATTCACACTTGACTGGTTTGATGGCTGTCCCACACCCCTGTCCATATCAATCTGCAAAATAATCTATAGAGCATTAAAATATATATATATATATATATGTGTGTGTGTGTGTGTGTGTGTATACAACTTGGGCTTGGCAAACAAGGTAGTAAAATGAACTCTCTCACTTATACCATTTCATGAGGGGGAAGATGTGCAGAAAATCAATTATACTACCTTGGAAAAACAAAAACAAGTTTTTTCCACTTGAGAGAAAAACCATTGAACCACTACAATAGGCTCAGATTTGACAGTGGAAGTATTAAATAATAGATAGTAGATGAAAAATGTACTTTTTTAAATTAGTGGTAGCTCAAATGAATACATTGATTTTATAATACATTCTAATGCATAACATAAACCATTTTACCGTATCTATGGAAATTTACAGCATACAATAAACATTACAATATATCCATATAAACTACAGACTTAAATATACTATTTACAGCTTATTTATTTACTTTTATAAAATTGCAGTGCTACTACTTATAATAGTAGTAGTAAAAAAATGTATATGTTATCCACCAATTTTTCATCATTACCCCTTTTAGGGTGAGGGGCACACATCACATTATAGAGCTAAAACAGACAGAAAGTCAAGTGGTCAGCCATGATACCGCGACGGTTAGGAGCACCATGCCCACTCAACCTGAAATCTACCAAAATTAAATCATATCAACAAGTTCTTGCAAAAATAAAGTTAATTTGGGATGATTTACTTTTACATTTATAAACTGCTTTTTTTTACATCACCATCACTGTGTAACTTTCCATGTTCTTGTCCTGAAATAGAATTGATGGGATGGTGAAAGTTCAAAACTTGAAGAAACACATGGAACGTTTCAATGAGGTTGTCAGCGAGCTGAAGGAAGGGAAACAGGAGATGGCCAAACAAGTTTGTGAACTGGCTACTGCTATAGACACCCTCCTATCAAACATAAAGGTGATGATGCATTTGGTTGTTTTCTATGTTCTTGAGGTTCGTGATAAAGGTTGACCTAAGATTCTGCTGGATGTAAACCTGTTTGTGTAAATACATTTTTACATGCTTATAATGGTTGGTTCTACATTTCCGTTTGCTCTACTTAAGAGCTGTAAAGGAACTGTACTGCCATAACCAGCCTGATCCATGTAAAATGCCTTATTCCTGTGGTATACACCAAGGCCTTTGCAAATTGGGTTGTGGTCTTTTCTCTCTTTTTTTCTTTAACTGAATCAATATTTTCAATCAACCCAGGATAAGAAGATCTCAGAGAAGAAGCTCCTCTCGTCTCCAATAATTAAATTCATCGAGGTTGTTTTGCTAAATGATCAAAACTTGTTTTGTGAAATCCCAGCCCTCCCCATGCAATATGCACACATTTTATTGGACGCTCCTGGTCCAACAATTATCAAAAACAGACTCAGAGAGTATCTAGATGTGTGCGCAGAGAGTTGTGTCAACGCTCATTTTGCACACTGCAGTTTCCTGTATGCAATCAACAAAAAGACTTAGTGCCCATTGCTATCCTAAACACTAAGGAACTGGGGACTCCCGGCAATTTTTATCACCTTCATCCCTAAAAGCCGCTTCATGTTCCCATTATTAAACTGTAAGCTCATCAGCACACCACATAAAGCATTCTGAATGTTCAGAAACGGCTCCCGGCATGCAGTCTCTGAGTGAATAATGCATTAGATGTCAATGCTGTCGTTCATACGTCCATGCTTTGGGGACAAGACCTTGTCATCTTCCCTCCTTGTGTCACTGTTAGAGATTCACCCTAATGAATCCTTACAATATGGTGACCCCTTCATCCCCCCCACTCCCCCTCCCGGTTATTGTCTGGAATGTATGTGGAGAGGTAAACCCTTGGCCACCAAGTGCAAGTGACTGACACGCTGTCAGTCATTGTCCTATGTGTTGCCACATGGGAAGACTGCAATGGAAGCAGGCTGAAGTGAGTCTGTGGCACTTCCTGATGCCTTCCACTTTCCTGATTGACAGTCAACAAAGGACAAAGTTTTATTCCAACTGAAAAATAAATGAATGAATAAAAACAAACCTTATAGCGGCTACTGAGATTTTCAGATTTATTTTTTTATAAGCAGTTAGTGGAATAGGTTCTTAAAGCAGTCCTTACCTTTAAACTCCCCTGGGGATGAATAAATACATTTATTTTTCATCCTTAGTGACAATTACCTGTGTTACATATTCTTTTGATCACCAGGACAAAGTCATGACCTGGAAGGAGATTGACACAGAGTACCAGGGACTGGTGAAACGCTCAGAGCAGCTGCTCTCCTCCATGCAAAAGAAGAAGCAGCAGGAGGAGGAGAGTGAGAGGCTGAAACGCATCGAGGAAGAGATGGAGAAGGAGAGGCAGAGAAGGGAGAAAGAAGACCAACGACGCAAACAAGAGGAAGAGGACAGAAGACTGTAAGGAACAAAGAGGGAACAATCACACGTAGATGTGAAAATACATAAAATCATCATGTTGGATCTATATAATGCAAATGTTTCTGTTCTTTTTTTAATATTAGTAAAGCAGAAATGGAGCTGAAAAGAAAGCAGGAGGAAGAGGACAGAAAAAAGAGAAAGGAGGAAGAAAAGGTTATTCAGGTTGGAGCCACTACAGTTTGGTATTATAGTCCTTAAAACAATTAAAAGCTTTTGTTACAAAGTTGTCAAATGTATGATATACAGGTACGGTAATAACCGACAATTTTCTCACCTTCAAATTAATTTCAGACGATAATCATGTTAATTAATTAATTCTAGGAATATTTTGCAGTCTGTCCACCTTCACTGAGGTACAGTAGCTGACCACTGCAGTTACTGTGAAAGCTAACATGTTACACACATACAATAGAATGAGCAACATATGGGCTTTAATACAAAAATTACATTTAGGAAACATTTTTTGTCAGATTCTTTTAGTGGTGAGGTCCAAAGCTTGAGCAAATGAGGCAGGACCAATGTTTAACTTAAATACACACCAGGAAACATGACATAGAAAATGTGACAGGAACGTGACTTGATTTAAATAGACTTGACATAATGCGACATGGAAAAGACAATGAGCTGACCCTGAGAAATAAAACCAAGGAATATTTATGCACTGAGAACGCTAATGAAACACAGGTGAGTGCAGTTAATTGAAGCCAGATGAACTAATGACAAGAAACAGGAAAAGGAAAAAAACGGCATGCAGGAGAAGGAAATGATTACTGGTAAATAAAACTGGGAAACTGACATAAACATGGCAAGAAAAAAAAACCCAGAGACTGTGACTGTTTTAGATTAAACGGTGTGCTTATGCACTTCTTAGGCACCTTCTATTCCAATTACTTTACAATTCAGTTGCCTAAATCATTGCCAAATCCTTACCTCCACATTATTCCTATCCTTAAACAACTCTACTTATGTTTTAAAAATCAGTCAATGGCTTTTTGTTCCCCTAACTATTAAATTTATTATGTTACATTCTGAACTTTCAGTTCTTATACTTTACTCTAAATAATGTAGCGTTTTCCTGCCTTGTAACATAATCACGTTTACATCTCCAGAGAGCAAATACAGAGAGATCTCTAAGCTTGACATTACATAGTGTAGGTGAATGATCTTACTGCAGGGGTAAATAAAGACAGATGTTTCCCTACATATGATTTTATGACACCTTTTCTTCAGATATACTTAGAAAGTACACAAACAAAAAGATGAATCAGGTCACATCTGATTCTTCCACCTTTTTATTTTTTGTTGTTCTATGTCCTGTTGTGTCTAGACAAATGACCAGGAAAGCTTAATTAGTAGCTAAACAAACTGGATAAACAGGTCTAATCAGGCTTAGACACACAGCAGAGTTCCAGTTGTTTTCCAACTGTCTGGCACACAAGGCAGCATTTGTATTTGATAGGAGCCTGGTGTGTGTGGGTTTTACACAATCTCAACATGTGTGAAACTTTTGTATTTTGTTTTGTGTGTGTGTGTGTTAACAGGCAGAGCTGGAAATCCAGTTGGCCCTGGAGCGTGAGGAGCAAGCCCAGCATGCTGCTGTCGAGGAGCAGGAAAGAAGAGACAGGGAGTTAGCCATGAGAATTGCTCAGAGTGAAGCAGAGCTCATCACTGAGGACGGCCAGGGGGATTCTAGCCTGCGCAGGTATTTCATGTGCAAACATGAAGCATGCCATTACGTGTGTGAATCATGTGTATCAGTAAATGAGCAATGATGGCTCTGGCTCGCCTCATCATGCATATGTAACTGGCTTTTTCCTGTTGTTTTCTCCAGCGATGACTCTTTTTCAGATCTTCCTATCTCTTCATCCACAGCCAGAGCCATGTAAGAAATCAGTACCGAGTGTACCTAATACCAGCTGTAGTCACCAACTAACACCCCATTCTTGTCATCCCTATTTGTAGCCCCAAATCTCTCAGCTACATATGCACACACTTATACTGACAGCAGATTCAAACATTAAAATACCAATTATCATTCACAAGAAGCTTCCAATCAAAATATTTTATACGTGATGCCAATTCTGGGAAGTTTATAGTAGATACTGTACTGTCGCTCACAGAAAATGATTGTACACCAAACCATAAATAGAAAATGATGTGATTGTTTCGGTTGTCCTTATTTTCATTTTCCTTTTGAATTATCCTTCAGTGCTAATAGTGGTGCTGCAACATTGTGGTGCACTCCACCTTAACTTTGCCATCACTCTTGTATTTGTATCCTAAATTGATTCATTACTTTCACATATTTTAGGTAGAATTTACTAACCACCTACTTTATGTTTAGTTCTTCCATTTGTTTATTTCAGTACAGCCTGTAGACTAACCCTACTGAGTCTCTAACTTTAGCGTCTCATTAGTTCAGAATCTCAGTGACCAAGAAGAGAATCATTCATAAACTTTTATTTACTGGAAATAAAATAGCAAGAAATACCAATGAAGATGAAGGTAGAGGCATAAAATAATCTTTTGCTTTTGTTTGGGTTTTGTAATTATTTGGGACTATTTTAGGTGTAATTTGGCAATGCAGAACATTGCAGATTCCTCTGAGACAAACCCTCATGTGCAGAACTACAACTGCTTTTCTCCAGCAGCTGTGATGTTTTGCACACACTGTAATGCTTCTTCGATCTGAGGTGAGAGCTTGTTTGCAAATCTGTGCTCACAGTCAACAAATGTGGAAAACAAAAGAGGGCATGATTCTCATATCCATTTGCATTAATTATTAAACCCTGAGCATATTTATCTGCTGACTTTGCAGATATTTTATATCTCTTTTTGAGCTGTGAGCGCTGCAGCACAAAGTGTTTCTGCTCTCAAAAGTTGTTAACCACTCACTAACTTATCACTTACATCTGGTCTCACACACAGAAGTGTTGCATTTCTCTGCAACATAGCCTCACACAATGACTCTTGATAAACATAATGATACTCAATCAAGGCCATGCCTGAAGGGTGTAAAAACATCCAAAAATAATACAGATACTAAATAGCATTCAAAATCATTAAGTCATTCAGGTTTCTCTATGCAAAACACATTCTGCTGCTGACTTTCTAACAGATTCTGAAACCTTTTTATAAGAGCATCATAGCAACTGACTAAAAGAGGATCTATTCATCAGTATGAGACACGTAAGCCCTATTTACCTCTCACATTGTGAAGCTTGAAAGAAGTTTTTCTATGTGATGCAAAGAAGTACTTCTTTCTAATACATAATATTGACATTTTTTTGCCTTTTGAATAGTTTATGGCACCTTTCATTTTGTTTTTGTGTATGTAGTTCACATAGCACAGACATTACTGATTTCCCTCTATTAGATGTTTTTGTTTCTTTTAAATAGAAGGGAAAACATAAAGAGGTGAGTAAAGCTAATGCTGATATCATTTGTAGCCCTTTTTCAACAATTCCTCTCAAAACTCTTATCTGCAGATGCAGTGAGCACAAAATCACTTATGAATCAGTGGTGTATTCTGTATGCAGTCCTGGTTCCACGGGTCTCTGCAGGTGTCTAACTACTCCTGAGAATAAGCCGATCCCTGACAACTAACGGGAGATGTTTTAGAAAGAGAGAGCATTATGTGTGTCATATGTGACAGCACAGAGCCAAAGCACATGAGCGCTTTCATGCATGTCCAAAGGATTTCAGCGTCCCGCCATTTTGTTTTTCCTCCAGAAAGCTAGTTCTCATTTACCTACTGCCAAACGCAAAGTGTTGGCCATTGCGTCACTTCCACTTCTTTCCTCCTTGCAACAAAAGTAAAGCTTCTTTTCTACTTTATCACTATTACACACTGGCACACATCACAGCCAGAATGACAATGATCCTGAATTAGTTTAATCTTTCCAGTAAGTCAGAATTTCAATGGCCAGCAATGATCAGCAGTCGTCTTCTCAGAGGTACTGTGCTGTCTGTAATTAGAAGAGGCAAATCCTACATTCCTATTAAGGACTTAGCAGCTTAAACTCAGCAGGGAAGCCAGAGACGTGATTTCAGAGCAGCAAAGAATTTGTTATGTTACCAAAACGTAATTATTATTAATTCTCTAATTCTGTAAAAGAGAAACTAACAAAAAGAGCTTTAGTTTCCAAAGACACAATGAAAAATTTGCACTTCTTAGTACTAAATGAACTCAGAGCTTTTTTTATTCCTCCTGTGGAAACTGAAACATCCCTGAAATGTGGAACTTTATTGATGATCAGTGGCAAAAGAAGCCTCAATCCCTTTTTCTCCATTACTCCAACCTTGTTGCACTTATCTGTCTCCTCATTCATGGTTATTTCTTCTTTTCCTTTCTCACCCACATTCATCTGTTTCTTGCTGTAGGGGTCCTCAGGTGCAGGCAACCAAAGCTGCTGCTGGCGTGAAAAAATATGATCTCAGCAAGTGGAAGTACGCTGAGCTGCGAGATGTCATCAACACTTCCTGTGGTGAGAAATCCTGAATTCAGTTTCAAAGTGAAGCTACCTATTTTGTGCTCTGAATTCTCCCTTACAACCTCATACTCCACATTAAGTAATTCAGCATCAGCTCATGTTTTGGCACTTTAGAAAATCACAGGGGGACATTTCTCTTCTCGCAAGCGTTTCATCAGCAAAGATACTAAAGTGGCTGTTTAAAAGTTTAAACTTCCTTTGAGTGCTACCACAAGATGTCTTGCCTAAAAATCAAAGAGCTCTGAGGGGGGTGTTCTCACAGCTGCTGTGCCTCATTGGGTTGTTTCAGAGGTGGAGAGAGGAAATTATCACTATTATGGAGGCTGACAGACTTTTCCAAACCCACTCTCTTCTCAGTCAGCATGAAAGCAAATTGCTTTTTGCTGGCTTATGTACTGATGCTTCTATTATTGTGTATTCTGGACTGTTTGGGTGATTGTAAGGACATCTGGATAATTTGGGATTTGATAGTGTTCTTGGTTTTACTTTTTTAAAACACAGCTGATTGTAATCTGATATCCCTAAAAACAGATAAGGTTTTGAGTCTAATTGTCAACATAAGCAGGCTGATAATGGTGACTTCATTTGGAATTTGCAAATGCAGCACAAGCCAGCTGCATGCTAGCTTAGTTTGAAATAAAAACGCATATACAGGCTGACTGTGTCTATATGTTACAAAGTCTGCTTAAGATCACACATTACCCTGGTTATTTGTGTTTGTTGAAGCTGTTTATAAAAGAAAAAGTTGGTTGTGTTAGTGGGAACGTAGTGAAGACATGTAGGTGAGTGTGAATTTTATTCTTCAACATGTTGAACTACTGCTGATCTCGACAGATTCCTCTTTGACTCTTCATCTGTTGAGTGGCACTAGCTGTAATACAATTCAAGCTTGACACTGTGAAAGAGCATCATGTTTGAAGCTTAGTTATCAACAAAAACCCCCTTGTCACATTTTAAGCGATGCAAGTTGACAACTTCTTTCAGTGCATCTTAATCCTTCAAGTAAAAGACACCAAATTCCCTCACAAATTTAGAATTCATGTTAAAGAGTAAAGGATGTTAAAAACAAATCCTCCTCATATGGAAGACACTATTTTTTTCCCTCACATGCTTATTGGTGTGTTTGTGTTGTGTGGACAGACATTGAGCTGCTGGCAGCTTGCAGAGAGGAGTTCCACCGCCGTCTGAAAGTCTATCATGCATGGAAGTCCAAGAACAAAAAACGTAATGATGACGGGAGTGATAAGAGGGCTCCTAAATCTGTCACTGATTATGGTTAGTGAAAGACATGATTACACATGACATACTGTTGCTATTTTTCCTTACAATGGTTGCAAACCAGTGGAAATGAGCACAAATCAGTATTCTTTTTATATAGTATACAGTACATAAACATCAGCTTATATCCACAGCTCCCTGCAGGTACATCATTTTATTTTCTTCTCTTTAGGCTTAAACATTCCCTGGTAAGACTTATTAACTGATTAAATAACCTGGTTTTTTGTTGGTTTTTTTACTAACGGTCAATTAGCTTATAAAATGCTGAAGCCTAAATTTCCAGCTGCCTTCTGTAAGAAATATTTCATGTAATTAATAAGTAAGTCTGAGTTGTTTAAATCTGTTGTTGATATGTCAGCTTTTTTTTCTATATTTTTTAAGGTAAAACAAATATTAGGTTAGATGTGTGATGGGAACATAAGATGTTACCTTCACTTTCACCATAATTATTTACCTTTTTTTCCCTTGGTATGATATGAAATCTGTACTTTCTCATAATTAGGTCTTATTCTGGCCTTTTCTGGTGTAGCAAAGGTCATACTAGGCTTTTCCTAAAAGGCCAGAAGCGTCTTCATTTGTCATGTGATATTTGTGCATCTTTTGATCTTGTGGTAGATGGTGTGTGTTCTCTGTTTTATGCGCTGCTCAGTGCATCTTTGAACAACATGCTTTTATTCTATATATGCAAGACTAAATCATAGATACTACACTGAACATAAACTGCAGTCTCTGCCATTATCATTATTACATTTTTTTCCTGATTGATCTGTGATTCTGATGATCAGCTGAACAGAACCCAGCTCCCCCAACAACAGCCCAGCATCAAGAAGTGGCCATGAACCGCCAACAGCGTTATTTTCGCATTCCTTTCATCCGGCCTGCTGACCAGTACAAGGACCCACAAAATAAAAAGAAGGGCTGGTGGTACGCTCACTTTGATGGGCCCTGGATCGCCAGACAGATGGAGCTTCATCCAGACAAACAGCCTATTGTGTTGGTTGCAGGTGAGCCAGCAATAAGGACAATATCTCTAGAAAATTCTATTTAAACAGCCTCTTATCTTATCTGTCAGCATTTACACCAAAGAACAAGAATTTATGCATAGGAAACCATAAAAGTTATAAATCTTCAAATCTCCTGTCATTAACCTGTCATGCAGGCAAAGATGATATGGAGATGTGTGAGCTGAGTCTGGAGGAAACAGGCCTCACCAGGAAGAGAGGGGCGGAGATCCTTCCCAGGCAGTTTGAGGAAATCTGGGAACGCTGCGATGGAATTCAGTACCTGAAGAAAGCCATAGAGAATAAGCAGGCCCGTCCAACATACGCTACAGCGATGCTGCAGAGTCTGCTCAAGTAAACCAGTGTGCATGGTCCCACCTGGAGCATGATGCTGATACGAAATACACACAGTACCAGTCAAAAGTTTGGACACATTTTCCCTTTGGATTGGTTTGTGTCCAAACTTTTGACTGGGAGTGTACCTTTACATTTTGCTGTGTAACACCTTAAAGGTGTACTATTACAATTGGTGTTTTTTTCTTAATCTATGCATGAAATTAAAATTCCACTGTGAGGCCTTAAATTGCATAAACACTGCAGTCTCCTTGCACCATAGAAGTCTTAACTAGTGCAGTCTGTTTAAGCCTTAACCTTAATGGTTTGAACAGATGCTGAAGTAAACAGATGTATTTAATGATGTGTAACATTGCGATTGTTTTCATTGTTGGGATAACGCATAAATCTGACATTAGATAGAAGTAAACTCAAAAATCTTATTCTTTATTTTATGCTGTGTATGCATCTGTTCACTAAGAATTATTGTAAAAGGTTGTTTTTTTGTATTATTACTTATTTGTTATGCGAGAGGGAAATATTTTCATGTTTGCAGTTTTCTGGGCTTTGAAGCATCTTTCAGACAGTTAATGTGTGTGCACGTGTGTTATGATGCGTGTGTTTATGTGAAATTCAATTAAGCTCTGACTCTTACTTGACTCTGATGGTTAGGAACAGTTCGGTCACTGAATAGTTGAACTTTTGTTTAGATCCAAACATGAGTGAAACCGTTTTGTAGCTGACTAAGCTGCACCTACTGAGGTATGTATTGTCTTTGATCCACTACTGTAAGATCACTTTTATTCTGGAACTCTGTAGAAAATAAACATATTCCTGATATGTTTTGTTCTAATAGTGAGTGGGAAAGACATCCACTGTCACTGTTTACTTACAGATACTAAGATTAGTATGATGATTAATAATTAGGTAAAAGCTGAAGTTGTTTGATCACTGAGCTCATGTCCTCAATAACATTTATGTGATCCAAATATCAGAAAGCAAAGTTTACAGCTTAGTTACTTTTTAGTTCTGGATATTATTAAATTATTGCCAACACAATACTAGCAATACAAATAACATTAATTATGTGGGAATTCATGTCTTGGTTTTTTTTTTACCACTTATTGATTTTTATGGGCATTTTTTTCTGTTGTAGTGAATTTTTATTTAATTTGTAATGAATACCAAAAGACACTAAAACTGCATTTTATCCCCATAATTTATCAAAGTTAAAGCATCATGTTTTTACAAGTCATTTGATAGTTTAGAAACCCAATGAATCATATATATTCTCAGTAAATTATCCTTTTCTATTTGCAAGTCACTATTTTGCAGAAATAAGTGGACAATTTAGAATTTAATATTTAAATCGGTTTCTTTTCTCTCGTTATTGCTCCCCATGATTTTCAGCCATCTTTTTCTTGAACATGTTGCAGCTTGTTTTCTGATTCCTATGTGTCTAACGGGGCTAGTTGTCTGGAATTTCCTGTTTAGATTAAATGGCTCTTGTTTTTTATCTGGTGTACCCTTCAATCCTTTTTCTCCTCTTCACTCTTTTTTCTATATACTCTCTTTTTTACCTCACACCATTTCTCAGCTCAAGCATTAACCTGTAAATTCAGCAATAAAGTCTTTAGTCTAAATTATCGAAAGGGGGCTTATATCGGTAATTCTCCTTCTCATGCAGAGTACCGTGAAATTTGTTTGGCAATATCCCAGAAATTGACTCCTGCCAGATAGGGGAACCAGATTGGGTCAGAAGAGAGGGGAAAGTTAGGATTAGCTGAGTGGAGGCACTAAGATTTAATGTAGTGCTTGTTGGCTAAAAGCTTACATAATAGAAGATGCATGTCATGTAAAATGAAAGGCTGCAGATACTGTAGCAGGTACCTGAAGAAACTTGATAGAATAAATCCTGGTTCGCCCAAAGCGAGGCTAACGGCCTGGAATCTCTCTTATAGTTCTTCAAATCCAGCTGCCTGATCAATAAAAGCTTTCATAGTTTGGCCTACGTCCTCAAAATGCTTTTTGAAGGAGTCTATTGGCCAGTTCTCTGGTGTACGGTTCTAAAAACCAGCAAGTCAAAGTATGACCATCTGATTATGTATGTGGTTATACTTATTCTTAAACTTTTAAACATCCTGTAAGAAGCTTGATCATAAAGATCAGACACACTTTGAGTTGCTGTAAACAAAAACTCATCAGTTCAAAAAAATGTTTTGTCTTTTTTTTATTGACCGTAAAAGGTATAATAAAAAAAAAAACATGTCCAGATCTTAATGGACGAATGATTAGTGGTGTAAGATGTGAAAATGACCAACTGAGGGAAAGACAGCACAGCAGTCAGTAGATCTTTAAAACAATGTGCCATAAAAGTCAACAGCTTAAACAGTACGTTTTCTTTTTGGGACACAACAATGTTAAAGAATAGCATTAAAATAAACCGTTTTATACAGTCTAAACATACAGTAAGATACAGCCATGTGTATCACTTTGCAAAATATAAATACCTCAGTGTGAGGAAAAACAACCTTTGCCAAGGATGTACAGGAAATGTTCCTACTACATTTAACACAAGAAATAAATATTAAGTTCTCCTTGAACACAGTTTAACTTCCACAGCTCAATGTCTACCAAGACACGTTCAGCACTATGAACAACTCGACTCAACCGCTGCTCTACTACACCTGCTTCTGCACATGCAAACTCTACACAGTGTAACAGAAACATCGGTTTTTAGTGCCCACGCTTCGCACCGTGTCATTGTGTTGGCAGCTCAGACGGACAAGGTGTCATCAGAGAACTGTAACTTCAAAACAGTCACTGTCTGATGCCCTTAGAAGACAACGTGTTCTGTAGTCATTTGGCAATCGCCATGTCTAGAAGAGACAAGAGGAGGAATCAGGAAAAAATGGCAGTACATGTCAGATATATTTACTGATGATCATGCATATAGCAGAATGGGAGAAAACACTGCAAAGGCATTGATCAACACTGTTTAATCTGGGAATTTTGATTGGAATTATGCATCTAGAGTTCATTTAGTAAGTTTTAAAGTAGAAATTAAAGTGTTAAAAAAAATCCAGTGATCTGGTTTGTGAGTGGAGAATTATCAACAGCTGCAGGCACGGACCTTTTACCTTTGCACACGTCATACAGCTGAAAAACATTTTATGTCAAGGTTAATTATTTTGCCACATTCTTCATAAACCATGCTACACCCCTAAAGAGTGAAATCACTGGATATAACTTTAAAAAGTACTTTGTTTAACATACATTTACTCGTGAATTCATTATAACTTGCAAAAACACTCATTGTGCTGTTGAGTTACTCAAAGTTTTGCTCTCACCTCATTGTGTGGTATAATGTGATGGAAATCCACCATTTCTGACACTAACTTTTCTGATCTGGTTGTGTAGAGTTGTCTGGGGATCTGCAGAGAAAGGACAAGTAAGTTCAGGGTTTACAGTTAATGTAGTATCGACCTCGAAGCACTTTATTAGACACTTTAAAATGCAAATGAAAGCCAGTGCTCTCAAAAACTTCACTCCAGGAAATCTATCTACAGCAAGTGCTTCACAGGTCAGTGTTAAAACCACACACACTACAAAGCGTGTTCAAAGCTGCATCTTGTAAACGTGTTTGCGTGATTGTGGAGATGAAACGAAGACACATGAAGCTGTTTAGTCAAGTTGAACAGCTTCAGATACTCTAAAGTACATTTTGAAGATGCATCTAATGGGTTTTAATAGTGCAACAACAAAAGGCACGGACAAAGAGGGCCATGAAAATGTTTTGCTTCAAGGCAGCAAGTTATTAATTAGTATGTAGTCTGTTAGAAGATTTTAGCTTCTGTTTGGTAAAGGATTGGATTAGTAATCTAGTCAGTTTAGTCTGCTGTGCAGCGCCGCACAGTGTACCTCAATACTCAGGCGTATATTTTCTATTGAGGCAAAATGTTCCTGCTCGGATTGTTGGGATTGAGAAGAGGCAGAACTTGGTAATGTGGACACTTGAGTTAAGACACCATCATCATTCTCAAATACTGGATTCTCCCTCAAAGTATTCTCAAAGGCATAGGGTGCAAGAGTGTGCCTGTGATGTGGAGGAGATGGGGAAATGAATACAAAACCGTGGGAGACGCTGCAAATAAAACATTTATGAGAGATGGGTGAAAGGGAGTGAAGACTTACACCAATGTTATAGCCTTTCTTGTTTTCACACATTTCTTGTTTATGAATATTAAAATGCCAATGACAGCACAAACAAGGCAGAGGCTCCCCACAAGGCAGGTTATGATGAGTGGAGGATCCACAGGTACTGATACCAGCTCTGTGCAGCGCTCTCCGTGGTAGTGCCAGTATTTACCTACAGGGCATCTGAAACAAAGGAAAAGAAGAAATGCACAAAAACCTCCTCGTGGTTGAATCGCAACCACAAAGCATTTTATTCATTTCAAATGAATGAGTACCTTGTAATGAAGACATAAATATGCACTGAGCTACAATAAACCATGTCGGTTTTCCAGCTCATCTTGCTACAACCCTGTTTCCTAAAAGGTTGCTATGCTGTGCATGATCTCCTAAACTGACCTGCAAAAACAACATGTCATTTTAAATATATCCTATTTTTATTTAATATCTGCCACATGTTTTTAAAAAGTTGAAGCAGGAGATCACCACTGGAATACATCTAAATTAACTCCACCTTGTAAGAGTTTGGGTCCTAAAAATAAAAATGTTGCAGTTTTACATATTAACTGATTTTTATTTTATATTTTTGTTGCTCAATTGTTTAGCCTTGCTTGTTTTAATATTCACACTAAACAGAACTGCAGCACATGGGTTGCCACTGTCCTGCTGAGCAATGCAAAACTTCCATGATAAAGATTTTATGAGGGTTGCAGCCCTGTGTACATTGCTCAAAGAAGATATTCAATAATAAAGGTGTCTACAGATTCCCACATGCATGCACATTCAAACCATAACAGGCTTGTGAAAAGTGCCCAAAGCCCAAGATGTACTGTTAAGTTCAATAACAGACAGAATTTCCCTGTTATTAGAGGATTATAACAGATATTAAAGATCATGGACATTATTCTGAATATTTGCATCCATCACTGTCACAATTTTCTCCAGATTCTGGGAATCATTGACATTACATGCTGTTTTCTCTCATAATCCTTCACAAATTGGTACACCCTTTGCTGTTTAAACTTTAATTCAGATGCTCTAGAATCCCCTTTTTTTATAAAGCACAAATTTGTTTGCAATTTGTCTCAACAAGTATCACAAATCAAGACTAATGCCTTCCATAAAGTCGTGTTATTTGGGTTGTTCATTGTTCATCAGCTGATGTGTACCTGCAGGTGACTCCATGACCTGGGATTATTTCACAGAGGCCTCCATTCATGCAGTAGTCTGGCTGCAACGTGCAGGTGCTCTGGCAAGGCAATCCATTCTCGCTGCTGTAGCCAGGATCGCAGAGGCACTCTGCCTCTTCCGTCCAACTGTTTACCACACAGCGTGAAAACTCGTTGCAGGCCAGAAACTTGCAGGGGTCTGCTTGGTCAGCTGAAATCACCAGAACAGAAGGATAGCCCAGAAGTGATGTGAGAGGTCACAGACATAGCAGAAAGGGGCTCATTAACATTAATGCAGTCTTTCACTGTCTATAGATTCACTATAGAGCCTGAAGGGCATTCTGATTGATGTGAGTGAAGGTGTCTGCTTTCAATGGAGTTTAATGAGGCCACTCATCTAACCCAAGAGATGTGCCTGATTTGTGCAGCAGCCAGTTTATAGTTTGCAATGAACAGCTGTCAAGATGTACGCTGTGGACAGACGGCCTAGCCTTGAAACATTTTTGCAGCATTTAGACGAGCAAGGGCATCTCACCTGGTTCTATCTCCAGTGAGCGGCTGTCAATCTCTATGTCAAGCCGTTTGGATGCTGCATTGCAGAAGTCCTCGAGCACACAGTGCACAGCGTCCGTGACATTGTAAGGGACTGGCTTGTCCAATTTCATCTTGCTGTTTACCACAACGCTCCCGTTCCTGAAGTTGAGAATTTCCAGCTGCTTAAATCCAGTTAAGTTGGATTGTAAATATGGCAAGAGCTGTTTGGAAGGAAAAGGAAACAGATTATTCAACTACTCGCTTTTATTTTGGATTTCCTATTGATTAGGGTGTTAGTGATAAATTCGCAGCAGAAAAGTTAAATTATCTAAATACTAATTAAATCATGTAGAATTTGTGTTGCCTTTAAGTGTCTAATATTTCTGTTTCCTTCACATATGACCCTGCCTTTTTACTCCATCAAAGACAGAACTGAGGTTGCCCATTTTTTTATTATTCAAGTCACATTTTACAGAGTAATTTCTATGAATAGTTCATAATTAAATTTTGTTGCAAGCATGAAATCCTGCCGTTGCTGCACTGACTGTGTAATTAGATGCAAAGCAAAATTAGGGTTTGGTTTGTAACCATCAGAGCAACCAAAATGCTAATTCCAGTCAACACGTCATGGAACACTTAATGAAAAAGGTGCTTGAAATGTTGTGCATGACAAATCAGCTGAATGTTGTTTAGTATTATTATTTTGCAGATCTTTAGAAACTGTGGTCATTCTTTGTTTACAGCCTGATTTCTTGTAACTCAAGAACAGTGTTTTCTTGATTCACTGTTAAAACATTGTTATTGAGGTAGTAAAGAAAGAGATGTAGCAGAGGTATGATTCGTCAGGTGACAAAAGGGATTCATCTGATAACACGCAAGTCAATGCTACCCTTGAATCACATTGTGAATGTCTTTAGTTGTGAACAGACTTATTAAAATTGCCCAAAGAGCCCAAATAACTGAAAACCTTCATCACGTTTATCTGCTGCTTTGATAAGCACATACAGCCATGTTTATCATTTCACCCTAACTCTCTATATTGCTACATTTAAGAAATCCTCTCAGACATGTAGTGGAGATAACCTGAGAAACCAGTCGATTAAGACTTAGGCTGATGATGGTGGTGTTATTAGGAAAGGGGCGGAAGTCAGCCAGCTAAAGTAATGGACCTGCATGGATGTCATCGATCTCCACCACCCCTTTTCAGCCACTCCATGCTCACTACACACAAGGTAAACATCAAGCCGCCGCAGTGTGAGAGAAAAAGATTACGATACTTTGCCAGGTCTGGATGTTGTGCAGGAGATAAGAGGCCTTAGGGAGCTCTGCTCTGATCGGGTTACCTCACCTATCACTTGCACACAGTTTATAGAGGGCTTGCTCCATATAGCTGATACTGTCTCAAAGAGGAGAACTACTTAAGGGTCCAACTTCCAGAACCCTTACACACACAACTGCTCACAGTTTAGTGTTTAGCCATTCATTTCCTTTTCTGTTACCAGCCCAGTTCA
This sequence comes from Pseudomugil gertrudae, assembly GCA_037177535.1. NCBI lineage: Eukaryota > Metazoa > Chordata > Actinopteri > Atheriniformes > Pseudomugilidae > Pseudomugil > Pseudomugil gertrudae. The sequence goes on along the minus strand of JBAMHV010000021.1, from coordinate 10,689,685 downwards.
ATTGCTTTTTGCACCAGGTCTAAAGCAAGTTTCCTTACAACAAACTATACTTGCTTCTAGACTTTAGACTAAAAAGCAAAGCAGATCCCTCTGCTTTCAATACACACACACATTTTATGGCACAACAGCATAGCACAAACACAACCATAACTTCACACAAAGTTACACATGTATCTACTGGTTCTCGTTCAAAAAAACCAAATAAAGCATCCCCCTCACTGACGTCCAGAAACCGAGTCCTAAGGAGTATGATGCTGTCATAAAGCCATCTATATGCCTTCTATGTACGTAGCAAAAAATACTCTCTCCAGACTCCATGTCCAATTTTATTGGTTGCTTCACAAACCAGTAGGTACAGGAGTAATTGAGGCAAAAGGAAACGGGGAACATAACGCTACTGTAGACTGGTTCATTTGATATATTTATATATATATATATATATATATATATATATATATATATATATATACACGTGCTATATATATATACCCCCAACACTTTACTCTGTAGTGTCAATGGGATACCTATGTGTGTATAGT
>JBAMHV010000021.1:10660684-10682702 GCA_037177535.1 Pseudomugil gertrudae | reverse complement strand
TACCCGTTGATCTGAGTCAGGTGTGATGCAGCAGGGTAACTCACAAGACGTTCAGGACTGCGGCTCTCGAGGACAAGAGTTGGCCACCCCTGAGCTATATACACATGTACAACACATTTTGTTTTACACAATAAAAAATGGACGGTGCTTTTTACACCCATAAGTGTGAGAAGCTCCTGATGGAAACTCCACTGCTCTGCTTTTCTACATGCACTCTGGTTTTGTTGTATTGCTGCAAGACTATTGTTAATCCATAATACCTAATATTTGTCTGAATTTGTAGAAAAACTTTCATCATTGAAGAATTAGAAATTATTAACTACAAACAAAATGCTGGCGCTGTTTCAAGTTGTTCAGCCTCAGATGCGGAGAGGAGGTATGTGCACGGTAAAGATGGCAGCCGTTTTTTAATATTGCAAAATAAAAAAGTCTAAAAGGCTTAAAACAGCTAAACCTAGTGGCACGTCCTCGCTTTCAGTGGACTTGCATTTATCCTCCGTCACAGTGGCACCATGCTATAGTTTCACCTCTTCAAATTAACAGTTACTCTGAGCTCACAGCCAAGAAAATGCAGAAGTGGGATAGAGACAGAGCAATGTCAGAACTTTCACTAAAACTCTGGAAAAATAACAAAAAAGATACAAAAGAAAAGAAGGAGTTGTATTTCTCTAATAATGTTTGACCATCTCTCATTCAGAAATGTGGTTAGAGTCAATGCTGCCTCAGTTAGTAATAAGTTATATGATTAGAGCTCACTATTTCAGGCTCACAGTAATTGAGAGGTGTTATCTTAAGTCCCGGGCTGCAGCGTTAAAGCTGTTAAATCAATCAGGGTGAGTTCCACACCTAGCAGCTAAAAAGAAGTTGGCATTTCTATCCTACCGTGTTACACAACACTTTGTTGCAGAAGGAGGGAATAAGGAGGTTGCTCTGTCCGTAGGCTGCTGGTGTTTGCAGAGACGTACAAACAACAGCTCAGACATCTCGACATTTGCTGCTGGCAGGAAATCTCACCTTGTCTCTGAGCTCTCTTGTGATGGCATTGTGCTGCGGAGCCTCGGGGTTGCTGAGGAGTTCACTGTACGTCGGGTCTGATACAGTGATGCTGAACTCAACAATGTACTCCGCGTAGTTCTCTTTCGGATCCTCTTTAATCTGAAAAGCAGAATGCAGAAGGAAATTTCAGATGATTTGGGGAGCATTTAAACATGAGATTAGCTTCTTAAATTGTAAAAAAAAAATTGTGCTGAAATAAGATTTGGTCTCAAGGTTGATGCACAACTTGCCTCATCAGCCTCCGCTGGAAGCAGAAACAGAGGGGGGGTCCAGGTGCCTGAGAAGAAACAGAGACTCCAGATATATTATGCTGAAATTTACGTACACCTGGGAGGTGTGCAGTGCCATTTGATTGCTTTTTATAAAAAGTAAGATGAACTTACATTCAATACCTGGCTCGGGTGTACCAGTCACAAAACTGGAAATGAAAGAATGAATTAATATTTTAATCAATTTTAATACTCTTGTTACCTCCACTCTGTAGAAAAGAAACAACACAGTTTAATTGTGCGCCTCAGAGGGCTTGGGACAAAGTAATAACAATAAAAACTGTTGTGAAAGCAAATTGCACAAGTCAGGACTTAAAATCTGTAACATTTAATTGTGATGGAAATGACTAATTGCTGTCTCGGGAGGAAAGTTGTTCAAACCTACTGGATGTCAGTGGGCAAAGCTTTTCCAAATTATTCACAAGTACAGACAGAACAAGCCTTTTCCTCTAAGCAGGAAACTCAGATTTACAACCAAACATTATAGGAGTAATTGCACCTACCCATCACTTTCACCCTCCTCTGCAACTCTCTGAAAGAGTAGAAGATATAAAATATGTAAGCTTTGTTCTGCCGTGCAATCTGGGGCCATGCAGTGTGACATTGTCTTTTGGATATCACTTACTCTGGCCATCAGGTCCAAATGTTCCTGAGAGGAGCTGAAATTAAGGGCTAGGTCATCCATGCAGAGGTTTTCATGCTGGCAGCTGTAAACCCACGCTCCGTACTCGTCTGGGTTTGGGACTCTGTCCAAGAAAATCCGAAACGCTTCCCAGATGGCTTCCTGACAAACTAAGGATGAGACACGTCCAGGTAACATTACTAAAAATAGGAAAATACTGCATTTAAAAAGTCAAATGAGTGAGACATCATCTAATAGCATGTGAAAAAAGTCAAATGAAACCTCACATTCAAATGGAGGTATAAGGGGATTTGTGTGTGTTTATCTGGTGAGTTAGCCATGATTTAGAAATTATGATTGTCATAAGTTTTTCAGATACAAATATAACGTATGTCACATTTGCAAAACAATAACAAATGAATGTTTTAAATTACAAAACACATTTAATATAATATAAATGGAACCGCACAAACAGGCAGCTTTGTTTTTTTAATTTAGAAATGTCAAATGATATCATCAACGTTGATGGCATTTTTACAAATATAAACAAAACTCCCCCAAAGGTATTTTACGTTTTATCTGCCTCTGTGGGTGAAGAATGTGTCTCATTGTCCAATATCTTGATGCCACTGGGAAATCTATTCTCTGACAAACTAATTTCTGAATGGCGTTGTTACCTGCAGTGCACCAAATTAATCTCCCTCAGTTAAGAAATCATATGTAGCAGCAGCTGTTCTGGATGAGTTTCATTATAAACTCTTTGTAACAGCCAAGATGGCCATCTTTGTTAAATGGCCAATATCAAGTGGAGCAATTAAGTATTGTCACTTTGCTTAAACACTTAAATCTCATTTACAGAGCTTTTTGCTTATTTATGGAGCTAAAAAGTTCAGTCATGATGATGCATTTAGTTTAAAAACTGCTTTCAGACCATCTTAAAACTTAAAAGTGATAGTTTTCTTTTTACCTCGGAGTTTGTAATAGGCCCGATGGCTGCTGATGACTGCTTTCATTGTATCCTGAGGGCAAACTTTGACCCCTGTCGTGAAAACCGTCGACCTCTTCACCCGCTGTTCATCCTGCTCTCTTCTGACATTTGTTGCATGTCTGGTTGGTCTAGAGGTTTCCAGAAAGTGTCGATACCTGACATCCCTGAGTCCAGAAAAACTGTCCTCATGACTGTCTGTTGGAGGAAAATCAATAAAGAACAGTTAGTGACACACTTTATAGAACATATCCAGTTTTCTAAATGCTAAACAAGATGTTTAAACCATTCAGCCTCCAAAATGCTATCACTGCTAATATGCACGTAAATGACGGCACTCATGATAGTATAATGTCATGTCATCAGGGATTTGTCTCACTGTGTTTGGATATACCATTCAAATCTAAAAGAAAATAGGTTTGGAGGGCATAATATAGCATATCTAACTACCTGATAACTGAAGCTGCAGCTTTGGTTTAAAACAAATGACTCGTCCCTCATCGAATTAATGAAGAACTTTCCAGCTGAAGCCTTAAATCCGAGGCCCTGACTCCACGTCCAAAGATGTTTTTGTTATAAGCTCCAACAAAATCCATTCAATAGACTAAAACGTTGTCATGTGTTCAAGAAACCGCATCGCATAAGCCCATCAAGATATACTAACAGGTTGGCAGGGGTAACTGAGAGATTGTAGAAGCAACAAAAGGATGCTGTCAGTTGCCAAGTGAACCACATGCCTGAACGCAAAACTCTTAGCCTCATTAGCTGCCCTTGCACTTCGTGGACCCATGATGTTTGAACAAAAATACATTCATTCATCATTTTCTCTCCTATTTATCGTGTCCAGCATTGTGGCAGACATAATGATGGTCTCGCTGCTTTGCCGAATGAGATTGCTTTATCAAGGGAAGCTTTATGCAACAGAGGCTCCTCTTGATTATCTGATTTTTATTTATTTTATTTGTTTATTATTTCCAATAATTTCTTCTCAGTGAATTTACATCAAACTGCTGACACACGAAAAAGGATAAGGCATAAACATAAACATAAACAGGCATAAACTCTGATATATTTCAGTTTATTATATGTTTTATTTAATTCCTTTCTTTGTTCATTCCTTTCTTTTTCATTTCTTCAGGTTTTTTATGACTTAAACTCTGGAAAACCTCGGTGCTGCTGTGAGTCACTGAAATGAGCATTTAAACAACGACCTTTATTTGTCTTGCAGTGTCAGAAATCGGTCAGCCAACACTCTGCCACTGAAGTCTAATTCATTTGACAGATGCTTAATCCAACAAGGTGTTTTGCAGCATCTGTTCAGCTTGCTTACTCTCAGTTAACTGCTGCCTCATTTGTAGCTGCTTATTAACAGCATCTGGCTTTGCTAAAAAGTTTATAGTACATGCTGAATTACTACTAAAAAAACCAAATATATCCTGTGTGTGTGTAGGTGTGTGTGTGTGTGTGATTTTTTTTGTCCTTAAGTTTAAATAAGTTATTTAAGCTTTTGAGTTCACTGTAGCCTTTAAAGCACATAAGCATTGCTTGCTGCTGGGAAAATGCCAATGTGGATGCTAGAATAATGCAGAGATTTGTGAAAGAAAGAAATTTGCATTTCTTTCTCTTTGTGAAGGAACACTTCCTGATGTGCCTGTGGGCGATTTGCACAGTGATCAACAGCATAAGGATGAGTTTGTTCGGAGGCAATCCACATGTGAATTTACACATATGAACTACTGCATAGTGTAAAGACTTAAAAAAAGCAGTGTGGTACAGAAGTGTCCTGTTTAATGACCACCTTAATCGAAAAAGGAAGAACAAGACAAAACGTGTAAAGTTTAGTCACACTTCTGGGGTATTTTAAAAGCAAGTGTGCCTATGAAACAGTCATCCTGTTGAATAAAGCTATTTATTGTGATGCCAGCTGGCAAATCTCAGAGGACCTCTTAAGACAATAAGCCAGGATTTAGGAGCCCCAAAACACAGACCTGGAGATCATCTGGCCCTAATAACAAACTGTGCCTCCTCTGGATTAAAACCACAGAATGCATGTTACAGAAAAAGCAACCGATCTAATGTAGTGTTGTACTGGGCAGAAGCCAACCTTCACACATAAGTTCTGCATCTGTGCCCTGTAAACTCTTTCTTTCTTTCTTTTTCTTTCTCTTTCTTTCTTTCTGTATGCTGTACCAGTGATGGGATGGCAAATGACAGTTTAAAACGGGGAAAGACTGGACAGTGTCAAATGGGACCAGGCTGCCAGTTGTAATTAACATCTGCTGTGGGGAAGAGAGAAATGATAAATACCTGTATCTGCACAATTACAACTAGACCCCAAAATGTCTGAAGAGGACTTTATTGATTACAACACAGCAGAGTAATTATTCATAAGACATAGTGAATCTACTTACTTTTGTCCAGCAGCTGTCTGACAGTTAGATGTACAACCACACGTGTGATATAATCCAGTCTTACTCAAGGTTTGATTGTTTTCGTTGGACTGGTATTAAACAGGTGACAATAAAAAGTGTAAAAGGATTTACTGTAACGTTGTCAAATAGCTGCTGCCCTCTGGCAAGAGATTCAGGGTGCTGAGAGCACGAACAAACAGACTAAGGGACAGTTTTTACAACAGAGCAATAGCCCTAATCAATGCAAACACATAATCTCACTCCATCTTACTAGCCACCTTTCCGACAGAAGGTCACATGCAATAAATAATGTTCACTCTTGTACAAACTCTGTTTACACTGTTTATTTTTACCTGGATATATTTATTTTATATTTATTTTATTTTATGTACATTTTGGATTTACATGTCTTTTTTGCACTGATGTGGGACAGTATTTTAATTTTGTTGTACTTTTGTACAGAGTATGATTGTGCAATGACAATAAAGATTTATCTTAAATAGAAGCTCTTTTTGCTTTTGCATTCTGTAAATGGATTTCCATATTTTAGCACTTTATGCAAGTAAGCATGTGCATCATTTCTCTTTCACAGTCCTGTCTTTGCAAGCTTAGATCAGTCAGAATGTATGCAGCTGATTACCAAGAGCAAAATCTGGACCCTCCTACTCTAACTGGTAATAGGCAATGTAGTAACTCACTCTAATTTTTTTTATCTTAACAACCTTAAGCAAAACCAGGAGCACTCAGAGAATACAGACTTCTGCCAAGCTATTGTATAAAAATAAGCTAATTTAATTTATTGTGGGTATTTTTGGGTTACAAGCTCTAATTGAAAAAACAATCCCTGTCTTCCCAGAGTAAATAAATATTTTAAGAAATACCTGGATCAGAGTTAACAAATGTCTAATGACAAATTTTTGCATGTAAACTACCTGATAAGCCCCGTCGGATGCTTTACTTTTTGTTGTTGTTTTTGTGGAGCAACATAAAAAATGAACATTTAGCATTTTTATATGTCATCTAACAGGTTAAACCTCAGACTCATATTTTTGATCTACTTACTAGTGATTGGTTTACTCATGACACATATCTATATCTGATTAAATAAACACCATTCAAATGCAATGCAATGCAAACTCATATCTGTTCATGATGAAAGTTTATTCCTGCTGATTGTAAATTTAAAATAATTATAAGTATGATAAGTATCACATGATTATAACATTTAAACTTAAAATTATCAGATTCAAATTCATTATTATGATATTAAAGTAATTATTATCCAATTAAAAGTCAAAATCAACTATATCTTATAATAACATCATCTTACAATAATAATGTTTTAATATTTAACATTGTATTACAACTTTAAACATCCATCTTATGCCATTTAGTCTGATAATCATGAGATAACTTTTGTCTTTAATGTACAAGTGGTGAGAATGAGCTTCCGTAGTTTATCAAAGGGTTGTCTTTTGAACCTTTTTCAATAGTTTATATACAGTTTATACAGTTTATATGCCTTTTCTCTACATTTGCAAGAGCAGCAACAAAGGACTTAAAAAACAATTGCCATGGCAATAGTATACTGTGCCATGCATGTGGATGTGATTGCTTGTGTGGATGTATGGGATATGTGTGTGTATTCTTATTATTTATTACACTGTGACAATAACGTGATTCTGATTCTTTCTTTTGATATATTTGGATTTGTATAAATGCAGATTGGCTGTAAGGTGTCCATTACGTGATAAGTTCCAGTCAAATAGCCTGAAATTGTTGTGCTGGCTTAAAAGCTTATTGGTAACCGTAGAAACAGAAAATCAGATGATATGACCACTGTTTGAAAAAAGTTTTGTGCAAATACTTCAGGAGATACAGTACTGAAGCTCCAGATGCAAATCTTGTCTGTGATTGGATGATGGTTTACCATAATGACAACTACATGAGTGAGAGGTCTATTTCTTCACTTTCTGGTGTTTTTTTTATTTTTCAGATACGTTATACGGTTCATCTAGGTGGCAACAGGTTGGTTTTAAGAGCTGTGGCTGACCGAGCTGCAGGTTCTGTGGCCAGAACGACTTACCTTAACATAACGTCACAACAACAGATATTAAATACTCCACTCTGCCGCTTCTTGAGATAAACTAACAAGTTTAATGGTTAAAAAAACATTAACATAATAATAATTGATTTATTTCTTTTGTAAGTTATTGCCCTTTGAGGTGTTCATTATCAGAAAATGACCAATCTGACATTATTTTCTGATAATAGACACCTCGTTGGGTTTTTTCTTACATATCCTCATTTTAGGTTTGTGAGATTTTCCAATAAATATTATTCAACAAACAATTTCCAAATGTTTTATCAGGGTATCGCACCACAATCTTTGCATATGTTTTGGTAATCTGTAAACTGGAGGCTTGACATGCACATGCATGGACACGAGAGCTGGGGGAATGGTGGGAGAGCTGGAGTGGGCCTTAATGCCCAGTGCAGCCACAAATGGGCCTCACAACAGAATTAGAAGCCAGAAAAGATTAGCGTCCTGCAACACTGGGAACAGAATAGCTTTTGTTTCCTTCAGGATAATGAGCTCACCGGGGCACATCACACTAAACATTTCAAGCAGCGGAGACTCAAACATTAGCAAAGATTAAATTACCCCCCTCTTTCCTAATGAGCACCTATAATTTGCTATTACTGGTTATATTTAGAGTGAATATTCATGACCATAAAAATGCCTTGTTTTCTATTTGCCATTTGTTTGGTGTCTACATATCAAAGATCTTTCTTAGGTTGAGCTTATAAAAAACTCAGCTCATGCAGCATGGAGTTGTGTAAAAACCCTTAGAAAAAATGTGTTTTTCTCTGTTACAGACACAAAAACCTCTTAAACTTGCATGAAGTCAGTGAGCGAGCTTCATCAAAAGCTATCCATCCATGAAAATACTCAAATTGGGTGTATGTTAACAAAACCTACACAGTTTATAATTCTCAGCTCTCTACAGGATCCTTACCTTTATTTTGACTTGCTTGGAGGGAAAACAGAGACAAAATGAGAAATATTCCAAACTTCAACAGCATGGTGCGCTAATTTATGTCTTTAAAGTCCAAAGTAATCATTTGTGAAGAGAAGGCTGCACAACTTTACAATCCAGAACGTCTTTATCTTAAATCCATTAGGAGAGTGTAAAGAAGTCTCCTCATTAGCACTGATAAACTCGTAACACGCACCCTTCCAAGCAGCCCGGTCCACTCCTAAAGTTGTACTCCGTTCTCCCAATAGTAAGTTCCCGGACGCTGTTGAATTTCTGTAGGCAACAGAGAGCTCTGCATGGATGGATGAGCAGCCGGTGCAAGAGGGGAAGGAACGCTACGAGGAGAGTTGCTGTATCAATGGAATTTTGGCTTTGGAGTTTCTTTTTACGCTGTCAGTGTGACAACAGTGACGAGGTTAAAAAAGCAAGCCATGTATTGAGTTTAATCTCTTGACATTCTCCTTGATGCTTGTAATCCCTGTGGGACCACGTGGTCGCCTGACTTCATCCTGTTAGTCACCTTCTGGACCCTCATCTGTCAGCTGAACTACCTTGGGAATCTGCCAAACTCCACACAGTAGCAGCGCCTGGATCACTGACACCCAGCCTCATTGCATGTTTCATGCCCGCCTCTTTATGCCAAAGTCCTTTTTTTATCACTCTGCCAAGTTCTATTTCATTCTATAACAAGAAAAGGGGTGTAAATCAGGTCATAATTGAGGTTCTGTTCTGTCTTGAATACTCCTAAAGTTTAAAACACATAATCTTTAGCCCATGAGAGCAGCTTTATTTATTTAATTCTTAATTTCAGTTATTTATATACAGCATTAACTGTGCGTTAATCACAACACCAACAAGCTGTAATTATTTCAGAATGAGGGAGAGTTTCCTTTTGTGGGAAACAACCTCCTGACAGCAAGGGGATGTTTCTTCTGATAGACAGAGTTACTGGAGGTTGCTGAGGAGCGGGGCAGAGGATAATGCAGACTCGTGAATGGACATTAGTTCAACCTCTCCACTGTGAAAATCCATAAAGATAATTACACTTACACACACCCCCATTGTTAGCTGAGGCCGTGATGCTAAGAGCTTTTCTTTCTGCACATTATGTAAAGAGCACTTGCATAAATACCAGCTGTGGTTGCTTTTGTGAGTCATTTTGACTTTTGGAGAGATGTTAGAAGCAACACGGCAATACTTTTAGTTGTCAAGTGAACCAAATGCCTGCACACAAAATAGCCTCAGTGTGCCCGTGAGGTTTTAACTAAAATACACTCAAACACTTTTTTTATTTTTCTCCTTCTTGTCAAGTCCAGCATTGTTGCAAGCAGAATGATGATGTTAATGCTGTGTTGTGCCAAATAAATTTGCTTTGCCCAAGGCTCTTAAATGTAGCTGTCCTTGAGTCTGGTTGTACCAGAGACAGCCTCCTCTTCTATGATGGCAGTAAGCTGATAAATCAGTGAGACAGGTTGGTGGGATCACCAGCAATGCAAGAGGGTCTTGCAGGTGAGAGACTAACAATCCTCTCAGCTGCTCTCACAAAGCTCTGGAGAGTTTTTGCAGCAGGTGCTGTGTCACACAGTGATGCGGGAGGTCAGGATGCTCTCAATCATGCTTCTATAAAAAGTTATGATGAGGACTAGGGCTCTGGCTCTTCTCAGCTTCTCATCGGCCAATGATGCAGTGTTTTTGGTCCAGCTGTGTTGATGTGCAATTACAGGTCAGCAAGGTGAGAAGACTCAGCATACATTTCTGAGGGGTCTTTCAACCAGTGTTGATATTGTATGACTATCGAATCCAAGCATTTCATGAGAACAGGAAAAAGTAACCAGACGGCAGTCGTTCAATCAAGATGGAGATGACTTTTTTGGGACTGGATAAATTGTGATTTTTTTTGGGGACAACCGGCTGACTAAAACAGATGTTAAAGATTTCTGTGAAGTCAACTGATTGTTTCTCAGCACACTATGTACATGAGGAAATGTTGCCAGGATGATTGAGCCTGCTAAGGTGATTTCCTCTCACAATCTGGGGACAGTACCATCAAATAAGCAAAAAACATATTTAGCTTGTTGAGTAGAAAGGTGGGACTGTCACAAACCTGTAGTTTGTAATGGCCACACTGCAGACTCTCCAGGAAAAGGCACTCTCTCACAGTCTTTTGAGCTGAATGGAGTAGTTTGATGAAGTGCATTGTTTGGGTAGGAATCTGTAGCAGGTCGCAGTCTGGCAGCTCGTCAGTATTTGTAACGTTTAATTCTCACCACCATAACCCTCACTTACCTCAGACCCACTTTTTATGAGTTTTAGGTAATATTTCAGGTGAAATTAAATTGTTTTGATATTGCAAAAAAATAGAAAAAATGAGGAAAAATGTTTCATGCCTTGTTAAATGAAAACATTACTGTAAAGCAGGTTAATGTAATAACCCTACAACCTATTCTATGTCCAACAAACAAGCCTGGTTGTACTAAACAATGAAAATAAGAAATCTCTATAAACTGTTCCTTAGTTCCATATTTACCATGTGTAAATAATATACAATATTTGAATCATGGGTCATCAACCAAGTCTAACCAACTACATAGCAAATATTTACTCAAACACAGAGCTAATTATATCATTTCAGTGGTTACACGCTGTATCAAGGTAATCTGGTTCCTGTTAAGTACAGTGTTTGTTTTCCAGAGTGGACTAAATGCAGTCCTCAAGAGGAACACTTCACATTTACGGATTAAATGTGCTCGTTATAGTTGATAGCAGATGGATTTACAGCATATTTTAGTCTTTATCAATATTTATTTAATACTATAAATGAATAAACCATAAAAAAGAAACTGCAACATGACAACATAGCCTTACGTTAGTGTGTGAGAGCACATTTCACCAGTCCTACCATACGAAGATGCAACCAGAGTATCAATCAGCTTAAGCAGTATCAATTCTCCTTTAAAAATATTGATACTTGGAAACACATTTCAGGATGCACGGTGGTGCAGTTGGTTAGCACTGTGGTCTAACAGCAAAAAGGTTGCTGGTTCGAGCCATGACTGGGAAAGGTCCAAACAGTGACCTTTCTATGTGAAGTTTGCATGTTCTCCCCGTGATAATGTGGGTTCTCGCCAGGTACTCTGGCATCCTTCCACAATCCAAAGACATGCATGTTGGGGTAATTATTCTAAATTCTCCATAGGAATGAATGTGAGTGGTTGTTTGTCTTTCTATGTTGGCGACCTGTCCAGGCTATACCCTGCCTCTCACCCAAACTGCTACTGGGATGGTTCCAGCTACCTGTGACCCTGAATTGGATAAGCAGTTAAGAAAATAGATGGATGCACATTTCTAGAAGATATTTTGTGCCTAGCTGGGATTGGCTCCAGCCCCCCCGCGACCCCGCTCTGGGATTAAGTGGTAGAAAATGGATGGATGGATATTTTGTGCCTGTGCAAGTACAACTGTTTGTTTTAAAACAATGTAGGAAAATCATGTTATATTTAATTTTCAGTAAGTGTATATAGGAACGACACATTAACTCAGTTCATCATAATTTTTAAAATGGAACTGAAAATAACTCAAAATGCTCAACAAGTACTTCAGTGTTCATCTCAGTGTTCTGACTTATGTGATCCAGCCTAATTTAAACAAGAGGCTAAGAAGGCTGGATTTTAAAGTTAGCTACAGTATGAAAATGTAACCTGTGGCCAATCTGCTTATGTACAGGAAGATATAAAAATAATGAGAGGAAGATATGTTTCCATTTGTCTAAAGAGGCACAGATCAGGCTGAGATCATTCCAAACCCAGTTTCAGCAGCCTGGACAGTTCCTAACATGGAGTCATCCAACAAAGTGATTGTTGTCAGACACAAGAATCCAGCTTACTGTCAGACAGAACCACGTCCCCCACATGTCAAGCATCCTAAAATGACCTACTTATATTTCTCCTAACTTTTCTGAACTTGTTGCTAATATTTCCACTTAGTGATGCAAATTATCAACATAAAAATGTCTCTCTAATGTGGCCTCAGCTATCACAACAGTGTATGTGAGTGTAAATGTTAGAGGAACACACCAATTTTTTTCTTATTATTGTGGCCCCTGATAAAGGTTTTCTCATCATCTGGCCCCCAATTATTGAAGTCTTGCTATGCCACATTTAACATCTTACGTTGCTGATAGGTTGATATAATTCCATTACAGTGGATTGTAAAAGTGCTTATATGGTGGTCATGTTTCTGGGTTAATTAGGTTTTGTTTTTAGAGGTAATATTACATATTAATTAAGCTAAAACTGGTATGAAATGAATAAAATGCAAGCTTAATAGGGATTTGTCTCCTTTTCACAAATGTAATATTATTGAAAAACAACCACTTTCTGCACAAAACCTTCAAAAGATTCTAGTACGCAGTATAATTTAGCTTGATTGAGATTTTAACCTACCCTAGGAGAGCAGAAGAGATGAATACTTCTGGCTTGCAGTCTAATATTAGAGTCATGTTAACTGTAACGCGCCCTCTTTGGGAAATCCACTTTGTGCTGATTATCACTGTGATCCTGTAGAGCTGCAGCAGTGAAAGTGTCACAGCCAGCGTGCCTAGCGCCTATGATGACATCAGCCCGTGACCTGCTGCTTGAGGTCTTAACTGACTTACTTACAATGTATGATGAAGATCAGGAGCACGCACTTGAGTGTCTTTTGGTTATCTAGGTTAACTAACCCTCACAAACAAGCTAATCCACCAACCTCAAAACCTGCATGATGACTGATGAGTGTATTCATTTAAAATGAGGTGCATAGCTATTAGGTGTCTAATCACTAATATAAATCAAGGAACCAAGTATAATCCAAAAGAGCAATAAAAAAATATAACTTTTAAACATGAAGTTTTTTATTGGATGTCTTTTTGAGAACAATTAAGTGTGAATGTGAATGTATAAATTATTGACCCACCATTAAAACTGGAGTAAGTCTATCATTACTCATGTTTACTGTGATACAGATTAGGTTTCCAACATGAGTCGCCATTGTGATAGATTCCAGTAGGAAGGAAATCAGGTCTTGAACATTGAAACCCAGGTTTGTACCCGAGGTTACCTCACTAAGAAGCCGCTAATCCTCTATAGTTCAGGCCCCTTTACAGGAAAGTCTGTCACCAGTCTTGTAAACATATAGCTGGTAAACAGGTGGATATAATTCATTGATGACATTAGAAGTAACATATCTGATAAGGAGCGAAGTAAATCCAGGTTCTATAGAGTAAAAGTCCTGCCGTGTTTTGATACCTGCACGTTTAGAACAGGTGTTTTCACAAACAGGCTCGTTTACTTTGCAGATGAACTGTGCTCATTAAATTCAGCTGGTTTGGTGACTGGTCGGAACAGGAATTTTATTTTCTGGACCAGGAATTGTCATTACCGCTGAAGAGTAAGATATAAATACAATACGGAAGTGTAGGAAATAAATATGGCACCAGTTGGAGGTTTCAACCAGGCAGCAACCTCCAGCAGCGGAAAGTGAAGCCAATTCAAAGTGCCAAAAATTAAAGTTCACTCCTCATCCACCAGGGGCTCCAAATGAGTCATTCTTCTTCTTTTTCTTAATTCAACAGAGTAGATGCAACTTTAGCGTATTGCTGCCATCACCCATTTAAAATCACCTCAATCACGCTCCACCAGCCCGCTCCATACAGATGCTTCCACACTGTTACATCTGCCTAAATACATCACTCAGAAACAAGTTCTCTACCACATTTTTAATATTTGTGCAGCTATCCACATTCAGCAGAGTTTGCACACAGATGCTGTTGTTCCAGTCGCTCCCAACTCTCTTACCATCTTCCATCTATGAGGGATTGGAGGTTGGAGGTTCATGTACTCCATAAAAACATGCTTCACTGTTTCTACCATGTTTTCCACAATATTCCAGCCCACTACTCAGTCCACAGTGACCAAGCCTTTGCCTCGTGATAACAACCTAAACCATCGTTTACTAAACTGACATTTATTGTCATGGAAACATTTACTCTTCCCTTCCTCATCCCATAATCTTTGCCACTGCTCGTTCAGAAATTAATTTAAGATTAAAGTATAGTCTGAAGATACATATTATAACAGAAATCCCATATCATAGCCAACAAGGTGCTTTTGCTTTAGCCCGCTTATCTCCAAGAGCTAATTAATTTAACTTTGACATTGACTTGAGAAGTGTTTAAAGATTTAAATAGTAACAGGTGGTAAAACTTCATACTGAAGAAGAAAACAAACTTAATTTTAATATTTTTTGCACAAGTTTTATACATTTTCAATTTAAGTATTTATATTGAGTTGGCCATTTTTATTGTGTCATTACCTGCAAAGAAGAAAAAAAATCTGACTCTCTTAATGTGTTAAATCATAATCTGTAACAACCTCTCTAACATTTAACCCTGGTCATTGTAAACTGTGTATTGTTATAATATGACTGACATTGTGATCTCCTTTCTGTGCTTCCCATGATGTCAAAATTGTGCACCACAGTGCTCCAGATTAGTCAAACACCACCAAAAGGCAGCATGTTCTAAATTACTGTTCTGAACCTTCAACTGTTGAGATCCAACAATAAGAAATGCTATCCATCCATTTTTCATACCCCTTCATCCAATTCAGGGTCACGGAGAGTTTATGGAGGGTTTTTTCAAGATGGAACCTCTTGTCTTAAGCTTAATTCTTCTTAATCAGTCTTAAAGTTTGGGTTGTTTTTTGTCATTTGCATGATTTTTTAATACTTGTGTGGGTTTTATTGAGGGTTTTTTTTATTGAGTCCTTTGGTGGTTTTATTTGCATGTGCATGAAAACCTGGACATGATTAAAACCCAGTTAGTTTTCCACACCCCCCTTACACTGATTGGACAAATGGTAGCAAAGAGCTGCTCTTAAGGACTCAGGCAAACAAGAAGTGGGCTTGTTTTTTTTAGGTGTGACTCAGACAAGGAGAAGGGAAAAAGAAGCATAGACAGAGGACGGCATGGACAGGACGTGCTGCTGTGTCAGGGGTGGCTACAAGGACCACGGGTGAAGGGCTGGAGAAGCTGAACCAGTCAGAACCAGGCTAGAAAGACATGACTGCAATGCCTGTCAAAGCTGAATGAAGGAAAGCTAAAAGAAAAAGCTTGGTGGCATATCAGCACACTTTTCTTCTCTGCCTGCACTGCTGAGTTGTATATCCCTCTCTCCCTCTACCACCGAGATCGATTGTGGACATTGGCTGATGAGACTTCAGACCCAGGACTGCAGAACCTCGCCACTGACAAAAAGGTTACGGTTCTTCACCTCCTGCTTCTGTCCCTTTGGAACTGAACAACTTTTTAGAACATTGGTTTTATATTTTTACGTTTTATCCTAATTTTTAAAATAATTTTTAGACAATTTTATTGATAATAAAATATCAATAACTGATTTGTTGATAATAACATTTTAACTGCTTTTTTTTCAACAGGGGAAAATTATTTGGTGGTATTTACAAAACCCTCACACTCCTACACTCCTGTGTGACCCAATCATCAGGCAAGAGGTGGGGTACACCCTGGACAGGTATCAGAGTGCAACACAAATAGACAACCAGTCACACACACACATTCCCTATTAAGGCTAATTTAGAATGACCAATCAACCTAACATGCATGTCTTTGGATGGTGGGAGGAAGCCAGAATACCCATACAGAACCCATGTTAATTTGGGAAGAACATGCAAACTCTGTACAGAAAGGCCACAACACGAACCGAGGTTTGAACTCGCAACCTTTGTGCTGTGAGGCCACGATGCCAATCAGCACACCACTGTGCTTCTCCCCAATAAAACAAAATATGTAAATAAAAAATATATTCAGGTTGTATATATTCACAAATAACACATTAATTAGTCTGCAAAGGAAAACAGAAAAAGTGACAGAGAAAGTAAAGGTCATATGCAGATAAGGTCTATATGCCAGCTTAGACCAGTGATGCAGCAATTACACATGGCCAGCACCATCAAGCCCCAAGGCTGCAAGAACTCCCAAAAAAGCATCCACTCCAGTGGTTATATGATGTTCAAATCCATTTGTCCAGACACAGCAGCCATCCAAGTGTTTCTTTTCCTCCAATAACCTAATGTCTGTTTGCCTGTTTTTCATTAACATGCTGAAAACCAACCGCTCGAAAGGGAAATTTGTCAGATTTAGATCCTCAGTCACTGACACTTTGTCAAACAAACAAATACACAAATAAGTTTTATGAATAAGAAATTTCAGCCTGAAATACACTGATTCTCACACTATATCTGGAGTAGCTGAAAAAATGACTGTGTATAGTGGCACTGCAACACAATGCAATGGATGTTCAGACCTAAACAGCCCATAACGAAGATGAGCATCTTGCTTTTCCTAAAACATTTCAGAATAGAATAGGCAGACTTAAACATGTCCAATTTTAACTTGGAGGTTTATTGTGTTTAACAAGAAATAAGAAGGAAAAAATACCTGCAGAGGTGTGTTGATCAATGTGAACACCTCTAAAGAAAACAGCCTCTGGTGCTGTAACACTGATGCACCAGTGGAGGAATGAGTGTATTATTTTGTTGTAAACAAACAGAGTTCCTGCTGCCTGTTGTTGAGTTCAAGGCAACCTGAACTAAAAGATGAGAGGAGGAGAACAATAATACTAATCCCACTTTTGGTTTCTTCCATAAATGAGCTTCTTTCATTTTTGTTGTTGATAACAGCTCAGACCACTTCAGCTTTTAATCATGCAGGTTCCAAGTCAGATTAGAGGTGTTAAAATGTCACTTAAATATTATATTACTGCAGAGACCCATCATTTTGTACTAAGAGGACAATAAGGGCATACTCTGAGTCTGATTGCATTTCTGAGTGATGCTGCTGTCAGGTCTATGGAGGAAAAGCTAATAGTTTTAAGAGAAATATTATAAGAAAGTTCTCTAAAGTGAGCAAGTGAAAGGCAAGAGAGAAATCACTCATTCCTTTGTTCTTCTTAAGAAGTGCTAGTATGGATGCCTGGGGGTGTGGGGTGCTCCTCCAACTGTCTGAGCTGAGGAGGAGTTAAAAGGCTGCTTTCTCATGCTGGCTGCTGAAGGAAGATGGAACTGGGACTCCTGCTATCCAGTAAAATGCAGCCTGTTCATCACAATCCCTGTGGGCAGGTTTCATATTATCTGTTAGGAAAGGAGTGACCCGGCAGAAAAGATTGCCGATGGGGAGGCAAATGAGATAAAGAGAAAGGAAAGGAAACGGGAGAGAGAGAAAATGAGGAAAATGGGGAGGAAGAATGAGAGAAATGTGTGATGCAGACATAAAGGGAGGAGAAAAAGTAGCGGCATGGATGTGGAGAAACAGCGTTGTATGGCAGGGGAACAAAGCAGCCAAAAATGAGCTAAAAACAGAGTTAGAGGTCAAGCCAATAGATAATGCATCAGGTTTGAGTTTATAATCCTCACCTGCTTAAACCCCACAGCAGCATGACATACCGCCACTTAATCCCTGGTAGAATTTAAACCTATGACTGGTGTCAGAATAAAATACACATCTGGCTTTTTTTAAGCTGGATTGTAAATCTAAAACAAATTTAGAGCGATATGGTGTTCTCAGACGATCATGCCACTCAAACGGAAGCGTGGCTGATCTGAGAATGCCGCTGTGATGAAAAGACGTGCACTTGTTTCTGTCAGCATTCGTGGATTTGTGGGCAGTTTTAGACTTGAGATAAAAGCATGATTTTCAATCATGACAACAGGACTTCATGCTGCTCTTGGTGCAGGGATGCTCTGCCAAAACATTTGGAAATCAGAAGTGAAAGACCAACACACAATCCGTCACTTGTGGACAAGTTTAAATAACTAATCAACCTCTAAGTGATCGCTTAGAATTCATGACAGCACATTGATTTTCCACATCTCTCAGTAAAAACACAGTGCTCTGAAATTAGCTCTGAACTAAACTGAGCTTTTGGATTTTTACCTGTCAAGACTGTGGTTTCACTCTTTAACAACCTTGACCTGCTATGAGGTTTGGAAAATGACCAGATCCATTCAATCAAGCATCACAGAGGGAGTAATATGATCACCCAAGGCTGCTAGAAATATGTGACACGGCATTCATTTGCTTCAATTGATGGCCTACATGTTCCCCCCAATTACAGTGCCAAAATGTAATAAAGAGAAGTAAATAGGTTGCCCTGACGAATTTCACTGAGGCCATTGCCATTGCCTACTCTCCTGGACACCATGAATTGGGTTCATAATTGTTTTGTAACACATTTTTTTCTCTTCACACTTCCAGCCCTCTCTAATCAGGAAAGACCTGCAACCCAAACCTGTGATGTACCTTAAAATGGTTTGGCATCTGTTAAAGATGAATGTGTCCGCCTCTGGAATGAGAAGAAGATGACCTGGATATGCACATGGAAGGCTGACACATAGTAAATAAACAAGAACTGCACCTGCCTCCTACATTCAGACTGTGAGCTCTTTCTTTAATTATGTTATTTTAAGTGTTGGTTGCTCTGTGAATGATGGCAGAGGGTTTGAGTCTTTGGTTTAACCACAAACATCACAGTTTTGAGACCTATTTAAGGATGATGTGAATGAATTCACGTTCATTTGTTTTGATAGATTTATGATGCCCCATTAAGATTGATGCAATTCATGCTGTCGTTTCACAGGAAATAGCCACTGCAAACCAATATTATCAGCTATGTGGCTGAAGAAATGATATAACTTTATTATTTGGTTGGTGTAAAGTGCTTAACTTCCCATTATAACTGTATTGTACAAGCAGAACATCATGCAGGCTCCATTTGATACCGTTTTCCTGTTGTTGACTCTGCTCCCATGTAAACAAAAGCTAGGCAACCAGTAGTAATCCATCAAATCAAATCTGCTTCTTCAGTTGCTCCCGTTCTGCAGGCACATTTTGTAGTGGACAAGGTTCAGCATGTTCTCGCTGACTGCTCTGCTCTTCACAGCCCCATATGCAATATGCTGCGATGCACCGAGTGTTCTTACTTCTTTTTATCGACCAGCATTTACGCTGGAATCAAACCAAACAGCCTTTGCTCTGTGCTTGCATTACAAAATCTCATTGTTCACTGCATGCCTTATATAGTGAAAAGGTGACATTTGTATGAGGACATCAGTGTTTCTGTCTTCACCTGCCAGGAGCTTTCATTTTAAAACCTGTTTAGTTTTTTTTTTCAAATATGAAAAAGATTTCTGGCTAAAGGTCAACTTGTTATCATCCCCTGTAGTGTTCTGAGGTGGAATGAATGTCTATTTTTTCTCTCCGTCCAGGGATTTGTGTAGCTCCTCAAGAGCAGGGTTCCTGTCCTATCCTACCTTTTAAAGGAATCCGAGAGACAGCCTGGTGGAAGTATGATGTTATTATGAACATATTCAAAGTAAATGATCCTTGGTTTGGTATTTAAATATCAAAGCTGTCTTGATTAATCTGGCATAATTTGATTTCAGGTGTTGTGTGTTGAGAAAGTTCCTCATCAAAGTGACAAGAAGCTCAGCAACTCTGAATTTGGTTGTGTCATGCAGATTTAAATAGCGTTAGTGACATTTTGAGATGTTATTGCTTGTGTTAGAAGGAAATTACGAACACCCTTCAAGTTTCCATTTCAATGCATCTTCTCATGTTTAATATCAAAAGGTCAGAAGACAATATGTAAATGATCCCAGAGGTATTATAGAAAGCCCCTTGTTGAAACAAAAAAAATAATCCATCAGTGTAGGATATTTTTATTTCCTGGTATGCAAAATGACCAGTTACCCCAGCTAAATAGTTCCCCAAAAATGTATTGACCTAAATATATGTTAATAATATGTAGACTACTGATGCTAACACGACAGACTAACACTATAGCATTAGACTGCACGGTGGCACTTATGTGTCTGTAACATAATTCTGATGAAAATCGGGTCGTTTTTTTGCTTATTGCTTAACAATGTCTGAATCTGGGAAGACAACTGTTCCCAGTTGAAAACTTCAGCTAAAGAAAAATGTTGAATACAGATAACACAGACCTTTATTTCATGAAGACTGTCCCTCTCTGAGACCTTTCGGTTTGCATTCCCTGGGCGAGCAGAAGGCAGGGACATTCGACTGAAGTGGGTCAAGCGTATTTACACAAGGGATTTTTTTTCAACAGCAACATCTCACTAAGTTGAGGTAAAAAGTTATCATTTCCTCATTAAACTCTGGTTTACATGTTGCTGTAAAGCATATTGTGGCATAACAGCATTATGTTATTATGCTAATTATTGCTAGTGGACCAAAAGACAGAAAGAACACAACTGATTTATGATACTCTGAAATGTCACTAAGCAAGACTATCGTTCTAACCTCATACATTTTTTTGTAAAAACATGAAATACATTTTATAAATTTTGCAGAAAAATGTCTGATGAGGTTGTACGTCACGCTGGGCTGAGACATGGAGGCATTCGGCTGTTGGATGATGTTTGATTAAATAATGATGTTGGACCTTGAAATCAGACATGTTGATAACTTTGTTTTCCCTGTGGTTCACATAAATAATTTTATTCTACCTTTCAGAAGACAGCTAGAAAATTGGTGTAACCACTGGAACATGCTCAAGAGTAACACACACACACACACACACACATGATTCCACCGTTTCCCTGTGTGCATGCAGGTGACATACAGAGTGGCTTATGTCTGTCCCACATTGCTATTGCATTTAAAGTAATAAAGCAGAGAAAAAAATGAACCCTTAACAAATAAGCTTAAATGTTTCTGCTGGACAAAAATACCTGGGAGACCTGTAGTTAATAATTTCTTCCTCATCAGAAGCTAAGTGATCAATGAAATCATCTTGAATATCTATAAAAAAAATCAGATAAGTATTTCACATCGTATGATCATTGATGTGCAGTGGTTGATGACAATCTAGCTAACATATTACATACTTCTCCTTACTATTCTGGTTATTGTTGTAACTAATGTCGACCTAACATGAAAAACAAATTAATTTAAAGATTGGCATGTAAGATGTTCATTGGTAACTGTGGGTCACTTTCTGATTTCATCGGCCCAGATATTTATTCTGCTGTCAGTGTCTGTAAGCGCAGCAGATACAAGGTTGCCACCACTAAAACAGTTCTGCTGCAAGATGCCGCAACACACAAAATGACCATCTGATTAGACAATATGTTTTCTCAAAGATTATCTTATCAAGTCAATTGAGCATCAGATGCAAATACAACGTTGTTAGTGTGTTGGAGAAGAAAGCAACGAATCAAAATGACATGATCCCAAATGATAAATTGGGCCTCCTGCCAGTCTCTTAACAAGGACTGGATAAAGGTTATTATGCTTGACCTTTGACCAAAAATCTAGCTTGAATATGAGCCAAGAGCAAGACATCAGATTGCTCGTTTTTCTTACTTTCTTTTTAACAGTTAATAATTGTTTTTCTCTTTTATTTCATACATCAGGGCCAAATCTACAAAAGGTTTGCGTGTAGTAAAATGCGTGCAAACTCATTGCTCACGCTAAATAAAAGTACAAACTGATCTACTAACAGTGAGCAAAAGGGTTTGCGTCTTTCAAAGGTGCAAAATTGCACGTTCATCTC
>JBAMHV010000021.1:10609927-10635408 GCA_037177535.1 Pseudomugil gertrudae | reverse complement strand
TATATAAATATAAATAAAAGTTCACTAATTATGCATACCCATGTGAGAAATTTTTTTTTTTTAAAAAGTAAGTGAAAAATTAATCCAAAAGTCAATGTTACTCAGCAGCGACAGGCTGGTTAACGCAACATGAAACATGAAAACATAACCGCTAAATAAAAAACTATTTTTTATTGTTAGCAGCAGGATTAAAGTAATAACAAGAAATCAGAAGCACTTTCCGACACTGTTGTGTGTTTGACTCCTGATTTTTTATCTTACTAGCTCCGGTGCTTGTGAAAAATAAAAACCTAAACTCCTTCAAACACTGGTTTCCCTGCTCATCTCTCATCTGTCTGTTGCACTTTTCATCAATCGGTGCCGTTCAAAAGGCTTCCGAAGCTGCATGGCATCTCTCATTTTAGTCTCACGCTGAGTTGGATCTTTGAAAAAAGACTTTATTTATTACCTTGTTTCAGAAGTGATCAGACTTACCAGCATATCTGAACACAGCAGGAAATGTGCCTTTAAAAATAAAAGCTTAGCTCCTGCTGTTTTACTATATATTTCTGACAATGTAAACACTTTTTATGTTCTAGTTTCGTCTCGGGGAAGCGGTTCTAACTGGATGAACTCCTCCTGCTTTTCCTCAGATTAAATCTTTTATTATGGAAAATACGGCTGATTAAATCTGATCTGAGATCTGGTGGCGTTGAGAGACTTTCTGGGGGGATTAGCCTGAATGTACATGTGTTGACCTACGTCTCTAATCATCCTTGGAACAATTACACAGTACTTTCACACAAAACTAAGGAAAGAATATTTGTACATCTTTTATATGCACAGAAAAAAATAGAATTGTTAAATTTTATGCTGTGCTGTTAAAAAAAAAACACTTTTTTGTATCTGAAATACTCTGATGGATAAAAGGAAACATTAACTCACTTCCATGGCATTAATAAAATGCGCTAAATAAAAAAGTTATGGAAAAATCTAGGTTCCACTTACCCACATACATTAAGTAGTCGTACACACCCTCAACAGTGATCATTTCCATGAAGTAGTTCTGATTGTGTCGCTTCTCGGTCACCTCTGATCGGTTAGCATTGTTTTTGAAGAGGTCATTGAAGAGCTGGAGAGAGAGAGAGACTTTTATTTTGGAAACCTTTAAAACACAACCTAATCGCTTTTAGGAGCATATCTAGCAATACGTGACTAACAGATCTCTCCTACAGTAACATCTGAATACGTTTGACAGGTTCTTTGCTGTTTTAATACCTGCACAGTTGATAAAATGATCTGAAATGATAAACTGAGGTGAACTGGTTTCATGGGTAAAATGCTGAAAGCCTTTAGACTGGTCACGTTAAACCTGATTACAATAATGTGAACTGACACAAATATAAAATATGAGCTAAAATGTTTTGATCCATTCTACAATAGCAGGATGTTTCTGTCTAATCATCTAAATTAATAAAGAGTAAAATCCTTTCTGTCTTTTGAATTCCAGCAAAGTTTCTATTTACATGGAATAACACAAAGCAATAGTTTCTCTAATCTTGGCTTTGCTTGCAGCATTTGTGCTTCTGCACTCCGAAGCACCGAGTTTGACTAAGAAAGAAAAATGCAGCACGAAGGTGAAAAATTCAGACAGCCAACCTTTTTATCATTTTCTGAGGTGGGGCTCAGGATGGTGAGTTCAGGGCGGCTGGGTTTGGGTTTGGGAGATTCGCAGGAGTTGAAGAAAGACTGGATGTAAGGCTCCAGATGTTGCCCTTTCTGGATGAAAAAGAACAGGATATTATCTGTCTAAAATGACCTTTTATTATTCTCTTCGGTTTATGTGTCATGTTAAAATGTTTCTGGTGCCGATAAGGATTTAAAAAACACATAAATCGCAAAGCAATGAAAGAAAAATCTGGTCTCTAAACCTACAGACGCAAACACACCACAATGAATGCATTCCTTACCTCTTTTATCAGTTTGCTGGGCACTGACTTAATGATTTTCCCTGTAAAACATAAATATTTAATCTCAGTGATTTATGCTTCCCTCCTGTTTTTTTGCCTCCATCTCAAACATTTTCACCGCAACTCAAGCTTAAACATTTCCACTGATGTTGACGTGCTGCTGTTCAAGTGTCCCTTTAAAACATCTAAGAGCAAGAAAAAAAAAGCTTTACCGAGATTGACATCAGGTAGCATCTTATCTAGGAACTGCGACTCCATGCTATGAGGAGACAGGAAGTCAGCCAGCAGCTGGCTGTTGCTCAGCTCAGGATGCTGAAGAAGTTTCTGCAAGGAAAAAGAAAAAGATGTGTAAGCTGAAATCTTCTGATGCTTAAAAACAATGTGGAGGAGCTTAATAAATTAGGTTTGTGCATTTTTAACTTTTAGTTTTGACATTTTATATAGTTTTCATTCAAATGTAAAGTGCATTGTAACTTAAATGTATTATTATTATTATTAAAAACAAAGTTTTGATTATTCTCCCACATAAAAAATCACAATTTTCTTATATTCAGTTTTATCCCTGCAAAATTATCCCCTTCAGTAAATTAATTTCAGCAAACCATGAATATCAAGCTGGAACTCATTACACATTAGCAATCCATCACAGTAAATGCCGTTGCTTTCCTGTTGCTGATCGTCCAGCAGGAACCTTTTCTTTTGGATTTTTTTTTAAATAAAAATGTAAAAACATTTTGGATGAGTTTATTATATGTTGTTTATACACATCTTAATAAATTAATGGTCTGAGTATTTTTTCCAGGTTTTTCTAAAATAAAAAAAAAAAACCCAGAATATTAATTTCTTGTAGATATCCGATTACATTTTTCTAGAAAACCTCAGAAAAATGACTCAGGCCATTATTTTAAGAGAGTGATGATATAATCAGCAGAAAATAATGAAACTGCTCCAGTCAGTGCATGAAAACATTATATACCGTAAGCAAAATAGGTTTTGATTAATAATCTACAGAGTAAATATGGTTTATTAAAAGTGAAAGGAGCCTAATGGTCTACAGACACTATTAGCTAACAGAAAACTGGCTTCTCTGTTACACACAGCTAAACTAAAGGAGTTTACATTGATGATGGGGAAGGTCTGAACAGGCTGATTTATGTTCTCGTGAACAGTAATGTCATGCATTTCCAGTATTTTCATTTTAAAGCATTTTAAATGAAGGAAAAATACAATTTACCTGAAGATATTCCTGAAACTCTTCTCGTTTAGATGTTAGAAACTCATAATTCTTAGGGCCGATTATTCTCTTTGAGGGCAACTGTGCATCTGGAAATGAACCTATAGGGAGGATTTTAAGAAGATTTTTTTTAAAATAGAACGAACTCCTGTATTATTAGGAGAAAACGTGTCTGTAAAACAATGCTAAACTTTTTAAATCAATGATCACTTGTATGTAATGACCCGAGACTTCTCAGGTATGCATCAGACCTGCTATGCAGAAAACTTCCTCATGCAGATAATTTAAAAAACAACAAGCAGAAAACCTACCGTGAAATTCAGTGAGTTTTGATTCGAGGACGTAAAACTCCAGATATCTTCTGTACACAGACCAGTGCTCAGTCTCGTGTCCCACTGGAGGAAAACAAACATTTTCAAACAAATAATTATATTATTATATATAATTAAATATTATTATATTTCAAACAAACATTGACAAACTAAAAAATTGCATCAACAAAATATTTTTTCCACAAATACAACAAGAGGATATGGTTTGCTTTCTGAACCTTCGTTCTTTAACCTTTTTGAGACGTTAAATCCTATTTTTTTCTCTTTTCAATCAGTTACACCTTTCTGTGTGGAGTTTCCATGTTCTCCATGTATGTGTGGGTTCTCTCTGGGTTTTCCAGCTTCCTCCCACCCACAAGACATGCATGTTAGGTTATAATAGCTAAGTCATGTAAGTCGCCTTGGATAAAAGAATCTACCATATGACTGTATAGTATAGTATAGTATAGTATAGTATAGTATAGTATAGTATAGTATAGTATAGTATAGTATAGTATAGTATAGTAGTTAGCCAGTTAAGACAGTTACTTAGAAAGTGATGATCTTGTTTTGTTTCTTAATTAGCTTTAAGTTTTATTCTCTGAACAGCTGACAGTAGCAACACATGAACCAACTTAAACTCTCCTGAGGAAAACAGCAGAGCTCACAAAGCACAGAGAGGAAGAATGGCTGTTTTCAGATGGCAGAGATAGAGAGAGAAAAGGTCCTCGCAGGCTGACCTGCCTTCCGGTCGTTACGCTCCACGTCGATACAGAACACAGGAATCCTCTCCCTCTTCACATCGTCGTCGTAGAAATCAATGTACGGGATTGTGATACTCCAGGCTGACAGGTTTCGAGGAGTGCTCGGGGTGGAAGCTGCCTCCATAGGGGAGTCGTCCTCCAGCACCATCATGGCTTCTTCCACCTTTTGCAGATAAAATTAAATCAAGACAATAAAATGTTTTGAAGTAGTGTTCGTGCTTGGTTGGATGACTCTAATGATCATGACCTCTAACCTGGAATTAAAAAAGAGATTTTTGTTTATATGTGGGGAAAAAGGGTTAAAACATACATGCTAAACGTGCATACGTAGCCTACTGTTGCTTTCGTTTTGCAGCATTTACAGCTGGACTCTGACAAGCTCATTCCAGAGTATTTAATGGTTCTCCTTAAGGCCCTCGGGTCTCGGCTTCAGTCCAACTCTCAGGTCTCTGAGTACAATCAATCCTTCATAATAACCAACTTCCCAGACACTGTTGATGGAAAAAACATCCCCTCCGCTTGAGGCTACCTCCTCCATACTTGAAAGGCATCTATTTTCCACTTCAAGCTATTTTCTGTTTAACTTATGGCAAAACAATCATAACTATTTCAACTACAGCTTAACCTATAAACCTAATTTAGGAGGGGTGGTTACTTTAAGTAATACCTTTCCTGCAGCTATACGCTCCTATACAGCCCTGCTCGTACAGACATTTAGATCTGTGGATCTTCCCAGCTTGACCTCTTTGTTAATACTCTCCTCAGGGCTCTGGCAGGTTAGTGGCGTTTCATTCTTTCCATTTACTAATAACAGATGTGATGCTGCTCTGATGGATTTTCCAACCCTTATCTTTTAGAAATTTAAGATCCCTGATCTATGAAAAAAACTTCCTGGTCTTAAAAAAGCTGCTTCTAATGCCTGTTTCAACTCCTACAGAGAATCCCAACACATTTCCACATGTCTTACTCTTTAAAAAGAAGCTTCCTCAAGACCAATCATTGACTTTATTTATAAAAAAATGTATTAAAATGATTGTAGAGTCTAAATCCTGTAGACTTTTAATGGTGTAAAAGAGTGTTTCAGTGTGAGGATGGGTTTTAAGTTAGGATTTCTAAAAAGAAATCTAAATGATTTTTGTAACAATGCAGCATTGTTTCAAACATAGCATGCAGGAGAGCATTTGCAAGTTCATAAAACGCACAGGACATTCTTGCTTGGAGTTTAAAGCATTAAAACACAAACTAATGAGTGTTTAAGCTATTTCTAGTCTCACCAGATCGTCTTCCCCCTCCACCAGCCCATAGGAAGGCAGCATGGCTCCCTCCATGGTCGTGCTCTTGAACACTCCTTTGATCTTACTGCCAATGCGACTGATCCCGAAAGACTCGCCCCTCTTTGACGTGCTCCTGCAGGGAGAATATTGAACAATGACTGACGGAGGAGATGTGCGCGGCTTCAGTGAAGCACATGCGGCGTCAAGACTAGCAATGGGATAAGAGCCACAAAGGAGTGGAAGCGGCTGACTGTATTGAAAGCAAAACTGTACACGAAGGGAGGTATGAGAGACAAACCGGAACCAAAATATCACTTCACAGTCATTTTGCAATGACAAAAGCTTGGGATGCTGGTAAAGCGCCACTGGGCCAAAAGCAAAAACAGCACAAAGCAGTGAGCACTGATTTAACGGACTAGTTTGAAGGTTATCACTGACTTTAGCGATTGAACAGTAATTGTATGATCAGTTACCAATCAACCAGACAAGGCACACAACATCACAGGTGCCCAGTGTGAGTGTCTGTTAGGTGAAGAGGCGTAGAAATCACCATACGGCACATGGTGACAGAGCTACTACATTGTCAATAACAGACGTGTCTGCAGCAAAAATGGAAACAGACAAATAAACAGGCTTTCATGCATTTGGCAAACCATGCAGGTGTCTGTCGGGAGAGGGGGGAGAACATTATGACATCACACCGTGTTGTGACACACAGATGGACCCTGACTTACTTGGGCGATGAGTGGCGGTGGGATAGCGAGCCGTATGGGAAGTTTGTGAACGTGGACTGGGCATGGAGGGAGTTAAAAGATGCAGGTGAAGAGCTGCCAGAGGCGGTGAAGAGTGAGGATGGGGACTCGGGGCTCCAGTCCCAGGAACTATAAGCAGAACAGGGTCACATCCCCATGGGCAAGTGGAAGGAGAGGACCGTGGATCATATCAGGGCAGGCAGTATGGTCATTACAGAATCAGAGTGGACATACAGTCACACACACACACACACAGCATGGTGGTGGTCATACGTATGCGGAGTAACGTGCAGACAAACAAGCAGAGTGGAGAGGGTTTCTCAGTTGCAGATATGAGGGAGTTTAGACTGATTTTTGGAGAATTAGTGCAGATAAGGATCTGTGAATGCATCACTGACGTCGAATCGGTCCGAGCAGCAGAATCTGCTGCACTCATAACAAGATGCTTCTGAAATCGATGAAGAGCTGAGCCTTAAAGGGAGCATTTTTCTCACGACTGCTGCTTTAGCTGAAATGTTTTACAGAGTAGCCTAAACTGAAATAACAATGCACTAAACAAGCTCCAAATTAAGTAAAAGTCTAAGAATGAGATTAGAAAAGCACTAAAATCATGATCCTATTATTAGCTGGTTCTTGTTACCCTGAAACCCTGATGCCAGTGGGTCCAGGCCTTTGTGAAGTTGCTTTAAAATGGCAGTAGATTGCCCTCTTCAGGCAAGAATAAAGCATCTTTGTTCTCTTTATGCAGCCCTGCTAAGCCAGCCACTGTTTGGATCAGCACGCCGATGCCGTAAACTCACCGAATGTCATCCAGACTGAGGCTATTTCTGGAACAACATGCACAAGGAGTTAGTGGAATGGCTCCGTGGCCACTTTCACACCACACCCCATGAAAAACAAGTTTCTCCCTGAGCTCACGTAAGTTCACCTCCTTCCTTTGTTAATCATTTTTTCCCCATTTTTTTTTTAAAGAAAAGCAAAACATGTTTCTTGCATCCAGAAAGGCCGAAGAGACAGATACAAAGTTTGGAGAATGTTTCAATACGTCATGTTATTTGATAAAAACTTGAGCTGGTTATGGAAGAAAGCAAGTCTTTTTGTATTTTTACACCAACGTCTTATGTTGTCCTGCAAACGCACAAATAAAAACCTACCTGCTCATCTTGGAATTCCTTGCAGGGGACTCGGCCCCTCGCAGAAGCTGGCGAAAGTACTGCAGACATGAAAAAAAGGAAATAAATACAAATAAATACACATCTAAACCATGTTATGTCTATAATATATCCATGCTGCTCTGTTTAATCAGACATTAACAAAAATGATTCACACAATATTTTCCAGACACTTTATTCATGCGGGGTAGCGGCCTGATGTGGACAAAGGCTGAGCTCTAGTCCAGATTTATTCAATGAAACTGCCTCTGAGGGGTGAAATTCAGCTTGGCAGCTTGGCATCGTGCCAGAGTCTTCTCATTGGCCAGTTGCGCGTCTGGCATTGATGACAGGGCCGACGGTGGTTGGAGGCTGAGAGGTCGGAAGAGGACAGCGCAGCTGAGTCAACGAATTCCATATAAGCTGCTGCTTTGGCATTTAGCAGAGCAAGTACTAAGAAACACCCCATAATACTCTTTTTTTAACACAACTGAGTTGATACAAAAGGGTCACATTTTAAACAGATGTAAAAATATCCACAAATCAGACATGCTATGAAACGGATCGGACCAAATTGTTGCGGTTTACATAAAAGGAAGATTTACTTGCTGGTGTAGTCACCAACCTCGTCGCTGTGACAGAACATGGGGGTGAAAACGTTCTCCAGCAGAGACAGGACATGCTCGTAGGCTTCAAACAAGCATCTCATGGTCTGTAATTTCACCACCTCCGCATATGGGCCCTCAGCAACTGGCAGATGTAAGAGAAAAAACACACATGAAAACTTCTGTGACTGAAAACAGATTCTTCTTCTACGAGCTTTATTATTTCTTCAACTATAGCCTTAACTGGAAAAGAGTTGGGATTATTTTGTGAGAAATATATTTGATTTGATACACCAGAAAAATCCAGAAAGGAAACATCACAGCAGGATTAGGATACTAAACACGGACTCAAAATCTAAAATAGGCTCAATCCAAAGGGATAAGCTGAAGGTTTTGCCATGGTCTTCATAGTATCGTCATCTTAGAGACATTAAAAATCTGTGGACAGACCGTAAAACAGCTGTGCATGCAGGAACACCCAGGAATCACAAAGAACTGGAAGTGGTCAATTCTCCAGCTTAAAATGGATGTTACCATGACAACTGTCACATACCGCTTCGTATCTCTTCCACGATGAAGGGGTCGAAGCGAATCTTGTCGACACTTTCGTCCAAGCAGTAAGACTCGTAGATCTTCTTCACTTCCTCGTGGAGCATCATCTTCTCAGAGTCGGACAGCTCTGGGCACAAAATCCTGTCGTTGAATTCCTCTGAGACGAGAAGAGAATCGGACACAGCCGAGCCGATGAGATATGTTTCTGTTCAGATCATTTCACTGCGATTGGTAGAAATGCATCAGTGATAAATAACTCCCATCGTATCGTTTACATTGCTTTTAATGGGAAATTCTTACCAACGGCCAGACAGAACTGGAGCACATGGACGGCGCCTTCTTGTTTTAGAAAGTTCATGAAGCGAAAGAGAAGATCCTGCTGTTCTCTGATTTCCTTTAACTCCAGTTTCAAGACCTGCATTGAAAGCAAAGAAAGAAAAACGGACATGTAAACATCTGACAGACATCGTATTTAATACATCTACATGTGGCTGAAATCAGAGGTGCCTACTGATTTAGACAGAAATACAGCAGGTGTTGTGCTTCCTGGCTTGAACAGGCTTAAGCTGAGGCTTTTGAACTCGTCCAAAATTAATTTTTGTCATTGGTCTGGAGTTTCTTCTTCTTCTTGTATTTATTTAAACAAAAAAAGTCTCATTGTGTTGTGTCAGAGTAATACATATTAACTCAGAAACACTCAGAAACACAACCAGCTTCTAAACACGGTCCACATAACATCATTTTGGAACTTTAACATGAATTTTAGTGCTTAAAAAGTATCTCACAACAACCTCTTGTCTGTGTGTTACATCAGTTATCAGTGTATGTCGGTGCTTGGGCATGTGGAATATTTTGAGTCTGGTGATGCAAACCTATTCTGATCCCCGAGCATCACTGCATATTTAAAGGAGTTCCTTATGTTTTGTAAATAACTGGAAATGGTGGTTTACATTAGAGCCATGGACGCTGCTTTTCATTAAAACTCAATCAGCCGTCGATGGCCTCCATTTAAAATATCGCTTCCTAAATTACAGTCTAGAAAGTCTTGCATTTTGTTTTCGTTTGTTCAGTAAATAATGATGCTTTATGTCTTGTTTTCCAAATAACGTATTTACGTCTACTCCAGGGGTGCCCAAAGTGGGGCCCGCGGGCCAAAATTGGCCCGTCAGCACTTGCTCTCGGCTCGCTAGTAAATGTTTTTGTTTAGAAACCTACAGACCTTGATGAAAATACATTTCAGAGCTTAATGATGGATGATAATAACATCTCTTATGTCCATTAAGTCATACAGGGTTGTATGGGTATAAACAGCTCACTCATTGTGTTTCTATTCATATGAACTTTAATAATTAAAAGTTTAATCATTTGTGCACCTGATTTTATAATAAAGTCAATATTTTCCTCACTTTTATATAGTTTTATTAACTTGGAAAGATCCCCATGAGCCTTTGCACACGCAGCATCAAGCTCTCGGACTCCACACAACCACAAGCAGTGTCGTACTGGCAAGAGGTGCTTTAAAGCTGCCATGTTTGGCCCCTGGCTCACTGGATCATTTTCAGTTTGGTCCTCTGAGGCAAAAAGTTTGGGCACCCCTGGTCTACTCCATCCATCTCGCAGGACTGCCTACATTCTCTATGCTGTCCTGTTTTTTCTTAAAAACAATAATGTAAACTGCATTTACACGGTTAAAAAAGGAAACACTTACTGAGGGCTTTTTGTTCCGAGGATCGGAGTACTTCTGCAGAAAAGGAACGAGAGCTGAAGAGGGCTCGGTGGCTGCTTCGGGCTGAAAACAGACATATATATTTCAACCGTAAACAAGCTTTACAATAACACGATGCAATACATGAAATTCTGCAAATAAAACTACATTTCTGAAGTCAGTCTATTTGGAGGGTGGGACCCTAGTCCTCGGAGGACCGGGATCCTGCAGTTTTCCACGCATCCCTGCATCCCTGATCCTGATTCAAATCAAATGGCTCCAACAGCTTATAAAGATCTGCAGAGGTCTGACGTGTTGGAGCAGGGAGACATGGAAAAACTTTCAGGACGAGGACCGAGGCTCCCCACCCCCCGATCCATTTGGTTCAACGTTCAGCAGATACTTACCGGGGTGTTGTCGATAAATATCAAAACTAAATGATTCACTGTGTCCTGGAAAGTTCAAACAAGAAGAGAAAATGTTAAAAAAAAGGAAAAACAGAATCAATGTAATGCTGACAGGAAACTAACCCACACCGACACACTACAAAACAAGTTCTACTCTGTATCAGCTTCACATCGTCTACACTCACAGGATCGGCCAAGTAGTCCATTGAAGGAAGGAAGACAGAACCAGCCAAGACTTCTCGTATCAGGAGAGTGAGAGACCTGAAAAGAGCCGAGATGTAAGGCAGCGGGGAAATGAGAGAAGGAAAGAGTGATCCTTATCGCCTTTGTTTCAGGCTCAGTAACATCAGACATTTTCCTTACAAGGAGGTTTAATATATTCATTTGTATTTTAACAAACTGACAAATTTGCACTGACTATGGTGAGTTTCAGCATCGCAGCAGTGCGTACCTGCAGTCCGTGGCCTTGGGTGGCAAAATGTAAGGAAAGAGCATCTCCGTCAGCTTCCTGAGGTACAGAAGCTCATCTCTACGACTTCGGAGAGCCACGTGAAGGTCAGGACCGTATTCCTCCAGGGAAGCTTGTTGAAGGTATTCTGTGTTCTTTACTGTGTGAGAGCAAGAATCAACACTTTAAAGATGAAATTACGAGCGAAGGTATCAGGTATTACCTTTTTGCCTTGCTTTGCTAATGATTTCAATATGTTTCATGGAAACTTTGAGAAGTTTCCGAGTGATGAGAGAAGCCACATCCACCTGAGGAGGAAAAATAAAGAAAATTGTGATTTAAAAATCGATGAGCATCCAAAGATTTTACTCTCGCAGAACCCAAATGTCACCTTCTGGATTCGGCGAACCAACACAGCCGCAAAGAAACGCAACGTCACCCTTAGCTCGTCGACAAATGCTTCGTCATCTGTGATGTCCCTGAAAGAGAAAGCCTGTCCTTGTCCACATACTATGAGACAGTGACTGTACATAAAAGTATTACAAAATAAAACAAACTCAATGACGTACCTGTACCAAGGATACACAAAGTTTTCCAGCACAAGCTCCAGAATCTGTTAAAAAAATGTAAAAAAAAAAGAGATGAGACTTGTCGATTGATTGTTTCAGGAAGGAGGGTTGGTTTATTTTGAGCATCGATACCTCTGAGAGAGAAGTATCCACTTTAGAGGGAATTTTAAGGTCAAGCCAGGGCTGATAGTTTTCCAGTAATAAGGTTGGTCTAGAACACAGAAAAACCCATTATGTCTGGCCACATGGAGGCACTACAACATCATGACCTGATAAAATAACAGGACTGTTTATTGAATGTCTCTATTTCACAGTCCCAGTTATTAGTCTGGTTGGTAAGTAAATCCTATGAGTTTTTCAGGGTGTTTTTCTGCATTGAAACATAACCTGATCACTCACCTGTGCCTTTTACATTTAATTTTTCCACAAACAGCACAGCTGTGGCCCAGAGGAAACAGCTCCTGCTGGAAAGTCTGCAAAACAAAAGTGACCTCACAATAACTAAAAGCATCACATGTGCTGCAGCTGCTCAACTACACACCGTGTTACATCTGAGCATCTATCTGCAGCAACAAATCAACTGTGCAGCACAAAGTCTAGAGACTGCACTAATCTGCTGTTACTTTTGACCGGCCACATGACCGACCTACCTTGGTTTTTGGTTTAATGGAGACCATGATGTTTGGCAGTAAAGACTCAGGCCCCAATGAGCAGTAGAAAGTGACAACTCCAGCCAGGAAGGACCAAAACACCATTATAATGTGAATATATCTGAAAAAACAAATGGCATGTGATGTATGACACTATGGGTTATGATGTGGTAGTGAATAAGCAATAAAAAAAATGACCTGCTTACCTGTTTAAAAGCAGAGTGGACAGCAATAAAAGCAAGAGCAGAAAGCAAAAAACTGGATACTGTCGGCCCAGCTCTCTGACCCGGTCCAGCTTCATCCTCTGCCTTATCATTTGTAAATAATCCCTAATGGACCCCATTCCCAGTAAATACACACATTAGCTTACTCCTGCAAAAGAGACACATATACATTAAGCTACTGTTCAAAGTAAAGGTGTGATGGTGATTTTATTCACTTACTGTGCATGCACGGTGATTATTATGATAATCAACTGTAGTCCACAAGCATCATGAATTAGCAGGGAGGGGTTAAAAAGACACGAATGCTCCGTTTGTAGGATCAGAGTAGCACGAGCGAGATGCCCCCTTACAGCTGTGAGCAGGATTAGCGGTAATCACGCAGCATCGTTCCTGCAGACTGTCCGCAAACTCAGGAAGGTCGGTGTTTGTGCTAATGGCTGCGGTGTTTTCTTTCCATTGAGGAGCAGCGGCCGCTGCCTGGTTGTCAACACGAGACGCGTGATGTCACCTCCGCCGCGCTGCCAGCAGAAGCTGCTGCTGGCTCCTGTAGTTCCGCGAAAACACCAGGTTTTTACGAGCCAAGGGGAGGAAAAAAGCTAAAAATCACTGTTTCCTGCTCATGGCGGATAACGGGACACAACATGTTGATTAGGGGACAGGTGATGTGCCAGAAAGTGATCTTTTGCCAGAAAGTGATCAGAAGCGCGCGCAGCTTCGTATTAATGCTGTTTGCTTCCCCAGAATAAAAACAGCTTATCCGCGGGACATTTTGTCCACATTAACGTGTTGTTGTGCAACTAGAGTGCTGTGACGGACATATTTGCACATTATGTCTATAAACTTTAAGCTTTACTGTTTTGGCTGCATGCTAGTTGCCTCGTGTTTGCATTTAGAACATAAAATGCATTTGATATTATTTATGACTTGTTGAAAAATTTTTAATAAAGTTTGATTTCCATTTGTTTAATATTTTAGTTTGGTTAAAAATGAAGGCATTACTATGCTCTTTGAAAGCGGAATCAGGCATCAACATGATTATTGCTTCCCAAAAATTGATCAGGTCCATTCAATATGTATTATCTAGCTTGTAAAAATCTATTGTCCAATCCCATGTGTGTTGTGTGCATACCAGACACCTACAGAAGCCAGAATATAAAATGTAGGTGTAAACTTTCTTATAAACAGGCTGATTGCTGAGATGAGTGAAATGGATCACATTCAGCAACCAAATGATTGAACCAGTTTTTAAACAAAAAAAGTTTCAATCATATAACCATGCACAGTAATCTTAATACAATCTTAACTAGGTAGATTTGATTAGTTTAAAACGTAGCCAGTAGCAGTATGAAATATAAAAAATGTCGTTTACATTTGAAGACCATTTACACCAATTCCAGTATTTCACCAGTACTTTTGTTTCTTCATAAATCGGCCATTAACTTCTTAATTTCAGATGAGCAGATCTTTGTATACCTGTAATTTAACATACTAGATTGCTCACGTTTCAACACTAAACAGCACTTACTTTGAATTGATTATAAAACATCCCATTCTTGTAGTCGGGTTGGAAATTATAACCAGAGCATTTGTGACTCAGGATGATTTAGCCAAGGAGTCAGACACAGATAGAAATCAAAAACTTTATTACAAAAATAAGTTACACTCACCTCCATTTTACAGTATAAAACAATTTATTTGCAGGAATGCAAAAAACGTTGTTGGCCACCAACAATAGTTTAAAACTGCTAACTTTTTTTTCTTTTTTCAAAAGGTGGTTGTTATGCTGTTGTTGAGGGAGTTAACTGTATAGAAAACTGGGACTGAAGAGCAGTTTCCTTATGCTATACCTGGAAACAGAAATCATTCACTGCAGTATCCCTTCTACCACTATGTGATTATGATCCCTCGCCAAATCATAGCAGCTAACGTTAGGCACACATGCTCATTGACTGGAAAATATGGCAATTCAGTCATCCATCAAGATTAACTTTAAAGATCTTCTACGTAGTTGCTGGTTTGGGAGCTGGAAAGGGATCATTTGAGAATAACATGATCTTCCAAGAAGAAGGATTAGTTGTCTGACATTATTCTGACAATGCTTGAAAATGTGTTTTATGAATATAAAAACAAACCCATTGAATAATACAGTGGCACAAAAGGGACACTGCAGGGCTTCATTTTTGTTTTTTTTATTCTTTTTTTAATCAAAGGCTGTTGATGCCCGTGATGTTTAAGCCTTTACAAAACGTAACATTTTCCGAAAAAACTATACAACCAGTAACTACATACTCTGAAGAAGCAAGGCAGCTAATTCAGTTCAAAATAGGATAAAAGCAGGGCTTGTTCAGACTCATCATATGAGATTGTTTTGCATGCCCAGCTTGACTGTTTGCAGTCTGCAGAGCTGCAGCTAAAAGAACTATATTACATTAAGTACATCGTTTTTGCGCTGCAGCTCTTGTGCATATTTTGTATGAAAACAAGCCCTGCTTTTATCAATATAGTTTCCCTATTTACAGTACAGGCCGGGTAGTTTAGTCCTCTGTACTGAGGTAGTCAACCAACCCTTTAAAAGACAAGTTCTGAAAAGAACCACTTTCCTGGAATGCCTGACTTATCCATGCCAGGTGGGTACACCCTAAAATCCTGCAAATGTTATATTTCAAACATCCAGATCAAACAATTAAGAATAACATGGATATTCTGACAATAAAAATTGCGATTAGCACAAAAATATACAATAGCATCAAGCTCCTTTGAGCCACTTCAAACCTAAAAACTTAAAAAGTGCAATTTCTTCAATAATATTTTTTAAATGGCATGTTCAGGGACAGGGAAGGGGGAGATTGTAAGGGCAATTCATTTAGCCCTATGATTCAGGGCTACATACAGGACTGTGGCGTGTATTCAGAAATCTGATTATTTTTCTAAGGTGGCAAGTTTCTAGGAAGACAAAAAAAAGAAAACGGGGAAGGGAAGATGCTTCTTCTGTAAGGCTGGAATATCATTGGACCTTTTTTTTGTCTTGCTTGTCATTTCAACATCCATTGCAGCTTACGGTGTAACCCCACACATCAAGTCAGTATCCTCTGTGGCAGGTCAGGAGCGCCCTCGGCCCCTTTTCCCTGCTGGATAACAACAAGAATGAAATAAAATACATGAGAAATTCAGACCGATAGCAATGTTCTATTATTGAGTCTCAGCTGGCGGCTTTAAAATAATTTTATTAGGACCTTTGTCAGCTGGCAAACAAGCTGCTCTGGAAGGGAAGCCTAACAGATCACTCTAACAGGCCTAATTTTCTCAAATAACCTTCAAAGTTCAGGTTTTTTCCATTTAAATACCCTAAACTGCTTATTACGAGAACCCTAAACATCCCTGTTACTGCCTAAAAGTTTATACTTTTATGACCTGCAGCAAACACAGTAAAATACTGCAGTAAGTGCTTTTATCTCCTGTAGTTATCAAAACTAAGTTATGCAACATATCAAGCAGGACTTTTTAATTCATGCTGAGCCAATAAAGTCCCATCTATTCCATCATGATAGTACAACTGACTGGATTTGTAATCAAAATACTTGTTGATTTAAGTGTAAATTACCTCTGATTGTTCCAAGGCCTCCCCGCTGGGTAAATCCCACTCGGCCCCTAGGTGTGACAGCACCACGGCCCCTGGTCTGACTGGCAGCTCCGCGGACTCCTCCCCTTGCTCCTCGTCCTCTCCCAGACCCTTGGAAGTCCTCATAGCCATAGTACGGGTCATCATAACCACCCCGGTAGTTGTGGTAATCATATCCATAGTAATCATAATAGTCTTCATAGCCATAATAATCATGAGGATAAGAATAACCTCCTCGCCCACCTCTCCCTCTGCCTCTTGTGGGTGGTGGCATTTGAGGAGGCCCATAATAATAGTAATCATCATACCTGAAGAAAGAAACACACACTTGGCATTGCATCACATCCAAATCAGCATTACATCCAAAACAATATCCAGATATCATTAAGTAGTTAAAAAGGGTCATATTTAAATGAACCTGGAATATATAAATAGTTAATGTATTGATTTTTTGCATTGGGAAAAGTTTAACGACATTCAGTGGCAGGAAAACATTAGGACCCATTCGGCTCATTCAAAGTGAATGAAGTTCAGACGCACCTGCCCAATCGCTTCAATTCTAACTTTTCTTTTAACTGAATTAATCGAGCTTACATTTGTGTTTTGGCAGCTTGTCTCTGGGCTTTGCGCTCCTTCCTCTTCTGGTCAGGGGGCTTGGCAAAGACTATTTCAATGTTCTCTCCTTCAAGGTCTTTGCCGTTGAGATCAGATAAAGCCTGTGAAATAAATCAAGCACACAATCAAACATGTTTTCACATCCACTGAAATAAGTTTATTGCCAATATGAATGTTTTGTCTGTAGTCGATGTTCCGTCTGTACCTTCACAGCACCATCTCTTTCCTCAAAGTGGATGAAGGCATAATCTTTCAGTTTTTTCACTCTCTCCAGCTTGCCGTACTGACTAAAGTCCTTTTCAAGTTTCTCCTCTGTAACGGTGCTTGCCAAGTTCCTTACAAACAGCACCTTGACCTGAAAATAGACATACAAGGCTCATTTGTTGCCACCCTCCTTCATGAAATTAAAAACTTCTAAAACATAAGACACGGTCCCAGGAAATATTGTCACACATGTATTTAATAGTACAAGGACCAAATTCTTACCTTAGCCATGACTTCTGGATCTGGGTCCTCAATAGGATCAGCCCACTCCACAGTAACCACATTTCCCCACACTTTAACCTTGCCACTCATAAGTCGACGGCGAGCCTGAGCTGCCGTTTTGTGGTCTTCATATTCCAGGAAGCAAAAACCTCGGTTTTTCTTCTTGTCATCAGGCTGATGGTACAATATGACATCATTTAGACCCTCTGCAAAGTCAAGAAACAAGGAAGGAAGGCAGAAAAACAAACGGGAAGAATTTCAGTTAGTTTATCTGGAGGAAACTAGTGTTCACCAAACCACTCACAACAAACAAAGATGGTCAATAAGTACCAATAAGAGTCTACAGTCTAAGTGATGGTGCTTCATTTAATACAATAGCTTCCCTCAATGCTTTCTTTGCAGTAGCAAAACTGCATTAATGGAAATTCATTTGCAGCAGAAAGATCTTTAGACACCAAATGGGATTGTGTTTTGCTTTACTGCAAGAAAAAGAGCAAACAACTACAAAGAGTGGAGAGAAAGTTTAAAGTGTGGTCCCAACTCACCTGTAACTTTAGCAAATTCTTCAACAATCTGCTCTTTTGTTTTGCTCTTGGGGATGGAGCCAACAAACAGTCTATTATTGGCCACAGAGATGCATACACCAATGTGTTTACCCGGTCGAATTTCACTGTTGTTGCACTGTGGAAGTACAGGCAATAATACAAGTTACACATTTCTATATATTAGAATAGGGTGTATAAAACAATATTTCCCATAGTTACTTAAATGCAGGTAAATTGCATAATTAAAAGCTACAGGTTAAGACTGGCTGAAAAGGCAAGACATTTAATGTGCAAGAGTGTTGAAACATTACAGATACTACAAAGAAAGAAAAGTCAAATCCAACAACAAATAGCAAATATAATAAAATTATGAGTTAAATTAAAATGTTTGAAACAAAGACAAGTTAAAACATACCATGCAAATTTCATGCATAGGTGCATGAGAATAAAAATCTTTTGTCTACATGAGTTTATTCTTAAGAAATAATTCCACCAAACAAAACCACAGCAACAGAGAGGAATTACCAATTTAACAGCCTTCTGTGCAGCATCTTTAGTGCAGAAAGTGACAAAGGCATAGCCCCTGTTCAGCCCACTTAGAGGATCCATCATCAAGCGCAAATCCCATATAGGGCCAGCTTTCTCAAACAGTGGGACCAGCTCGTCCTCAAAAAGATCTCTGGGGATTTTTCCAACAAATATCTGCCATAGAAATGTAGATATGGTTCAAGAAAACTTAAATAAAATATTAGAAAGAGATTAAACAGACATCTAGAAAGGGTATCCAATCAGATCTTAGCGGTAAGCTATCACCGTAACCATAGTTACTACAGAAGACAACAAAGTTTCATCATTTGGATACCATACAAAATACATTTAATAGAAAACCAGAGTAAATAAATGTGGCCACAGCGTTAACTATGTCGCAAACTAATCAGCAACAGGTTCTTTACCTCTGTTCCAATGGTGGGTTGTCCTCCTGAGTGAGCAGACTCCGGTGGAGGTCCACCATACTTTCTCTGTCCTGTTGTCACATCAAGTGTGTAGCCAGTTCTCTCCAACAGAGCCTAAACAACAAACATGGAAAACAACAAACACATACTAGGTTAAAAACGTGGTTGCAAGACTTTTATTATGCTTCTCTGTGATTGCAAATAATGTCCTAGGCATACACCAGCAGCAATTATGGTCATAAATACATTGATTCTCACTTTTATTTTGGCCTCATCTGGGCCTTTGTTGGTGTCTGACACTTTGGTCCCCTGTTTCTCTCTCTGTCTGTACGTCTTCATCACGCCACAAAGAAAGGCACTTTTGTTCTGAAAGAAAAACAAACTACTAAGTATAATAAAAATATAGAATTTAGATAATTTATTACACAAAAAGCAGCTTTTCTCTAAATACTGTGTACAAGTTTTTTAAGCCTCTCACTACACACAGTTATCTGCTGTTAAACAGCAGTATATTATGCATACCTGAACATGTGAGAGGTCGCTATCCTTGAATTGCAAAAGGACTTGAAGAGCACCTTCTTCGTTGAATTCTTTCAGAGCTTCAATCGCTCGTTCATCTAAGTCACTGTGTGACACCAAACCTAAAAATTGAATGACAGAAAAAAATGAGCTACAACCAAAAATGTACTAAAAGAAGTGAAAAAAATTGAAGAATCAAAAACTATAAATACACCAACTTTGTTTTTGCTCCCATTTTTCATGAATGGGACAGATCATATTGGCTCCCTGATCCAGATTTAGTGAACAATATTTGAGAGAAATTGTTTTTTTATGTAAATAGAAACTTTTTAGGTCACTGAGGTCAACTCATAAAAAATTTGCTCTTATATTTTTGTTCATAGTTTCTTTATTATGTTATATTACAATTTTATATTTCCACATAACTTTTTTTAAAAAAAGACAAATGGAGTAATGGAGCTAAATTCAATAATTAAGTTGCATTTAACGTTCTAACCTGCACTGCTTAGCTGAAATAATCACTACAAATGTGACAGTGCAACATGATATGGCACTGCCCCTCAATATGTGGTTGAGTTTCTAATGAGCCAGCACTCATACTCTATGGAGGGACGGTCGCCCGTCCAAAGCAGCCACACACTAAACAGCTGCTGCTATTGTATTTACTTCAGCCCATCTGGCTGAATAGGCCAGACCAATATTTTCTGTGTGTCACCAAATAAACAAGTACTGAAATGACCCTGAAACTTCACCTATAAAATATAAGTTATTTATACTTAAGTTACAGCAAAAGACATACCAACTCATCACTTTATAATAATTGGGAAGCAGATAAACTTCTTGGATATTAAAGACAAGCTGGGATAGGCTCATCAAAAAACTCCCCAAAAGAGAGAATTCATTCACCAAGACACCAGTGATCATGCAACCATGTTGGAAAGGCAAATGTTATGTTTTACATTTTTTAGACATTGTTAAAGTTTAATTTAATATTTTGAAGCACTGCAGTACCCATTTTGGTAGGAAACCACAAAAAGTTGCTTCAGGATCCCAATTCCCCCATTCAGAAAAGTGATAAAACATCAATACATGCAAGACTTGATACACATAAAAATTGCATATTAAATATGCAAGTATATTCATAATGCCTTACCTGCTATGTAAATTTCATCTAGTTTTTCAGCAACTTTCTGTGGTAAACCAGCTTCTAATAAAGTCTGGAAGTGCTCAGAATGGGTAACTGCAGCAGAGGTGTCCATTGGTTCTTCTGGACCATTTCCATTAATATGTTCTGTGGCCATGTCTCCAGAAATCTGTATGAATGCAATGAGCCAAATTAATCCTGTGTCAATGGCAAGACTTTTGATGTTTTCAAAGAGAGTGGAAAGTCTCAGACTTGTCATTTTAGAAATAAGTAATAAAACTTGAACAAAAATAGTCTTTCTAGTTATTATCTGGAAGGTAGAGACATTTTCACATTAATAAGCCCAAGTTGTTAAACAGGAGACATTAAATGTGCAAAAAAGTTACAATTTTGTGGCCTTTCAGTCTTGAAACTTTTCACCATCTCTCACCTTAATGATAACAGATGTTTTGCACACAAATTAGAAGCTCCAAAACTTTATTATAAGTACTCATCAGATCTGACAAAGTACATACACAGGACCTGCGCATAGCAAATTCCTGACAGAAACTAACTGAGCCTTATATAGCATAAAATTGTGAAATTGCTGGGTCCAAGTGGTAGTATTTTCTCTTTGGTTTCTTCTGAGGCAAGACATCTGTACTAGTGGAGCCAATGCTCTGGTTTTTTCAGTCCCTTCTCTTGCAGAAGAACCGTCTACTGTCTTCCCTAAATTACATGTTAGCTTACTTTCTCATTGCTGACTTCAGCACAGGCGAGATAGCTGAGATACGCTTTCATCAGATACTGAGCCCCGGTTTCCGGTGACTGACCAGTGAACAAGTATGCTCTCAGCACATGCTGTGACAACTACTTTAATATGCCAATTATCAACTCAAACATTGCCTTCATTCCTTAATTTTATTACATACACGGGCAAGTACTGAAGCAGATCGGCAGTAAATTGCTGATTATTCATATTACTATGTCTGGTCATGCTGGACTTTGCAAAACGTGTACTAGAATTGTCTGTTTTGGATTACCGTTACACTTAGCTAATATTAGCTAAACGGTGTGGTGCATCCCTTATCTTGAAATGTCTGCTAATGATTCCCATAAGCACGTGCTTTTTTAGGTTTAAACATTACAAGTGTATTAAAGTAACTTTGAAAACCACTAAATAAATCCCCATTGGTGGTTTTCGTTTAAGATTAGTAAACTGCTGTATACCAAATACTACTCCAAGCCTGTTATGATGTTAAAATTAAGAGATTAACTGCACTCGCACACGTTGAGGTTAGCTAGCTAGCGGGCTAGTTTTCTATAGCTAAAGGTTCTGCAAACAAGCTAACCTCGGACTTTATTAGGACAATAACACGAGACTCTGGTAAGCAATTTCAGTAAGCGAAGTTAAAACCAATATTTTAATAGATGGTGAATATCTCTGCTGGTGCCGTAGTAGCCTTCGATAGTCAACTACTGCTAATATAAGTGCTTGTTAGACTCAACTAGCATACAATGACAATGAGCATGTCAGTTCCATGATCTGTCAAAAAGGGGCTAGCTGATGTTAGCATGCTAATTCGAACGGGATATCAGTGAGGCCATTGTTAGACCGTCATTTGTCGGTACAGGTTTTACCAAATGACAAAGTACACCTTTTGAGTTTCACTGAAATTAACAAGGCCTTCAAAGCTAAAGATTTAGCCAGCCA
The DNA here is from genome assembly GCA_037177535.1 of Pseudomugil gertrudae. Classification (NCBI taxonomy): domain Eukaryota; kingdom Metazoa; phylum Chordata; class Actinopteri; order Atheriniformes; family Pseudomugilidae; genus Pseudomugil; species Pseudomugil gertrudae. Next base: position 10,613,239 of record JBAMHV010000021.1, on the reverse strand, counting down.
TATACGTGGTTAGTCAACGTGCCGCCACATAGGAAGAGTCCATTTTCAAAAAGCCGGTCTGGACAACTCGTTCCCAACCACCATCAGTTTCCACATTGTTTGAAACAGCACCGCACGATTCTGACTTTTTAACATTTAATTAAGCAACATTCACGTGATCAATCAGAAGCATTCGCCCTACCTGCCGCTGGGACACCAACGCGTATGGTGCTGATTATATAGGAAGATAAATGTGATATTTAGAAGACAGAAAAAGTGTAAAACTCCCGGCACTGGTCCGGCTTCAGTCATTCACTCTTGATGATGTAAAATGGCTGCCACGTTCACGCCTCGAGTTTTGTCTAGTCGATGGGGTTTCTTGGACATCCCTGCACGGGCTTGCCTTGTATGCATTCTACAGTACAGCAGCAAGTCATCCGCAGCATCCATCATAATTACTAGCTACAATAATGTCACGACAACGGAACCATTTACTGAAAATAAGAAGAATATAACTCTCGAAAACTAAAGCTAGTTGCTCAAATTAATGGACGAGGCAAAATTTTAATAAAAAAAAATCAGTTTTTTAAAAAATGGGAGGGGGGGTGTTCTAACAAAGACAGATTTCCTTAATCATTTATTAATCATACCCCTCTGCAGATTAAGTACAAAATGAGGCAAAACGTTTTAAAGACAACTTGATTTTACAGAGGCACGGAATGGTTGTAGATGTATGCAAAATACACTGAACATCCCAGATAAGTGGTATGCAAAAAAAAGACACAAGAAATACAAAATTAGACACAAAGGGACAAAGTGACAATGACCGAAATGAAAATCAATATAATGGCACTTTATTTTTAAATAATCACAGAAAGGTGTAAATTATAAATAAATTAAAAATACAACGCAAACAATGAGTATGGAACAGTCCCATTGGCTCAGTTTCTGTGTGTTACCCTCAAAATCCTAAACATAATTAACATAATATGAACATTCTTAAAATAGACAAAAAATTAACCATAAAGTGTGTAACAAACCTCAGAAATAGTCATTTTGAAACACAAAGCAACAACAGACCATCTGAATAGTTTGTGAATGTTTTAAATCTGTTCTAGTATTTGTCTTCATCATAGAGGGCCTAAATGTGCACAGAGGTCCAGTCTTTCTTCAACCCATGCTACTGCTACTAATAAATAATTATAATACACTGTTGAATCATCATGAACCCATCATGAGATCATGCATTTATAGGCGCTCAGTAAACAAGCGTTTGGCATTTGTATGGTAGGTTCTGCTTTCCACCACACTGTGTCACTGCTCTCATGCTGCTAATCTCCAATATAAAAAAACAGATTGTGGATTTTTTGCACCAAAGATATTTGATAAAAACATAATTGATCTGTACAGCAAATACATGCTATGTATCTCCATGATGCATGGAGGAGGGGTGGGTTTGGGGGGTGTTGGTGATGCTAGTGCCAATGCACCAGCATTATTTGTTTTTCAATCTGGACACTGAACATACAATGCAGAAGCTGATGATGGGTTATTAGCTGCCACTATACTCATTTGTGGATATCATAAACATTTGGTTGTCTAAAATCTAGAGCATGCTACAGTCCTTTTGGAAGTAGTTTTTTAACAAAAATTTTAAGTTTGGTATATAAACACACCATCAATTAACAATATGCATTGCACAAAATGTTATGTGCCCTTTAACATAATTGGGAACAGGACCTATGTAAGAACACTGACAGCCCATAACAGCACAACAGCAGTGAATGGATGTCGGGCTTTATTGCAGGAGTGTCACACTCTTTTTGTTCAGGGGACCGATACAGTGAAATATACATTTCCAGTGAGCCAAACTGCTAAAATAACAGCATAATGACCAATAAATCACAAAAACGTCAAATGTTTCCCCCTTTTTTAATGGCACAGATGTTTAAAAACATCATGATTTTATCATTTAATGAACTGCCTGAAAATTCTTCTGAAAAATACGTGTAGTAAATTACAAATTTACATATTTGATATTCTATTTCATATTTTTATTTCTTTTTTATTTATATTACCATGTACACACATTTATGTTTCACTCATTAGTTTTTTATACATCACACACACCCTATCTTAGCAATTAGCAGATAGGCAGGGTACATCCTGGACAGGTCACCAAACAGGGCTAACACAGAGGGACAAACAACCACTCACACTAACTCCGATGCACAATTTAGAGCGACCAATACACCTAACATGCATGTTTTTGAACGGTGAGAGGAAGTCAGAGTACACAGAGAGAACACACACATAAACAGGATGCACAGAAAGACCACTGTTGGAACCAGGACTCGTACCAGCAACCTTACTGCGTTGAGTCCACAGTGCAGCTCACTTTTTTGTTTGGTAAACTTGTACTTTTTTTTCATACATTTTTTCTGTTAAGTTTTATAAAAGTTCATACGTTTGATGCATTTTTAAAACTTCATTACATATACAGTATATCTCCAGGATGATGTCTCTTAGAAAAACATGTTCATGCATTCATCTTTACAAGACCAGTTATTATAACGCCGTCCTCAAGCATCTCTAAATAATCCATCAGACAGCTGCCTGTCAGTCAAAGAACTGACATCATAATCCTGCTGTTAGTTTATAAGGCATTGAATGGTTTAGAGCCTAAATGCATCAAACTTATCTGATTTGTTATGAACCATTTCAATCCCTCAGATCATCAGCGTGAAATCTACTTTCTGAGACAGCATTCAGTTTGTATCTTCCTCATATGAGGAACATGATAAATTATGATTACAGTTGCTTTTTAGGATCCTAAAAGGATTTTAAAGTACTTATACATTTTTACACCAGTGTAGTAATCCTGACCACCTGAACTGACTTACCTCTCAAGTCACATCCATAAGAAAGAAAAATTAAAAAGGATCTCCTTGCAATACAAATGTTTTATGTTTTTACATAAAAAATACAACATCACATTGAATAATTAGAACTTACTGATACTTTTATTAAAATAATTGCAATTATTGTCTTCTTTATCATTTCCTAATCTCTTCCTTGAGAGTGGACCCCCCTAGAGGCCCTTCCCCACCCCCATGCTCTGGACATGTCTACCACCTCTGTTATCTAATTCTATGATAGCAGCAAAGGTTTGTGATTGTGCAAAATAATAATAATAATAAACATTTGTTGATTGTGTCAGGGCTCCACGGTGGCACAGCTGGTTAGCACTGTGGCCTCCCTGGTGTGAGCGGGGCTCCAACCGGGATCCTTTCTGTGTGGAGTTTGCATGTTCTCCCCGTGTTAGCGTGGGTT
>JBAMHV010000021.1:10570044-10602932 GCA_037177535.1 Pseudomugil gertrudae | reverse complement strand
TAATAATATCATATTTTATATATATATAATATGATATATATATATAGTATGATATATATATATATATATATATATATATATATATGTGTGTGTGTGTGTGTGTGTGTGTGTGTTGTCAGGCTCATTCCTGTACTTGTGTCTTTTTCTACAGGTTCTTGTAGAACATGCTGGTCGTTGGAAAACGGATGAGGACCCGCTGCCTTTGCTGGAGGTTTATACCGTGGCCATCCTCAGCTTTGCAAAAGCTGCTGCCTGTCTCTCCTCCGAATGTGAAAATGTGCCACTCCTACTTGAAAAGTTAGCACTGTGAGTTAAATGCTGGATAAATAACTTCTTTAAAGTCTTAATCTGTGCTGTAATGTACATTATGTAATAATGACTTAATATAGACTTAAAAGATAAACACTATGTAAATACAAGACTTCTTAGATATCTGCACATTGTGCTCTTTCAAAGACAGATGGGTTTTTCTAATAAAGCCGTTCCACTGCTGGTACAGAGCCAGAACCAGCCTAAATAAGGTTCTTTCAACTTTTTAAAACAGCAAATGCATCTATTTGCTGGAAAAACAAAGTTAAATACCAGCAATCTGTTGTTAGTTTTCTTTTTCTTGTATTTTTTTTAAGATAAGCTGCCTCCCAGCACTGTGGTTGTTTACAGAAATCCAGAACACTGTAGTGGGAGGGTCAAACATGTGTTGGAAAAGCTGTTTAAAGTAAGGTCATGACGTGGTTCAGTAGTAGTAGAACTGGAACCGTCTTGGTTGAAAAGAAGATGGCCTCCAGCCAACAATGTCACTAATATCAGTGATGTGATTTAATTATCAATCATAAATATAGATTTTGTTTATTCTGGGCACTGTTCTTATCGGAAAATCAACAGTAGCCAAGCAGACACTGATGGATGTGGTGCATATTATAGCCTCTGACATGTTCCCCAGCACACCCTGGTGTTGCTGCTACAAACTCTGAATAGTTATTTCTGTATGGTTATTCTTATTTTATAGAATGTGGACACATCCTTGACCTAAATCTGGCTTTAACAAATGACTGTTGGTTTCACAGGAGCTGTGCAGAGCTGCTGCTCTTACTGCCCCAGCATGTTCCTGGTGCCTTATGGGAGGAGTTTCAGTCCTCCATGAAGGTCAGTATCCCCCAGGCTATTAGATACTAGTAGATTTTTTAGGCTTATCTTTACAATAATAAGCAAAAAACAGTTGTTAGAAAACATTGGTGTTTCTAAGCATTTAAGAAGTAACAACATAGTTTGAAATCTTGATTGTATTGTGTCGTATTGGGATTTTCTCCCAGTAACGCATCAGCAGTTCAGTTTTTTTGTTGTTTTGCTGCAGTTGGCACACAACCTTCTACAAGAAAGCGGGAGCACACAGCTTCACCTGCTCTGGACTCTGGCACAGCAGGATGGCGTTTGGGCCAACACAACATTAAGCAGCATCCTGGCCAATCAAATTCCACAAACTGACCATGGTTCGTGCAGACTTTTTATTTTTAACACATCTAGATTGGTCTGGAGATGCGTTCCAATTGAATTATGATTGCTGTCATGTCTCTAAAAATAACTTGTTTGTTTAGTTCCTTCTCATTGACACTTTCACTTTTTATCTTTAGTCCACAAGTATCTGGAATTAGAGGGCCCCACACTTCTCAACATGCGAATAAAGCACCTTATCAAAGTGGACAGCGTTGATAAAGCTGCTGTCCTGGCCAAGTTATGCTCAGAATATCCAGGATATGAAGGAAAAGGGAACTTCAAACAAATTTACTTGCTTTGCATTTGCATGTCAAAAAATCAGGAGCAACTGATGGAAGAGGTAAGAAACAGTTCTTTATGGACGCATTAGTTATTGAGTAGGACCTTTTTTTTAACTCATTCATTTCCAATAATTAAAAAAAAGCCTTTGTTTCTTTTATCACATCCACACCAAGATATGATGCTCCATCGTGTCACATAGGCTATGTTCAGACTGCAGGCTGAGGTGACCCAACCCCGAGTCTAAACAACTCGTTCACGTTAATCCAACTTACGTGTCACAAATGTACATAAAGGTCATTCTCATCATTTGAAAATTGGATATAAACTCTTTATCTGTGAAGGCACTAACATCACTCTCCCACCCCTCCTGGCTGCGACTCTGTACCCACACGTTTCTTTGCACAGACGTTGCTGCCACTGCTCCACAAAATGCCATCTGGTTCTTCTCTTTTGTAATCTCCATAAAACGATACCACTAAAAATGTGCTGGCTACGTTTGAACAATAACTTTGAAAGATTGCAAGATGTGCTCCGCTATTACTGTGTTTACTTCTTGCGCGGGACACACATAAGGTTCATACAGGAGATCACATACAAGTCGCACTGATTGGAAATGTGAATGGATCTTGTATTTTTTACAATAAAACCTTATGCCCTGCAGTCTGGACGTAGCCAAAGTCGACCAGCTTTGCAGAATCTCATTTAGATCACTGCTTTTCATTCTGCCATGTTGTTTATCTCAGCTACCAGCTCAAAGCTGCATACATTTTGACTTTGCAAACATTGCCTTAGCTCCTCAAAAAAGAAATTGTGAAGCTAGGACAGCCTCAGCTTTCACATCCTGATGTTTGTATTCATTAATCTGCTAATGTTTTTGTGTCGTTTTAGCCACTTGTGCACATCCTGTAACATCTAGCACACTACAGTGGTGTGGCGCTAAAAAAACAAAGATGTGCCTTTGTTTCTATTGTCAATGTGCACAACAGTTACAAGACTTTTATAGACTTTGAGCTTCTTTTTTTTTAAGGAACCCAGTTGCTTATTTTGCACTTGTTTTTATAGATTGGGTTGCTTTTTCTGCTTGTTCCTAACAAAATAGTTCTGGGTAAAAATAGGATTCACATTTTGGGGAGAAGGAGAAACCAGACAACGCTTTATATTTAGAATATAGATGTAGCGTAGGCATTTGATGGGCTCTAACACTGTAGTAATGTAAGAGATGTAACACATTTTTAAAACTATGATCCCAAAAATGTGAATAAGAACCTGAATAAAATATTTGGCAATAATATGAATATATTTTATTTAGATTTAGGTCATTAGACCAAATGTTGCTTTGTGCTTAAATACAGCCAATGAAAAATCTTAAAGCAATATTTCTTGGCTTTTCTCTGATAGATCGCATCAATTGACTGCAAAGATGCTCTTGAAATGATCTGCAACTTGGAGTCAGAGGGAGATGAGAAAGGAGCTCTCTGCTTGTGTACTGCCTTTCTCAAGCGACAGCTTCTCCAAGGAGATGTTTATTGTGCCTGGTAAGTGTTGCAAACAGTTACAAAAACAGCAGCAAAATAATACATTTTACTTTTAGACTGCTCTGTGATTATTTAAACTTATTGATCAAGCAGGCTAAAGAGGATTTCCATATGTTGTTTTTGTCAACACTATATAGTTGTACTATAAGTACAACTGGGCCTAATGTGACCGATACCAATTACTTAATTTCCTCAGACCCACAATTATCATTGTGTGAGACGCTACCCATGCTTACATGTATTCATATAAAACACCTGATGGGAATAAAAAGGCTCCAGGCGTGGGTTATGGTGATTGTTGTTCCATTCGGCATGCATGAAAATGCTTTCTAAAATAATCCCATTAGAATAGAATCAAATAGAATGAAATAGCCATTACATAATACTGTACAATGATACAATGCAGATGTTGCGCATGCCTGTTGCGTATTACTGTTCTTCACGTTATGGTTTGTTGTCAACAGTTTGGATGCATTTTCCTTTTAAATCAAATGGTAAAATGTGTCCCAACTCTTTGACCTGTGGTGTATTAAAAAACAAAAACATTACAGCTAGTGGTGATCAAAACAGAACTGGTTGGAATGTAATGCCAATGTACTGCTTGTAATTTTATCTCCATGTTATTTTACTTCAAATTATTATAAGGAAGAAAGTGAGACCGGTGAGATGCAGACACAGCCTTATTATTTTACTTTGGAAATGTAGAGTCTCTTCTATATGCTAATCCTGGAAAGTCAGACAATCTGTGGATGTAAAAATGATTTGTTCTGTTTAAACGTGATACTTATAAACACATGTTGTGATTGAAATAATGACACATATCTGATTGGAATAGTAACTGGATTGAAGATTTTAGTACATATAAACATGACTATGGTCTATATTCAACAGTTACAAAGTATAACATTTGCCATCTTCTGTGTTAACTCCTTATTAAAGATTTCTCCTTGATCTTATAATCTATAATCTAGTTTTCTTGTCAACTTTTTCAGGGAGCTCACTTTGTTCTGGAGTAAACTACTCATGCGGTTGGAGTCATCTGCAGAGTCATTTCTCAGCCACAGCAAAGAAATGACTCTTCTCTGTCGAAGTGTCTGCCACATTCTGTTTCTCATCAAAGTAATTCAGAATGAGGTAAGGAAAACTATTTTAAGTGTAAAGAACACAACAGTGACCTGTATGAGCTGTATGTGATGACATAGCAACAACCCAGAAAGAACTTTTTCAGCATACGTTAGAGAATGATTCTTAAATTATGATCAAATCTTTGATAGTTACTCTGTGTTGTGCATTTTTGGTTTGTTTTCTTAGGTTGGAGAGGTGGGGCTTCCAGTGTGTGTAGAAATGTGCATTCAAGCTCTGAAAATGACCTCCAGTGACCATAAAGACAGCAAGTCTACTATCTGCAAGACTATTTCCTGCCTCTTACCAACTGATCTAGAGGTTAAGCGTGCATGCCAGCTGACTGAATTTCTCCTGCAGCCTACTGTTGACTCGTATTATGCTGTGGAGTCACTGTACAACGAACCAGACCAAAAACCTGAAGAGGACGGTAGTCTGCCTGTGCCCAATTCTTTACGCTGTGAGTTACTGCTGGCCTTGAAGACACAGTGGCCTTTTGATCCAGAGTTCTGGGACTGGAAAACACTGAAACGCAACTGCTTAGCATTGATGGGCGAGGAGGCAGCCATTGTCTCATCCATTGACACACTCAATGACACAGATGAACAGGAGATGGAAAGTGCACTTGGCAAACTCCCTGAATACAGAGATCTGGAGGATTTCCTGCTAACCACTACAAATGAACTCAATGAAATTACAGATGAAAAAGAAAAGAACAGAGAGGCTAAAAAGCTTAGGGAGCAAGGTTTTGTGTCTGCTCGGTTCAGAAATTGGAGAGCCTACATGCAGTATTGTGTTTTGTGTGACAAAGAGTTCTTGGGTCACAGAATTGTTCGCCATGCTCAGAAACATTTCAAAGATGGGGTGTATCTTTGTCCGATTTGTGCAGACGGTTTTGAAAGTAGGGAGGTTTTAGAACCACATGTAGCATTGCATGTAAAGCAGTCATGCAAAGAAAGATTAGCAGCAATGAAAGCTGCAGGAAAGGTAACCAAACCATTTCAGTCCCCTAAAAGCCCATCAAAGCTTTCAAAGGTTGCAGCAAAGATAAGTAGCCCTGTAAAAGTTGAAACTCAAATTGGCAACCAGTTGGTGACACCAGTAAAGATAGAACAAACTACATCAGACATACAGATTAGTCAAGATTGTTTCTGTCCTGTGAAAAACTGTTCAAAGTCTTTCAAGTTTTTCCGTAATCTCATGGCTCATGTCAGATCTCACAAGGATGATGAAGAAGCGATGAGGTTTTTAGAAATACAGAAACAGAAAGTGGTTTGCCAGTATTGCAGAAGGCAGTTTGTTAATGTCAGGCACCTTAATGATCATCTGCAGATGCATTGTGGCACCAAACCGTATATCTGCATACAGTTGGGTTGCAAGGCCAACTTTAATTCTAATTCAGAGCTTCTTATGCATAGAAAAACCCACCCAGAATTCAAGGCCCAGTGCATGTTCCCAAACTGTGGCCAGGTTTTCAGTGAGGCTTACCTACTCTATGATCATGAAGCTCAGCATTATCTAACTTACACCTGCCAAACAGACAACTGTGGCAAGATATTCTACTCACAGTCTGAATTTTTGTCTCACCAAGAGCATCATAATGCAAATGTGCCCATAAACAGTTATAACACTATGAATCAAGCTCCCCCTGTTAGTGCAGTAGTAGGACCACCACCTGAGAGCACACCAAGCAAAGAGGATGCACATCCTGCTGCTTTAAGCCTTGAAAGAAATAACATAGATGTCTATGTGAAGGAAGCATCAAAGGCAAATGCGTCACCATGCATATCACCAGAGGTTGCTAAAGAGTCTGCTCCCATGAAAGTGAAACACTCAGTTGAAAATATGCTGAATTCAGCAGCAGGCCTTGGGATAAAGGAACCAGAGAAATGCTACACTCCACAGAGTAACCCCACTCCAGCACCTGCTGATGCAAATTTACCACCAGAGACACCATATATGCACCAAAATGTGACTCCACAAGGTGATATACCTGCAGTGTATCCGGTTTCTAGCACTACGGATCCTGGGGCAAGTCACCAGGAAAACCTGCATAATAATAATAATAATAATATACAAGGCAGTGACTTTCAGAAAGCAGTACCAGAAATAATCTCACTGAGTCAAATCAAGACAGAAATTCCTAGTTCGCTACAAGGATATCCTTCCAGCACACCTGCTGTTCCTGCCGGAAGTGAAGAGAACCTGCATTGCTGCCCATCTAATGACTGTTCGAGGGCATACAGTACAAACAAAAGCCTGTCTAGGCACGTGAAGAAGCAGCATCCTGAAATATTTGAAGATTGGAAATTGGCAAAGAAATACAACAAAGTGGCCAAAATTACAGCGAAAAAGGGAAATAGGTCAACAAATCAGCCAGGCGTACTATGCAAAAAACCAGGAATGCAGCAAATGGATTATCAAATGGGATGTTCACCCTCACCCTCTCAGTGTTATCCTGGATCAATGGAGCCTGTGCCTATTACTCCTATGGTCAATCCCACATTGTACCCTACCTGGGGCTGCCCTAACAATCCCAGTGTAATGATGCAGTCAGACATGCCTCAGTCATGGTCTTCATCTCCAATGAATAACAGCTATCCTGATACCTTCAACATGAATGAGTATCCCTCCCGCAGCTATCCTCACTGGCAAGCAGACACTTATCAGACCGCATTGCCCCACCCTTCTGACAGAGATCATTCAATGGCAGCTATACATGGTCCTCCTATGCCGCATCCTCCTTCAGATTCAAGTTTGATGTCTCAGTATGTGTCTAGTTCTCTAATGCTTGACAATGGGGGGCACGTGCATAATGGAGGACATCAGTACGGACTTATGCATCCAGATGGTACTGGAGACAGTGTAGACAGTGTAAGAAAAAGCAGTCCAAGTATGACGGGACACATGGATAATGGGAACAGTATCTCAACAATTGACAGCCTTCCTGATGGAAGTTACCACACTCCGTATGCTCCAAGTGAGAACTCGTGTCTTACTCAGTGCTCATCAGTTGATATGCCCATGAAATGTCTAACCCCAGAGGCTCAAGTTCCATTAAAAGTTTCAAATGAAATGATTAAAACAGAGAACATCCCAACCCCAGGTTTTGAACAGATGGACAACTCTGTGGATGGCATGCTCAGTCCACCCAACGCTGTTCACACTGATTTCCCTTACGAGGAAGACTGTCCTAATGCTGAATGTGAAACCAACCCGGCGGATGAGAAGGACCCTGACCCTCAGAAAGGAAAACGCAGCAGATTGAGCAAACGTACCAAATGGCCAGCAATCATCAAAGATGGCAAAGTTATATGTAGGAGATGTTTCAGAGAGTTCACAAGCACCAAATCTCTGGGAGGCCATCTGTCTAAACGCTCACAATGCAGACCTCTGGATGAAATTGACTTAACAGCCGATTTGCCAACATCATTTCTGGATTTCCTCAATGACCCCCATGTCCCCGATACTAACGGTGCATTGTACAATATGCCAAATGGAGATTTCTCACAGGAATCTTGCAGCATGACCACTTTGACCTCACCTATGGTGCTGAAACAGGAACCACAGAATACAAATATAACAGACCATCCAAGCACCTTCTCAGTTCCCTCTGAAAACCAGCAGGAGAAACCAACAGAGATGGCTAATCCACCCCTTGTTGGACCTTATCAGGAGGATCACCTGATGGAAATGTCACACGCCTTTCAAAGGCTGGATTTGATTGAGGCTGCACAAGAGAAGATGAGGAATGCAATGTCTTTAGAGCAAAATGTCAGTCATTCTGAGACACCCCCTGAAACTGAAAAGGCTAAAACCCAGAGTAAAAATGATGAGAAACCACCTGAAAAGGTGCCAAAGCCTTTTAGGTGTGAGCAGGACGACTGTGAGTTCTCATTCATGACAAAGGAGGCATTATTCAAACACCTGAGTAAAATGCATGATTACTCTAATGAGATGATAGAAGAACTCAAAAGAACGCCATCCAAACTGGCTCCTTATCCTTGTCAGATCTGTCCAAAAACATTCACAAGAACCACAGGATTAAGGATTCACTATGAAAAAGTCCACAGATTGTCAAAAGCAGAAATGCAGAAGTTAAGAATCAGTACTCGACATAGACGAGCTTTCAGACTTAACAAAGATGGCGTGTTCAATAATCGTGCAGGTGTTGAATCCACCGCAGTTCGTACAGCACAGCCTATACCGGTATTACCGGCTATAAAGCAAGAACCCATTGACATCGTAATCGCACCACATCCAATCGATGATCCAGAAGATCCTGAAAGTGCATCAAAAGAGGCAGCGAGACTGTGTTTGACACCTGAGGTATCTACTGTTACACGACTGCCATCACCTCGAAGCTTTTTGACTGAAAAACCACTTGGTGAGGTGGCACCGTCGACTCCTGAAAGGCCTCAGGAGCAGCCAAAGCCAGCTGTGGTAACCCAGAGTCCAGACGTGAAAAGGAAACCCCATGTGAAAGAAAAACTTAGTCCTGGTAGGAAAGCAAAGGTGCAACAAGAAAAGCCAGATGTGCTGCAGAGTAAAGGAAATGAACCAAAGTCCTCTACTGCATCTGCTTCATCTTCCCCAGAGAAACCCAGCAGCTCCAAAAGCACACCAACAAAAGAGGAGAAGAAGGAGAAATTTCAGAAAAGGTTAAGTCTGAAATTGTGCGACACAGACAATGCCTATAGCCCGTACAGACCTTATCGCTGTGTTCATGAAGGCTGCTCTGCAGCGTTTACCATCCAGCACAATTTAATTCTCCATTACAGGGCTATGCATCAGGCATCCCTGCCCCCTAACAAGGCTGACACGGAAACTGAAACTGAAACCGAAAATACAAGCGTCAGTAATGGTACAGAGGAGAGCATTCAGATCAGTCAGAGCATAGAAAAAGATGATGAAGTTAGGTGTCAAGTGAAAAACTGTTCAAGGGTGTTCATGGGAATCACAAGGTTAGTGCAGCATTATCTTTTACTTCACAAGTTCACTCGTGACAAAGCCACTGCCATGATGGCCAGCATGAGCATAGGGACGTTCAACTGTGACCGACCAGAGTGTGCGCTCCCCTTCGATTCTGTGGATAAGTACATCGAGCACATTAAGAATTTCCACAAGGAAATCGCCATCTCTGAGAGCGGCTCGGTCGATCCAACCTTCCGGTGCGAATATGATGGATGCGACCGCGTGTACACTACAAAATCAAACCTCCTCCGCCACCTGATTAAAAAGCACGATTATGTTTATGATCCCAAAACAAGTGATGGAAGAAGGACTAAATCTATTGGGCTCTTCCCAGGGATTAACAACGGGAAAGAGAACGTAGAAAACAAATTTAAAGTAAAAAAGAAGAACACTAAAAAGAAAGATGGAAAGTCCATTGAACACTGGACTAGTTTTGGCAAACCTACATTAAAATCCCATGAAGAGGCATCCGCCATGTGCACCAAGAAGTTTCCTCTGCAATATCCATGCATGATCATAGGCTGCGATGCAGTGGAGCGGGCAGAAAGAAGTATTTTTAAGCATTACACAACTCATGGCCTCACAGAAAGATATATTGAAGATCAGAGGAGTCAGTTCATTTTCTGCAAGAAAAGCTCTCGTTCTAGATTCAAAGACACTAATAAAACCGAAGGTGCATCTAGTTCTTCTGAGGAGGAGGCAGAGCCAGTGCCAGCGCCAGTGCCAGTGCCAATCATGGAGCCGGAGCCAGAGCCAGAGCCAGAGCCAGAGGCAGAGCCAGAGCCAGAGCCAGAGCCAGATGATGGTGAAAAGCCCAGTGACCAGAAAACAGAAGAGCTGACAATGGAGAAAATCAACCAAGAGGACAGCAAGATGTTTAATGATGACAGTGCAGAATCTCAAGCTTCCAACGGGGCAGAAGGAGCAAATAAACGAGGACGTCCCAGAAAACCTGCACATCCCACACCAGCTAATCTAGAGAGGATGCAGACCCTAAGACACCGCTCGACTGTTAACAGTTCAAGAGAGAACTCAAATCCTGGTACCCCTACACCCCCAGAGCAACATGACGACGGAGTTACATCTGGGTCTTTCAAGCCTTTAGGACTGGAGGACTCGTTCCTTAAGTTCCTGGAAACCTCAGAGTCAACAAACTCTTCTAAAAGAAAATTAAATGAGAAGTCTAGCACTGAAGTGCCGTGCAAAAGGCAACAAACTAAAAAATTCAAACCTGCAGTGAAAAGTAAAATGACTGATGAAATTAGAGACTGTGAGAATCTTATAGACTTCCAAAATCCTCTGAATCTCAATTCTGTGAGTAATGTAAAAATAGTCATGGATAAAACTTTATCAGACCAAGCTGATCTTTTGCTTAAGCAGCTACAAAATATGAAACCCATAGTTATAATCAAGAAATGGATTTACAGCGGATCATAGCCAGATACTTGGTTTCTAACTCAATCTTACTCAGGATTTGAGAAGTTATGCTGCAGAATGGTTTGTTTCTTAATGCTTCACATTTCCAACTGTTAACAGTCATGGTCACGGACAGTGATGAACTGGCCTATTTTGTACTTAATGAAAAACTGTCTCGGATGATTTTAAGTATGTATGTTAGTTATAATAAACAGGTAATCTATAGGGCATAGATTTTAGAAATGTTTGTATTTATGCTTAGTACTGAAAATGTTTTTTTTTCTTTTGCTAAATGGAGACTTTTAAAGAAAACTATGTTTTTATATATCCCTATGGGATTTCAAGTTTTGTTTGTATTTATTTCATCCTTTTTCAACACTAGTAGACCTATCTGTAATATTTACATGTCTTCCACAAAGTGTTCAATAAAACATTACTGGTTCTTTTTGTAAACAGACTACAGATATTTTACATTTCTTTATGTGTATAAATACCATGTTTACAGTATAGTATATTTATTTCCAGGGTTATTTGTGTGTCTATTATGTCATGATATACTGATTAATTTTTTACTTTTTAGATTTTTCTAAAAAAAAAAAAAAGACACATGGAGGTTTAATTTGATCTTATAACTGTAATTAAATCCATGTTACAAGACACACATGTAGAATACTCAATTAAAATAATAGTTTGTTGTACTTGAAAGGTCAAAGGTAAGAGCCAGTAAATAGTTTTCTGTAAAGAAAGTAAAGAAAGTGAGGAGGATGCACTGGGGGTCTGTTCAAGATCAACAGTGTTGCCAAAACACCCAAACAGTTAAAACGGTACTTAATCACAACAAGACTAAAGCCAAAACTCTTCACATTTGTTTATAATTGGCTATAAAAATCCTTACATTGTGGATGAGTCACCTCACATTTAATAAAACTATGCAAGGCCATTTTGTGGAGCCGCATTTCGTTGAACGCAACCTCTTCCGCATACGTCACAATGGCGGGAAGTCGGTTCTCGCTACGGAAATGCCGCAAGGATCTTAACGTGCACCGTGACCGCTGAGCTACCGAAATACTGGGACACTTATCAGCAACAATGTCTACTTCATCAGTGTCTAAGGTAATTCCTGTTGCTTGCATATTAGACAAACTCACGAAATACACCTGAAACAAGACAGCATTCATCAGCTTTTGCGTATGTTTGTAGTCCACTGACGCTCTTTGCGGCTTTTGCTCCTCTCAGGGCTGCTTTGTTTTCAAGCCCAGCGCTAAGAAAAAGAAGAAGCTGGATTTAGGTGAGATATGCGGACGTTTCATACAAGTTGCATGTCCAGTTTACATTTTAAATTCGCTATCAGCTGTTTCTGGGTGTCTATGGTCTCAATGTTATTGATGTTTACACAGAAACTTACTTCATCCATGGCTGTGAGGGCGCTGAGGGCAGAGAAAAGCGATTCAATCTATGTCAGGATCTGTGGGACAAAATCAAAACTGACACAGAGGTAAAAACATGTTTAATATGAGACCTTACAGCAAAACACATCATATGATTAGAGATTTGTTTATATACCAAGAAGCTAGTCTTCTACAACAGGGGGAGGAACCCTGGTCCTTGACAGCTGTATTTCCTGCAGGTTTTCCATGTACACCTGGCCCAGCACATCTGATTCAAATGAACAAGTAAAAGCTTGATAAGATGCTGGATCTATTTGATATGGGTCAGGGATACATGGAAAATCTGCAGGAAATACAGCTGTCAAGGACCAGGGTTCCTCCCCCTGTTCTACAATGTGTTTTATGGACACACCACAAGTTCATGGTGTCCTCCTCGTGTTGTTTTAATGAACACTCTACCTACTTGTTAGGTTTTACAGGATGAACTGAACAGAAACATTTTGGACAGCTTACTGGAATTCACCAGAAAGAGCTCCTTCACTCGTCAGCACAGCGACTGGGCATCGCAGATGAGAGCCAGGGAAATTCCCACAGCTGCTCTTGTGCTGGGTACGCTGGTGATAAAGCAGCCACATTTCCCATCAGCCTTATTGATCCCCTACATTCAGCTCTTTTTTTTATGTCTTTACATCCATTTGTAGCTAGAAATACACTGAAGACAACATGTTAATCTTTATATTTCCATTTATCCATTTAAAATCCATTAGGACTTATTTTTGATACATTGCAGGTGTAAATGTCCCGGATCATGATATGACCTTTCAGAGTCTGTCTGACCTGTTGCAGCAGTCTGTCACTCCTCATGTGGTTTCTGTGCAGGCCAAAGAGTGTGCAGGTAAGATCTGAAGAAAGCCAGTGTATGTAGAACATGTAGAAGTGAATTCAGGTTTATATTGTTTGGTTTATCTTGCCAGCATTGAAGCATTTGATGAAGAAGGTTCTGGAGGGATTGATGGATACAGTTGTGGCTGTGTATGATGAGGATGAAGAGCAAACTGGGCAGACTTGTGCTCAGCCCCACAGGAGCGTCCACTGCTCTCTTAGTGCACTTTCTGATTGGTACATGTCAAAAGCAAAGGTGAGGTCTGAGTGCGTGCTTCTCTGTCTGCGGCTGGTTGCATAACATTTGTGTTAGACCTTTTTCTTTTTTTAAGTAAATGCAGCAAATGTTTATTTGGAATTCAGAAATGTAACACACCTGGAAAAAAGCGCAGTTCCTCGGTGAGGGAGGAGCAGCAGAAGCCTCCTATTGTGATCATTTTCCAGGATTTAGAAGCCTTTAACCCAAAAGTTCTTCAGGACTTCATACTCATCAGCAGGTACGAGTAAGATGTGATCATGATTCATTAAGTCTGAAGCATCCTACACCTTTAAGTGCACTTCCTCCTGTTGTCCTTCACATGTGGTGTGAAACCGTGTCAGAAACATCTGGATTAAACAGATGTTTCACACAGCTCATAAAGCATCTCTGTAAACTCTGCTTCACAGCCGCTACATTCAGCAGCTTCCGCTGATGTTCATTTTTGGGATCGCCACCTCGCCCAGCACCATCCAGCACATGCTGCCTCACTCTGTGTCCTCGCTGCTGTGCATCGAGCTCTTCCAGTCCCTGTCCTGCACGCAGCACCTCGCCACAGTCATAGACAAGGTAGTTTTCACCAAGACCACAACTAAAACATTCTCAGATGCATGTGTAGATTGCGGCACCCTGACTTTCCAAAAGGGAAATATTTCCAACACCCAACGTGCCAAGATTGAAAACTTCTCTTTTTAAATGTCCCAACTTCTTTTGTCCTGCTTGTTTCCAGTTGATCCTTACACACCATTTTCCCTTTAAACTCAATGGAAAAGTGATGCAGGTGCTGATAAGTATCTTCCTCTACCACGATTTCTCCGTCAGAAACTTCATTAAGGGTCTGCAGGTAACGCTCATCTTCTAAACGCCCGTCTCTTTCTGAAGATGCTCAGAGGTTCAGACTGAATTTTTGCCCCTTATCTGTGCAGCTGGCCCTGCTGGAGCACTTTCACTCGCAGCCCCTCAGCGTGCTTTGTTGTAAGAAGAAAGAGGCCCTGCTTAATGTGATGCAGCTCTGTCACCAAGACTTGGAAAAGATCAGGCAGCTGCCGTCCTTTAAGAGGTACTCGCACAGATAATTACATTTGCTTTTATAATGCGTGCGACGACTCCACTTTTTCTATTTGTAAGTAGTTGTTTGGAGGATACAAAGCTGTTCATTAACGTGTCTTTTATTTACATTTAACTGTAATAATTGTAGGTATGTAGAGAAGCAGGAAACACAGGAGCAGGTCAGTCTGATGAAGGATGACTCTCATCTAAAGGTGTGTATATTATTTGATCTTATCCTGTTAATGAGTAACTATATAACATGGAAAGTTTCATAAACAAGACTTTTCTTTCTCTTTTGTTTAAATTGTTTGCTTTTTATTTTAGGAAGTGTGTCAGGGAATGATAAAGAGCCTTCACAAATACCACAAAAATTATTATCCCATCCTACGGTGTCTCCACACACTGACCTCCTCACTGCCTCGATATCCTCTTGGAAAACAGGCAAGAACGTGGCTTTTTTTTGGGCTGTGTTTAAATCAATCGCTTTGATTTAACTCAAAATCAACTAATTGCATGTTACAGATCAGGGAGCTCCATTTGACATGTCTGGAGAAGAATGTGTGGGAGAATGAGGATTATCAGTCTGCCATGAAGCTTTTAAAGTAAGCTTTAACTACCTTTTCCACTACCTGATGAAAACATGGGGGGATTCTGTGGAGATCAGTGCGCCCCCTGGTGGTCAGATAGTCTTTTTCTTTTAAAAAACAACTTCTTGGTGTTTTTTGTTCCAGTTAATTCTAAGTTGCTGTGATTTCTCTTCAGGATGGTGGCAAAAGATGAGCTCATTTCTTTGCTACAGAAGTGTGCAGATATCCTGCAGCCTGTCAAGTCCAAAAAGATGAAGCGTGCTTTTCTCCAGCTAGAGGAACTGCTCGCCAGGTTTAAGCATCTGGATGGTAAGTAGTGAAAAAGCTTAGCTTTTCTTTCCCTTCTTCCTATGAGCAACCCTGGTCTTCTGCCTCGTTCTTACAACAGCTGCTGCTGAAACGGTCCCCAGTTTGGAATCCAGCTTCACGTCTCCAGTGAAAAGTCTTCAGAAGAAAACGGATCTGTTCCAGCTGCAGAAGGTAGGTCACCATTGTTTTAGTATATTCCATCTTACCTACCGCCGCTGTGCTTTTCTGGAAAGATTCACTCGCTCTGTAAAAATATTAATGCAAACTCTCCGTTGTCATGGTTGCAGACCCTGCTGGAGATGAACGAGTCTCGCAGGTCAAAGAAACTGAGTCCATTTGAGACTCTGAGGAATGAGGCTCTTGAGTTCATTGATAGTTTGGTGACGTAAGAAAATCTCCTTTATCTGTTTCAAAGACTGAGCAACTTTCCCATCACACATCTTAACTATCACATTTTCTTTTCCACCCAGGAATCATCTGTCACCACCAGAGGCTCAGACTCTTTATGAAGTCTGCTACTATAGTTCATCTGCCACTGTGAGACGACACCTCAACGCAACACCGAGAACCTCTATTCAGGCTGCACTCAGCAATCCCTACTATTATCTCCAGGTAGACTCACCTCATCTTACATTTTCTTCATCGAAATGAAGACGCAGCATCCACTGACGCACCAGCGTTTTTCACCGAGCAGTGACGTCTCTTTCAGAACGACCGCTTAAAAACGGAAGAGGGGACCGTCTCCAACGCAGCTCCTGAAATCTGCATCGCATACAAGCTGCACCTGGAGTGTGGCAGGCTGATCAACCTCTACGACTGGCTTCAGGTGAGTTTTTACACAGTAATGAGATTTAGAAGAGATTTTTTTTATCTCTCAGCCTTAAAAGCAACTTTAAACTTTATCTCAGCTTTTTTTTTGTAGAAGCTTTATTGATTAATGTAATCAGAGTATCCTGTTATTGATTGGAACATGTCATTTTGCTCCAGGATGACTCAGACATGATCGAACATGTGTATTTGTTTTCAGGCCTACGCCACGGTGGTCTCTGCAGCTGAGGGTGTCGATCCAGACTCGGACAGCTTTGGGAAAGTGGATGAAGTTAAACAGTATCCTCTGCAAGCAGATGTCTTCTCCTTATCTCATAATAAATAATGAAGCTCAGTGTAGAAGAAAGAACAATGGCTGCATCCAAAAGCTGAATCTTCCAGAAGTAAATATGAAACACGCCGAGGCTTCATGTCCAACAGTTACTTCTGCAAAGTCCATTAATTTCTGGTGATGGACACCTCGAAGGACATGGTCTCACCTCTATCATGGTCACTTACAAAAGAAATTAATATAACATTATTAATTTAAATTTTTTAATAAAATAATTTTCCACTAGAACAAACTTAGTGGATTATTTAATATCTCTTGTGATGCGTTACCAAGGTAACCTGCAGCTCGATTGGCCGCCATTATATTCAGCCTAATCAGAGGAGGGAAGCGAGATGATTGCTTATCACTTTTCAGGTGTCCTAGATCACTTTAACACAAACTGCTGCATCAGCTCAAAACAAACCAGTTTACTACATATACAAGTTCAAAAGCCATCGTGCTCGAGGTCAGGAAAATGGACTGAGCTTAAAAAAACAGTCCTGTTGGACAAATCAAGTTTGCAGAGAATCTCCAAACACTTTGTTCCACAACAGCCTGACTTTGTAATAAAAGTCTGGGTGTGAAGTGGCTTGCCTGCAGTACAGGCATTTTAATTAGATTTATATTTAATGCATTATGAGAACAAAAGCAACAAAACTATTTAAACAGCTAAAACATTGAGCATGGCAGCTTTCTTTTTGTCTAAGGTTTGTGGTTTTTAAGCTACTGCAACCTTTTTTTGCTTAATGTTTAGTAGTCCCTGCGTTATGATGAAGGTAGTTGCACTGACATGCAGTAAGTGTTAACTATTTAGACAAGGATTTAATTACATTTAAACATTTTATTCCTTAATTTATCCTTCAGTGCTCGTTTTATCCGCGCCGTCTCAGAGCTTGAATTTCTGGGCTTCATAAAGTCCACAAAGAAGAAGACGGACCATGTGGCTCGACTCACCTGGGGAGGCTGCTGAATGCAAAGACGATGGACTTAAACAGATGCTGTGTTTAGTCCCCCCTCCTCCCCCCCTTTAGTCCATGTTAACGTGATAAAGAGTTTAAATTTGTACTAATAAACAAGGAGCAGAGCTTTTCTGTTTAATTATTGTGTATTAAGCCTTTACAAGTAACTCTGGGCTGTTTATCTACAAACCTTTGAATATGGTTGAGCTAACGAGGCAGGTATTTGTTAGAAACAAGTACAGCCAGAATCTTTACAGTAAAAAACACAGAACCAGTGATTGATCCTTTAAACAGCGTTGTCCTGATTCTTAATGAAAGTGGATTTTAGTGAGTAAAGTATCTCTTTAAGATAACTTTATTGTTTTTTTCCATTAAGTACATCAGTTTTAAAGTGATACCAGCAGAACAAATCTCAAAATAAATAAAAACACTGAAGGGGAAAAAAGCAAATAAGCCCACTTTATGCTCGGTTTTAAAAAAAAAACAATGAACAAAGGACAGGTTGCAAACGCACTGTTCAACTTCTTTCATTCACTTACTGTCAGAGCGACCAGCAAACCTTGTGTAAAACTCTTCACTGCTTCATCGTATTTACAAGTAACAAACAGAAATGAGTGACGAAGCCTGGAATGCTGGGAATCATTACAAAAGTGAGATAACTGTAGATATACATACAGCTGTAGGAACAGAGGCCACTGGTAGAGATAGGGTCCATTAATTTACATTAGGAAGCACCTAGTTGATTACAAGAGTGGTAACAACCAACAACAGCTTCATATAAACCTTTGCCCAAAGACAGAAATATGGCACAGTAAGAAAGTCTCATTTAAACTAGCTAAACTGAATCTCTTACAACGGTGAGCATTTATTTTTCTTTGTTGAAATACCACAATAGCTTGCAGCGAGAGAAGGCTGTCTTGCAAAGGTTCTGTGCCACACTCAGGAAACATCTGGAGAAAAGGAAGATGAAATAAAATACAGAAACCACACTTGTTAGTTTTAGCTTCAAAGGCGGATTTTTCTCACTGACGGTGTGCCAGGAAAGCAGGAATGTGCAAAATGAAATATGAAAACTCACAACTTGCAGGCTGCTCCCCGAATCGTCGCATTAACTGATCATGTGTGAACTTGACAAAAGTGTCGTATTGCTCTGGAATTTAGAGAACAGGAAATTACAGCCATTTATGTTGAGACACCTGTACACTTTAAAAACATTTCACCTTACATTTTTCTACAAATTCCCTTTTCATCATTTTAAGAACTGAGCTTTTTGACTTCCACATACCTAACTAAATTGTTTTATTAACTTATTAAAAGGAAACCCAACTTTACAGCTCATTTGCTAGAGACACAATACTGTAATCTTGTAACTTAGGCACCTTTCAATAGTTTACTAGATAATCAGTAGCATCTCTAAATGTTTCTCATAGTGCTGATAATGTAAGGCAGCTAACAGATGAGAGATCAATAACAAACATGAGGTGAGATTTTAAAATGATCTGATTGTCTTGTTTTCTGTGTTCTAGCACTAGAATATCTACGTCTGTAAATGAAGGACGTTGATCTATTTTAACTCACGGTATCTTTAATTCAAAGTGAACCAACCTGCCAGTTTTGAAGTCATGGTCTCCTCATATTCCTCCCGCACCTTCTCTTCCCTTTCTTTCAGCAGGCGTTCACAGATCATTCCAACTTGTCTCAAAGTGAATAATGGCTGTTCTTTTCTAGATGGGGAGACACCTCCTGAGCATGTTCCTGTTTAAAAAACAAAACACACCCTTCAGGATTAGGTTGATGATGATGACATATGTTTATTTTAGTTTGATTTAGCTCAAACTCTACTCCCTTAACCTACCTGGCATGCTGGAAATTTGCATTGTAGATGAGTGGGATGGGGATTCTGGAGAATAGCAGCCCTCTGACTGTTGGTAGCCTCCATCTAGATGCTTCCTCTTTTGAATACGTTTGTACTCTTGTTTGATGCTGTTGAGGATTTGTTCTGGTGGGTCCAAAGACAGAAAAGTGCTCCATCAGTTAAGTCTGATCATATGTGAAGCACCCTTCCCATCATGCTGATCAACATACTGTTAATGTTTCTATAACTGGTGATCCCGGAGCTGCATCAGAGGCCAACTTTGCTTCCATTAATTATATTACCTGCATTAAGTCTTGAGGACGACTCCCCAAATGGCGATGGCTCCATGCTGAGGTACTTCCTAGGGGATGAAGACGATGGAGCCACGGGGACGCACCTTCGCCTTTTGGGGGACGTAGGACTCATCAGCGGATCAAATTCCATGCTTCTTTTTAGGGTTGCTCCACAAGCCATGACTTCAGTAATAAAAGAAAAAGATGGTTAACATAATTGAAACAGGGAATACCAATAGCTATACATAACGGCTGACCGTGGTAA
This sequence comes from Pseudomugil gertrudae, assembly GCA_037177535.1. Lineage (NCBI taxonomy): Eukaryota > Metazoa > Chordata > Actinopteri > Atheriniformes > Pseudomugilidae > Pseudomugil > Pseudomugil gertrudae. The sequence goes on along the minus strand of JBAMHV010000021.1, from coordinate 10,583,130 downwards.
CACTTTGTCATGTTTCGTTGGTGTTAATGTAAATTATCTGCTACAAAAAGTGTCCCTTGCAAAAGAAAATACATATTGAACACGATGCGCAGGTCAGGCTTTAAATGTCTAGTAGCAAGCTAACGTTAGCTTTTCCTGCTAGGCAATAATCGAAAAGAAAACAAAGCTAACGGTTAGCTTTGGCCATCGCTGACAAGATAATACGTTCTATTGTAAATTCTAACAAAACGGAGATTGTTTGACCTTTTTATGGAGGAAGAGGTGCCTCTTCGCCTGCGTTTGCAAACTCGTGTTGTTGCAGAAAGTTGCTTTCAAAAAGTTGAAGCGACGAGTAGCCAGCTGTGGGCCAACTATCAGTCGTTAGATATGGAGGCTAGCAAACGCTGCTAAGTAGCCTGTTTATGATACGACGCTGTCGGCTTCTCCGGCTCGTGACGTCAGAAACGAACCACAACAAAAGGCATTCTGGGTAATGTAGTGAAGTACAACATAAGACAAGCCAGATTTTTCCTAACACTTGTGCTGAAATAAAACAACATAAATTAGTTTTTATATAAAAAAAAATACACTTAGTAATAGTAGCTTTTATTGTACCACGACAACCGTTTGTCTACAGTCTATGGTCTATACTACTGGTCTAAATCAATGTGTAATTGTCTCCACAAGAGGGCAGTCTTACACACTATGGAGAAGTGTGTGTGAGTTTATGTATATTTTATCATTAGTGAGCTACAAAGTTAACACTACAAGAAAAAAAACAACTGCTTTTGTTATTTTATTGTAAAAAAGTTACCCAGCATATGGACAAAATTCTGATTTAAAACAGACATATTTCACATATCAATGGAGGACATGTCCTTGTTGCACACACTGTTATCATAAAATGGCACAATAGAGGTTTAAGTGTGGCTGTACAGTTTGGCACACAATGCGGTAACTGGTTTATGAACACAGAAAAAAACCCACAAGGCAACATTCCCAGATCATAACTTATTAAAAGTTTTGATTTGATCAAAAACCCATTCAATATTTCAAAGTACAACTTACAATTTTGCTTTGCAAAATGACATAAATAAGTAAATAAATACATACACTATAAAAATTTTATAAAAGTGAACAACTGCACAACTTAACAGTAGCATGCTTTTGCATTATCTTCTAATAGGCTAATTTAAATGACTAATGGTAGGTCAGCTATACGAGAAGCATCTAAAGACATTCAGAACTGATAGTTTGCACTTCTGTGATTTTCACTTTGAATTGCTGCCATAATATTAATATATCAACTAAAAATGAAAACACAACATGAAATAACACCATTTTCCATTTACAAAGCAGAAATTGGTCATCTTTTCAGCATGTTTAACAAAAGCAAAGATGTCTTAGCATAACACTGTGACACTTACAGGAAAATGGCCCTAAGCAAGATGTTTTTTTGCAGATGCAACTAGAGTACATCATGTACGGAATTATGAAGGAGGATCTGATAACGGATATCATTTTACCGTCGTCACACTCCACCATACAGGGAGTGCAGATTTTATATTACAGGTTTTAGCTTTTCTAAAGATCTACAACTAAAGCTGCTTTTTACTTCTGTCCCTAAGTCGTATCTGGCACATTTTACAGATGCTCTGCACCATCCATACTTCACACTATCAGCTCAGTCTTTTCTTTTTAGACCTGCTCTGCTGTAGAGCTCTCAGTCACCCCAGAAACTGTAACCTTGGCTACTTTAATTCGTGTCTTTCTACAGCTTCCTCCATCCTTCCCCGCCCCAGCGGCTGTAGCTCTCACACTCCTGATGTTCCAGTCGCTCTCAGCACTGTTGTCCAGAGGCTGAGTTGTGCCTCGCCACATATGGCAGATGTTGAGGAAGGCCCTTCGCAGGTCCTTGCTCCTCATGGCATAAATCACAGGGTTCACGGTGGAGTTCAGCAAGCACAACATGCTGCAAAAGGCAAATATAGTCTTGATGAAGTCATTCACCTTCCCAAACAGGTCGTAAACCATGATTGCTAGGAGTGGACCCCAGCAGATGATGAGAGCCACCAGGATCAGGACCAGGGTTTTAGCCAGACGGAGGTCCATGCGGGCTTGCTCAGGCCTTACTGTCTGCACCTTGGTCCCATCCGCTGTGTAGACAATCACACTTCTTTGGGAGCTGCGGCTCAGCATGCGGACGGCATGGTGGTGGGATTTCCAGAGAATAAACATGTAGGCATAGATGATGAACAAGACCAAAACACTTGTCATCCCAATCCAGAACATCAGGTACTTCTGGTCAATGAGAGGGAAAATATCTGAGCAGACCGAACCCAGGCGCTTGCAGTTCCAGCCGAGCAGCGGGAGAAGTGAGATGATGATAGAGATGGTCCACATCACACTGAAGGCAATGATCGCTTTGGTCTTTGTGACAATGCGCTTGTACGCCATGGGTTTGTGGATGGAGATGTAGCGGTCAATAGCAGTGAGGAACAGACTGCCCACAGAGGCAGTAAAGGAGGCAATGACCCCAGCCAGCTTAAAAAGGAAAATGTTAGGGCTGTCTTTTCTGTGGAGGACATGAAAGTCCAAGAAGCTGTATACAAAAATGATGCTTCCTATCAGATCAGCCACAGCCAGGCTGCCTATGAAGTGATATGAGGGCCGAGATCGAAGCGTCTGGGAGTGTAGAATCACACACAGCACCATGAGGTTTTCCAGCACTGTAAATGTACCCAGAGTGAGTGCTAAGATGGCAACTGCAAGCTGTTGACTGGGAGTGAGGATCATGAAGCACTCCAGATTGTCCACCAAGTTCTCGGCGCACTGTGCAGCTCCTCCATTCTCCCCCGAAGAGGCGTTGCCAAGCATGAAGTCTGACACGTTGGTGGGGAAAATGGGGGATAGAACAGTGTAAATAGCATCCTTATTTCCAGGGATGAGCTCAGGGAAGGAGACAGAGGGAGGTTTCTCAAAGTGGAATCCATTCTTAACCAGATTGGAGTCGATGTAGGAGGGGTTGTCGTAGCTGGCATCGTTGGAGCCGAGATACTGGACACCTGTTGTTAGCGTGCTCATTGCCGTGCCTGCGATTTGATGCAAAGCCAGCTTCATGGTCCGTGGCTGCAGAAATGCTCAGTAGACAGGCGTGCAGGGTAGCAGCATAAGACACATATAAAAGGACATCTATAAAGACAAAAGGAATTTTTCTTTATCAATGCAGGAAAGCGTTTGTTTCCATCTTTCTGTGACAAGTCAAGTAAGCATATAATATTTACTCCTGATTAATAAGGGGGGAAAATGTGCTGGCAGGAGATTTTGGGGAATCTGCACCAGCCAGCTGACTCCAGAACAGATGAATCCCAGACAATAGTGAGAAACTGAACAGTTGATGAACCTGTGCAGCCTCGGGGGAAATCGCAGCATTAAACATGTAGGACACTCAGAGCTTTCTTTTTAATTAAATGAGGTCATTAAGCATTAAGCCTTTTTCAGTAATCACTGCATTAATTAGGCAACATGGGAGAAACTACAAAGACTGAATGTATCTGATCATTGAAGCATAGTGTCAGTAATCATGATATCAATTATTGACAGTCAGGTTTGAGCTTTATTAATAAGACGTTTTGCCAAAGCTGAGAAACCCAATAATTGAATTAATAGCATTGAAAAGTGGGCACCATATGGTTCAAACACATGAACAATCATTTAAAAACATTTCATTTTAAATTTGATAGCAAATCAAAAAGACATACCTTTATTTTCTCCCCACTAATGTCCCGCATCGATCCATGCTGAGGAAAATAATTCAAGTTTCTAAAGGAAAACAAACAAACAAACTGGAGACAACTCGAGCAGCAGTGCTGCAAGAGATGGTGAAGTAGTTACTGTGATGGTTTACCAGGTGAATAATCCCGCAAGAAACCCGCAGTGACAGGAAAAGCCAGACGGGGACCCGGCGAGGTGCGAGTTTGTTTGGGAGAGCGGTTTGTTACAAGGCTGAGCTTTGTGCGCCTGCTGGTCACGTGGTTCGAGGTGTAAGCGCATCCCAGAGCATCATCCACAACTAATTATAAATGATCACAGCAGCTGGCAAAACATATGAAACAGCTAAGTTATGTAAAGATTTAATGCCTCAGTTTTCATCATGAAAGTAAATCCATTTCAAGCTCAGAGGAATAAAAAGACGCTGTCCGAGACTCCAGAACAAAGGAGGAGCTAGTTTACACCCTCAGATGTTCACAGTCAAATCACTGGCTTATTCAGAGTATACAAAAGGAAGAGACGTGATTACTTGATTTATTTTAAGTGAACTAGCCTTTATTAAGCCACCTTCCCAAACTGTGGGAACAACAACAACAAAAGCCAAATGTTTGAAATGTAAACATGGTCCAAATCTAAAGTTATTTCAACACTGCATTAAAAATGCAAAGAATGAGGAATTAAACTGTTTATATGGAAACTAATTTGATTGATGTCAGCTGTTTCTATTTATTTATTGATTTGTTTTAAAGTTTGAACCTGAGAGGCAAAACACTTAAACAGGAAATCAAACTTATTTAGGTATCAATATATCAGCAACATACATATTGTCAAGATTCTAAGAGAGGCTGAGTTTGAGATGGAGGGAAGGGGGAGAAAGATGGGATGGGGGATGTGTAAATGACCCATGAAACCTTTAAAACGTCACAAATGAAACAGTTAACTGTTTAATGTGATGCTGTACATCTTATTAGAAAATCATAAAAGCAAACTGGGAGTTTTCTCATCATTGTTCATTTAGGATTGTTGCACATAAACTTTAACCACTATTGCACAAAGACACATGATAGATTATTAATATCAGGTCAAAAGCTTTAGGCTTAGCTTGGAGACAGTCAGCTATATCTGTAAGTATTATCTGTATGTACAGCTTTGACATTACTAAATGTTTTGTACTCATGCCAAATGTCATCTTACTCTCTTGAGGTTCATATAAGATATAAAATTCATTTAGGTAATCTAGCTCCAACTAAACACAGCACAGAGTCTAAAAGTCTAAAAGCAGTGGTGCATCAGCGCACCTGGAAGTTTGTTCACATCTGTTGAAGCTGGATGTTAAAGTTTTACAGCAAGTTTATATAAGTGTTTTAACTTAGAATGCTTTGCTCAGTTCACCAAGACAGCACTAAACTATATTCAGCATATTTCAGTACACTATGTCTAGATTTTAGCCTTGAAAAGTACAAAAAAACACAGGATTGCTGGAATAAATAATGGTGTATATATACTGAGTAAAAACAAGTTCATAAATATGCAGTACAACGCCACGCCGGCTCTTTTTATGTGAAATTTCAGATGCATTTGGCAAAATGCATATTTTAAATTCTTACACTGTTTTTTTCCCTTGCAGGAGTTTTAGTACTAATATGTTCTGACACTGTTTTTTCCACCACTGCATCAAGAAAGAAGTGTTTCAGAAAGCTCGTGCTTATACACACACTGTTCAGCATCATTTTGGTGCAGTTTTAAACTCAGCACCCGTTCAATTCTTCACATCCTTCCATGTTTCTTTTTCTCTTTCTCCAGTTTGGGAAACACTATTAAAAGCTCTTTTTCCTGTCTGACACAGCTGCACAATTATTTCCACTGTAAACTTACAGTATTTCTCCCAAATTACATGTATCGTGTTGAAAATGCACCATTACAGAAGAGCAACGAAAGTCCCTGCACATGGTGCCAGCCTCCAGCTTTGGCATGAAGTTACTGATGAGGAGACATCCAAATAGTAGTGAATGCTTGTAATGCTGATTGTGAAGCAGATTCAAGCAGTGATAGAACAGTATATCCATCAGGCTCTTCTAATGGAGACACATCAAGACAGAGATCTTAGTTTTGGTCGATGAGAGCGTCCCTCATCTGTAATTAATTCTGATACAACATGTGTTTTGTTGGCTAAGTGGTGTTCTGCTTAAAGATTTTATGTTCTAAACAGAGCAAGAGCTGTGGAGCAGAGTGGTGTAATCTACCTCCATCATAACAACTCAGATCGTTATTTCAGAGAGAGGAGAAAGGGTTTCAAATACAAAGCTGTCTATTTGCAAAAGAGCCTGAGCAGTTACGACAGCAACCTGCACAAGTTCAAGTTTCCTAATCCTCTGCAATGGAGGAGCGGCTGCTATTGTTTTTTACATCCATCTTGGCTCTAGGGATGAATATCGTAAGTGATTTACAGTGATTGATTTTAGCAGGGTTCCACATGAAAGCCCCATTATGTTGCACATTTAATATTGATCTCTCACCATTTACAGGCAGTTGTTGGATGCGTGGTTGCTTGCATTATGAAGTCATTACTCTCAGTCAGGAGCAAGTCCTCCACAGATGCATGCACAGAAATACAGACAGAAAAACAAAATATTTTAATCACTAATATCTTAAAAAAGAATACAAATGCATGTAGTGAAATTTCAGGATGCTGGTTGTGTGATCAAAAACACAAAGTGTTGCTAATGGAGGCTCTAAAACTGGTGGTCTGTCTGATGTGTTTGTTTCAGGAGGCTGGAGGGGGAGGACGGATGAGGAGGAAGAGATGCATAAATAGAGAAGATGGGGTGGGGGTGGCTGACGCTGACAGCTCTTAACTGTTTCCTAATTTGTCACCTCTATATTTTGCCCCCTGATGGAGCCATTTTAAATCATCACCAAGATGACACACCAAAGTGAAAAAGGATTTACATCAGCTTGGGGAAAGGCCAAAATGCAGGGTTTGGCATGTAACGGTGAAGAGATTTTACATGTTTCTTCTTCTTGGAGTCATCCTCAGATCAGAGTTATTAAGTGAAATACCTTCTAGTGGCTTTGAAATGGTCAAACTGCTTTAACCTGTGCAAATTACTGCGAAAACAAACAACAAAAAAGGAAGAAACAACAGTTTGTCACCACATTTCTCTCCTGCTTCAACATCTCTGCACACATAGTTTGAGGAAACGGCGGTGTTATCGAAAGCATGAAGGAGCTGTGACTCAGTCTCCTTTGTGACTGGTTTTCTGGCCCTTTTCTTGTATAATAATAACATGTAAAAAAAAACAAATACAATGAATTTCTATTAAAAAGATTAAAGCAGGCTGCAATGCAGGATGTTTATTGGAGAAAATGTTGCAAACCACACAGACTGACAACATAATGGTCAGTGGGTAGAATCTCCTTCATGCACCATTTAGTCATGTAAAGACCTTTTTTTTATCTCAGCAGAACACAGTTGTAATCACTAAGACTTAGCAGGTGGTTCAGTGACTGTTCACTTATGCAAACACTGCAAATGAATACTACTAGCACTCAAGCAGAAGTGCCAATTAGTTTCTCCAAGTGTTAACCTTCAATGGGTTATAGTTAAAGTAGTGCTATCATACCCACTGCAGTATCTCTGGCTGCAGCTGGAAAGGAAATCTGTGACTGTATGTGAGTCACTGACTTTCCTGACTGAAAATACACTCATGAGGTGCTCATAAAACTGCACCCCGGTAAAAGAGTAAAGCTATCATCTGGAATAGCTCTGCATTGCCACTGGCATAGTCACAGCAAGAAAATCGCTCATTTGTTCTTTGTGCAGCTGCAGAGCTTCACAGGCTGACAAAAAACCCAAATGAAACTGACTGCCGTGTCACCAGCAGTCATCCATCCATCCATTTTCAACCGCTTTATCCCAGAGCGGGGTCGCGGGGGGGCTGGAGCCAATCCCAGCTGCCTACGGGCGAAAGGCGGGGTACACCCTGAACAGGTCGCCAGTCCATCCAGGGCCAACACAGATAGACACAGACAACCATGCACACACACATTCACTCCTACGGGCAATTTAGAGTCTCCAATCAGCCTATCTCACCAGCAGTCATTCCACCTGTAATCACACGACCATTTTCCGTCAGAAAGAAGAAGACTTGTGAAATTGAGCTTTTATTTATGGCTCTGTGCTCTTCTCATTTCCTGGACACATTTCCTACTGAATATTTGTGGCTTGCATGTTTTTTTTCTAACTTTCTACAATGTGTGGAACAATCAGGAATCAGGAATGGAAAACTATTTTAATATCATTTCATCACTCCAAGATACCATGCCACATCCACCCGCAGGATGATGTTATTTTCTGACTCTTTCGCAGGATGTGATGCTTTAATGTCTTTCTCCCCCTCTTTGTTCCACACAGAAACACACATGCAATTATCATAAAAACAAAAGCGTATTTAAGGGATTCAATCCTGGATTTTTATTCTAACGAGTCCTTTTGTTTCATATATATATGAAAAGAAAAGGGTTTGTGTGTGATGATGACATTAATGATGAAATGCTTACATAACTTCTAGCTATAAATGCAAAAGCAAATGTAAATTGGATCAACTTTTATAAGGTTAATGTGGCAGAAAGTGGCCTGTGGAGATGGTTGCAGGATGAAAATGTCAAGTTTTGCATGTTAGAAAATAAATAAAGAAATGAATAGAGTAACGTCTGAGAAAGTCTGAAAGACCCATAAATAAGATGAAACATAAATCAGTCAATCAAATGAATAAATGAGATATTTTTTTATTTAAAGCTAACATGTTTTAATAATATTTACATTATCAGTTAAATAAGAGATATGTTTTGTTAAGGGAACCACAAATGCATACAGCTCAGTCTCAGTCCAGATGGTACATTATTCCATGATTTTCTATAGCATCCATCCATTTTCCCGTTCAGGGTTGCAAGAAAGCTGGAGCCTATTCCAACAATCAGCAGGCGAGAGGCAGAGTACACCCGGAACACATAGAGACAAACAACTATTTATGATCACACTCACTTCCAGAGACAATTTAGAGTGACTGAATAACCTAACGCACATGTCTTTTAAAGGTGGAAGGTAGCTGGAGTACCCTGTGGGAACCCTCACATACGTGGAGACAACATGCAAACTCCACACAGAAAGTTTGAACCTCCCCCTCACCTCGGCTGCAACCAGCGACCTTCAGTGCTAACCACTATGCCACCATGCAGCCCAGGTTAAATCTGACACCATAGCAATGTGTCTTTAATGGATATGTCTACATGTCATTAGTTACAGTTGAAAATTAAAGGACCTTTGGAAAATCAAGGTAAGACTTGGTTCTTCTGCTCTATAGTGCTGATAAATGCTGAAGCATATAATCTCTTTCTTACTGTCAGTTTGTGGTGTTGCGGTCAGGATTTGTAAATGTTTTGTAATAATCTATTAATGTTTTTCAAATATAATTTTGTGACTAGTGTCCTTCATCGAGCAGTAGCTGAACAGGAAAGAGTCAGCTCAGGGTGCTGGGCTGGGATTTGATGCTGAGCCAACGGTTTCCACAACATGCTGCTCCAGCTCATCTAAATATCTTTAAACTCTAATCAGCAAACAGCTTTCCCATGGTGCCAACATGTAACAAAATAAGCTCAAAAATGTGTATTTAAGTGTTGTTGTTTCAGCGGTGTGTAAAGAAAACGATGTTTTGTATGTAAAACAAAGCTGCTGCATATTTGGTTGTCCAGCAGGAGCATGTGAAAAGTCTTGTGTTGGCTCTGTTGGACAACAGAGCATCTGGCATGCTTTACTTCCCAACAATGTCTGGTTTGTTATTCCAGAAACACACTATTTATACATACAGGTCAAATTGTGAGAAAAATAAAAGATCAATCCCACACAACACTTCAAGAAATGTATTCTTTATGGCGACTTAAAAGCAGCCGCAGTGAGTTGGAATCTCGTACTACTCTGATAAGACGGTAAAAACTTGTTCTGCTCTTCATCCCATTTATTATAAAATACACAATAGCAGGGTGCTCTCACAACCCAAAGGCGTTCTTTCATCACAGAACAGAACTGCTGCTATTAAAGGACAAACAGCTGGGAACTAATGAGTGGCACAAGCCAATCATTCAGTCAAAACTTTATTTATAAAGCACTTTTCACATACAATAAAGTAACCAAATATTTGTAAAAAGGGCCGGTTCAGTCCTCATGCTTGGTGTCAACATAAAGAGATGAGTCGTTAAAAGAGATTCAGAATACTTAAGAGTTCTGGTGGACTTCACAGTGAGAGCAGAAAAGGTTCGAGTCTGTTTCGAGTCACAAGTCGAGTCCTGAGCATCACCAACTGCATTTGGTCTTCAGATCTGTGTCACCTCTACATAGGCTCATTATGGTCTGTTGTTGTTTTGTTACATACATTCTCACTCATCCAGCTTTATTACTGAAATTACTGACACTGACTTGTTCATGTTTTACATTTTTATTAGTAAATGACATTTTGCTATAACTCTACTTTGTACCTGCCTCCCTCCTGCAGCCGTCTGTAAAATCGTCTCACATCTCAGAGAGTAAAACCATCTGGAAACATCAGTGCAATACACACGACATTGTTTCGTTCCTTTCACCACATTTCACCTGACAAAAAGCCTTAAATCTAAAATCAGATTGAAATAATTTGACACATAATCTGGAGTTTTATCTGATTTATGACTGAACTGCAGGTCTTTTCTCTGCATAATGAATGTTTTCATCACTCAAAATGGTCAGAAAACCTTTTCTTGCACTCTAAATGTAATATTCACTTTCATCTGTTTGTCAAGTTTATTACAGCCACAGTTTACAGATTGAGCCTCCAGCTATGAATTTTAAAACTATTTCTTTTTAAATGAAAAGCATTTGCTTCAGATTTATGTTTATTACACCATCCACACATGGACATGAGTACTGCATGTGTAACGTACATGCAGAGAAGTGTGTTAGTTGTTATATTAAATACATTATAAGTAAGAAAGCAAAACACATAATGTGATTCTTGTCAGGTAGAGCTCAAATTTCCTCCCTTAAAAAACAATCACAACCATCTGTTCTGGAAATAGCTTGATGAAGGTAGCCAGCTAACAGCCATCATGCTGAACACAGAGGATTCTTGCTTTACATCTTCAAACCCTGCAAACTTTTATCACTTCACAGCTTGTGACCTCACTGACTCCTGCAGGCTTGCATGTACGTATTATAAAGGTTGACTCATCAGTGACTAATCAAACTGAGACAGCAGCTGCATCAGTTTCATCAAGTACAAAAAGACAAAACCTGACCTGGATGTGTTTTTAATTTGAAGTCACATACCCTGTTTCACTATTCAAACTCACTTCTGATATCTGCTTGTGTTTGCAGTGGAATGAAGAAATCTTTACTCCTCATTTTGTCACAGCTTTCATCATTTCAGCGTTTCTGTGCTTGAAATCCTTTAAAAAACTCCTTTTTTTTAGTGTGGACGCGAACAATTATCAGTCACATTTATGAGTGAGATGAACATAAAAGATGCATCACCTTTGTCAGCTATTTGTGTGCATCACCATGGAAACTCTGCTGCACCACAGATGTACAAGGTCACCTGGCTTACAACAGTTATTTTGTGTGTCTGTGCTTCATATGAAAAGCAGTGATATTGCATTATGTGATGGTTCTGTTATTATTTAGGACTAATTGGTTCAGAACTGTGATTTTACACGTGATATTGTTTCTTCCTCCTTTTTGTTTTTCTCCTGTTCATTCTGATGTTTGGTAGCAGTTGGTCTGCGATGCACACACACCACCATGCCTTCTGTCAAGCCTGCACAGTGCAGCACATTATTTCTAACACAGTTTCACATTATGTGCATTTGACTAAAATTCCAGTTGCTTTTATGGAAGCTGCTGTTTTATTTTCATATTTTTTTAGCCTGAGTCCACCACGTGTTTAAGGATAGATAAATAATAACACAAGCATAGCGCTTTGAAGTGTCATCAAACTGTAAATACCCAAGTTCATAGTGACTCACTGCCTTAAATATGACCCAGCATATGTTTATCTAAATGTCTCAATATGAATTAATAATTTTAGAGCATTCCACGCCTGTTTTTCTTGTTTTTATTTTATTTATTTGAACAAAGATGACATCTTTGAGTAGTAAACCTGTGATCATTAATGTTCCCTCTCTCCTGTTTCACTTCACTGTATCATTTGGAGTTGCAGCTGTTTTTCTAAATCAAGCAAGCTTTGAGGCTTCTGGAGACGATCAGGGGAGTTGACAGCGGAGGATTTATGAAACTTGAGAGCTGTATTTAGGACCAACTCAAGATCAAATAAAAATGCCTGTATTGATTATAGTGATAAGAATATATCAGCTATCGGGCAAAAAAGTCAGAGCAGGATTGAGATGTACACACAAGAAATACGTGATATCACTCCCAGCGTACTGGTTTTACCTTATTTTGTTTTGCAGGTTCAATCCTCATCAATCTTTCTCAAATACATGTTCATGGATGAGGTCAAAGGTCTTGACCAGCAAAGTTGAGAGTTCATTGTTAAATCCTGATTGATTAATGAGGTGTCACGCAGCAGCACCTGTTCCAACAACAAAATCAGCATTTTATCGGTTTTATTCCTCACTGAGTGTGACGTGTTGCTGTTTCCTCCGGCGTTTCCACAACACAACCTTTTCTAAACCTGTGTCTGAATGTTTGCTTAGTAATCAGCTGTTGTATGTGACATTATAAATGTTTGAAAATGCTGTTTGATGGACGAGCCCTGAGCGTGCAGCAGTTTCAACGTTTCAGTAATGCTCAAACTTTGGTTTAGACTAAAGCCAATACTGATTGTATTTCATATGTTTTTGTAAAACAGCAAAGTCAATAATGTAACCAACAAGCAAAGCTTGAAATGCTCCCATTCCTCTTTAATGTTTTGTGCAATTTAAAGGCAAGAATATGCACATTCTTCTGTTGACACTGACAACAATGGTATTTAAAATGATAACAATTATATGACAGACACCTAAGGCCATTGTCATTATATACAACACATAAAGATAAGGACCAAAGCATCAGGAATGGTGATATAAAGACACAAACAAAAAGTCATTTGTATTGATTTAAAGGTAGAATTTAAAAGTATCAAGGTTTTTTTTTTTTTTAACTCTTTGTATACCCTGGGGCTTCACGGTGGCGCAGCTGGTTAGCACTGTGTCCTCACAGCAAGAAGGTTGTCGGTTCGATCCCCGGTGTGAGCGGGGCTCCAACCGGGATCCTTTCTGTGTGGAGTTTGCATGTTCTCCCCGTGTTAG